>CM022303.1:282516887-283116887 GCA_011799875.1 Thinopyrum elongatum
TGCCACGTGTCAGTTACCCTTGATGAAAACACTTCCATGACACAACATTGATCGTCATGGAAGTGGACACTTCCGTGATGATAATTTGAGTATTGTCATGGAACACTTCTATGACAGCACAGGTATGACTATCTTGATTCTGTCATAAAATTGTCACGGATGTACATGCATGACAGAAAATGTGACCTACTGTGACAAAGACGTATCATCACATAAGTGTTTTTTGTAGTACAACCTGGGTGATACCGCTAACAGACAGCCGCCACACTCTCCGATCCGACCCGACTTCAGTATGAACATGTTTAGAGTAGTAGTATATAATATATTCGTGATCATCGCCCGAAGGGATCACGGCCTGATAATATAGCATGGCACACGGACAAGGGTGTAGGGCCACTGATGGAATACTAGCATACCTATACTAAGCATATATGATAACATGTAAAGTATCAACGGTAGTAACAAGGACAGACTATGCAACAATATAGGATCTACCAATAAAGCAGTAACAGTATCACTACTCTAATGCAAGCAGTAGAGAGAAGGAATAGGCGATATCGGAATGATCAAGGTTTGCTTGCCTGGAAGCTCTGCTGAGAAGGAAGGGTCGTCGACGACGTAGTCGTACTCGGGGGCAGCAACAGCCTCGGAGTCTACCAAAAGAACAGAGGAGAGGGGGAAACAAATAAATAACGGGCAATATACAAATGCAACACAGATGCATGTCATGGCAAAATGTGTTGATTATGTGCACTAATGCATTACTGCGCATTTTCAAAGAAGAGGGAAAATATCTAGTAATATTTTCCCAGCTCCAGGTATTATTCGATATACTGGTGCAGGTGCAAATGTTCAAGGTTCATCATGTTCTAGGGTGTGACAGGTATGTCGATGGCATATTCAAATTCTTCAGGTTTTTCTGAACAACTTTCATATATAAATTGTTTTCATCTGAGTTATAGATTATTTTATATGATTTTTCAAAGGTTAAATGAATTTCTGGGTTTATTTTAATTTGAATATTAAATGACTAAAATTCTAGATACACCCAGAAGTGTACCGACCAGTGGCTGTGTGAGGCTGGCAGTGGGGCCAGCCTGCTGAGTCAACAGGTCCACTTTGACCAGTTGACTGGTCAAAGGATGAATAGTGCTGGTGGGACCTACTTGTCATTGACTGAGATTTTAATTAAGTGCTAAACAGATTTATCTAGTGAGGGGACCCACATGACAGTGGCTAATTTGGGGTTTGCTAACTTAAGTAGCTAGCAAATTAACCCTGCCGGGCCCACTGGTCCGTGAGCCAGCCGGCCAGCCAAGACTGGGCACACACGCGCGCGGCACGCAGCGGCTACGACCAAGGGGCTTCTGGCCGGGGGCAGCAATGTGCGCGGGCTCAGGCGGCATGGGGCACGGACAAGGAGTGCCCGAGATGGTCAGAGGGCACGCGGGAGCGCAGCCATGGCGCGGCAGCGCGCGCACATGAACGAGCTCCGGGCGTGGTGAGCAGCGGCGAGCACGGGCATCACTGGCGACGGAGCGAGGAGAAGGAGGGGGAACCGGTGAGGAGATCACCGTGGAGCTCGGTGGCGTGCTCGGGGAGGCCGGGGCGGTGCCGGAGCAATGGTTTGAGGTGGCGAGATGACGGCGGTCGAAGCAGAGGGAGTCACTCGATCTGGCAGTAGGGGCCTCCGCTGCTCGCGCCGATAAGTGGCGATGACATGGACAAGCACGAACGGGCCCTGGACAGGCTCTCTTGCGGTGGCGAGCCCACTGGCCATGATGATGACGATTACGCGGCGACGGTTGCAAAGAACGTGTGCAGGCAGAGAGAGCTGCGGCATGGGGAAGGGAAGATCAATCTAGGGTTTGGGGGGAGGGGTGGTGCGGCGATGCTCTTAACCTCTCAGAGGGCTGGGGGATGACCGGCACATCGGTAGCCTCAGCCATGGCGGCCTGGATGGCTGCCACACTCATCCTCTGCCTCTTTTAGCAGGAGGTTGAAGGGGAGGTGGTGGTGGTGGGATGGGCCAAGGTGCACAGTGCCTGGTCTGTTTTATTCCTTCTTTTATTTTTATTTTATTGTTTCTTTTATTCACACTGTTTTGTATTTTATGACCTAACCAAATGAATTTTGTTCATATTGAAACTTGGCACATAAATCAGTGTCTGGTCTGTTTTGTTCCTTTTTTAATTTTATTTTACTGTTTCTTTTATTCACACTGTTTTGCATTTTATGACCTGACCAAAAGAATTTTGTTCACATTGAAACTTGGCATATAAATCAAATGCAATATTTTGAATAGAAGACAAAGTTTTAATTTAATGGAAATGTTTAAATAATTGTTTATTTCAAAAGGCCTAATTTTTGTGTTGTTGGTCCCATTTAAATGTTGCTGGAGTCAATTTAGAATTCCAAATGAGTTTGGTTCCACTTGTACAATTGCTTAGGGATTTAATCATATGATATGAACATCTTCAAATGACAATTTGGAAAACATTTTTGTTTTCATATTTTTGAATTTGAATTTGAACCAAATTTGTGAGCGGGATTACTTTCTGAATGCAATTTGATTATGACAATCACAATGACATGGCTTATCAATTATGATAATGAAATGACTGAGCTGAAACATTTTTGCTATAGTGGAGAATGATACGAGCATTGCACCCTTTGGCTGCTGCCTGTTCATTTTGCCTCCCGTCTCTTTGTTTCATCTCCAATTGCTGCCAGTTCGCCTCCTCCTCCTGTGCCTATAAAAGAGAGGTCACTCCTCTCCAAAGAGACACACCAGACAACACTTGCCTCACGCCATCGAGTTCTTGAGCACTGAGCTACTGCTACGATCTTCCCCATCCAGGCTTGCGGCGTGCACCACAAGTCGGGACAGTAGGCCTCCGAAACCCATGTACAGGAGAAGGGTGATAAGTCTTTAGGGGGCGCTCTGCGCGACTACTGACCTCTTCATCACGGATGCCACGGACGCTGCCGACTACTTCCCCAACGACGACTTCTTTCCCGATGTCGACAACCTCTTTGGCGACCCAGGCGAAAACGCCAATGCCAACCCCAATGCTACTGTCGTAGCTCAGTACGTGTTCATGTTCTTTCTGTTCGAGATCTTGCTAGAGTTTCTCCTTCTAGTATCTGTTCTAGATATGTTCTGCTCTAGGTCACATCGCCAGATGCTATTTCCTTCTCTCTGTTAGATTGCATGACTTGTTTCATCTCTGCTATAATAGTCATGTTTTATCTATTGTTTCTGTTAATAAAATCATATGGTAACTTGCTCATATTTCCAACAAGTATTGCAGAAATGGGACTACGACTACACCTGAAACAAAAGCTTAGATTCCTTTATGCATTTCCACCGAAGTGTCCCAATTCTCTTTAACGCTCTCAAGACGGCTAATCTTGTTGAATTCTTCGGGGCACAAAGCGCTGAAGAGGATATCACATGCTTGAGCATTGTGTTGCAACATCTTTAATTCTTCGGCAGTAGCATCATGACCCGGTTCATGTCCTTGAAAGAAATTACCTTGCAAATCAGCACGAATGTTGCCCAAACAACGGGATTTTGACCAAGAATATGCATTCTTATTTTATCCATATATAAAAGTTAGCACCATCAAAGTAAGGACCTCTACGATGATAACTTCCCTCACTAGATGCCATAGTCTCCTAGGCGGTTAAGCTAAAATAAAAGGTCAAGTTTTCAAGGATACACTAATGGAGGACCTTGCAAAATAGACCAAATCACTGATACCACTTGTAGGATCGATAAGTATGTCTAGAGGAGGGGGTGAATAAACTACTAAGCTCAAGAATGGACTCTTCTAGTAATCTAAAGAACACCCTACACGTGCATATCTAGAGTAATAGGCAGCGGAAAGTGAACATGCAAGTGCAAAGGTCAGGATTAGAGTTGAGAGGATCGCGAACATGATAAGGCTCAGTGAATATTTTCCTCGTGGTTGGGATAATTGATGCTATCTTAAATCCACATTGATGATGGCTTCAATCCATGAAGGATCTAGAATCACAAAGGATTCCGATTGCGAGATTCCACAAAGAAACGATCCACGGAGGACACTCACCCATAGACGGTCAACTTAGGAGCAATCAACCTATTCCACCATGGCTGGCGATGCAATACACCGGGGGTACCCGACTGTTGGAGCTAAATCTGGCAGATCTCGGGTAGGGGGGCCGAGCTAGTGATCTTGGCTTGATGGTAACATGAAATAGAGAGACACAATGTTTACCTAGGTTCGGGCCCTCTTGAAGAGGTAAAACCCTACGTCCTGCTTGTATTGTATTGATTATGGATGGGGTACAAAGTAAATGATGGTCTACCTCAAGATGGTATGAATGAATCTAACCTGCCTCTACAGACTAAAAACCTCGGCTTATATAGGCACCGAGGGGTATCTAGGGTTACACATGGTTGGTTGCATCTAGAGATAAACGTGTCGAATATTTGAATACGTCTTGAAGTGGACGCCAAGTCTTCGGAGGATTCAATCTTGAGTACGCCGAGGGCCATAACTTACGTGGCCCATTCTTCGATTGTCAGTGGTACTCGGCCCGACCCATGAATGATAGGCCGACGTGGTGAGTGCCCCCAAATCCAGGACACCGTCAGTAGCCCCTAAACTAATCTTCAAGCCGAGGACCGTGGATCACTCCTCGGGACACCTTCGTCTTCTTGGTCTTTGGCTTCGTAGGCGAGTTTGATCTTCCAAATTGGCACCATATCCGAGGACTCCTCGAGATCCAAAGCCCTCATTAATCTCTTATGCCCGGCTCCTTCTTTTACTGCATCCATGTGTGAAATCTGAGCAATGATATACTCTAGGTAATCGGGGCGTCTTTTAACAAGGCCCCTTATGAAATATAGTGTGTTCTTTATTGGATCTGAAGACCCCTTTAGCTTAATGGCAAAGGATTGTCATCCGGACTCCCGCAAAGCCCCCTAGTTTGCTTCCAGATTACGAGAAAACGGACATCTAGACCGTCCCATGGACGAATACAGGGCCTCGTTGGATGACAAAACACGTATGGACCGAGGGGTCCGAATGGTTGCGGGTGGTTTGAATGTCCGCTTTGGAGATGCCCTAAGCTGCATTTTGTCGGGTTGTGCGGTAACATCAAGCAATTCGATGGAAAAAATGTTGGGTACATATTTTTTTTCCAGTTTGAGCTTTATAAATGTCATGTACTAACATCTACTTGCGAGCTGCAAATATGATGAGATACTATTCCTCAACACCCCCCATTTTCTCACCAAACCTATTTTTATGCAGTTCATTGCATCACAGTTGACACTCTTAGATAATTCAATAAGATCGAATGTTGATATATACTTTGTCCATGTCACATTGTTGTTCTTGGAATTGTCAGTGACAATTTAGTCTTATATTACTTTTTTTAAAACAAGACCCTTAATGGCGGCTAAGAATATTGCAACAATGCCCAGTGCACCATCAGAACTTATATAACCAAATAGATTATTTCATTAATATATTTCTCTCAACATGTACACATCAACCTAAATAATCAAGTAAAATAAATTATGTATTTTTTAGTTTTACTTCTCTTAGTACCGATCAAATATTCATGTTCTATAAATAAATCAAATCTCATCAAAATATATTGTAACCAATCCTTGCAGCAACGTGTGGGGTATTATCTAGTTATAAATATGTCTAAGGCGTATCAAGCCACCACAACAACATTCAAACTTCTCTTCCCTCAACACTACCATATTCACGTCATTGCCCCCTCTGCCTCATCATATCCTTCGGTGTCACAATGAGAGCAAGTGTCCTATCTAAACCCATCTTAATGCCTAACTCCAACAATCTTTCCTTTCTCGGTTCTACCTTTGCTACCTTAGGCATCTCCAAGAGCATTCACCTAATCCCATTCCCCACGTGTCTGTGAACATATTAAAATGTGTCCTCGGACAAAGTGGTACCCAATAGTGTCCCCCATTTTTCTCTACTTTCCCACCCTCTCTATCTTTTTTTTGCAAAATCATATTTTCTAGAGGGGTGGTGGAGGGGTAGTTTCGGTTGACGGATTCTTTGTCCTGAAGGGTGACGACAACGACAATGAGGTGCTCGGGGTGGACAGTAGTGACGAATTGTAGCAGTGTCGGAGGACAAACTAGGCAGAGGTGGAGCATACAGATTAGCAACAGAAGGACCAACGCGACACCGAGGTGGAGCGCTGAGAGAACCCGCACCGCCTCGATGATGGTCGAGGTGGGGTTATGGCGACGCATATCGAGGAAAAGTAGGGAACATGGACAAGTAGGTCATTATTACTTGGCTCCGCCGTCAATGCTTCCTCCTTGTGTGTGAGGTTGAAGTCAGCCAAGTCTCAAGAAAAAAGTTGGCACCTGAGCTCTAGCTAATGACCTTATGCTTGGGCCGCTATTTTTGTAACGTTAGACCTTTTTTGTATAGAAATAGAAAAATCATAAAAAATGACATGAAATGTATCTCAATTCCAGTACGAAAAAAATGTTATTTTGTTCATAGGATAGTAATTTCTTTCATTAGGTCTTAGTTAATGTTTTTCTTTCCTTTGAAATGTAAAGGATATAAACCAATTCTAAGAAGGAATAGAAATCCATTCCTACGAATCAAAGAGCTCAAGAGATTTTTTTTATATAGAAATCTTACAAAATTACTGTAAACCAAAGAGGCCTCACGGTAATTGAGTTGCGGCATATTCCCATCTTTCTTTCTTTCTTTCTTTCTTTCTTTGTAATTCCATTTTAGAAATCCGATTGCCCTGCTGCAGATGACGGAAATGCCCCGCAACAGCTGCCGCGCACGGGCATCTCCCCCTGCGTCGACGGCCACCAACCAGCTCCCCTTCCTCCTCTCACCTCCCCAGCAGATCACGCGGCGAGGGAACGAAGCCCGCCACCGACACGCGACAACCCCCTCATTCCTCTCTCCCCGCTCCCCTTCCGGCCGGCGCCGGTCCTGGTCCCGCGGCAGCAATGGGGATGGTGCGGACGGCGTGGTTTCTGCTCCTGTTGGCGCTACTCGCGGTGGCGGACGCAAGGAGGCAGAAGGTCGGCGAGACGGCCTGCGACAAGGGGTGGGAGTGCAGCGGCAGCAGGTTCTGCTGCAACGAGACCATCACCGACTACTTCAAGGCCTACCAGTTTGAGGAGCTCTTCGCCAAGCGCAACAACTCCCTCGCCCACGCCGCCGGCTTCTGGGACTACCAGGCCTTCATCACTGCCGCGGCCCTCTACGAGCCTCGTGGGTTCGGCACCACCGGCGGCAGGGAGATGAGCATGAAGGAGGTCGCCGCCTTCCTCGGCCACGTCGGCGCCAAGACCTCGTGTACGCTTCTCTCTGCTCCTCATTTTAATTCACCTTGACTTCCGGGATATAGAGAAATGGGTAACAGTTTTAGCCGTAGGCTTCATGAATTTCAAGCCAGGGTTAAACGATGTGTGGGCTTTCCGGATGCAACGAAATGTGAATTAGGTAGTATTTAGTTTCCATTGGTATAGTGTTTCATCAGAATGGTTCCTACCTACTCCCTCCGTTCCTAAATATTTGTCTTTCTAGAGATTTCAACAAGTGACTACATACGGAGCAAAATGAGTGAATCTACAGTCTAAAATGTGTGGTAGTCCATTTGAAATCTCTAAAAAGACAAATATTTAGGAACGGAGGGAGTAGATTTGAAACTTGACATCTGCAAAGCATCGTTAGTAGTATAATTATTGCCCATCAAGTTTTAAGTTGTATAATTCTGTACAACTGACTAGAGATTTTCAGAAGATTCATTCTAATTGCCTTACATGTTCACTGGGAGTGTAACACATCGTATAGTTTCAAATGTATGAGAAACCTAAAGATGATAATCAGGAGTGGCTCTCATATTACTGGATGGTTACTCCTACAGGTGGATATAGTCTAGCTGACGGTGGTTCATTGGCTTGGGGTCTTTGCTACAACCATGAAATGAGCCCAAGCCAGAGCTACTGTGACGACAGCAATGAATTATACCGTTGTGCTGAAGGAGTTGAGTACTATGGTCGAGGCGCCCTTCCTGTTTACTGGTCAGTCTGATATGTTCTTCTGTCAGTTGTTGTTAATTAGAAACCGGCTGGGTCAAGCTATTGATTTTGAATCTGCTTGTTAATGATCCTCAGGAACTACAACTATGGTATCGTGGGTAAGGGTATCAAGCAGGATCTGTTGAACCACCCAGAGTTATTGGAACAGAATGCCACTCTAGCATTTGAAGCAGCGATCTGGAGGTGGATGACTCCAATGAAGAGGAAGCAGCCATCAGCCCATGATGTCTTTGTTGGCAACTGGAAACCAACCAAGAAAGACACTTTGTCCAAGAGGTATCCTGGCTTCGGTGCGACAATGAACATTTTGTATGGTGATGCCATCTGTGGTAAAGGGTCCATTGATAATATGAATGGCATTATATCCCACTATCAACATTATCTTGATTTGATGGGAGTTGGTGCTCAGCACTCTGGAGATAACTTGGATTGTGCTGACCAAGTGCCATTCAATCCATCATCAAAGAGTCCCGACTCATAAGCAAGCTGCATGCTAGATCCATGTATATTTCCCTGTAAATTTGAGGTGCAGCTATCTTGCATCGGTAACGATATAAGTATTGTATGTGAATCTATATGATAGTATTTAGTAGTAGCTCTGAGGACGACTGTTGTGTTTGTGTAGTCTGTAACCTATTTATGTAAGCCCGTAACCTTCTTTCATTATGTGTTTTTGCCATGTATATTACAGCAGAGAACTCGCATTTGAACACATGATGACTTCCTTGTAAATTATATTACTTCTGTTACTAAAGGTAATTGATAATTCGTCGCCCTTTGCTTTTATAAGTTCACTACTGCTTTGCTCCTGTCATGGATGTTCTTTCAGCAAAAACCTGCCATTGCTCTCTTGTTCTGTGAAAATGACTGCTGGGCAGCAGTGATGATTTTTAAATCGATCTGAGTGGAGAGATCTTGCCCTGGTTCGTTTTCTGAGTTCTGTGGACCACAGTTTTTTCTTTGGCATTTTCTCTATTTTGGGGTAATTTTGTGATGTTAATTTTCAGAGGCAGAAACATGGACCATACTTTTCTTATGGTAAACAGACATATAGGAGCATGGGTGAAAAAAACAAGACATCACAGAGAACATAAAACACAGTCAACACCTCAAAATCTATTGTGAATTTACAGAGATAACAAGTGTTGGGGGTTCAGTGGCATGTTCTTACAGCACTACAGATGGATGGATATTTACCACTGAAGCGGCTTATCCATGTGCCTTCTTTGGGGACCGTCAGCTGGGAACCACACATGGACCTGGATAGCCAGGTACAGATAGGCTAACTAGTGAGCTGTGTCTTTTTCCTCTTCCATTTCAGGGCACCAGCAACTATTACTGGCATTCAAACAAAGCAGGAAGGGGATGGAGCTCACCAACATCCCCCATCTTGCCTCCTCGTCCAGCTTCTTCTCCAGCTGCAGTCCTTGCGCCTGCAGGTAATGTTTGCATCCCCTCTCATGCCGGCCATGGACGGCGAATAACATGTGGATATTGTGGTGCTACAGGAGTAAAAGAACTGGGAAGGCTGTGACAACAGCGTTTGCTGCTGGTAGTAGGTGCGGTGCTGATTCTGCACATCCAGAGCCCACTGAACAGCAAAATGTAGGCAACCTTTCAGGTATGGCGCATTTCATGGCTAATTTTTCGAAGTAAATAGCAGCACTGTAATGTTGAGAACATCGACACATTGCTGATTTTTTTATTTTTTTTTGCTTTGGGGAATCTGTGCAAAGAGAACGTTGCTGATAATAAGTATACTTCCTACCTAGAGTTTGAGGATTGAGACCAGTTTTGAGGGGTTAGCTAGTTGCTACAGCTGAACATTTTTCACTTGCCTCACTTCTCTCACACAGTAACTTGTATTGCGATCCAACTATTTGACAAAACAAATATATAGCAAGAACTAAGAATTTTCTTCCAGTCTGCTAATATATTGTTGGCCAATTAAATGTTCTTTGCGTATAGTGGCCTCAGGTCCTGCATATACCCAATGTTATAGAAGGAGAGATTTTGCTGCTGTTGCTCTGCTTCCTTTTATACTTCCTCATGTTGATATGGCGAGTGCGTAAGTACACTATTCAGCCACTATTACATTCCTATGTTGTACTTAATTCTCATACCTATGAGATAGAGTTCCTATCAATCTAATGCCATTAACCTACATTTAATGTGAGCATTTTCTTTATGGTCAATTTGTTGAACTGTACAATCATAGACTAGAATTAAGTATAAGTGGATCATAGGCCAATCAAGTATGAGTATGACCTAGAATATCGATTTGCAGAAAAGAGTAACCTACTCAAAGTTGTTTCTTGTTCTTTAAACATCCCTATGAACTTTGAGGTAATTGTTTCTTGATCTTTAAACATCATCACCGTGATGATCTCAAAGAAGTTCCCTAATTAGGATTGACTTTGTAGAGCTGACTCATATGATGGATCAATTATTCAAAACGGTGTGAGGAATGTCTTATCCAAGGTGAAAGCAGCTGGCGTGCTTCGTTTGGTTTTCCATGATGCAGGGACTTTTGATATCAGTGACAAATCAGGTTAGATATTATTTGTATGTTATCGAAGTTTAATTACAGAGCAAGGTTTGCATGTGTTTAAAAGGCTAATGATCTAGAATTAGGAATTCAAATATGCTAAGGTCGAAGATATCTAAAAATGATTGTTGCAAAGTAGAAAACACTAGAGAAACATTGATAATTGATGAAGATATCTTGCAGGTGGCATGAATGGCTCCATAATCTATGAAGCTGACAGACCTGAAAATGCAGGACTTAGTAAATCCTTAAAGGTTCTTTTCCTCTTCAGAAAGTACCTTTACAACACATCTTTCTTCTTTGCTTGCTGTCATGGGTAGTGCCATATCCTATCAAGGAACACCTAACTTGACATTTTTGTTGATTGCTTTAAAACCAACCAGATACTACGAAAAGCAAAAGAAGGAATCGACCAGGTTCAGCAAGGTATGTGCTTTACACATGTGTTGTCTGTATTTAACTTAACTTTATCTGTATCCTAGAGTCAACCTTTTACTCTCTCTCTATAGTGTCATGGGCGGACTTGATCGCAGTGGCTGGTGCTGAAGCAGTTGCACTCTGTGGAGGGCCTGAAATTCCCATAAGATTGGGCCGTTTAGATTCCAGGTGCATCATAGTGGCTTGTCATTTTACAAATTCCTTACAGCATTAACCAAACTTTTAGCTATTCCAGAGGTGTTCCTATTTAGTGCTTGTCATTATTCTTCTGAACTAACGCATTTCTCATGTAGCACTGCTGATCCGACCGGTAAACTTCCTGAAGAAACATTGGATGTTGTGGCCTTGAAAACATCATTTCGCAAAAAGGGCTTTTCGTGAGTCTCGCTTTTGTTCAACAACCTCTGTGAATTTCCGTTGCCTATTTTGTAGTATTACCGAATGAAACTTAGCTCCGGTGGCCAGAATTGTATATCTGTATATGATTTTCCCTAGAATTCTGCCAAGGATTCCATAAAGCAGCCAGTGTCCATCCATGTCTGCTTGGCAGGACACAGGAGATGGTCGTTTTATCTGGAGCTCACACAATTGGGGGTAAAGGATTCGGGAATCCAAATGCTTTTGATAACGCCTATTTCAAGGTACTCCTTGAGAAGCCACGTCCGACTTCATGTAAGTCATTGTGATATTATCACCATTGCCTTTAATACCCCTTATTTGTAAATGTTCTTATGTGTGGTGTTCACATGTGAAGCTGGCATGCCGATAGGGCTGCCCACGGACTGGGCACTCACTGAAGATGATGAATGCTTAAGGTATTCTATTGAGCCAGACAGTTGACTTTGCTTAACAATACATCCTTCTTAGGGTTCATTCGACAAAGTTATTATGACCATCTTAGGGCCAGATAATTGGGCTTGCTTCAAATAAGCTAGATAAGATGGCTTACATGAATAGTAAAACTCAGAATAGTTCTAGGGGTGGTCCTAGCTTATAACATGCTGTAGATCATTCACAATCTTCTAAACACCATTTGCTTGCCCAATCTCTCATTTTTAAAATACAAGCACCAATGAATGAACATATTTGCCGTCTGACTGAACTTTTGGTGACAAGCTAAGCAACCTAAGCGACCTACGCCAAATGGATCTTAGCGATTTGCCTTGCATATTTACGTCAGGTTACCGGCCCACTGACATCAGAGACACTAAACTGATTGCAGGTGGATAAATATGTACGCGGAGGACCAGGATAAATTTTTCGCCGACTTCAGAGATGCATACACCAAGCTTGTAAACAGCGGAGCCTCGTGGAGAACAGCTTAGTTAGAATTACCAAGTCTTTTATTTGTCAATAAGGAGGTGTCACCCCCTGTTCTCCGGCCTCTGAATCTATTGATGCACACAGCAAGTGTAAGATTCGTGGAAATTTTGTCTGTGCTCATTCCCTGTATATTGCTTTGGCAAGTTTGGAGCTCGGGAAATTTGTACAGAAAACAAACTACAGTTTGTCTGGCTCATGCATGGATCGACCTAGGGTTCCATTGCTGAGGCCGCCGTTGTTGGTCCGTTTTGTTGACATGAATAGATTTGCGCTATTCCAGACTGAACAATGTGGGTAAGGAGTCGACTACGAGAGGAAGGAAATGGTTAAAGTTGCAGTAATGCTATTAAGATGATGTTCGTTGGGCAGGGATGACAAATCAAACTTTTTTATGGCAATTTATATTGTTGTGAGGATGGAAAATTTAGTTAGCAATCACGGCAAATCCTGACAAATAACTGAATTGAAGCGGATTTGCCATGCTTGTCTAAACCTGTCATTCTCAACATTGCCATGCTTCCTAGCTAACGCTCGCTCGTTAAGCTGGTCCTAAAGTTATGCTTAGAATGTACTCCCTCCGTTACTAAATATAAGTCCTTTTAGGATTTTAATATGGACTACATACAGATGTATAATCTCTAAAAGAACTTTTATTTAGAAGGGGGGGGGGGGGGGGGGGGGGGGGGATTTGACGGAATTGCAGTACTAAAATCCCGCTCAAATTTAGCTGGAAAATTTCCGGTTCTGACGGGCGGACATGAACCGGTACGAAGATGACAGCAGAGCATGTGAGGAACCACACACTGACGTCCATGTGTACGACGGCTACGAGTGATTAGCGCAGAGACAAGTTCGATGCAGGCGCAGAAACGATAAGCTCCATCAGTGGCTGGCTCCGCTTTGCCCCTGTCTCTCTCTCTCTCTCCCCTGAGCTCTCTGTCACTCCATGAGTCCATGTCCATGCACAGGTAAAGCCGCTGCGTCCTAGAAGATCCAGGCGATGGGATGAGGCCCACCGCAGCAGCAACCAAGCCTTCCTTCCTCCTCGCCAGACACCAACCATTCCCGACCTCATCAAGGGGAGCAGGAGTAACAGCAGCAGCCGATCCATGCAAGCCGCCCAACAAGTCTAGGCGCACTGGCCGGTCATGGCGAGCCGCATCGGCAGGTAGTAACGGCGCCGACGGCAGCGATGAGCGCGGCCAGTCCGTGTCGACGGTATCGACGACAGCGTCGGGAAGGCGGGCTCGGCTGTCGGCGCGCCGGCGGGAGAGCATCAGGCTCCTGGACGTGCTGCCGGGCCAGGGCGGCGCCTCGGGCGGCATCGGCGAGTTCCTGCGGCACCCCGCCGGCGTGGAGTCCCTGCTCAACACCCGGGCGCTGCAGAGCTTCGCGCCGGTGGAGTCGGGCCCGGCCGGCGCCTTCAGGTGCACGCTGCACCCCATGGGCTTCCTCGGCTTCCAGGTCGCCCCGGTCCTGGACCTCCGCGTCACCCCGACCCGCGACGACTGCACCGTCGAGATGCTCTCCTGCAGGGTAACTTACCAACACACACACACTTGATTCCATGGACCTATTCTCCCTGTGATACATACAGATGAAATGATCTTCGCAATTTGCCTTTGGTGACAGTTTGAGGGTTCGGACTCGATCGAGCAGCAGAATGAGCTATTTTCAGGTCATCAATCCATGCTTAGCTAACATTCTTCACAAGCACTTTATTTATCTCTCTCAATGGTGGAACAGTTGCATCAGCTATTCAGTTAGTTTGTGTTCTACTCATAATTTCACACTTGCATGAGGCTTTTTTCTTTACGATCTCCAAACATTTGATATCTCTGCCCAATAGATAGTGTCATCACCATGATCAGTTAGTAGCTGGGCTAAGTTTTTTTTTTGGAAATACAATGTGCCTGAGCTGGAGTGTTGGATGTTGGCAGCGGTTATGACGAACAGAATAACATGGGGAGACAATGGTGATCAGGAGCCATGCTTGGACATAGATGTCTATTTGGAGGTCACCCTGGAGGTAATATGGCATTCAGTTTAGTGATGTAGTGTAGCACCTAGATGAGAAGGGGATCACAATCTCACTAGCTTGCATCACAAATTCACACTGATGCATGGTAATAAGATGATACTTCCTCCGTTCCTAAATATAAGTCTTTTTACAGATTCCAATATGGACTACATACGGAGCAAAATGAGTGAATCTACACTCTAAACTACGTCTATATACATCTGTATATAGTTCATATTGAAATCTCTAGAAATACTTATATTTAGGAATGGAGGGAGTATGTTTAGTTGAATATTATCACCATCCCAGCTCCCAGGGATGAGTAGATGACAAGGGTTTCCTACAAGACGAACCCTCAAGTTCCTCATATGTTGATTTTCAGGTGTACACGAAGCCATTCAGCTTGCTCCCGCTGTCGGCAGTGGAGAAACCAGGCAACCTGTAAGGCCCTGCACCCCTTAGAAGTTTCTGCAATTTAGGATCAAGTGCTTTCCTGATGCTTATAGAGTGGCAATAAACTAGCTTTCGAAAGGATTGGCGCGCCCATTGAGATGCTTGAGCGCATAATGCACGCCTCAATTTACGCCGTTTTCCCAATTGTCGTGAAACTGAATTTTACCTGTTTCAAAGAAGAAGAAAACTGAATTTGATGGGTGTCACTTTTTTGAGTTAAGTAACATTGGCATCCACTGTATGTGTTGTTTGGCAGGCTGATGCAAGGGCTGCTTGACAGGCTTGTCCCTATGCTGGGTGAGCAGCTGCTGAGGGACTACCATTCCTGGGTTCAGCAGCAGGCCCAGTCTTCATCCTCTTTTTTTTTGCGGGAACAGTCTTCATCCTCATGAGCGAGTGACTGCCCAAAGTCTGAAACTAACACTACCTACCTAGCAGATTCCTGGGATTCATGGCCGGGTTGGCTTTCATCAAATCCAGCTTGCAGCAGCACCAAGAAAGAATCACGAGGACGCGGCATGGGTTAATTTGTCGATGCTTGCATGATATAAGAAAGAGTCATTTACTGTACATCCCATCCTAACCTTTGAGAGAAATCATTCAAATTTCGAAAAGGTTGTTCCGGTACCTAGCTAACTTTTGACCCATGTACATATCTCTCCGTTCCTAACTATAAGTATTTTTAGAGATTCCACTATAACTTTTGACCCATGTACATATCTCTCCGTTCCTAACTATAAGTATTTTTAGAGATTCCACTATGGACTACATACGGAGCAAAATGAGTTCATAGTGGAATCTCTAAAAATACTTATAGTTAGGAACGGAGAGATATGTACATGGGTCAAAATGTCTATATACATCTGCTCCGTATGTAGTTCATAGTGGAATCTCTAAAAAGACTTGTATTTAGGAATGGAGGGAGAAAACTCGTGCTGCACATTAGCATGATGTTGAAGGTTCTGGTTGTTATTATTGCATCAGTCTCAATGTAATACTATTACATTACACATGTTCAAACAGCATGAGGTTTCCCTCAAGAAATTGCAGTAGTTGAAACTTCTCTAGTCCAGTGACAACTTTAACAGTTCCAGACATATTTTTCTGGGACAGTTTTCAAACATGTTCTGGGATATCTTCCGTATTATTCTGAATCACAATAGACTCGAAGCAATACAAGATTTCGATCTATCGACAGGCAAACCATACACAACAACAAATCAAGCCATTTTCAGATGACATGTACAACCATAATACTCCCTTTAGATACATCCGTATCTAGACAAATCTAAGACAAGAATTTTGGGACGGAGGGAGTAATAAAAAATCTGTGGTAAAGATCATCATCATCGTTTGTCCTGTACATTCCTTCACAAAAACTATCTCCATCAGGGCTTCAAGGTATAAGAGCTTGCCTGTACAGCTCATCCTTGCCATCGGTAGGCGAGTTCCCAACGGGCATCGCTCTGTTAGGCAGCACCGTCTCTGCAGAGATCAAAACAAGTGCCGCATTCCGGTACCACGGCTGCAAATGAGGGTCAAGGGAAGGCGAGTCCGGTAGCAACACAGAACCCCAGTCTCTCTGCCCTACCTGTGGTTCGCGTATTCTTCGTCGCACCAGAAGCCCAGCCACGTCTTCCCTTCTGATCTCCGTCATTGTTCGTGCGATTGCCATGCATAAGAGGAGCACAAAGACTGCATCCTCTTTGGGTAAGAACTCCATTGCGAGTAATTTCCAGTTTAGGAGCACGGTTGCCCTGCCATCAGGATAATCTGGTGATGTTCGGACTAGGGTGAGGTACTGCTCTTCCTCGTTGTGGTTATTTGATGTGCTGTCCTTCTTTACGCTGTAACTCAATCTCCTCCCTACAAGCAGCCTTGCCTGCTAATATGGTTTATCGCGGTGTGGTTAGAAGGTATTACAAAATGGCACTGGAAAGTCCATCAAGTACTATATCAGTAGCGAACTGAACTTCCACTTACATGTGTGGTGCAAGTCATATGCCATCTATCACAGTTGAATCTAGCTAGTCTAAGATGAAAAATATATATTTTACGGAACAAAAATAGCTACACATCCGCATTAAATAGAAAACATGAACAAATATGATTGATCAGTCAAATGACATGTATTTACTCAAAAAGAAAAGTTAGATGGCATCTGTTGTACATACAGACAACTCACATATGTTGCATTTCTGAAAGCAATAATAAGGATGGAGTGCTGTGATCCTTTTTGCCTGGTAACTGATTTACTAATAAATCAACTAATATAGAATGTTCATACCACCAGAGCTTTCAGCAATGAACACCAAATGCAGGACAATTATCTGATTATGTCACCACAAGATTATCTATACTAACTTCAATTCCAGACAAAAAAATGCATCAAGAAATCGAGCGAAAGAAACTTATGGGACCATACCTCTTCTTCTGAAGTCTCATTTTGTAGCTGAAAGCTGAGGTCATCTCCCAACCACACTGTCAGTACATCTCCAGTTGAAAAACGCCAAACCACCTTATTCTCCTGTTGATATTTCGTTGGCGTTGCTGTGCCAACCACCTTTTCTGCATCACAAAGGGAAAAAACTAGGCACCTCTCAAGACAAGGTATAATACTGACATAAGCAACTATTCAGTGTAATGAAGTTACCCGGAGCATAACCAACGGATGTTGCACTTGCAATGTAGGACCATGAGCCTTCTTGGACCTCAATGATCCTATCTTCCCATTTCACTGCCATAGGAGTTTCAGGTCCTCTCCGCCAAATCCCTCTGCCTATTCTACACATGTTGCAATTGAATTCAGCACAATTGTATTGAGATATAACAGTAAATGCCATCCCCCCGCAGCATAAGCTTAGTAACATAACCACTCAACAGCAAATCGTAACTTCATATAAAAGCAAAGGGTTAACATTGCATGGCGTATTTGTTAGAAAATTCACCAAAAACTTGTTAGGGGTGTGGTATGTGCCACATAATGTTAAGCTATAGATTCCAAAACTCAAATACATATAGATTGATTAGGTTCTGAACAATACCTCATCCTAACGACGAAACATTCTTTCCCACCATAATCAAGTACTGTACGGGTCAGCCACCGTCCTTCCTGCGGACGGTAACTTCTCATGCGCAATATGACGTCAGAAATCATTGCCCCACCATCATCAGTGACTCTGTCAGGTACGCACTTCAATAAGTAAGGTGCTTGAATTGGAGGGGTGATCGATGCCATCACCCTAATCCTGGCATCGAGCTCCTCTGTAAGCGTAAGTGATTTCTCATGCAGCATATCATTCCATGAGAATGATATATTCTTGAGGATCTTGCTGTTCCTGAAGCACCCACCCATGCTGCGCCTTACCTCAATGGTGAGACCTCGGGTTGCAAATTCACAATACATATGCCACATTTTCTGCCAGTTCTTGCAGGATAAATTGGACACTGACTTGTCAAGCTTTAATGATCTGTAACACCTCTGTGCTCGCAAACGCAGAAATTCCTTGCTAATGTGCTCACTGTCAAATTCTCCTTTAAGGAACACACATACCTGTTATCAAGAATCAATGATATGATTGTCAACATACAAAATAGGTACATACTTCACATCTCTACTATCTAAAAAAAGACGCAAGGTTCCCTAAAGCGTCTCGCTCCTCACCTTTGTCCAACAACTAGTACATCATCTCCCCCCCCCCCCCCCCCCCCCCTCTCTCCGTTTTGATTTTTTCCTCTGTTTTTTTTCCACATGTTTTCGTTGAAAACCGCACACATCTTATTGGTTTACCAAATAATAAAAACATATATTTTTTGGCAAGTCAATAAATGTTGATTCTTTTTTTAAGGAAGTGCTGATTCAGTTGGCAGCTAAATTCCATTTTTGGGTATGTAATCACGGTGATTGCGTATAAATTATTTGTGGTCCCGTTGCAACGCATGGGCAATTATCTAGTAAAGCCAAAAAAGCCATAGTTGTGAGCTTTCCTTTGTGTACCAAATAATGAGTTTAGATAATAACTTAATTTACCTTATTTTGTAGTGCATCATGGGCCAATTCTATACTTTTCAATATTCAGTGGGAAAGCGGTGGGGGCCGCCCCCACAGCGAACTCAAGTTCATGCCGTCTAGGTACGATATTATTTCTAAGAACTTTCAGTAGAAGTACAAAAAGATATGTGTGCCTAATTCTATTCCTAATACCGTATCAGCTGCAAATACTAATGAGTAGGTGCAGATAAGCTCATTAAATCAATAACGGTGCAAACTATAGCTTTTTGTTCCGAATAGCATATCAGCTGCAAACACTAATGAGTAGTTGCAGATAAGCTCATTAACTCAATAACGGTGCAAACTCTAGCTTTTTGTTCTTCCAAGGATAGAACAGAAGCACACAAGAATTAAACATTTTACTTGCAGTTATATTGGTGGACTCTTGTGATCGGATAATTAAATAACTGAATTATATTGATATAAAAATCCATGGCATTTTTTACGAAATGATGACCGTGATAAAGTATTAATATTT
Source organism: Thinopyrum elongatum (assembly GCA_011799875.1). NCBI lineage: Eukaryota > Viridiplantae > Streptophyta > Magnoliopsida > Poales > Poaceae > Thinopyrum > Thinopyrum elongatum. Next base: position 282,536,315 of record CM022303.1, read on the forward strand.
GCAGGTCTACCAGCTACATTCACTACCTAACAGATTCAATATAGGTAATCTTGCATCTTGGCTTCTTGTCTTGAAGTGCCCATAATGTGGAATAAACTATTTGCTTTTTTGACAAATGTTTTTTTAATATTTGCCACAGTATGATGGCTTGTGGACATCATGCCTGGCAGATCCCCAAGTTCTCAGTTCTTTATCAATCCAAGACATAAGGAAATGCCAAAGCAGATGGAATTTTTGTGAAGAAGAATCGAATGGAATTAAGTAGCCAAGTAGAAATTGTTTTTTACTGGCCAGCCACCAAGAACACTATCAATCTACCTAATATGAAGCTGTATCACAAGTTCCTCATAAAGTTAAAATATGATTGGACAGCCTAAGAAATACCTCCATAAGAAATCTAGGTTGCAACCCCTTGTACAGCCGGTTGGTGTCCTCTTCTGATGCTGCCGCCTGCCAGTGGAACACCCCCCTTGCTGTGCCAACTGCTGCCGCATCAACCTCTGAACCAGACAGATCGTATGGCTCATCATATGCCTCCTCCCACAAGATCCTTGTCCTCTCCACCATCTCCTCACTGGCCACCTCCCCATAACTGACCACCATTTTCATAACATTGTCCTTGATAGACATCAGTGTCATGTCTGTTGCATAGCTCGCCGGAAAACTCTGCCAAGGATACATAGCAACTGTATAAGCTGTATATATGCAGATGGCAACAAAGCATTCGGTTGCTACTTTGCTTAACAGCTTAAAAGGGTTGGCAAGTCGTCACTACACATACCTGATGAGCAAGCCACATCAGTAATATGTCCAGGCTAGGCACGAGCCGAGTGTCTTCTCTGGTTGTGCACACACCCTTTCTGATGAGGTCAAGGAAACACGTGTAACGCGGTCTCGCAGCGACATGGTAGACACCTTCTGAGACAAAGGGCGAGGCAAAGTGGTCTGCTAGGCCGGCGTATGTTTGAACCATCATGAAAATTTCGCTATTAGCACTGTCGTTCTCAATGGCATTCGAATTATTTCCATCAAATTCATTGCTGTCAAGGTCAAACGGCTCCAATGGGTAGCGTGCGGCCCAGATGTCCCGACAACAGTCAGCGGCATGCTCCTCGTTCTCAGCATCAAGTATTGATGGTCGATCGATGAGGCGTCCAAACCTTGATGCACAGTATGCGACATAGCTCTCCTGGGAACAGAAGAATCCACTTGAAATCGCACACTTTGTCAGAAAATTTTAAAGGCTCGAATATAAGTAGATCCTAAAGTTTAGTGATTTTTTTTTGAGAAAATGAAGTACAGCCAGGGGATCTTTTTCAAAATACAAATTTTGTTAAGAACAAGCAAAGTAATCTTGTATTCCTAAATTGTGAATGCAAGAACTGTTTAGGCTACGTTGGCTTGCCTTAACTAAAATAACCTCCAGAAAAATGAGCAAGTCATGAAGACGTAACGCAACCAGTAAAAGAAGACATGGCGGCAAGAAGGCTCACATGGTGGAAGCAGTGACAGAGCCAGACGAGATGCACGTCGGGCGGGGGCACCAGCATCGCCGCCTCCTCTCCCCCTCCACCCGCCGCATCGGCTGCGAGCGGCAGCCACATCTCCTCGTACCTCCGCACGGACCGCGGCCCCACGTTTCCTCGGGCGGACGCGGAGCGAAGGAACGCGAGGAGGCGGCGCGCGGCGGCGGCGAGGTCGACCGAGAAGAAGGCGGCGGGATAGCCGGACTGCCCGCGGGAACCAGGGGACGAGGAGGGCATGGTGTCCTCCGGCGGCGCCTCTGCTGCGGAGGCCATTCGCTTTGTTGTCATCGGTGAGATTTTGGTTGTCACTTGCGAAAGTGCAGAGAGTGGTTGGTCAAAAGGGGCATGTGCCGACTGATGGATGATTCATGGCGCATGATTAGGATGGGACGGACCGAACAAACGATTTCTAAAAATAATTCCTTTTGAAGGAATCTGATCTTTGGGATAATTTTATGTAAGTTGTTTGATTTGTAGGATAGCATTTTATATTCATAAGAAATTTGTTATATTCTTTCGCACTACCTCAGTCTCAAAATGTAAGATGTTTTTAGGTCAGTACATATTTTTTAAGAAGATTTTCATCTACTTTCCACTCCACACCTCAGAAAGCACTATTATGGAGAAAGACGCTTTCTCATCTTCTTAACCTGAAATGACCAACCTCTGGTCTAGAATTTTACGTTTTTTCTGTGTACAATCAAATATGCATAGCATCCTGTCGTATCAAAAATGGCATAGCATCTCATTTCTGTATTTTTCTCTGTCATATAGATCCTACGAATCAAAGAGGCACTAAACCATTTTGTTTGGGTGATGTTGTCCGTTATTGTTTTTCTGAATACAGTACAATCGTCGAAGCTAGTTACATGCACATACCTATGAAGGCATGGACATACATTCTATTCCTATAAAGACATCTTCAGCGGCAACCCGCAAATTTCCTCCCGTATTCGTTCGCGGGCAGGGGGACCAGTCCGCGGACACGAATGCGGGAGGCCGTCATCCAACACGCATATATTTCAAACACTTTTCAATAAACCGGATGAAATTCATACAAACATAGTGGATTTTATACAAAGCTAACGGCATTCATCCAAACACGATGGATTTTCATTAGATTTCGAACATTTAGAAGAAAAAAATGACCCGACCCTAAACCTATCCTACAGCGGCAGCGCTAAGCGTCCAAGCCTGTTTCGTCCTCCATCCGCCGTCTCTATGAGCACCAGCGATAAGACCGATGAAGTGAAGCTGTGATCTCCCGCGAGGAAGAGTAGAACATGGGAGACAGACTGACCCACATGGGACACAAGGCCTTGCCGCTTCCCGTGCCCTAATCATCCTCGGAAGAGTCCATGCCTTACTGTCGCCGGTGGACGTGAGGTCCACGATGGAAATGTTTCCGCCCGCATTGTCGTCGTCCTATCGGGCTGCCGGATAGTCCGTCGACGACGCGTAGGAGGCGCAGCTAGCGTTGTTCTCCTCCACAATCGCCTGAAGTTGTGCCTCGGCAGCGGCCGCTTCCCAGCGAGCAGCGGCTTGAGCGCGAACGACATCGTAGATGGCACGCTGCTCCGTGACGAAGTTGGGGTTCGTCACGGCCATGGCTAATATGTCCATTTTGCATCATGTTTTCTACTGTTATTTATAATGTTTTTGATCATTATAACACTTTGAGGTGCAATTCTAATGCCTTTTCTCTCTTAATTTGTAAGATTTACATGAAGAGGGAGATTGCCGGCAGCTGGAATTCTGGACCTAAAAAAATTATGTCAGAGATACCTATTCTGCACAACTCTAAATGAGCTGAAATTTCACGGAGAATTTTTATGAAATATATAAAAAAATACTGGAGCAAAGAAGTACTAGAGGGGACCCACCAGCTGCCCACAAGGCACTTGGGCGCAGCCACCCCCCGGGCGGGCCGAAGTACTTTGTGGGGCCACTGGCAGGCCTCGGACCCCCATCTTTTGCTATATGAGGGGTTTTGACTTAGAAAAAATAAGGATGGGACTTTCGGGACGAAGGGCCGCCGTCTCGAGGCGGAACCTGGGCAGGAGCACATTTGCTCTCTGGCGGAGCGATTCCGCCGGGGACACTTCCCTCCGGGAGGGGAAAATCGAAGCCACCGACATCACCAACAACCCTCTCATCGTGGGAGGATCAATCTTCATCAACATCTTCACCAACACCATCTCATCTCAAACCTTAGTTTATCTCTTGTATTCAATCTTTGTCTCAAAACCTCAGATTGGTACCTGTGGGTTACTAGTAGTGTTGATTACATCTTGTAGTTGATGCTAGTTGGTTTATTTGGTGGAAGACTATATGTTCAGATCCTTGATGCTATTCAATACCCCTCTGATCTTGAACATAAATATGATTTGTGAGTAGTTACTTTTGTTCTTGAGGACATGGGAGAAGTCTTGCTATAAGTAATCATGTGAATTTGGTATTCGTTCGATATTTTGATGATATATATGTTGTTGCTTCCTTTAGTGGTGTCATGTGAACATCGACTACATGACACTTCATCATACTTGGGCCTAAGGGAAGGCATTGTGGAGTAATAAGTAGATGATGGGTTGCTAGATTGACAGAAGCTTAAACCCTAGTTTATGCATTATTCCGTAAGGGGCTGATTTGGATCCATATGTTTCATGCTATGGTTAGATTTATCTTAATGCTTCTTTCGTAGTTGCAGATGCTTGCGAGAGGGGGTAATCATAAGTGGGGGGCTTGTTCAAGTAAGAACAGCACCCAAGCACCGGTCCACCCACATATCAAATTATCAAAGTAGCGAACGCGAATCAAATGAACATGATGAAAGTGACTAGATGAAATTCTCATGTGTCCTCGAGAACGCTTTGCTTATTATAAGAGACCTGAAAGTGCAACTTATCCCCGGGTGGTTTTGGTAATTCATAACAACATATATCTCATTGAACTAATATCCATTCAAGTTAAAGATTTCAGGATGTTCAATGATTGGTGTGGCAAGGACTAGTGATTGTGGACCCCTCAAAATGCTAAGGACATGGATTGGCAAAAGCTCAAGACTCTACATTTTTGGTTAAGTGATCCAAGATCACATTGAGTCCGTAGGAAAGCCAATACTATTAAAAGGGGATGGGGTGTTGGTTAATGATCTATTTGCTCAAGTGCTTGGTGATATTTCTCCAAATCCATCAACCACTTTCTCTATCCAAATATGTCCAAACCCTACATTCCAACTCGGCCCCACCGAAATTTCCCTATCCGGAGCCATCGAGTTCATCTGGACACTGCCACAGCCAAACCCTAACAAATCGGATCCACTGATATGGTTCTCGGTCCCACCAGAATGGCTTGTCCAACTCTTTGTAACTTGTTGCAATTATTTAGGTCTCACCGAGTTTTGCAATCGGTCCCACCGAGATGGCTTGCCAAACCTTCTGTAACTTGTTGCATTTATTTCGGTCTCACCGAGATTTGCAATCGGTCCCATCGAGACAGCATGCCAACCTTTCTGTTGCCTTATTGCTTCACTTTGGTCCTACCGAGTTGATGCAATCGGTGCCACCGAAACGAGGCTTGCCTTTGCCATGGCACATCGGTCCCTCTGAGTTGTTCCAGTCGGTCCCACCGAGATTCCTAACGTTCATATCTTTTACACAGGTCGGTGCCACCGAGTTGAGTCAAAAGTGTGGAACGGTTGGATTTTGTGTGGAGGCTATATATACCCTCCACCCCCTCTTACTTGGTAAGAGAGCCATCAGAACGTGCCTACACTTCCACTACTCATTTTCTGAGAGAGAACCACCTACTCATGTGTTGAGATCAAGAAATTCCATTACTACCATTTGAACCTTGATCTCTAGCCTTTCCCAAGTTGCTTTCCACTCAAATCCTTCTTCCACCATAGCCAAATCTGTGAGAGAGATTTGAGTGTTGGGGAGACTATCATTTGAAGCACAAGAGCAAGATGTTCATCATCAACACACCGTCGCTTGGGAGCCTCTGACATGATGTGGAGTTGAACCAAGAACTTTGTAAGAGCAAGGAGATCGGCTACTTCATGAAGATCTACCTGAGTGAGGCAAGTCCTTCATGGGCGATGGCCATGGTGGGATAGACAAGGTTGCTTCTTCGTGGACCCTTCGTGGGTGGAGCCCTCCGTGGACTCGCGCAGTTGTTACCCTTCGTGGGTTGAAGTCTCCATCAACGTGTATGTACGATAGCACCACCTATCGGAACCACGCCAAAAATCTTCGTGTCCCCATTGCATTTGCCTTCCCCAAACCCTTCCCTTTACTTACATGTGCAATGTCTTACTTTCCGCTGCTATACTCTTAGAATTGCATGTGTAGGTTGTTGCTTGACTTGTCATAATTGCTAAAATCTGCCTACAACTAAAATTGGGAAAAGTCTAGCTTTTATTTTGTCAAGTAGTCTAATCACCCCCTCTAGACATACTTTCAATCCTACAAGTGGTATCAGAGCTTTGGTCTCCGTAAGCCTTGGTTTCCATAGCTTTGGTCACCTTAGCCTTGGTTTCACAACCTAGGAGAGTATGGCGTCTAGTGAGGGTAACTATCACCGTAGAGGTCCATATTTGATGGTACAAATTTTGCTAGTTGGAAGCATAAGATGAAAATGCATATTCTTGGTCATAACCCCGTCATTTGGCATGTTGTTCATATTGGCTTGCAAGGTGAATTCTTTGAGGATGGTAGAGAACCAGATCGTGAAGCAACCGCGGAAGAATTGAAGATGTTACAATACAATGCTCAAGCTTGTGATATTCTCTTCGATGGTTTGTGCCTCGAGGAATTCAAAAAAAATCAGCCATCTTGAGAATGCAAAGGAAATTTGGGATACTTTGGTTGATATGCATGAAGGTACCGAGTCCGTCAAGGAATCCAAATTGGATGTGCTCCAAAGTCAACTTGACAAGTTCAAGATGAAGGATGGTGAAGGAGTCACTGAAATGTATTCTAGGCTTGCTCTCATCACAAATGAGATTGCCGACTTAGGAAGTGAAGAGATGACCGACAAGTTCATCATCAAGAAAATCCTTAGAGCCTTGGATGAAAAACATGATCCCGTGTGCACTTTGATCCAAATGATACCCAACTACAAAGATCTCAAGCCCACGAAAGTCATTGGAAGAATTGTTACTCATGATATGTCACTCAAGGATAAGGAGGAGCTCCACAACAAGTCAAGTGGTGCATACAAAGCTTCAAGTGATGCTCCCACAACATCAAGTGACAAGCTAGTCTCAAATGAGTAAATAAGTCTAATGGTGAAGAACTTCAACAAATTCTACAAGAGTCGAAGTAAAGATAGAAGCTCCAAGTCAAGGTCCTACAACGAGAAAAGATCTTCTAGTCGTGATCATTGCTACAATTGTGGAAGACCCGGCACTACTCCAATGAGTGTACAACACCCTACAAGAAAAGAGATGAATCACCTCATAAAGAGAGAAGGAGTAGAGATGATCATTATGAACGAAGACCCTCTCTAAGAAGCAAGGATTCGGAAAGAAAGACAAGTCATCAAAGAGCTACACAATACGAAGACATCAAGCTCATGTTGGTGAATGGGTTTTGGGTTCGACCCTGATAACTACTCCGAGAGAAGCTATCACTCCGACTCCGAATACACTCAAGATGAAGGTGTTGCCGGACTTGCTCTAGTATCATCCAACTCCCACGACATATTCGATTCGCCAAATGAAGGAATTGGAAGATGCTTCATGGCTAAAGGCCCCAAGGTATCACACCCCGAGTATCTTGATTTCAATAGTGATGAAGATGATTTGCTAGGTTATGATGATTTACTTGTTGGCAAAACTAGTCATGTGAGCTATAATGAACTTGCTAGTAATCATGCTAATCTAGATGAAACAAATGACAATGATAAGAAGGAGATTGAGCGTCTAAGTAAAGAACTAAACACTCTTAAGTTAGCTCATGAAACTATTGGGAAACGTTGCATGGAAAACAAAAATTTTCTACGCACACGCAAGATCTATCCATGGAGATGCATAGCAACGAGGGAGGAGAGTGTGTCTACGTACCCTCGTAGACCGTAAGTGGGAGCATTTGACAACGCGGTTGATGTAGTCGAACTTTCTTCGTGATCCAACCGATCGAGTACCAAACGTACGGCAGCTCCGCGTTCAGCACACGTTCAGCCCGGTGACGTCCTCCGCCTTCTTGATCCAGCAAGACGGTGAGGTAGTGGATGAGTTTTGGCAGCACGACAGCGTGGTGACGGGGATGGTGAAGTTATCTCCGCAGGGCTTCGCCTAAGCACTACGAAAATATGATCGGGGGTGTAAACGGTGGAGGGGGGCGCTGCACACGGCTAAGAAAATGTTGTAGTTGTGCTAGGCGCCCCCCTCCACATATATATAGGTGGGAGGGAGGGAGGAGCAGCCAAGGGGGGCTCCCAAGTAGGGGGAATCCTACTTGGGGTCTCTCCCAAGCCGCGCCCCCCTTTCCTTATTTGGAGCGCGGGGGAAAGGCAGGGGAGGATGGCGCCCCCCTTCCTTTCTCCCATGAGAGGGAAAGGCAGGAGGGGCTAGCCCTCCCCCCTTTCCTTCCCTAGGGCTGGCCGGCCAGGGAAAGGGGCGCACCAGCCCCTTGTGGGCTGATCTGTCCCTCCCTTGGCCCATTAAGCCCATAACTTGCCGGGGGGGGGGGGGGTGCCCGGAACCCCTTCTGGTGACCCGATACTATCCCGGTATGTCCCGAAACACTTCCGGTGTCCAAATACCATCGTCCTATATATCAATCTTTACCTCTCGACCATTTCGAGACTCCTCGTCATGTTCGTGATCTCATCTGGGACTTCGAACAACATTCGGTCACCAAAATATATAACTCATATAACACTATATCGTCAACGAACGTTAAGCGTGCGGACCCTACGGGTTCGAGAACTATGTAGACATGACCGAGACACCTCTCCGGTCAATAACCAATAGCGGAACCTGGATCCCCATATTGGCTCCTACATATTCTACGAAGATCTTTATCGGTCGAACCGTTATGACAACATACGTAATTCCCTTTGTCCATCAGTATGTTACTTGCCCGAGATTCGATCATCGGTATCTCTATAGCAAGTTCAATCTCGTTATCGACAAGTCTCTTTACTCGTTCCGTAATACATCACCTCGTAACTAAATCTTTAGTCACTTGCTTGCAAGCTTATGATGTGTATTACCGAGAGGGCCCAGAGATACCTCTCCGATACTCGGAGTGACAAATCCTAATCTCAATCTATGCCAACTCAACAGACACCTTCGGAGATACCTGTAGAGCATCTTTATGATCACCCAGTTATGTTGTGACTTTTGATAGCACACAAGGTATTCCTCCGGTATCCGGGAGTTGCGTAATCTCATAGTCGAAGGAATATGTATTTGACATGAAGAAAGCAATAGCAATAAACTGAACGATCATTATGCTACGCTAACGGATGGGTCTTTTCCATCACATCATTCTCCTAATGATGTGATCCCGTTATCAAATGACAAGACATGTCTATGGTTAGGAAACCTTAACCATCTTTGATCAACGAGCTAGTCTAGTAGAGGCTTACTAGGGACACGGTATTTGTTTAGGTATTCACACATGTATTTAAGTTTCCGATCAATACAATTCTAGCATGAATAATAAACCTTTATCATGAATAAGGAAATATAAAATAACAACTTTATTATTGCCTCTAGGGCATATTTCCTTCAGAAACAACTCAAGAGGATCATAGAGAGCTCCTAAGAACTCACGAGAAGCTATGCTTCGAGAAGCTAAATTTAGAGCAAGATCATGAGTTTCTAAAAGCTATCAATGATGATCTTCGAAAGAAGAGTTTTTCTTACATTGCCAAACATCTCCTCTTGTCTACTTATATGCCACAAGTAAAATCTAGTAACAAGAGCAAGAAAAATTCTTCTTCTAGTAGTAACAATAACCATGCTAAATCCAATATTATTGCTTCTAGTAATTCTCTTGATTCCACTAATGATTCTCTTAGCCAAGTTACACTTGAGCAAGAAAATAGTCTATTGAAGGGAATTATAGAGAAATGTGTTTACAAGATTCTTGCCAGGAGTAAGCAATTTGAGGAAATTGTACGCAAGCAAGGAAGGCACCGGAAGAATCAAGGTGTTGGTTTTGAATGAAATTTCAATGCCAATGGAGTTGAATGGGAAGAAGATCAATATCCAAAGACGAAGTTTGTTCCTCAACAAGAGAAGTATGACCCCACTTATTTTGAGGGAACACAAGCTCAAGATGATCTTCCACCACAAGACCACAAGCTAAAAGGCAAGGACAAGCTTCAAGAAGAGATTGACTCATTTAAAGAAGCACGTGAAGCCATGGTTAAATGGGTTCCCAAGACTTCATCAAGCTCTACTTCATCAAGTTCGACTACAACTCCAAGGATTCCCATCAAGTTGATGTGGGTCCCAAAGAAGAAGAACTAGAGTGTTCTTAAGGGTGACTCCACCAACAAACTTCACTCATATTCCTTTTGGCAAGGACTTGTACAACCAACTTCCACATCTTGCACTAGTTCATGGAGTCACAAACCCTCTTGTTGGTAAGACAGGGGACAAGGTAACTCAATGCATTCATGGACATCATCATATGTGCAATTCACTCTATGTCTATGGATATCCTTGTATGTTCCTTGTGGGACTAACCCATGTATGTATTGAAAGTGCAAAATTCCAAAGGATTGCTCCAAACTCTTGATGGACTACATCAACATTGAGCATCCACATCTTCACTATCTACATGAAGTAATCATCGACAAAACCCAAGGTTAGTTAATCCCTCTTTGGGGGGATATCACATCTCGGGGGAGCTTTGCTCTAAAAATTGAGCTAAAGCAACCCTAATGGTGTGAACACATTAATGTTTTATGTAAAAGTGGTAACCCCACTTGTGTTTAAACGATGAGTATGACCTATGATCAAATGTTCTCATTTTGCTCCTAAGTCGATATACTCATATATAGATGACCTAGTCATTGATACGTCTCCAACGTATCTATAATTTCTTATTGTTCCATGCTATTATATTATCAATCTTGGATGTTTTACATTCATTTACTAGCAACTTTCTATCATTTTTTGGGACTAACCTATTGACATAGTGCCCAGTACCAGTTGTTGTTTTTTTGCTTGTTTTTTACTTCGCGGAATATCCATATCAAACGAAGTCCAAATGCCACGAAAGTTTTTGGAGATTTTTTCTGCCCAGAAGAAACCCAGGGAGCCCAGGAGGTGTACCAGAGGAAGCCCGTGGGGCCCACAAGACACCAGGGCACGCCAGAGGCCCCAGGCGTGCCCTGGTGCCTTGTGGGGCCCACGGTGATCTTTTCCACCACCTCTCAGCTCTATAAATACTCAGATATTCCAGAAACCCTAGGGGAGTCGACAAAAAACAATTCCAGCCACCGCAAGTTTCAGAACCATGAGATCCAATCTAGAGCCCTTTTCCGGCACCTTGCCAGAGGGGGAAACGATCACGGAGGGGTTCATCATCCTCATTGGTGCTCCTCCGATGATGCGTGAGTAGTTTATCACAGACCTACGGGTCCGTAGGCAGTAGCTAGATGGCTTCTTCTCTCTCTTTGATCTTCAATACAATGTTCTCCTCGATGTTCTTGGAGATCTATTTGATGTAATGACTTTTTGCGGTGTGTTTGTTGGGATCCGATGAATTGCGAGTTTATGATCAGTTCTATCTATGAATATTATTTGAGTCTTCTCTGAACTCTTTTATGCATGATCTTTATAGCCTCGTATTTCATCTCTGAAACTTTGGTTTGGTTTGGCCAACTAGATTGATTTTTCTTGCAATGGGAAGAGGTGCTTTGTGATGGGTTCGATCTTGTGGTGCTTATTCTCAGTGACAGAAGGAGACATGACATGCATGTATCATTGCCATTAAGGATAACAAGATGGGGTCTATTCCTACATGAATAGATCTTGTCTATATCATGTCATCGTTCTTATTGCATTACTCTGTTTTTCCATGAACTTAATACACTAGATGCATGCTGGATAGCGGTCGATGTGTGGAGTAATAGTAGTAGATGCAGGCAGGAGTCGGTCTACTAATCTTGGACGTGATGCCTATATACATGATCATTGCCTTGGGTATCGTCATGATTATTTGCTTTTCTATCGATTGCCCAACAGTAATTTGTTTACCCACCGTATGCTATTTTCTAGAGAGAAGCCACTAGTGAAATCTACGGCCCCCGGATCTATTTCCTATCATATTATTTTCAGATCTATTATTCCAAAAACCCAAAAATACCTTGCTGCACTTTTTCTTTCTTTATTTTATTTTGTGTTTTTATCAGATCTATTTATCAAATCTCATACAATTTTATCTATCTCAATACCGAGGAGGGATTGACAACCCCTCTTACGCGTTGGGTTGCAAGTATTTGTTATTTGTGTGCAGGTGTTGTTTACATAGTGTTGCTTGGTTCTCCTACTGGATTGATAACCTTGGTTTCTCCTCTTCGGGGAAATACCAACGCAGATATGAGCACTCAGGAAGAATTTCTGGCGCCGTTGCAGGGGAGACATCATCAACATCTATCAGGTACCCAATCACAAATCTCATCTCCTTGCAATTACTTTATTTGCCATTTGCCTCTCGTTTTCATCTCCCCCACTTCTAAAACATTTTCAGAAAAACACAAAAATATTTGCCTTTTTATTTGCCTTCTTTTTCGTTTGCCTTTTTGCTTGTTTGCTTTCTTCGCTTGTGTTGCCATGTGCCTTCTATTTGCTTGCAACTTCGCTTGCTAAAAATCTATTGATATGGATCCTCATCCTCTTGCTAATCTTTTTAAAAGATCCAATTATGATGAACCAATTGCTAGTGATTTGAGTGCACTAGATTATCTTTATGAAGTTTTGCTCAAAAATTGTGAATCTGGAAATTGTGATGAAGTGTTAGAGGAAGAAATTTATAAAGAGATTCACGATGACTCCTTGGATGAAAAACATGATTGCAATGATTTTACTATAAATTCTATTAATGTCAATTGTGCTAATGATATGCAAAACCCCAAGCTTGGGGATGCTAATTTTGATATGTCCAGTACTTATTGCAATGGCCATGATTGGGGTGATTCTTCTTATGATCTTGAAATTTTATTTAATCCTCATGATGAATATATTTGCGATAATATTGAAAGTGGGTTCGGAAGAGTTCCAACTTTAGGTAACAATGATCCTGCTACTTTGGAGAAAGATCAATCTTATGAAATTTTTGATAAAAGTGGGCTTGGAGAGGTCTGATGACCCACAAGTATAGGGGATCGTTTGTAGCCTTTTTCGATAAATAAGAGTGTCGAACCCAAATAGGAGCTAAAGGTAGAACAAATATTCCCTCAAGTTCTATCGACCACCGATGCAACTCTATGCACACTTGATGTTTGCTTTACCTAAAACAAGTATGAAACTATTTTGCAAGAATAAAACTATGAGTACTTTGCGAGAATAAAACTATGAATAAATTGCGAGATAATAAAAGTAGATAGCTTTTGTCAACAAGAAAGTCATTTGTCCCTAGGCAATCGATAACTAGACCAGTAATCATTCATGCAATTTTATATGAGGGAGAGGCATGAGCTAACAAACTTTCTCTACTTGGATCATATGCACTTATAATTGGAACTCTAGCAAGCATCCGCAACTACTAATGATCATTAAGGCCGTGAAACCCAACCATAGCATTAAGTATCAAGTCCTCTTTACTCCCATACGCCATAACCCACTTATCCGTGTTCAGGTTGCTGTCACCCCGGCAACCGACAATAAGCAAATCATGAAAGTATTGCAACACCCTACAGTGGGGACCCCTCATGTTTGCGCGAGATGGAGGGCACCGTAGGACAGCACCATAAATAAAATATACACTCATACCAACCAAGATCATGATTAACCCATATGACAAAACGGATCTACTCAAACATCATAGGATAACCACATATCATTGGGAAATAATATATAGTGTTGAGCACCATGTTTAAGTAGAGATTACAGCGGGGAGAAGGGGTGTTACACCGCTGCATAGAGGGGGAGAAAGTTGGTGTTGACGGTAGCAAGATTGTTGATGTAGATCGCCGTCACGATCTTTGCCCCGGCGGCACTCCGGCGCCACCGGGAGAGAGGGGGAGAGAGCCCCCCTCCTTCTTCTTCTTCCTTGGCCTCCCCCTAGATGGGAGGAGAGTTCCCCCTCTGGTCCATGGCCTCCATGGCGGCGGAGGGCAGGAGCCCCTCCTAGATTGGATCTATCTTTCTGTTCTCTTCTATTTCGCGTTCCTGTTTTTTGGCCAAAAACCGTTTCTTATATTCCCGGAGATCCGTAACTCCGATTGCGCTGAGATTTTAACATGATTTTTTTCTGGATATAAGCTTCCTTGCGCCCGAAGTAGAGCTCCAACCGACGTACGAGGTGAGCACAAGACACCACCGCGCGCCTGGCCCCTTGGGCGTGGCCTGGTGTATCTTGGTCACTGTGGGCCTCCGTTTGCGTTGATTCCACCTCCCAAAATTCACAAATATTCCAAAATAATTCTCCGTAAATTTTTATTGCATTTGGACTTAGTTTGATATGGATATTCCGTGAAACAAAAAACATGCAAAAAACAGGAACTCGCACTGGGCACTGGATCAATAGGTTAGTCCAATAAATCATATAAAATGTTGCCAAAAATATGTGAAAGTTGTATAATATTGGCATGCAACAATAAAAAAATATAGATACAACGGAGACGTATCAGCATCCCCAAGCTTAATTCCTGCTCGTCCTCGAGTAGGTAAATGATAAAAAAGATAATTTTTTATGTGGAATGCTACCTAGCATAATCTTGATCATATATCTAATCATGGCATGAATATTAAGACATAAGTGATTCAAAGCAATAGTCTATAATTTGACATAAAGACATTAATACTCAGGCATCCCAACAAACAATCATGTCTTTCAAAATATCAATGCTAAAGAAAGTTATCCCTACAAAATCATATAGTCTTGTCATGCTCTGTCTTCTTAACACAAAGTATTTATCATGCACAACCCCGATGACAAGCCGAGCAATTGGTTCATACTTTTTAACGCGCTTCAGCTTTTTCAACCCTCACGCAATACTTGAGCGCGAGCCATGGATATAGCACTACGGGTGGAATAGAGTATGATGATAGAGGTAAATATAAAGAAGACAAAAAGTAAGAAAGTATCACATCGAAGCGGCTAACCAACGGGCTATGGAGATGCCCATCAATTGATATCAATGCGAGGAGTAGGGATTGCCATGCAACGAATGCACTAAGAGCTATAAGTGTATGAAAGCTCAATATGAAAACTAAGTGGGTGTGCATCTAATCCTATAATGGAAAATTCCCACTAGTATATGAAAGTGAAAACATAGGAGACTCTCTATATGAAAAACATGGTGCTACTTTGAAGCACAAGTGTGGAATTAGCATGCCCCTTCTCTTCCTTCTTTCTTTCTTTTTTTTTCTTTTTATTTTTTTTCTTTTTTTTTCTCTCTTTGTCCGGAGTCTCATCCCGACTTGTGGGGAATCATAGTCTCCATCATCCTTTCCTCACTGGGGTAATGCTCTAATAATGAATAATGATGATCATCACACTTCTATTTACTTATAACTCAAAAGAAATAAAAATTACAACTCGATACCTAGAACAAAGTTTGACTCTACATGAATACCTCTGGCAGTGTACCAGGATGTGCAATGATCTAGCGTAACAACGATATCAAAAAATAGACAAGCCATGGAAATATCATGCTAGCTATCTTACGATCATGCAAAGCAATATGACAATGAATGCTCAAGTCATCAAAACGGAAGCGGTGGAAGTTGCATGGTAATATATCTCGGAATGGCTATGTGAAGGCCATAATAGGTAAGTATGGTGGCTGTTTTGAGGAAGATATAATAAGGCTTATATGTGATAGAGCGTATCATATCACGGGGTTTGGATGCACCGGCGAAGTTTGCACCGACTCTCGAGGTGAGAAAGGGCAATGCACGGTACCATAGAGGCTAGCAAATTGTGAAAAGGTAAGAGTGCGTATAATCCATGGACCCACATTAGTCATAAAGAACTCATATACTTATTGCAAAAGCTTATTAGCCCTCGAAGCAAAGTACTACTAAGCATGCCCCTAGGGGGATAGATTGGTAGGAAAAGACCATCGCTCATTCCCGACCGCCACTCATAAGGTAGACAAGCAATAATAAATCATGCTCCAACTTCATAGCATAACGAGAGACTATACGTGCATGCTTCGGGAATCACAAACCTTAACACCAATATTCTTACTAACCACAACCGTTTAGTAGTACCTCCCACATATTCCATCTCTATATCGCAAAACTATTGCAAGGAATCAAACATATCATATTCAGTTATCCACAAGTTTTATGTTGGATTTTATGACTAACCATGCAAATGACCAATTCCTGTTGACTCTCTAAATAGATATAAGTGAAGCATGAGAGTTTAATTCTTTCTACAAAAGATCATGCTCTAATAAATATAAGTGAAGCAAAAGATCATTCTACAAACAACGGTTTTCTATGTGAAGAGAAACAGGCAATCCAAACTTCAAATGATATAAGTGAAGCACATGAAGCATTCTATAAATCCACACTCAAAAGATATAAGTGAAGTGCAATGAGCATTCTATAAATCAACCATGGACCATCTCATACCAGCATGGTGCATAAAATAAAAAGAAAAACTAAACACAAAAGACGCTCCAAGATTTACACATATCATGTGAACGAAACAAAGATGAAAACATACCGATACTTGTTGAAGAAAGATGGGATGCCTTCTAGGGCATCCCCAAGCTTAGATGCTTGAGTCACCTTGGATATTTACTTGGGGTGCCTTGGGCATCCCCAAGCTTGAACTCTTGCCTCTCCTCCTTCTCCTCATATCAAGACCTCCTCGATCTTTGATCACTTCATCCACACAAAACTCAACAGAAAGCTCGGTAAGATCCGTTAGTATAATAAAGCAAATCATTACTCTAAGTACTGTTGCAAACCAATTCATATTTTGTTTTTGCATTGTAGCTACTTTAATATAACTTTTCCATGGCTTATACCACCGATAGAATCGATAGTTTCATCAAAACAAGTAAAACAATGCATCAAAAACAGAATCTGTCTTAAACAGAATAGTCTGTAGAAATCTGAACATCTATCATAATTATGTACTCCAAAAATTCTGAAAAATTAGTACAAAATAAAAAATTTGTATAGCAATACTGCACAAAAAGTTTCAGAAACTTTTGACATTCCAGTAAAAAACGTAAAATCGCGCACTACAGCCAAAGTTTCTGTTTTTGCACCGCACATACCAACAAGCAATCTAATCATCCTAAAGGCAAATCTTGGCACATTATTTTTATGATACAATGGATTTGTACAAGGGGATAATTATTTTTGTGAGAAACTTCCATGAAAAATTTACATTGTTTCCATAAGCATGAACACAAGTGTTCAAGGTCGACCCTCACTTCTCCAATGCATCACCTTTCAATCGCTTCTCTTTTGTTGAAAAGTTTTAAGTTCCCCTCTATATTTTTTTTGTTTTTAAATTTTATGAAAGCACTCAACAGAAATAAATGACTCTCTAAAACTTACGGGTTGTCTCCCTGGCAGCGCTTTCTTTAAAGCCATTAAGCTAGGCATAAAGTGTTCAAGTAATGAATCCACCCGGATCCCAAGGTATATCAAAGCCAATTTTAATTAACAATGATTTGGCATTTAGTAGTGAGCACGAAGCAACATATATATCATGCAATGACGAAGTCTAACTCTCTTCCTATGCATCGGCATGTCATACAAAGAACAATTCATGCACATCAAGTAAAGGCCAATGCACAGTATAAGCAATTTCTTGCAATTTTTTCGTGTTGGAAACATAGAGAGGCGGAGATGTAGTTCCTCTCTCATAATAATTGCAAGTTGGAGCAGCAAGCACATGCATATTACATTCATCAAAATTATCATGTGCAACGGTAAAAGGCAACCTATCAATGTAATCCTTAATAAGTGCAAACTTCTCCGATATAGTGTAGTTTGGAGAATTCAAAAAGATAGTAGGACTATCATGCGTGGGTGCAATAGCAACAATTTCATTCTTAATATAAGGAACTATAGCAAGTTCATCTCCATAAGCATAATTCATATTGGCATCATGGCCACAAGCATAGCAAGCATCAAGTTCATCAAAAAGGGATATTTCAAAAGAATCAACGGGATCATAGCAATTATCATAGCATTCATCCTTCGGTAAGAATGAAGGGACATTAAACAATGTATGAGTTGAAGAGTTACTCTCACTAGAAGGTGGGCATGGGTAGCTAATCTGCTCTTCCTCCTTTTGTTCTTCGCTCTCCTCATCATCTTTTTCATCCAATGAGCTCACAGTTTCATCAATTTCTTCTTCCATAGACTCCTGCAAAATATTAGTCTCTTCTTGGACAGTGGAGAAGTCCTCAATATATGGTTTAATATAAGCATTAGAAGAATAATTTTCATAGCAATATTTAAGTATGGCAAAAAAAAATAGATTTGTAAAGAGTAGCATCATACTTTTCAATCAAAGAAGCAATTTCATAAGCACCCTTAAAAGAAACAAATTCTCCAATTTGTTCAATATCATAGTAATTATAAGCACCCTTGGCATAAGAAGATAAAATTCCATTATCCTTAAACTCACATTGAAAGGGAAGGTGTTTTTTAGGATCTTCAGAAAAACAAGTAAAATCATGTATTTCGCATAAATTCAAAGCATAGCATACAAACTATTAATATGATGCCATAAAAGTTTCCCTTTTTGAGATAAGTGGTGTCGCACAAAATAAGCGTGCTCATTTAATGATTTTCCATCAACTAAGCTAGTTGGGGTTTCAGCACGAGCACAAAGGGATCGAAGATGATCCAAGTAGAAAGCTTCAGTAGTATGATAGATTTTGGGTGGTTCTTCAACCATTGGTTTAGCAGGTACAACTAATTTTTTTGGTATTTTGCGTTTTCTACCCATAACTAAAGATAGAAAACAAGAGCACAAAATAAAAACTACTTAGTGATAAAGCAAACAAGCACACACTAGAATATTCACCCCACGCTATTGCTCCCCAGCAACGGCGCCAGAAAAAGGTCTTGATAACCTACAAGTATAGGGGATCGTTTGTAGCCTTTTTCGATAAATAAGAGTGTCGAACCCAACGAGGAGCTAAAGGTAGAACAAATATTCCCTCAAGTTCTATCGACCACCGATACAACTCTACGCACACTTGATGTTTGCTTTACCTAAAACAAGTATGAAACTATTTTGCAAGAATAAAACTATGAGGACTTTGCGAGAATAAAACTATGAATAAATTGCGAGATAATAAAAGTAGATAGCTTTTGTCAACAATAAAGTCATTTGTCCCTAGGCAATCGATAACTAGACCGGTAATCATTCATGCAATTTTATATGAGGGAGAGGCATGAGCTAACATACTTTCTCTACTTGGATCATATGCACTTATGATTGGAACTCTAGCAAGCATCCGCAACTACTAAATATCATTAAGGTCGTGAAACCCAACCATAGCATTAAGTATCAAGTCCTCTTTACTCCCATACGCCATAACC
Organism: Thinopyrum elongatum; assembly: GCA_011799875.1. NCBI lineage: Eukaryota > Viridiplantae > Streptophyta > Magnoliopsida > Poales > Poaceae > Thinopyrum > Thinopyrum elongatum. The sequence continues at coordinate 282,555,563 of CM022303.1, forward strand.
CACTTATCCGTGTTCAGGCTGCTGTCACCCCGGCAACCGACAATAAGCAAACCATGAAAGTATTGCAACACCTTACAGCGGGGACCCCTCACATTTGCGCGAGACAGAGGGCACCGTAGGATAGCATCATAAATAAAATATACACTCATACCAACCAAGATCATGATTAACCCATAGGACAAAACGGATCTATTCAAACATCATAGGATAACCACATATCATTGGGAAATAATATATAGTGTTGAGCACCATGTTTAAGTAGAGATTACAGCGGGGAGAAGGGGTGTTACACCGCTGCATAGAGGGGGAGAAAGTTGGTGTTGACGGTAGCAAGATTGTTGATGTAGATCGTCGTCATGATCTTTGCCCTGGCGGCACTCCGGCGCCACCGGGAGAGAGGGGGAGAGAGCCCCCCTCCTTCTTCTTCTTCTTCCTTGGCCTCCCCCCTAGATGGGAGGAGAGTTCCCCCTCTGGTCCATGGCCTCCATGGTGGCGGAGGGGCAGGAGCCCCTTCTATATTGGATCTATCTCTATGTTCTCTTTTGTTTCACGTTCCTGTTTTCTGGCCGAAAATCGTTTCTTATATTCCCGGAGATCCGTAACTCCGATTGCGCTGAGATTTTAACACGATATTTTTTCTGGATATAAGCTTCCTTGCGCCCGAAGTAGAGCTCCAACCGATGTACGAGGTGAGCACAAGACACCACCGCGCGCCTGGCCCCTTGGGCGTGGCCTGGTGTATCTTGGTCACTGTGGGCCTCCGTTTGCGTTGATTCCACCTCCCAAAATTCACAAATATTCCAAAATAGTTCTTCGTAAAATTTTATTGCATTTGGACTTCGTTTGATATGGATATTCTGCGAAACAAAAAACATGCAAAAAAACAGGAACTGGCACTGGGCACTGGATCAATAGGTTAGTCCAATAAATCATATAAAATGTTGCCAAAAATATGTGAGATTTGTATAATATTGGCATGAAACAATAAAAAATTATAGATACGACGGAGACGTATCAAGGTCATGAGTTTATTTGATGATAATCCCACTATTTTGGAAGAGTGTCAACTTTGCATGCATGTGGATCATGTAGAGAATATGTTATGTGATAGCTATATTGTTGAATTTGAATATGATCCCACATGTAGTTATTACGAGAGAGGGAAAAATGGTGGTAGAAATTTTCATGTTACTAATTTACCTCTCGTTATGTTGAGATTGCTATTGTTTCTTTCTCCTTCCCTGCATATGCTAGTTTTTACTTGCCTTGATAATTTGTTTGTTTATAAAATCCCTATGCATAGGAAGCATGTTAGACTTAAATTTGTTTGTCACGTGTTTTGTGATGCTCTCTTTGTGTTTTAATTATTATCTTTCATGTGAGCATCATTAAAATCTTTATGCCTAGCTAGGGGCATAAAATGATAGCGCTTGTTGGGAGGCAACCCAGTGAATAAAATATATTTTTTCTCTTTCTCTTTTTCTTTCTGTTTTTGTGTGTTCAAACAATTATGCCTCTGTTATAATTGTGTTTTTTATGTTTTAATTAGTGTTTGTGCCAAGTAAAGCCTTTAGGATGGCTTTGGGTGATAGTTGATTTGATCTTGTTGGAAAACAGAAACTTTTACGTCCAGTAGCAGAATTGTTAAAAATCACTAGAGAGACGAAAAACTCTGAATGTTTTAAACAAGGTTGGTATATGAATTACCTCTGTTGTCCTAATTTTTCAGAATTTTTGGAGTTACAGAAGTATGAGTAAAATTCGAGTCTTTACAGGCTGTTCTATTTTTGACAGATTCTATTTTCGTTGCATTGTGTGCTTATTTTGATGAATCTATGGACTATAGCGGGGGGTTTTAGCCATGGTAAAGTTATTATACAGTAGGTATAATGCAATAACAAAATATGAATGGGTTTGCAACTGTACTTAAAGTAAAGATTGGTTTTCTTATATTAACGGATCTCACGAAGGTTTTTGTTAAGTTTTGTGTGATTGAAGTTTTCAAGTTTTGGGTGAGATCACGATGGATGAAGGAATAAGGAGTGAAAAGAGCCTAAGCTTGGGGATGCCCATGGCACCCCAAGGTAATATTCAAGGATAGCCAAGCAACTAAGCTTGGGGATGCCCCGGAAGGCATCCCCTCTTTCTTCTAACGACCATCGGTAATTTTACTTGGAACTAAATTTTTATTCGTCACATATCACGAGTTTTGCTTGGAACGTCTTGTATTATATGAGTCTTTGCTTGTTTTGCTTTTTAGTTTGTCACAATCATACTTGCTGGACACACCTATTTGAGAGAGCCATAATGCTGCTATAATTTGTTAGAATTGCTCTATGTGCTTCACTTTAAAAAAATTGAGCTATGGAATTGCTCTAGTGCTTCACTTATATCTTTTTGAGCATGATGTTGTTTTAATTTTGAATAAATATACTCTCATGCTTCACTTAGATAAATTTGAGAGTTAGTAAATTTTTGAAGAAATTCTCTCACGCTTTGTAACATCCCAAATTTTCAATTTGGAATGTTATACATAGGTCATCATATGCATATCATATTTTATTTGCATTTTGATTGTGACCCTAAAAATCCTAAGCAACTCAAGGACCCACGGAGAGAGTTGGGGATTTTATTATTTTCATATTTGAATTTTCTCAAATATTGAAAAGAGGATCATTTTGGTTTTAATAATTTTTCTCTCCAAAATATTTCATATTAAAAATATATGGGAGGAGATAATATGACTTCTCCAAAATAAAAGAAATATTGGAGGAAAAATGTTAAAATCAAATAAATATTTTATTTGGATTTTTATTGCTATTTTATATGAATTCGGAAAAATATGCATTTTTCAAAATTGCATTTTAGGCCAAGAAAATGTTCACTTTGTTCTAACTATTCTATTTAGACGGTGAAAATTGTTTTTGGCATTTTTAGATTTTTTTTATATTTTTTTTAGGATTTTTCTCGGCGGAATCTTATTTAAAAAAAACTTTTCGGACCGACTGGGCCGAAGCCCAGCCGGCCCAGCTCGCGCCGTCCTCGACCCTGAGCGGGAGTCCCGCCGCCGCACTGACGCCGAGGGAGTCCGAGCCGGACTCCCCATGGCCGCCCCATCCCCCAAGCCGGCCCCCCCGAGCCCTTTATATGCCGCCCCCCCGTCTCCCCACACCACCGCCGCTGCCGCTGCTGCAGCCGCCGCCGCCGCCCGCAGCCGCCGCCCTGCCGCCTGCCGTCGCCGTCGCCTGCCGCGCCGCACCTCGCCGCCCGCGCCTCGCCCCGCGCTAGCCGCCGCCGCCGCCCGCGGAGCCCGCCGCCTTCGCCGGAGCCGCCGGATCTCGCCGGTTGTTTTTTTTTCGGTTTAGGTAAAAAACCGTCTCGGGTTTTTTTTTAAACCCTAGTTCGGTTTTTTTTAGTAGATCGGTTCGGTTTTCTCGGTTTAGTTCATTTGTGAACGTTTGTTCGTTCGTTTTAACGAACGTTTTCGCCCGTTCGTCTCTGTTAGCAGACGTTCGTCCGATAGATTTTTCTTTTTCTACCAGGGACCTATCCGTGATTACTTTTATCGTAGATTAGCCCCTGATCTTCAAACCCTCGCCGTTTCTAAACCGTTCGTCCAAATCCAGTGAAACCAACGCCAAAATCTTCGTCTCGAACCCCTCTTTCTGTTTAATCAACTTGAACATGATTTTGACAATTTAAAATTTGGTTTCAAGCAGATTTGTTTTCGAAGTTCTTTTGACCGTAGTTTCAGTTTCATAGCTCCGATTCGATTGATTCTTTTTGCAGATCGAATCTCTTCAGTTGAACTTTCAGATTTGATCTTCTTATTTGAGTTTTACCCTTGCATCTATGCTTGATTGCTTATGTATGCTATTGTTTGTTTGCGATAGAATTCCCGGAGTGCGAAGCGTGCTACTACGAGTCTCTAGGGTTTGCATATCGTCAGCAAGGCAAGTAACACATTGATCATATCCCTTCATTACCCAGTTTTTTATGCATTAGTTACAATCCTCAAACACTGCATGATTAGGATGTGATTAACTTGTGGGTATTGGGAAGTAGATGATGAGGTAGAACCTATTGCCCTTTATTATCAAACCCTTGGGAGTTTCTTCTACGTTATGCTTATATTGCCATGCTATGCTCGTAGACGTGGATTGGGTTTGAGTGTATCCATGACAGATGTGAGATTGTTAATTAATGGTTAACTTAAGGTGGCTACTTAAATACACATCTGGGTGGATTGGTTGCAGGCACCTGGGGATATACCAGTGTTGTCTTTTTGGTTCGCCACCCAGGCTCAAAGGGATCATAAGATTATTCATGCTAGAAACTTCCGTGTGCAGCCACAAGCTATTATGGGCTCTAGCATAGTTGAGTATGTTGCATGACCTCTTTCAGTGGTAGGCTAGTAGATGTAGGGGAAAGTAGGTGTAACTATCTACCCAGAGTAAAGAGTTAATGCTTCTGAAAGACTGTGTCTCGGTCATCCGTTTCTCAAACACCATGTAGTGCGAGAAATCCAACGGAGGAGATTGAGTCTTGTGGGGAAAAGTGCACAAACCTCTGCAGAGTGTATAAACTAATCATGGTTAGCCGTGTCCCCGGTTATGGACATCTTGAGTATCTGGTACCTGAATTATTGATTCGATCCCATCACTCTAAATTAATTTGTTGGGTTTAATGATTACTTTTAATTGGGATTGAGATGGGGATTTACCTTCTCAATGTTTAACAACCACCATAATAGTTAAACAAAACATATTCCTTTGATGTAGGGAAAAATTGGCTTTTTCGCAAAACAATATAACCCTAGAGCTTTCCACCAGCCATATATGCATGTAGTGATAGCAATTATCTGTTCCTTGCTCTATTGTGTTATATTGCCAGCATATTCCATGTGCTGACCCATTTCGGGCTGCAACATATCATGTTGCAGACTTTTCAGACGAAGAGTAAGGTGCGCTAGGTCGTTGTCATGCACTCAGCTATGCCGTTGGAGTTGATGGACTCACTTTATCTTCCAAGCCTTCCGCTGTTATCATATTTAGATGGCCTTAAGCCATATTTATTGTAATAAGTTCTCTTTTGAGACATTCGATGTAATAAGTGTGTGATTGCACTCTGTTATAAATCCTTCGAGTACTGTGTGTGTCAGCATTACCGATCCAGGGATGACACTTGAACACAGAGATTTGACCATCTGAGGTCGTATCGCTACACGCTTCACTTATATTATTTTGAGAGATGAGAACAATTATTTATGCTCATGTTCTTCACTTAAATTTGTTTGAGAGCTTGTTATAAGCAATGGTAATATATGAAACTAGTCCCAAAGTGACAGATATCTAAGAGGGATATAATAAAAACTTTCATGAAGATCATTGGATATTATAAACTTGATTCCTTGTAATAGTTTTGAGATATGGAGATAGTAATATGTGAGTCATGTTGGTGAGTAATTATGCTTTAGTAAGAATATTGGTGTTAAGGTTTGTGATTCCCTATGCAAGCACGAAAGTCAATAGTTATGCAATGAAGTTACATCCTACTTGTGGTGCATTATTCAGTGTTAGTTATGTTTAATGCTCGTTTATGATCGTTTTTGTTTTTTGGTTGGTTGCTTCTCAATCTATTTGCTAGCCTTTCCTTGTACTAAGTGGGAATACTACTTGTGCATCCAAACTCCTTAAACCAAGTTGTGCCAATGAGCACTACAAAAAAAAGACACATTCGTGACATTTTGTCCCGAACGAATTTTTTTCCTGTCATGGTTATGACACTTCTATGTCAATAATTGTGACAAAACCACGTATCATCATAGATGTGGTGGGCTCCTACTTCTATGAAAAAAATCATGATAGAAAATGGGCTTTTCATCCTGGGTGGACCGGGGACGCACCTGCATGACATTCTTTGGGCCGTCCATGACGGAAAAAATCATGGTAGAAGCGAGGGCGAGGAAAATTTTGGGGAGTTCCCGGTTATGGTGGGTGGTCGGGGCCGAGTGATGCATGGAAGTTTGCACGTTTCTCTCGTACACGTACGCGCATGTGTGCGAGGCGTTGGGCTCTAACTGAACCCGAGCGAGGCGTTCGCTTACCGAACCCGAGCGATTGCACTAGCTACGTTACTGAACCCGAGCGATCAATCCCTTGGCTGTTAACTGAAACCGAGCGATTCCTTGGCTACTGCTGCTAACTGAAGCCGATCGAACCTGCCTCTTGATGAATAGTGACTGTTGTTGGGGGTTGGAAGAACAGTTCCTGGTGGGGGTTGGATGAACATGACCCCGTGGTAGTATGTTGTTGCCGCTGGATGAACAGAACCCCGAGGAGGCTGCCACACCCGAGCCGGTTGGGGTGGATGAACAGGACCCCGTGGAGGGCTGGTTGAACGGTAGCCGGTGGAGTCTGGATGAACAGTAGCCCGTGGAGGCAGGAGGAAGCCGCGGTGGATGAACAATAGCAGGTGGAGGCTGGAGGAAGTCGACGGCGGATGAATAGTAGCCCGTGGAGGCTGGAGCGAGGCAGTAGATGGTGGATGAACATGACCCCGTTTCGACCGTAGGTGCTTGAACAGAAGTCCGTTTCCTTTGTTTTGCGGTACTCCACACCCCTCCCGATCAACAGGACCCCATTTCGACCGTAGGCACTTGAACAGAAGTCTATTTCCTCCATTTTGCGGTACGCCAGACCCTTCCCGATGAACAGGACCCCGTTTCGACCGTACGCGGTCAAACAGAAGGCCGTTTCCTCCGTTCTGCGGTATGCCAGGCCTCATTTCAGTTGTTCCGTCCAAGCCGGTTGGCTCTCACACTACTGCAGGATGCTGCTAACGTGACACTACGATCAGAGACCTTTCGATGAAGCTGTGTGCGATGCAATAATCGCAAACGGTGATGTAAAAAAATTGTCAAAAAAGATGCGAAGCATTTGAGATGAAGGATACATTAAACACGGTTCAGAATTTAGTTGCGTGTGCGATGCGGGGCATACGGTTCAGTTCAATAAACTGTTTGCGATGAGGCAGAACAAAAGAAACGGGCAGCCAGATGAAGGCGTGTGCGATCTACGGCATACGGTTCACTCGGATAAACTATTTGTGATGAGGCGGAACAAAAGAAACGGGAAGCCAGATCAAGGTGTGTGCGATAGAGGGCAAATAGTTCACTCGGATGAACTGTTTGCGTTGAGCCAAGATAACAGAAACGGTTCAATTTAATAAGATGTGTGTGATACGCGGCAAACAGGTCTGTCATCAGAAATGTGTGCGAAGAACGATAATAACACAGACTATTGCTGCTAATAAGACGTGTGTGTTGTGCATTGGGATTGCATACAGAATAACAACATATATATACACACTTATAAGGACATGGTTGCATAACCAAATTAAACATCCAATTACATAGGTGGCCACTACACACATGACATTTGCACACACCAAAGTAAACTATTACATGCATAATTACATAGGTGGCTACTACACACATGACATTTCCACACACCAAAGTCAACTATATATTACATGCATAATTAACTAGGATAAACGATCATCTGATCATCATCTACTTCTTGTGACGCTTGCCGCTACTGCTCTGCTTGTGGCTCGATCCGGCCTCGTCGATTTCGGTAACGAGGCACTTCCTCATGTCAACGATCCGCCTGTGCATCTCGTAGCATGTGTACACGCTCTTGGCCGTGAACCTGAGGTGAGGTTCATCCAGTTGCCGCATCCAGGCCCCGTGCCAGGATACGGGACATGTTCTATTGGCATCCTACTTCATCTTTTCGTAGTATGGGTCGATGATGGCCAAGGCGAGTTCAACCAGGGAGTCCTTCTTCGTGCTGCCCCAGACCCTGTAGTGCTCATGGATTTCGACAAGGTTCTTGCTGGCCAAGCCCGTAACCCTGAGCGCTTTTACATCGTCGGTGGTTTCCACCGTAGCGAACTTGTAGTTGCTGCTGTTGACAAACCTAGCGAAATGGTCGCAAGGCTCTGTGGCCATGCAGTAGTGGTAGATGAGGACATGATGGCGCACGCACAACTGGGCGACGGCAACCTTCTGATCTATGTTGGGATGACCGCCGGTGTACTGGAGGTCGATGCTGACCACCTTGTACTTGTCTCGAGCAAGCAACTGCTCAACGGTCTTGATGTAGTCGTCCACCATGACCGGGTCGATGGTGTACACCACCGAGAGATCCGTCTCCCTCGCGTGGGTCTCCACTTTATGCTCGCCGAACTCCATTGGAGCACCGCTAGACATCCCCTCTCTATGTGTCGTCGTGGGTGTGCTTGTTGTGTTGTCAGGCGCGATCGAAAGGTTAAAGAGACTAAGGTTATTATAATGGCCGCGGGAATTAAAGGGGAAGCCGGACGGCCTGGAATATCGGCACGCTCGGATGGCAGTTCTAATTTGCAGAGCGTAACTCCATCGTGTCGCAAGTAACCGCATGCATATGGGCCCCCCGACGTGATCGTGCGCAGGTCCAACCGCTGGCAGAGCGCACGCGGAGGGAGGCGAGCAGAGCGCTCCGCGGTCGCCTCAACGGCGAGCAACCATATATATGCATATAGCAGTTGAACACGCAAGGAAAAGTTGTCCACAAGCCAAGCGCGTGGAGGTACGCGAGCAGAGCGCGCCGACAGATACGAGCAGAGCGCGCCGTGGCACCTAACGGCGAGCATAGCGCGCTGCGGCACCTAACGGCGAGCACAGCGCGCCGAGGGACGCGAGCAGAGGCCGGCACAGTGATACGTGGCAAATAAGATGAACTGTGCGAGCGATGGCGGAGACATCAAGCATGGATCAAATTAGAGTTGCATGTGCGATATGTGGCATACAGTTGATCCATCCGAGCTGTTTGTGATGGAATAAGCCGTGTGTGTTGTGGGCAAACGCTTGCTGGTATACAACCGTCTGCGATTGATGAATTAATGACCGACGGGTTCCCTAGTGTGGTCCGTGTGCGATGTGATATGCTCTGTCTACAGAACATCAACATATATACTTACAAGAACAACATTGCATGACCAAATTAAGCATACAATTACATAAATGACTACACACATAACATTTCCACACACCAAAGTAAGCAATTACATGCATACTAAACTAGGAGAAACGAGCATCTAATCATCTACATCTTGTTGCGACGATGTTTGCCATTGCTCTGCTTCCGGCTGGATCCCTGGTCGTGAATGGTTAATAAAATCTAGGTCTATTGCATATTAAGGCCAAAATAGTACTACCAATCTACGAGTCTCATACGATGCCATTTCAACGATTGTACCACAAAAGCCCGAAATATTACAAGGTTCAAATTCCAGAGTTACATGGCTCAAATTCAAAGATTACAAGGTTCAAACTTATATTAGAAATGAAATTCAGCTCATTCAGCTGCAAATGCCCGTGCTGATCAGCTGAACATGGATATAAGAGAGGTTCAAACTAAAAATTAAAATAGTAAGGCCGCTTTCCAAACCTCGTTATTTCTGCAAAGGGATCAGCCGCTGACAAGTCATGTATGGGTTTGACACAATGACTTCCAATTACTCTGCCATATGCTCTTCCAATACGAAGTTTAGCTTTTTTGGAGCCTCTTCCATTCTGCAGTAGCTGCTGGCTCTGATCAACAAACCATTCATCTTTCCTAATTAAATGCATGTTCAACCTCAGTACCTTCATCATCCTTGCTCTGTGTTGGGAAACGTTGCATGGAAAACAAAAAAAATTCTACGCACACGCAAAGATCTATCCATGGAGATGCATAGCAATGAGGGGAAGAGTGTGTCTACGTACCCTCGTAAACCGTAAGCGGAAGCGTTTGACAATGCGGTTGATGTAGTCGAACTTCTTCTAGCTCCGACCGATCAAGTACCGAACGTACGGCACCTCCGAGTTCTGCACACGTTCAGCTCGGTGACGTCCCTCGTCTTCTTGATCCAACAAGGCATCGAGGTAGTAGATGAGTTCTGTCAGCACGATGGCGTGGTGACAGTGATGGTGAAGTGATCCTCGCAGGGCTTCGCCTAAACACCGCGAGAATATGACCGGGGTTGTAAACTGTGGAGGGGGGCGCCGCACACGGCTAACAATTGATGTTGTGTGTCCTAGGCGTCACCCTCCCACATATATATAGGTGGGGGGGGAGGGGGGAGCAGCCAGGGGGCGCCCCAAGTAGGATCTGAATCCTACTTGGGGTTTCCCCAAGTGGCGCCCCCTGCCTTATTTCACCGGAGAAGAAAGGGAAGGGGGAAGAGAGAAAGGAAAGGGGGGGCCGAACCCCCTTTTTCCTTCTCCCAATTCGGCCTCCTGCCATAGGGGGGGCGCGCCACCCCTTATGGGCTAGTGTGCTCCCCTCTCATGGCCCATATGGCCCATATATTCCCCCCGGGGGTTCCGATAACCCCTCCGGTACTCCGATAAATACCCGATACACTCCGGAACACTTCCGGTGTCCGAATACTATCGTCCTATATATCAATCTTTACCTCTAGACCATTTCGAGACTCTTCGTCATGTCCGTGATCACATCTGGGACTCCGAACAACATTCGGTCACCAAATCACACAACTCATATAATACTATATTATCAACGAACGTTAAGCGTGCGGACCCTACGGGTTCAAGAACTATGTAGACATGACCAAGACACCTCTTCGGTCAATAACCAATAGTGGAACCTGGATGCTCATATTGGCTCCTACATATTCTACGAAGATCTTTACCGGTCGAACCATTATGACAACATACGTAATTCCCTTTGTCCATCGGTATGTTACTTGCCCGAGATTTGATCGTCGGTATCTTCATACCTAGTTAAATCTCGTTACCGGCAAGTCCCTTTACTCGTTCCGTAATACATCATCCTGCAACTAACTCATTAGTCACTTTGCTTGCAAGGCTTCTTATGATGTGTATTACCGAGAGGGCCCAGAGATACCTCTCCGATACTCGGAGTGACAAATCCTAATCTCGATCTATGCCAACTCAACAAACACCTTCGGAGACACCTGTAGAGCATCTTTATAATCACCCAGCTACATTGTGACATTTGATAGCACACAAGGCATTCCTCCGGTATCCGGGAGTTGCATAATCTCATAGTCGAAGGAATATGTATTTGACATGAAGAAAGCAATAGCAATAAAACTGGACGATCAATATGCTAAGCTAACGGATGGGTCTTGTCCATCACATCATTCTCCTAATGATGTGATCCCGTTATCAAATGACAACTCATGTCCATGGTTAGGAAACCTTAACCATCTTTGATCAATGAGCTAGTCAAGTAGAGGCTCACTAGGGACACAGTGTTTGTCTATGTATTCACACATGTATTTAGGTTTCCGATCAATACAATTCTAGCATGAATAATAAACATTTATCCTGAATAAGGAAATATAAAATAACAACTTTATTATTGCCTCTAGGGCATATTTCCTTCAGTCTCCCACTTGCACTAGAGTCAATAATCTAGATTACATTGTAATGATTCTAACACCCATGGAGTCTTGGTGCTGATCATGTTTTGCTCGTGGAAGAGGCTTAGTCAACGGGCCTGCTATATTCAGATCCGTATGTATTTTGCAAATCTCTATGTCTCCCTCCTTGACTTGATCATGGATGGAGTTGAAGCGTCTCCTGATGTGTTTGGTTCTTTTGTGAAATCTGGATTCCTTCGCTAAGGCAATTGCTCTAGTATTGTCACAAAAAAAATTCATTGGACCCGATGCACTAGGTATTACACCTAGATCAGATATGAACTCCTTCATCCAGACTCCTTCATTTGCTGCTTCCGAAGCAGCTATGTACTCCGCTTCACACGTAGATCCCGCCACGACGCTCTGCTTGGAACTGCTCCAACTGACAGCTCCACCATTCAAAATAAATACGTATCCGGTTTGTGACTTAGAGTCATCTGGATCAGTGTCAATGCTAGCATCGACGTAACCATTTACGACGAGCTCTTTGTCACCTCCATAAACGAGAAACATATCCTTGGTCCTTTTCAGGTCCTTCAGGATGTTCTTTACCGCTGTCCAGTGATCCACTCCTGGATTACTTTGGTACCTCCCTGCCAGACTTATGGCAAGGCACACATCAGGTCTGGTACACAGCATAGCACACATGATAGAACCTATGGCTGAGGCATAGGGAATGACTTTCATTTTCTCTCTATCTTCTGCAATGGTCGGGCATTGAGTCTGACTCAATTTCACACCTTGCAACACAGGCAAGAACCCTTTCTTTGACTGATCCATTTTGAACTTCTTCAAAACTTTATCAAGGTATGTGCTTTGTAGAAGTCCTATTAAGCGTCTTGATCTATCTCTATAGATCTTGATGCACAATATATAAGCAGCTTCACCGAGGTCTTTCATTGAAAAACTTTTATTCAAGTATCCTTTTATGCTATCCAGAAATTCTACATCATTTCCAGTCAACAATATGTCATCCACACATAATATTAGAAATGCTACAGAGCTCCCACTCACTTTCTTGTAAATACAGGATTCTCTAAAAGTCTGTATAAAACCATATGCTTTGATCACCTCATCAAAGCATATATTCCAACTCCGAGATGCTTGCACCAGTCCATAAATGGATCGCTGGAGCTTGCACACTTTGTTAGCACCTTTAGGATCGACAAAACCTTTTGGTTGCATCATATACAACTCTTCTTTAAGAAATCCATTAAGGAATGCAGTTTTGACGTCCATTTGCCAGATTTCATAATCATAAAATGCGGCAATTGCTAACATGATTCAGACAGACTTAAGCATCGCTACGGGTGAGAAAGTCTCATCGTAGTCAACTCCTTGAACTTGTCGAAAACCTTTTGCGACAAGTCAAGCTTTGTAGATAGTAACATTACCATCAGTGTCAGTCTTCTTCTTGAAGATCCATTTATTCTCTATGGCTCGCCGATCATCGGGCAAGTCCACCAAAGTCCACACTTTGTTCTCATACATGGATCCTATCTCAGATTTCATGGCTTCAAGCCATTTATCGGAATCTGGGCTCATCATAGCTTCTTCATAGTTCGTAGGTTCGCCATGGTCTAGTAACATGACTTCCAAAATAGGATTACCGTACCACTCTGGTGCGAATCGTGCTCTGGTTGACCTACGAGGTTCGGTAGTAACTTGATCTGAAGTTTCATGATCATCATCATTAGCTTCCTCTCTAGTTGGTGTAGGCATCACGGGAACGGTTTTCTGTGATGAGCTATTTTCCAATTCGAGAGAAGGTACAATTACCTCATCAAGTTCTACTTTCCTCCCACTCACTTCTTTCGAGCGAAACTCCTTCTCTAGAAAGGTTCCATTCTTGGCAACAAAGATCTTGCCTTCGGATCTGTGGTAGAAGGTGTACCCAATTGTTTCCTTAGGGTATCCTATGAAGACGCACTTCTCTGATTTGGGTTCGAGCTTATCAGGCTAAAGCCTTTTTACATAAGTGTCGCAACCCCAAACTTTAAGAAACGACAGCTTAGGTTTCTTGCCAAACCACAGTTTATACGGTGTCATCTCAACGGATTTAGACGGTGCCCTATTTAGCGTGAATGTAGCTGTCTCTAATGCATAACCCCAAAATGATAGTGGTAAATCGGTAAGAGACATCATAGATCGCACCATATCTAATAAAGTACGGTTACGACGTTTGGACACACCATTACGCTGTGGTGTTCCAGGTGGCGTGAGTTATGAAACTATTCCACATTGTTTTAAATGAAGGCCAAACACGTAACTCAAATATTCACCTCCATGATCAGATCGTAGAAACTTTATTTTCTTATTATGATGATTCTCCACTTCACTCTGAAATTCTTTGAACTTTTCAAATGTTCAGACTTGTGTTTCATTAAGTAGATATATCCATATCTGCTCAAATCATCTGTCAAGGTCAGAAAATAACGATACCTGCCGCGTGCCTCAACACTCATTGGACCACATACATCGGTATGTATTATTTCCAATAAGTCATTGGCTCGCTCCATTGTTCCGGAGAATGGAGTTTTAGTCATGTTGCCCATGAGGCATGGTTCGCAAGTATCAAATGATTCATAATCAAGTGATTCCAAAAGTCCATCTGCAGGGAGTTTCTTCATGCGCTTTACACCAATATGACCTAAATGGTAGTGCCACAAATATGTTGCACTATCATTATCAACTTTGCATCTTTTGGCATCAATATTATGAATATGTGTATCACCACAATTGAGATTCAACAAAAATAGACCACTCTTCAAGGGTGCATGACCATAAAAGATATTACTCATATAAATAGATCAACCATTATTCTCTGATTTAAATGAATAACCGTCTCGCACTAAACAAGATCCAGATATAATGTTCATGCTCAACGCTGGCACCAAATAACAATTATTCAGGTCTAAAACTAATCTCGAAGGTAGATGTAGAGGTAGCATGCCGACGGCGATCACATCGACCTTGGAACCATTCTCGACGCGCATCGTCACCTCGTCCTTAGCCAATCTTCGTTTAATCCGTAGCTCCTGTTTCGAGTTACAAATATGAGCAACCGAACCAGTATCAAATACCCAGGCGCTACTACGAGCATTAGTAAGGTACACATCAATAACATGTATATCAAATATACCTTTGTTCACTTTGCCATCCTTCTTATCCGCCAAATACTTGGGGCAGTTTCGCTTCCAGTGACCAGTCCCTTTGTAGTAGAAGCACTCAGTTTCAGGCTTGGGTCCAGCTTTGGGCTTCTTCCCGGGAGTGGCAACTTGCTTGCCATTCTTCTTGAAGTTCCCCTTCTTTCCCTTGCCCTTTTTTTTGAAACTAGTGGTCTTGTTAACCATCAACACTTGATGCCCCTTCTTGATTTCTACCTCCGCTGCTTTGAGCATTGCGAAGAGCTCGGGAATTGTCTTCTCCATCCCTTGCATGTTATAGTTCATCACGAAGACTTTGTAGCTTGGTGGCAGTGATTGAAGAACTCTGTCAATAACACTATCATCTGGAAGATTAACTCCCAGCTGAGTCAAGTGATTATGATACCCAGACATTTTGAGTATGTGTTCACTGACAGAACTGTTCTCCTCTATCTTGAAGCTATAGAACTTGTTGGAGACTTCATATCTCTCAACTCGGGCATTTGCTTGAAATATTAACTTCAACTCCTGGAACATCTCATATGCTCCATGACGTTCAAAACGTCTTTGAAGTCCCGATTCTAAGTCGTAAAGCATGGCACACTGAACTATCGAGTAGTCATCAGATCGAGCTTGCCAGACGTTCAAAACATCAGCATCTGCTCCTGCACCAGGCCTTTCACCTAGCGGTGCATCAAGGACATAATTCTTCTGTGCTGCAATGAGGATAATCCTCAAGTTACGGACCCAATCTGTGTAGTTGCTACCATCATCTTTCAACTTAGCTTTCTCTAGGAACGCATTAAAATTCAGGGGAACGGTAGCACAGGCCATTGATCTACAACATAGATATGCAAATACTATCAGGACTAAGGTCATGATAAATTAAGTTCAATTAATCAAATTACTTAAGAACTCCCACTTAAATAGACATCCCTCAAGTCATCTAAGTGATACATGATCCATATCAACTAACCCATGTCCGATCATCACGTGAGATGGGGTAGTCATCAATGGTGAACATCTCTATGTTGATCATATCTACTATATGATTCACGTTCGATCTTTCGATCTCTAGTGTTCCGAGGCCATGTCTGTACATGCTAGGCTCGTCAAGTTTAACCCAAGTATTCTGCATGTGCAAAACTGTCTTGCACCCGTTGTATGTGAACGTAGAGTCTATCACACCCGATCATCACGTGGTGTCTCAACATGATGAACTGTTGCAACGGTGCATACTCAGGGAGAACACTTATACCTTGAAATTTAGTGAAGGGATCATCTTATAATGCTACCGCCGTACTAAGCAAAATAAGATGCATAAAGATAAACATCACATGCAATCAAAATATGTGACATGATATGGCCATCATCATCTTGTGCTTTTGATCTCCATCTCCAAAGTATCGTCATGATCTCCATCGTCACCGGCTCGACACCTTGATCTCCATCGTTGCGTCGTGGTCGTCTCATCAACTATTGCTTCTACAACGATCGCTAATGCATAGTGATAAAGTAAAGCAATTACATGGCGTTTGGATTTCATACAATAAAGCGACAACCATAAGGCTCCTACCAGTTGCTGATAACTTACAAAACATGATCATCTCATATAACAACGTATATCACATCATGTCTTGACCATATCACATCACAACATGCCCTGCAAAAACAAGTTAGACGTCCTCTACTTTGTTGTTGCAAGTTTTACGTGGCTGCTACGGGCTTCTAGCAAGAACCATTCTTACCTATGCACAAAACCACAACGGTGTTTCGTCAAGTTTGCTATTTTAACCTTCTTCAAGGACCGGCCATAGTCAAATTCGATTCAACTAAAGTAGGAGAAACAGACACCCGCCAGCCACCTTTATTCAAAACTAGTTGCATGTCTGTCGGTGGAACCGGTCTCATGTACGTGGACATGTAAGGTTTGTCCGGGCCGCTTCATCCCACAATACCGCCGAATCAAAATAAGACGTTGGTGGTAAGCAGTATGACTATCACCGCCCACAACTCTTTGTGTTCTACTCATGCATATCATCTACGCATAGACCTGGCTCATGATGCCACTGCTGGGAAATGTTGCATGGAAAACAAAAAAAAATTCTACGCACACGCAATGATCTATCCATGGAGATGCCTAGCAACGAGGGGAAGAGTTTGTGTACGTGCCCTTGTAGACCGTAAGCGGAAGCGTTTGACAATGCGGTTGATGTAGTCAAACTTCTTCTAGCTCCGACCGATCAAGTACCGAACGTACGGCACCTTCGAGTTCTGCACATGTTCAGCTCGGTGACGTCCCTCGTCTTCTTGATCCAGCAAGGCGTCGAGGTAGTAGATTTGTTCCGTCAGCACGACGGTGTGGTGACAGTGATGGTGAAGTGATCCTCGTAGGGCTTCGCCTAAACACCACGAGAATATGACCGGGGTTGTAAACTGTGGAGGGGGGCGCCGCACACGACTAACAATTGATGTTGTGTGTCCTAGGTGTCCCCCTCCCACATATATATAGGTGGGGGAGAGGAGGGAGCAGCCAGGGGGGCGCCCCAAGTAGGATCCGAATCCTTCTTGGGGTTTCCCCAAGTGGCGCCCCCTGCCTTATTTCACCGCAGAAGGGAAGGGGGAAGAGAGAAAGGAAAGGGGGGGCCGAACCCCCTTTTTCCTTCTCCCAATTCAGCCTCCTGCCATAGGGGGGGGGGGGGCGCCACCCCTTGTGGGCTGGTGTGCTCCCCTCTCATGGTCTATATGGCCCATATATTCCCCCCGTGGTTCCGGTAACCCCTCCGGTACTCCGATAAATACCCGATACACTCCAGAACACTTCCGGTGTCCGAATACTATCGTCCTATATATCAATCTTTACCTCTCGACCATTTCGAGACTCCTCGTCATGTCCGTGATCACATCCGGGACTCCGAACAACATTCGGTCACCAAATCACACAACTCATATAATATTATATTGTCAACGAACGTTAAGCGTGCGGACCCTACGGGTTCGAGAACTATGTAGACATGACCAAGACACCTCTCCGGTCAATAACCAATAGCGGAACCTAGATGCTCATATTGGCTCCTACATATTCTACGAAGATCTTTACCAGTCAAACCGTTATGACAACATACGTAATTCCCTTTGTCCATCGGTATGTTACTTGCCCGAGATTTGATCGTCGGTATCTTCATACCTAGTTCAATCTCGTTACCGGCAAGTCTCTTTACTCGTTCCGTAATACATCATCCTGCAACTAACTCATTAGTCACTTTGCTTGCAAGGCTTCTTATGATGTGTATTACCGAGAGGGCCCAGAGATACCTCTCCGATAATCGGAGTGACAAATCCTAATCTCGATCTATGCCAACTCAACAAACACCTTCAGAGACACCTGTAGAGCATCTTTATAATCACCCAGTTTCGTTGTGACGTTTGATAGCACACAAGGCATTCCTCCGGTATCCGGGAGTTGCATAATCTCATAGTCGAAGGAATATGTATTTGACATGAAGAAAGCAATAGCAATAAAACTGAATGATCAATATGCTAAGCTAACGGATGGGTCTTGTCCATCACATCATTCTCCTAATGATGTGATCCCGTTATCAAATGACAACTCATGTCCATGGTTAGGAAACCTTAACCATCTTTGATCAATGAGCTAGTCAAGTAGAGGCTCACTAGGGACACAGTGTTTGTCTATGTATTCACACAAGTATTTAGGTTTCCGATCAATACAATTCTAGCATGAATAATAAACATTTATCATGAATAAGGAAATATAAAATAACAACTTTATTATTGCCTCTAGGACATATTTCCTTCACTCTGGCAAGAAAGAACCTGGCGAATGTAATCTCCGATAAGGTCCCTCGGTAGTAGTTCAAAGTAATATTTGAGAGATGCAGATCCAGGCATTTGATGTGATTGTCATTATAAACATTATCCACCTCTGGGCCTATTATTATCTGCAAAAGAAGAGAACGTGTTAGTGCCTACATGTAGTTTTGAACACTACTACATGCCTATTTGGTTTGCAGGATTTGTAAAATGCACCAACGTGCCATCTTCTATCTGACATGATTAACATGGGCATTTGATTACAATCTAGAAAAATGTAGCCTTCTTCACAAGAGGTTGGATTGGATGAAAAATTCCCTAAGAAAACTAGTACAGATGAATCCAAAGGAGAAATGCTTATGGATTGTAACCATATGAATCAAGCAACCAATATGGGGTGGGGGATGTATGTCCTGAAATCCTCCAAAATTCCTTCAGAAATCATAGTACATTGTCATTGTAAACTTGGGAAAAGGTGCAAAAGATTGAACTCCCTTATGGTTAACATTTAACAGGAAAGGAACTTCACCTCGATATACAGCTTCTTCAGGCACGGAAAGCATCTCAGGAAACTGACAACTTGGTCCAGGTTGGGGCCGACAGATTCTAGTGCCAAGACCTTCACTGTGCGCAGAATCTGGGTGAATCTTTGCTGGATGACAGACGAACATACATCTTCAAAACTAGAAATAATGTTGATATCAAGAAGGAGAGGTAGAAGGCGACTATTGTACCTGAAAGTAGTAGTATTTGATAGACGAGTAGCCCACCACTGTCAATTTTGGCGCAGAAATGACATTGATTCTTGTTGGACCTTGTTGATCAACTACAAATAATCTCTCAAATGAAGGTGTGTCCTCAATGACCATATTGTGGTCCACCTTTTGTGATCTCTCGTTGCAGCACCAGCAACACACATAAATAGTCCAGAGAGTCCTGGAGGTGATGTGGAAGCTACTCGACCAATTCATCGCCTGAAGACGAAGGAACTCGAGTGCAGTACAGCCGCGGCGCAGGCCCTCCATGTCATCCTTTGGGATGTAGACGACGACGAGCTCGAGGTGCTTCAGTCGTGGTAGAAAAAGAGCGGGCGCGTCATTAAGGGGGGGGGGGGAAATGGCAGTTCATGAACTTGGCGAGGCGCAGCGTGGGCGCGAAGCAGAGCGCAGACATTGGCAGCGAGTGCGTATGCCCATCATTAATACTAAGCTCCTCGAGCTGATCTAGGGCGGGGGATCGGAACCACTCGTCAAGCTTGGCTCAGTCCTTGCCATTGGAATGGAACTTGCCCGTGATAAGGCCTCTGATTGGGCCATGGTGACTGCCAAGGATCTGGGAGAACGCATCCAAGCTTTTGCGATAGCCATGGCAGAGCTCGTGAGCGTCGAGGAGGTTGAGAGGGGTGGAGAGCCATAGGGGGCACCACCGCCGGGAAAGGGCGGTTGTCCTCGCCCCATATTTGATTGGGAGGAGGGATATGATGACTGTCAACATATCATCCGGGAGGCTGCTGATGAAGTCTAGGCCTGCTGGAGTCGCTTGTGGTTCTTTCTCGACCCGCCTCCGCTTGTTGGCAGCCTCGTTCTCCACCTCGTCGGCAGCGACGGAAACCTCTGTCTCCATATTCACGCCATGCTCCGGTGCTTCAGCAGCCCCAACGTCGCCACTCCCTCCGATGGGGTGCTTCGGCAGCATCTTCATACACTGACGGCTTTGAGGACTGAGAGCGGTGTCGAGGATGCGGGCGGAGAAAGAGGATTGTGTGTGTGGCGAGGATGGGGGGTGCCGGCTTTGAGGACTGAGAGCGGCGTCGAGGATGCGGGCGGAGAGAGAGGATTGTGTATGTGGCGAGGATGGGGGGGTGTGGCCGCTCGGGTGCGCCATTAATATGGACCAGTGGGAGTGAGGCGAGCGGCGGTCAAAGGCTGTCTCGCTTCCCGATGAGCCTGCACGGCGGACTTCTGGCATTCCTATACCATCATTTCACGGAGCGAGGCGGGCGCACCATTGATATGGAGCAGTGGGAGCGAGGTGGGCGGTGGTCAAAGGGCTGGCTCACCTCCCGGTGAGCCTGCGCGGCGGACTGCTGGCACGCCTACCGTCATTTCACACAGCTACTAGCACGCCCCACGATGAGTGCGTAGCGAACACGCGCATGCCTCGGCCTCCCGGTCTGCCTGCTAGCATGCGTCTCATCAACTCACGCATGCTTGTAAGGCACACGGGACGCGTGCGCGGCACGTATTATATTGATTTTTCCTTTTTGATCATTAATTCTGCCGCTTTATTGCTTAAGCGAAGCACGGCGCTTACATTGTTGGTCTAATGCACACGGTTCGAATAAAGAGTTCGTTTGCGATATTGGTTGATAATTATTTATAATTTCCTGTATGTAAGAAGATTATATCAAAACTTGTCTCAAATTTGAAAAAAATAATAATAATATCACAGTCTATTGGTGTCCATATGACACCACGATAAGTTTCATGAATTTCAAATTAGTTCTGGGTTTATTGGATTTTAAAATCAAGATTCTAGATGTTAGAAATTTCTTGCATGGGGACTAAACATGCACCCAGGGACACGTACACATATGATTTTGCAATCCATTTTCGTGCACTATCACTGGTCTCATGTAAATCAAATTTGATTTTGCACATTTAAATCCCTGGGAAATCAATCAATGTATAAAAAACAAATAGATGTTATCTATTTTTTTCAATTTTCAACACTAAACTCCTTTGGTCGCATGTTCACTGCAGAAAAAGTTTGACATGCATCTTTGGGCCACATGCACGTGGTGGTCCTAGGACACTCACTCGCGTGGGCCCGCGAGGTCGCCGTCCAGCACTATGCCATGCGATGAGAGAGGTCAATTTGACCAACAAGGATGGTCATTTTTTGGTTTTTGTTATACGTACGGTAGGAGTATATATATATATATATATATATATATATATATATATATATATATATATATATATATATATATATATATATAGTACGCGTTGAAGAGGGTGGCCGGGGGCAATACTACGCGTCATATCGGACACTCACTCGCGTGCGATGCTTCCATTCGTGGGCCCGCGAGGTTGTCCTCCATCACTTTGACCCAGCAAGGAGGTTTCTTTTTGGGTTGTGTTGCGGTAGGAGTATATAGTATGCGTCGAAGAGGGGAGGAGGGGGCCGGGGCAGCACATATATACTACACACACGTCATGAATCGATCTCGCTCCGTGTGGGGACTTTTCGGTTTCCGAGGCAGGTGTCGCAAAGAAGTTGAGCATATTGGGTATTAAAAACATCACCAACACATTGGGCCACGTGCAGATGATGGTTGTCACTCATTCGCCTGCGACTCTTCCCTCCATGGGCCCGCGAGGTCGTCGTCCATCTAATATATGACACAACGAGAAAGATAATTTGATGAACAAGGAGGATTATTTTCGTGTTGTGTTACGGTACGTACGTAGGAGTATATATTACGCATCGAAGAGGGAAGGGGGGCAACATATATATACTACGTGTCATGAACCTCAGTTCGTGTGTGGGGGACTTAAAGGTTTTCGAGGCAGGTGCCACATCAAAGTTCTGCATATATATTAGGTATTCAAACATCACAACCACACATCTCCATACATATGTGTTTGGCCCACAAGCAAGCGATGGCGGTTGTCCTCTAGCACTCACTCACGGGGTTATCGGCGAGATGCTTCGTCCATCTCTGTGTGCCTACTTGGTCAATCACTTCGACCGACAGCGACAGAGGTTAATTTGACTTATAATTAGGAGGGGATTAAATTTTGGTTCGTCTTATACGGTTCGGTACATGCAACTATACTTCGCGCGCATGTGTACGCATGAATCCCTCCCACCGGGTCGAAGTGGTGGTGGGGAGGGGAGCACGTGACGCATCATGAACCAGATCTGTGTGGGGACTGTGTGTTTTTCGACGCATGCATGCACCACATCAAAATTTTGTGCTTTTGGTATTCAAACATATATGCATGCATCACGCATGTCCATACATATGTTTGGGGCACATACATGCAGTGGTTGTCTTTGGACACTCTCCCTCGCTTGGTTATCATCGACGGCCTATATATTCGTGGGCCCGCGTGGACGTCTCCATCACTTCGACCAACAACGCGAGAGAGGTTACCAGGGTGGATTCTTCTTCTCTTGGTTCGCGTTACCGTATAGTCGTACGTCGATCATGGTGAGATTCGAGACCTAAGTTTGAGGGCTCGCATACACATGAATCAAAGTTGTGCATTGGGTATATTCAAACACCACATGACACTTCATACATATGTTTGGGCCACATGCACGCAGTGGTTGTCTTCAGGCACTCCCTCGCGTGGTTATCGGCGATAAGCTAGCCTTTTTTGTGGGGCCGCGTGTGGAACGTCAATGGATGACTTTGACCCAACAAACAAGAGAGGTTATACGACCAAGGTGGTGATTCTTCTTGGTCAGTCTTACAATACGCCTTGGTGAGATGCCCCCGCCCACCGACTCAAAGTGTGTGTTTGTGTGTGGGGGGGGGGGTTGCACAGTAACTACTTCGTACTAGATGAACCTCCGTGGGGTTGGGGATGCCCGGTTAATTTGTGATGCACATGTGCCACATCAAATTTGTGATTTGGTTATTTAAATATCATAGCACATCGTTTTCACACACACACACACACACACACACACATCGGGCCACCCGCAGGTGTGGTTGGTAAGTGGTGTCACCCATCTAACGCCAGAAGAACACATCTGTGGGCCCGCACATGGTCCACATTTGATCGGAAGCAAAGGGGGGAGGGGGGGTTGATGTACTCCTTTCGGTTTTGTGTTGCGGTACGGTGAGATGTCAGACATAGCTGATGTTTGCTTGAACTACATCGGTATTCCCCCAAAGAGGAATGGATGATGCAGCACAGCAACGGTAGGTATTTCCCTCAGTGATGAGACCAAGGTTATCGAACCAGTAGGAGAACCAAGCAACACTACGTAAACAACACCTGCACACAAAGAGCAAATACTTGCAACCCGATGTGTTAAAGGGGTTGTCAATCCCTTTCGGGTAACGGCGCCAGAAATTGGCACGTGGACGGGAGAAAGTTGTAATAGATTGATAGATGCAAATAAAAGCAAATAAAATTCAGCGAGGTATTTTTGGGTTTTTGATAATATAGATCTGAAAATAAAAGTGGCAAATAAATGAAAAGGCAAATAGCAAAATAGATCTGAAAATATATGGTGAGGAAATAGACCCGGGGGCCGTAGATTTCACTAGTGGCTTCTCTCGAGAAAAATAGCATACGGTGGGTAGACAAATTACTGTTGGGCAATTGATAGAACTTCAAATAATTATGACGATATCCAGGCAATGATCATTATATAGGCATCACGTCCAAGATTAGTAGACCGACTCCTGCCTGCATCTACTACTATTACTCCACACATCGACCGCTATCCAGCATGCATCTAGTGTATTAAGTTCATGGAAAAACAGAGTAATGCAATAAGAACGATGACATGATGTAGACAAGATCTATTTATGTAGAAATAGACCCCATCTTGTTATCCTTAATGGCAACGATACATACGTGTCGGTTCCCCTTCTGTCACTGGGATCAAGCACCGTAAGATCGAGCCCATCACAAAGCACCTCTTCCCATTGCAAGATAAATAAATCAAGTTGGCCAAACAAAACCCAAATATCAGAGAAGAAATACGAGGCTATAAGCAATCATGCATATAAGAGATCAAAGAAGACTCAAATAACTTTCATGGATAAAAACATAGATCTGATCATAAACTCAAAGTTCATCGGATCCCAACAAACACACCGCAAAAAGAGTTACATCAAATAGATCTCCAAGAGACAATTGTATTGAGAATCAAACGAGAGAGAGAAAGCCATCTAGCTACTGCCTACGGACCCGTAGGTCTACAATGAACTACTCACGCATCATCGGAGAGGCACCAATGAGGATGATGAACCCCTCCGTGATGGTGTCTAGATTGGATCTGTGGTTTCTGGAACTTGCGGCGGCTGGAATTGATTTTCGTCGACTCCCCTAGGGTTTTTGGAATATTGGGGTATTTATAGAGCAAAGAGGTGGTGCGGGAGGTCTCCGAGATGGGTACAACCCACCAGGGCGCGCCTGGGGGCCCAGGCGCGCCCTGGTGTCTTGTGCTCACCTCGGGCCCCCTCTTCGGTACTTCTTTGGCCCACTGGATGTCTTCTGGTCCAAAAAAATCTCCAAAAAGTTTCGCTGTGTTTGGACTCCGTTTGGTATTGATTTCCTGCGAAGTAAAAAACAAGTAGAAAATAGCAACTGGCACTGGGCACTATGTCAATAGGTTAGTCCCAAAAAATGATATAAAGTTGATATAAAATGATTGTAAAACATCCAAAAATGATAATATAACAACACGGAACAATAAAAAATTATTGATACATTGGAGACGTACCAGCATCCCCAAGCTTAATTCCTGCTCGTCCTCGAGTAGGTAAATGATAAAAACAGAATTTTTGATGTGGAATGCTGCCTAACATGTTCATCACATATTTTTTCTTTGTAGCATGGACATTTGGACTTTTATATGGTTCAAAGCAATAGTCTAGTTTTGACATGAGGACTTTAATACTCAAGCATATCAACAAGCAACCATGTCTTTCAAAATATCAACACTAAAGCAAGTTATCCCTAGCCCATTATGCTCAATCATTGATCCATTCATGAAACACACTCGAATATTAGCTACACCCAATGCTCAAGTACGATCATAGTGCCCCTTAGTTGGTGCTTTATAAGAGAAGATGGAGACTCAAGTAAAAATAAAAATTGCATAAAGTAAAAGAAAGGCCCTTCGCGGAGGGAAGTAGGGATTTGTAGAGGTGCCAGAGCTCAAAGCTTAAATTGAGAGATAAAAACATTTTGAGAGGCATACTTTTCCCACCAACGAAAACGACTTAGAGTTCCCAATACTTTCCATGCTAGATATATCATAGGCGGTTCCCAAACAGAAATTAAAGTTTATTCCTTTTTCCACCATACTTTCACTTTCCATGGCTAGCCGTATCCACGGGTGCCCTCCATACCAACACTTTACAAGGAATTTATTATTTGACAACATGAAGTAAATTCATTTTTCATTTTGGGACTGGGCATCCCTAATACCTTTGCCGTACTCTCGTGCAATGACAAGTGAATAAACACTTATCGTGAGAATAACACATCTAGCATGGAAAAATATCGGCCACCCCTCACCGCCTCGCGAGCGGTACGAGCACACAAAAGAGAAATTTATTTTGAAAATTAGAGATGGCACATACAAATTTGCTTAGAACGGCACGGAAATACCGCATATAGGTAGGTATAGTGGACTCATATGGCAAAACTGGTTTAAAGGGTTTTGGATGTACAAGTAGTGATCATACTTAGTGCAAATAAAGGCTAGCAAAAAGATTGAGAAGCGTCCAACCAAGAAACGAAAATCTTGTAAGCAAGCATTAAGCATAATTAACACCGAATAATGCACCACAAGTAGGATGTAATTTCATTGCATAACTATTGACTTTCGTGCTTGCATAGGGAATCACAAACCTTAACACCAATATTCTTACTAAAGCATAATTACTCATCAACATGACTCACATATCACTATCATCATATCTCAAAAATATTACTAAGAATCAAGTTTATTATGTCCAATGATCTTCATGAAAGTTTTTATTATATCCTTCTTGGATATCTATCACTTTGGGACTAGTTTCATATGTTGCTTTTAATAAGCTCAAACAAATATAAGTGAAGAACATGAGCATAATATTTCTTTCTCTCAAATTAATCTAAGTGAAGCAAGAGAGAATTTCTTTAAAATTTTACTAACTCCCAAATAAATCTAAGTGAAGCATGAGAGTATTTCTTCAAAAATAATAAAGCACACCGTGCTTAAAAAGATATAAGTGAAGCACTAGAGCAATTCCATAGCTCATAAAAATTTAAGTGAAGCATAGGAGCAAGCATAGCATAATATTTGGCTCTCCCAAAAAGGTGTGTCCAGCAAGGATTCAAGACTTAAAATAAAAAGCAAAACAAGCAAAGACTCATATCATACAAGACGCTCCAAGCAAAACTCATAATATGTGACGAATAAAAATATAGCTCCAAGTAAAATACCGATGGTCGTTAGAAGAAAGAGGGGATGCCAGTCGGGGGCATCCCCTAGCTTAGTTTCTTGGTACTTCTTGAATATTACCTTGGGGTGCCTCGGGCATCCCCAAGCTTAGCCTTTTGCTAATCCTTATTCCTTCATCCATCGTAATCTCACCCAAAACTTGAAAACTTCAATCACACAACACTCAACAAAACCTTCGTGAGATCTGTTAGTATAAGAAAACCAATCTTTACTTTAAGTACTGTAGAAAACCCATTCAAATTTTGTTATTGCATTATATATACTGTATTCTAACTTTTCTATGGCAAAAACTCTTCAAAGGAAACCATAGATTCATCAAAATAAGCACACAATGCAAAGAAAACAGAATCTGTCAAAAACAGAATAGCCTTCAAAGATACGAATTGTTCTCATACTTCTGTAACTCCAAAAATTCTGAAATATTAGGAAAACAGTTGAAATTTGCATATAAATCTTTTGTAAAAAAATCAGATTTTTTCGTATCTTCTGTGAATTTTCAAAATTGTATTACTGGACGCAAAAGTTTCTGTTTTCCAACAAGATCAAATCAACTATCACCCAAATCATCCCAAAGGCTTTGCTTGGCACAAACACTAATTTAAACCACAAAAACACATCTAACCAGAGGCATAATTGGTTATTTTATTGAAAACAGCAAGAAAGCCAAAAAGCAAAAAGATATAAGTTGGGTTGCCTCCCAACGAGCGCTATCGTTTTACGCCCCTAGCTAGGCATAATGCAAAGATCTAAGTATTGTCATCTTTGTTTCGGGATGCATAAGATGCCCTCATGATTGATTCATATCATGGCTTAATTCTAGTTCTAGGGAAGTGTTCCATACCATTCCTTAGTGGAAATTGAAATTTAATATTGCCTTCTTTCATATCAATCACGGCACCAATAGTACGTAAAAACGGTCTACCAAGTATAATTGGACAAGACGGATTGCAATCAATATCAAGAATAATAAAATCTATGGGCACATAATTCCTATTTGCAAGAATAAGAACATCATTAATTCTTCCCAGAGGCTTTTTAATAGTAGAATCCGCCAAGTGCAAATTTAAAGAGCATTCTTCAATATCGGTAAGACCAAGCACATCACATAAAGATTTCAGAATTGTAGAAACACTAGCACCCAAGTCACATAAAGCAAAACACTCATAATTTTTAATCTTGACTTTGATAGTAGGTTCCCATTCATCATGTAATTTTCTAGGAATTGAAACTTCTAATTCCAACTTTTCTTCAAAAGCTTTCATCATAGCATCAATAATATGTTTAGTAAAAGCTTTATTTTGTTCATAAGCATGAGGTGAATTTATCATGGATTGCAACAAAGAAATACAATCAACCAAAGAGCAACTATCATAATTAAAGTCTTTGTAATCCAAAAGAGTGGGCACATCACTAGTTAAAGTCTTGACCTCTTCAAACCCACTTTTATCAAAATTTTCAACAAGATTTTCACCCTCCAAATTATCGGGACGCCTTCTAGCTAAAGATGACTCTTCTCCAGTCCCTTTTTCATCAATCTTAATTTTACTAAACAAGGAATCAATAGAAGAAACACCAATCATTTTAAGATCTTCATCACTTTTATGAAAGCAATCACTAGAAAACGCTTTTTCTAAAAATTCTCGTCTAGCTCTAAGCATAGCGGTTCTTTTCTTACTTTCATCCATAGAAACATAAAGAGCTTTAATTGATTCTTCAACCTTAGGCACAAAAATTTTCATCTTGAGATTTTCTACATCATGAGAAATTCTATCAATGCTTCTAGACATATCATCAATCTTATTCAGCTTTTCTTCTATTGTAGCATTGAAAACTTTTTGAGTATTGATAAATTCTTTAATATTATTCTCCAGATCAGAGGTGTTCCTATTATTATTATAAGAAGGATTACCATAGGAATTACCATAATTATTAGAGGAATTACTAGGAAAAGGCCTAGGATTAAAATTACCTCTATAAGCATTGTTATTAAAATTATTTCACGAGATAAAATTCACATCTATGGCATCACTATTTTGCTCAATCAAAGTAGACAAAGGCATATCATTAAAAGCAATAGGCGCATTTTTATTAGCAACCAATTTCATAAGAGCATCAACTTTTTCACTCGAAGAAGAAATTTCTTCAACCGAATTAAATTTTTTACTAGTAGGAGCTCTTTCGGTATGCCATTGTCAATAATTTGCCATAATGTTATCAAGAAATTTAGTAGCTTCACCCAAAGTAATTTCCATAAAATTACCCCCGCGGCGGAATCTAAAAGATTACGAGAAACAAAAATCAATCCCGCATAAAAAATTTGTATGATCATCCAAAGATTTAACCCATGAGTTGGGCAATTCCTTAGCATCATTTTCATCCTTTCCCAAGATTGTGCAACATGCTCATGGTCAAGTTGCTTGAAATTCATAATCTGGGTTCTAAGGGAAATAATTTTTGCGGGTGGAAAATACTTAGTGATAAAAGCATCTTTGCACTTATTCCAAGAATCGATACTATTGCGAGGCAAAGAAGAAAACCAAATTTTTGCGCGATCTCACAAAGAAAACGGAAATAATTTCAACTTCACAATATCATTGTCCACATCTTTTTTCTTTTGCATATCGCATAAATCCACGAATGTGTTCAGATGGGACGCAACATCCTCACTAGGAGTACCGAAAAATTGATCTTTCATAACAAGATTCAACAAAGCGGCATTAATATCACAAGACTCCGCGCTAGTGGCGGGAGGAGCAATCGGAGTGCTAATAAAATCATTGTTGTTGGTATTTGAGAAATCACACAACTTGGTGTTCTCTTGAGTCATTGTTACTACGCAACAAGATTGCACTCAAAAACAGATCTGACGAGAAAACAGCGAACGAAAAAGAGGGCGAATAAAACGGCAAATTTTTGTGAAGTGGGGGAGAGGAAAACGAGAGGCAAATGGCAAATAATATAAATTGCAAGGAGATGAGATTTTTGATTAGGAACATGGTAGATGTTGATGATGTCTCCCCGGCAACGGCGCCAGAAATTCCTTTTGATGTTTGCTTGAACTACGTCGGTATTTCCCCAAAGAGGAAGGGATGATGCAGCACAACAACGGTAGGTATTTCCCTCAGTGATGAGACCAAGGTTATCGAACCAGTAGGAGAACCAAGCAACACTATGTAAACAGCACCTGCACACAAAGAACAAATACTTGCAACCCGACGTGTTAAAGGGGTTGTCAATCCCTTTCGGGTAACGGCGCCAGAAATTGGCACGTGGACGGGAGAAAGTTGTAATAGATTGATAGATGCAAATAAAGGCAAATAAAATTCAGCGAGGTATTTTTGGGTTTTTGATAATATAGATCTGAAAATAAAAGTGGCAAATAAACGAAAAGGCAAATAGCAAAATAGATCTGAAAATATATGGTGAGGAAATAGACCCGGGGGCCGTAGATTTCTCTAGTGGCTTCTCTCGAGAAAAATAGCATACGATGGGTAAACAAATTACTTTGGGCAATTGATAGAACTTCAAATAATTATGACGATATCCAGGCAATGATCATTATATAGGCATCACGTCCAAGATTAGTAGACCGACTCATGCCTGCATCTACTACTATTACTCCACCATCGACCGCTATCCAGCATGCATCTAGTGTATTAAGTTCATGGAAAAACGGAGTAATACAATAAGAACAATGACATGATGTAGACATGATCTATTTATGTAGAAATAGACCCCATCTTGTTATCCTTAATGGCAACGATACATACGTGTCGGTTCCCCTTCTGTCACTGGGATCAAGCATTGTAAGATCGAACCCATCACAAAGCACCTCTTCCCATTGCAAGATAAATAGATCAAGTTAGCCAAACAAAACCCAAATATCAGAGAAGAAATACGAGGCTATAAGCAATCATGCATATAAGAGATCAAAGAAGACTCAAATAACTTCCATGGATAAAAACATAGATCTGATCATAAACTCAAAGTTCATCGGATCCCAACAAACACACCGCAAAAAGAGTTACATCAAATAGGTCTTCAAGAGACCATTGTATTGAGAATCAAACGAGAGAGAGAAAGCCATCTAGCTACTGCCTACGGACCCGTAGGTCTACAATGAACTACTCACGCATCATCGAAGAGGCACCAATGAGGATGATGAACCCCTCCGTGATGGTGTCTAGATTGGATCTGTGGTTTCTGGAACTTGCGGCGGCTGGAATTGATTTTCGTCGACTCCCCTAGGGTTTCTAGAATATTGGGGTATTTATAGAGCAAAGAGGCGGTGCAGGAGGTCTTCGAGATGGGCACAACCCACCAGGGCGCGCCTGGGGGCCCAGGCGCACCCTGGTGTCTTGTGCTCACCTCGGGCCCCCTCTGCGGTACTTCTTTGGCCCACTGGATGTCTTCTGGTCCAAAAGAAATCTCCAAAAAGTTTCGCTGCGTTTGGACTCCGTTTGGTATTGATTTCCTGTGAAGTAAAAAACAAGCAGAAAACAGCAACTCGCATTGGGCACTATGTCAATAGGTTAGTCCCAAAAAATGATATAAAGTTGATATAAAATGATTGTAAAACATCCAAAAATGATAATATAACAGCATGGAACAATAAAAAATTATAGATACGTTGGAGACGTATCACTAGCTATTTGGGGGCATGCGTTCATAGCTAGGATTCCCCTCCCGGCAACACGAAGTGTGTGTGTGTGTGTGTTTGGGGGGGGGGGGGGGCTAGCAATAATAACGTGTGCTTTGTGCGACAGGTGCCGCATCAAAGTTGTGCATTGGGTATTTGAACATAAAATCACCCTTTTCATACATATATTTGGTCCACATGCAAGTGTGTTCGTGTTCTGACCCTTTCCCGTGTTTTTTGACCAAATTTATAAACAACAGACGAGTCGAACGCAGCAACCGTCTGCGATCGGGTATGAAACAGACACGGTTCCCTAGGACTACCCGTGTGCCGCGCCCCTGCCGCTCACCTGTCACCCACATGATCACAGTAGATTGGGCTCCACGAGGCTTCCCTCCCCCTCTCGAAAATATCTACTCCCTCGCAATCTCAAAAATATCTACCCACGTAGATGGTTTTTCTGTTTGATAGCACACGATTAGTATGTCTGGACCGTGTGCGATGTCTGTTACTCCCTCTCTACTTCAATCAGTAGATCCAAATTTTCAGTAGCCCCAGCATTTTACTCCCGCCCCGCTCTGCTTCAATCCCTTGATCCAAATTTTCAGTAGCCCCGCCATTTTACTCCCGCCTAGTAAAATTTTCAGTACCCGCAGCATTTCCTCAAACACCACCTTGGACCCCCCCTCCACACACACACCCCAAATCCCCCGCTCACACACATACACACCACCCCTCCCTCGCTCCAAACCTAGCTCGGTCGTCGCCGCCGCCGCCGCCGCGCCGCCTCTATCGTCAACCTCTGTCGGTCTGCCCGTGCAGTTTTCCCACCAATATACATACCCTTGCCGCCCTGAGTTTCTTAGATGACGCCTGTGAAATGCCCCTTTCCCAGAGATCCCCATCCACACCCCCCTCCCCCACTCTAGAGCGTCGCAGCCTAAGCCCGACTACGCTTCCCGGGGGGCTCGAGGAGCGAATGGCCCAAAAGAGCTCTACCGCGGCCTCTTCGCCCGACGTCGGCGAGGTGGCCGCCGAGGAAGCTGACGACGATAACTGGACCTGGATTGAGCCTTTCAATCAGTGGGCTAGAGTATTCTGGCATGTCGCGGACGCCGGCTACGACATCAAGGTCGTCGACATTGACGGCTTGATGCGGGTTATGTCACAGGTTAAGTTGCCCACCCCCAACCCTTCGGGTTCGACAACCGTCAATCTCATCGATGGCCCTGCCGCTGATCTCCTGCGGCTCGTTATGAACAATTTGCCATCCTTCATCGCCATGGAGCCCCTTTTGTCATTTCTAAATGACACGTTTTGTGACGCTGGCTTGGGATCCTCAGCTGGCAAGTCAGACCTCATCGATGGCGACCACGAGGAGGAGCCAATCTGTGACAAGTGAGGAAACCCATGATTTGTTTTCTCGAACCCCTTTTGTAGTGAGAACCTGTCCAGTATTTATTGCTATATTAGGTTGTTTGCATTATGCCTTGTTTATTTCTACGGTTTATGGTTGTTTGGTTGTTTTTAGTTAGCATATGTCCAGTTTCAATTGCCATCTTTGGTTGTTCGTAGTATGCCTTATTTATTTCAGCTATTAACAGTGTGATGTTCTATATGTGCTAGTATGAACTGTGCAGTTCAATTTCATCAATACCAAATTTAACAATAGCTCTATGAATGACTATATTTGGTTGCTATTAAGCATGTTGTACTCCCTCCGAATCTTTTTAGTTCGCATATAAAATTTGTCTAAAGTTAGGCCTCTTAAAGTTTGACCAACTTTATAGAACAAAATACCAACATTCACAATATGAAATAAATATCAGTACATGTGTCATGACTTAAATTTTCATATTGTATAACTTTAGAATGCTAGAAGTTGATATTTTTTTATATAAATAAGGTCAAACTTTATGAAGTTTGACTTCAGACAATTCTTATATGCAGAGTAAAAAGGACCGGAGGGAGTATTGAACACACCTTTCCATTTGATTTAACAATGGCACTGTTTGGATACTCTAACTTAGCTAGAGGTTAGAGTTAGTTTCTAGCTCATGACAGTTAAAAGGGAGAGAGAGAGAGATTGATGGAATAGTTAATTGTATTGCTTGAGCCTCGTGGGCATATATATAGGAGTACATGGTCATCTTGGAGTGCAAGTCAAGGTAGAATAAATCCTACGCTATCCTACGTTTCCTAAATAACAATGATACTCAACAATGACTAACCCTGAACTAACTCTAGCCAAAGAGGTGTTTGGATGGCAGTGTTAGATTGACAGTAAATGCACTAGGAGAACTAGCCCCAATCAGCACCTCTTGGGTGGGATAGTTGTTTTGGGTGGGTTTGACGCAACTAGCTCAAACTAGCCCTCATGTTCGGATACTTTAGGGCTATTTGAGCCCAAACTAGCTCATACTAACTCTAACCCATGGATCCAAACAGGGCCAATAACTAGTGTACTTAGACCTGCACAATACAAGTTTGAATGACTACGTTTGCTTGTTTTTAAATATTAGGCCTGTTGCAGTTAATAACACACCTTTCCACTTCTTGTTTTTAAATATTAGGTTTTTAACAATTTGGTCTTGCACATGTAGGTCCTGCTGTCAGAGGTTTTGACCCGCTGTTTGACCCTTTTTGCATATGTGGAAATAAGTTGTCCATTAATATCAGTCAAGTCAAGACACTCAGAAAGATTGTTACGATAAAGAAATTAGCGACAAAAAACAACAAGATCTTTGTCTGCACAATGAAGAAGACATCAGTTCACTACTGGATGGTACTAACTGTTATACCTTGTCTTTTTAATTCCTTTGCGCCATTTCAAATCTGGAGAAGATATTTATGCATATCCTTGTTTTCACGCCTTTCCAAAGTAGTTCACTGATGATTACCTCTCAAACCACCTGTATGGTCAGGAGGCGAGGAAGGTTTTCATACAACACCCACGGTTCAATATTGAAGTGTTCCTAAAGAGGACAAAGGATGGATGGTTAATCATCCACAGGCACTGGCCTAAAGTTGCAAAGACCTTCAACATCAATGAAGGCTCAATATTCGCCTTCCGCTTTAGCAGTTTTCTAGATGAGATTCATCTGTCTATGTTCCGTCTATGATGCTAATTTCGAAAGGTTGTAGATGTTGCATGTGAAACTTGGTGCGGGTGCAGTTGTGTAATGGGGTAGCTGAGTGCTGAAGCTATATGATGTTGTACTATGATGTATTTCAATTATGAAATCCTGCTTCCTTAATATGGAAATGAAATATATTGTGTGCTTAATATGAAATGTCAATTAGATTAATAAATGGATTATTATAGGGCAATTAGCCTGCTAATTTGGTTTTTCTATTGCAAACGATTATTGAGAAAACACAGTGGGCGATGACCTCAGGCAACGCACACAGTTTCTAGGAATAAACCGTGTTGGATCAATGAACAATCACACACGACATCCTCTTGAAAACTGTTTGTGTTAGGCCACCTTGCGCAAACGTTTACCACATAAAAACTATGTGTGATGGACAGCCTTTGCCATACAGTTTCTTCTACGCACCGTGTGTGATGCATTCAATAACGCAAACGATAAAACTGTTAATATCGTGTGCAATGGCAACGCTATCACAAACGATTTAATGGGGAAAATTGTGTGTGATGTAGCTGCGAACGGAAACGTTTTCCTTGGAGCAACTGTGTGGGATGTATATACGAATGGAAACGTTTAGCGGTGACTGACTGTGTGGGATGTACTTACGACCGGAAACGATTTCGCTTGTATAATTGTATTTTTTTACACTACTATATGTATAACCGTATTTGATCGCTCGCCGGTCACACACGACCTCATTTTGCCGAGCGTGTGTGCCAGGAGGGCATATCCCCGACGGTTTCTGGGTCGTGTGGGAAGGACCCCCCTACCGCAGTCATTCACTAGGCGACGGTTCAGAACACCGTCCCGGAAAGGGGTTAAAAACCGTTTGTATAGCACCTCGCTGTACCAGTGCCGATGAACATGACGTATTCCGACCCAGTCGGTTGCCTCCCGATGAACATGATGCTGTTTCCTCCGTTCCGACCCAGCCGGTTGGCTGCCGATGAACAAGATGACGTCGCTGTACGCGTTAGAGACCCCGCCCGTATGTACGTACGTAGCCGTATTTACTTTCTTGCAGTGTGGCTGTACGTACATGTACACGATATAGATGGTACTGCGTGACATGCTACGTCCGTGCCTCTACTACGACACGTGCCACTCCTTACTCGGCCACGGTTCATCGCTGCAGAGAGACCGATCGACCAATATGTACATACACGTTCGCGACCAGACAGACAACCCTATGTACGGTTCGACCGGGTGGGTCCCAGCTGTCAGGGAGGATAAGGAGGCACTTCCTTGCATGCGAAGATATAGCTGGTGGGTCCTAGCTGTCAGGGGGAAGAATCGTTTTTTTGCCCGTAATATGGACGCACTTCCTTGCGTGCGAAGATGTAGTTGGTGGGTCCCAGCTGTCAGGGGAGAAATGTTTTTTTCGCAAAATACGACGGCCCTTCCGGTGGGTCCCCGCTGTCAGGTGGAGGAATCATTATTTTGCGCGTAATAAGGAGGCACTTCCTTGCTGCAGCCGTGGACCCAACTGTCAGCCACTCCACATACAGTCCTCTTCTGATGGAAGTTGTTCCTTGACCACGTTGACCATGCCGCGCTGAGAGCACCAAGGCGATGGACAACAGCGAGGCCTAGGAAGGGAATGACCCGGAGCCGGGGAAGACTCGGTAGTTGTTTCCCACGCGAAGGGGATTACGAGGGTTTACTGGTTCGTCTGCAGTGTGAGGCTGCCATTGCCGAAGAATAACAGGAGGTCTGGGTGAGTACAGGGATGGCCAGGTCAGCGATGGGAGTAGGGTGGGGCGGTGAGGCCTGCGCGGCAGCTCAGCCAGCCACGGGACGCAGGAGCAGGCGAGACGGCCGGCGATGGTTTGGGTGGCTGGAGCAAGAAGACCAGAGGATGAAGAAGCATGATACATCTCCAACGTATCTATAATTTTTTATTGTTCCATGCTATTATATTATCTGTTTTGGATGTTTTATATGCATTAATATGCTATTTTATATTATTTTTGGGACTAACCTATTAACCTAGAGCCCAGTGTCAGTTCCTGTTTTTTCCTTGTTTTTGAGTTTCGCAGAAAAGGAATACCAAATGGAGTCCAAACGGAATGAAACCTTCGCGATGATTTTTCTTGGACCAGAAAACAACCAGGAGACTTGGAGATGAAGTCGGAGGAGCCACGAGGCGGCCACAAGGACGGAGGGCGTGCCCAGGTAGGTAGGGCGTGCCCAGGTAGGTAGGGCGTGCCCCCACCCTTGTGGCCCCCCCGTGCACCTCCTGACCTAATTCTTTCGCCTATATATTCCCAAATATCCCCAAACCACCAGAGGCATCCACGAAAACACTTTTCCACCGTCGCAACCTTCTGTACCCGTGAGATCCCATCTAGGGACCTTTTTTGACACCCTGCCGGAGGGGGATTCGATCACGGAGAGCTTCTACATCAACCCTATTGCCCTTCCGATGAAGCGTGAGTAGTTTACCACAGACCTACGGGTCCATAGCTAGTAGCTAGATGGCTTCTTCTCTCTCTTTGATTCTCAATACCATGTTCTCCTCGATGTTCTTGGAGATCTATTCGATGTAATACTTTTTTGCGGTGTGTTTGCTGAGATCCGATGAATTGTGGATTTATGATCAGCTTATCTATTAATATTATTTGAATCTTCTCTGAATTCTTTTATGCATGATTTGATATCTTTGTAATTCTCTTCGAATTATCGGTTTGGTTTAGCCAACTAGATTGGTTTTTCTTGCAATGGGAGAAGTGCTTAGCTTTTGGTTCAATCTTGCGGTGTCCTTTCCCAGTGACAGTCGGGGCAGCAAGGCACGAATTGTATTGTTGACATTGAGGATAAAAAGATGGGGTTTTCATCATATTGCTTGAGTTAATTCCTCTACATCATGTCATCTTACTTAATGCATTACTCCGTTCTTTATGAACTTAATACTCTAGATGCATGTTGGATAGCGGTCGATGTGTGGAGTAATAGTAGTAGATGCAGAATCATTTCGGTCTACTTGACACGGACGTGATGCCTATATTCATGATCATTGCCTTAGATATCGTCATAACTTTGCGCTTTTCTATCAATTGCTCGGCAGTAATTTGTTCACCCACCGTATTATTTTCTATCTTGAGAGAAGCCTCTAGTGAAACCTACTGGATTGATACCTTGGTTCTCAAACTGAGGGAAATACTTATCTCTACTTTGCTGCATCACCCTTTCCTCTTCAAGGGAAAAACCAACGCAAGCTCAAGAAGTAGCAAAGCACGACGGCCGTTGGATGGAAATTGTACGATCACTGCAGCTAGAATCGTTTATATTTACTAAGTTGACAAATCGTGCATCCCCGTCAACTTAGTAGGCCCACAAGTCAGCCTCCAAATATGGTGGGTCCCAACTAGCAGGGGGAGTATTCTTTTTTTGTGTGTAATAAGGAGGCACTTCCTTGCGTGCGAAGATATAGCTGGTGGGTCCAAGCTGTCAGCGGGAGGAACCTTTTTTTCGCGAAATACAGAGGCCCTTCCGGTGGGTCCCCGCTGTCAGGTGGAGGAATCATTATTTTGCACATAATAAGGAGGCACTTCCTTGCGTGTGGCCATGGACCTAGCTGTCAGCCTCTCCATGTACAGCCCTCTTCCAATGGATTTCATACGTTGACCACATTGACCAATCCGCGCCGATAGCACCAGGGCGATGGACGACGGCAAGGCCTAGGAAGGGAACGACCCGGAGCTGGGGAAGACTCGACAATGGTTGCCCATGCGTTGGGGAGTATGAGGGTTTACTGGTTCGGCTGCCGTCGCCAGAAAATAACAGGAGGTGTGGGTGAGTAGAGGAATGGCCTGGCCAGCGATGGAGTAGGGTGGGTCGGTGCGGCCTGCGCGGTGATGCGGCTTGAAACTGCATCAGTATTTCCCCAAAGAGGAAGGGATGATGCAGTACAGCTACGGTAGGCATTTCCTTCAGTTATGAATCCAAGGTATCAATCCGGTAGGAGAACCAAGCAACACTATGTAAACGGTACCTACACACAAAGAACAAATCCTCGCAACCCAACGCGTAAGAGGGGTTGTCAATCCCTCCGCCGTAAAAAGATAGATTGGTTTGTATGTGTTTCGATAAATAGATCTGACTAAAAAGCGAAATAAAAGATGCAAATAAAAAGTGCAACAAAGTATTTTTGGGTTTTTGGAATAATAAATCTGAAAACAAATGCTGTGAGAAATAGATCTAAAAGCAATATGGTAAAAGATAGACCCGGGGGCCGTATATTTCACTAGTGGCTTCTCTCAAGAAAATAGCATACGGTGGGTAAACAAATTACTGTTGGGCAATTGATAGAAGATCGAATAATTATGACGATATCCAAGGCAATGTTCAATATATAGGCATCATTTCCAAGATTAGTAGACCGACTCCTGCCTGCATCTACTACTATTACTCCACACATCGACCGCTATCCAGCATGCATCTAGTGTATTAAGTTCATGGAGAAACGGAGTAATGCAATAAGAACGATGACATGATGTAGACAAGATCTATTCATGTAGGAATAGACCCCATCTTGTTATTCTTAATAGCAATGATACATACGTGCCTCGCTACCCCTTCTGTCACTGGGTGAGGACACCGTAAGATCGAACCCATCACAAAGCTCCTCTTCCCATGGCAAGAAAAATCGAACTAGTTGGCCTAACTAAACCAAAGATTCGAAGAAGAAATACGAGGCTATAAATAATCATGCATATAAGAGATCAAAGAAACTCAAATAATATTCATGGATATAGATCTGATCATAAACTCAAAGTTCATCGGATCCCAACAAACACACTGCAAAAAAGGTTTACATCAAATAGATCTCCAAGAGACCATTGTATTGAGAAGAAAAAGAGAGAAGAAGCCATCTAGCTACTGCCTACGGACCCGTAGGTCTATGGTGGACTACTCACGCATCATCGGAGAGGCACCAATGAGGATGATGAACCCCTCCGTGATGGTGTTAGATTGGATCTTGTGGTTCTTGAACTTGCGGCGACTGGAATTGTGTTTTGTCTCCCCCCTAGGGTTTCTGGAATATTTGGGAATTTTTAGAGCGAAGAGGTGGTGCAGGAGACCCCCGTGGGCCCCACAACCCACCAGGGCGCGCCTGGGCTCCTGGGCATGCCCTGGTGTCTTGTAGGCCCCATGGGCCTCCCCTCTGGTCCTTCCTTGCTCCCAAGTTTTCTTCTGGTCCAAAAAAAAATCTCCAAAAAGTTTCACTGCGTTTGGACTCCGTTTGGTAGGGATATTCTGCGAAGTAAAAAACATGCAAAAAACAACAACTGGCACTAGGAACTATGTCAATAGTTTAGTCCCAAAAAATGATATAAAGTTGCTATAAAATGATTGTAAAACATCCAAGAATGATAATATAACAACATGGAACAATAAAAAATTATAGATACGTTAGAGCCGTATCAACATCCCCAAGCTTAATTCCTGCTCGTCCTCGAGTAGGTAAATGATAAGAACATAATTTTTGATGTGGAATGCTGCCTAACATGTTCATCACATATTCTTTTCTTTTGTAGCATGGACATTTGGACTTTTAGATGGTTCAAAGCAATAGTCTAGTTTTGACATGAAGACTTCAATACTCAAGCATATCAATAAGCAACCATGTCTTTCAAAATATCAACACTAAAGAAAGTTATCCTTAGCCCATCATGCTCAATCATTGATCCATTCATGAAACACACTCGCATATTAGCTACATCCAATGCTCAAGTACGATCATAGTGCTCCCTAGTTGGTGCTTTATAAGAGAAGATGGAGACTCAAATAAAAATAAAAATTGCATAAAGTAAATAGATAGGCCCTTTGCAGAGGGAAGTAGAGATTTGTAGAGGTGCCAGAGCTCAAAGCTTAAATTGCGAGATAAAAAAATTGGGAGGTATGCCTTTCCCGTCAACGAAAATGACCGAGTAATTCCCAACACTTTCCATGCTAGATATATCATAGGCGGTTCCCAAACATAAAATAAAGTTTATTCCTTTTTCAACCATACTTTCACACTCCACGGCTAGCCGTATCCACGGGTACCGTCCATACCAACACTTTCCAAGGAATTTATTATTTGACAACATAAAGTAAATTTCTTTTTCATTTCGGGACTGGACATCCCTATTACCGCCACACTCTTGTGCAATGACAAGTGAATAAACACTCATCTTGAGAATAACACATCTAGCATGGAAAATACTGGCCACCCCCTGCCGCTTCATGAGCGGTACGGGCACACAAAAAGGAAATTTATTTTAAAAATTAGAGTTGGCACATACAAATTTACTTAGAACGACATGGAAATACCGCATATAGGTAGGTATGGTGGACCCATATGGAAAAACTGGGTTTAAAGATTTTGGATGCACAAGTAGTATTTCTACTTAGTACAAGTGGAGGCTAGCAAAAAGATTGAGAAGCAACCAACCAAGAAACGAAAATTCTCATAAACGAGCATTAAGCATAACTAACACCGAATAATGCACCACAAGTAGGGTGTAATTTCATTGCATAACTATTGACTTCGTGCTTGCATAGGGAATCACAAACCTTAACACCAATATTCTTACTAAAGCATAATTACTCACCAACGTGACTCATATATTACTATCATCATATCTCAAAACTATTACAAAGAATCAAGTTTATTTTGTTTAATGATCTTCATGAAAGTTTTTATTTTATCCCTCTTGAATATCTATCACTTTGGGACTAATTTCATATATTGCAATTGCTTTTGACAAGCTCAAATAAATTTAAGTGAAGAACATGAGCATAAAAATTTCATCTCTCAAAATAATATAAGTGAAGCATGAGAGAATTTCTTCAAAAAATTACTAACTCATTAATCTAAGTGAAGCATGAGAGAATTTCTTCAAAAATATTAAACCACACCGTGCTCAAAAAGATATAAGTGAAGCACTAGAGCAATTCCATAGCTCAAAAAATTTAAGTGAAGCACATAGAGCAATTCTAACAAATCGTAACATAATTTTGGCTCTCTCAAATAGTTGTGTCCAGCAAGGATACTTGTGACAAACTAAAAAGCAAAATAAGCAAAGACTCATATAATACAAGACGCTCCAAGCAAAACTCATGATATATGACTAATAAAAATATAGCTCCAAGTAAAATACCGATGGTCGTTAGAAGAAAGAGGGGATGCCTTCCGGGGCATCCCCAAGCTTAGTTGCTTGGTTCTCCTTGAATATTAACTTGGGGTGCCATGGGGAATCCCCAAGCTTAGACTCTTGACACTCCTTATTCCTTCATCCATCATGATCTCACCCAAAACTTGAAAACTTCAATCACACAAAACTTAACAAAACCTTCGTGAGATCCGTTAGTATAAGAAAACCAATATTTACTTTAAGTACTATTGAAAACCCATTCAAATTTTGTTATTGCATTATATCTACTGTATTCTAACTTTACCATGGCTTATACTCTCCAAAACAATCCCTAGATTCATCAAAATAAGCACACAATGCAAACAAAACAGGATCTGTCAAAAACAGAATAGTCCATAAAGATGCGAATTGTTCTCATACTTATGTAACTCCAATTTTTTTGAAAAATTAGGACAACGGAGTAAATTTGTATATAAATATTGTTTAAAAAAATCAGAATATTTTGTTGCTTTTGTGAATTTAAACAATGCTGTTACTGGACGCAGAAGTTTCTGTTTTTCAACAGGATCAAATCAACTATCACCCAAAGCTATCCCAAAGGCTTTACTTGGCACAAACACTAATTAAAACATAAAAAAACAATCATAACAGAGGCATAATTGTGCAAACACTCAATAACATAAATAAAAAGGCAAAAATAATTTTTATTCATTGGGTTGCCTCCCAACAAGCGCTATCGTTTTATGCCCCTAGCTAGGCATAATGCATAGATTCAAGTATTGCCATCTTTAGTTTTATTTTCCATAGATGTGTTTTTGCCAGGGGGTTTTGCAAATATAACTTGAAACACATTATCCATAGAAATTTTAGCATTATCAAGTTGCCCATCTACGTATCCCTTTTGATTTCCGGCCACGGTCCAAGAATATTGTTGATTAACGACATTGAAAACTTATTGGATCATATCTAAAACGGGGACTTCCTTTTTAAGATTCTCATCTAAAATTTGATTATTCCCAAGAAAATGTGTCAACACATAATTACTATTGTAAAGGATCTCGTTTATTACCAATTTTTCACAGTTCATGCCATAAAA
This sequence comes from Thinopyrum elongatum, assembly GCA_011799875.1. Classification (NCBI taxonomy): domain Eukaryota; kingdom Viridiplantae; phylum Streptophyta; class Magnoliopsida; order Poales; family Poaceae; genus Thinopyrum; species Thinopyrum elongatum. The sequence goes on from CM022303.1 coordinate 282,598,273, forward strand.
ATAAAAAAAATTCCTAGCTTCCCGTACTATGTGATCAAATTCATTCATGAGAACAATGGTAGCTAGCTTTTTAGCTTTCGGATCCTTTATAATGGGTAGCTCATAAAACAATATTTGCAACATAGGATGAGTACGAATAAATCTATTTTCAAGTTTCAGAACTAGCGCCGAAATAGCTTCCGTATAAGTTTTAGTTCTTTTAAGAATAGGAGCATCATCACAAGTCAAAGTTCCAACACAATTGAAGAATTCTTGGATAGTTTCTTTTCCTATAACGTTCCCTTGGCCCAAAACAAAAGTTTTAGCATCCAGATTGCGAGATCGTCCAATTTTAGGAGTTAGGCCATCATCTATTTCTGCCATACCAAAGTCACTCATGATGATAAGTTCAAGCAAATAAGAGATCTAACGAGAAAAAGGTGAACGAAAAAGAGAAGGCAAATAAAATGGCAAATTTTGTGAAGTGGGGGAGATGAAAACGAGAGGCAAATGGCAAATAATGTAAATTGCAAGGAGATGAGAGTTGTGATTAGGAACCTGATAGATGTTGATGATGTCTCCCCGCAACGGCGCCAGAAATTCCTTTTGATGCGGCTTGAAACTGCGTCGGTATTTCCCGAAAGAGGAAGGGATGATGCAGTACAGCTATAGTAGGTATTTCCCTCAGTTATGAAACCAAGTATCAATCTAGTAGGAGAACCAAGCAACACTATATAAATGGTACCTACACACAAAGAACAAATCCTCGCAACCAAACGCGTAAGAGGGGTTGTCATTCCCTCCTCGGTAAAAAGATAGATTGGTTTGTATGTGTTTGGATAAATAGATCTGAATAAAATGCGAAATAAAAGATGCAAATAAAAAGTGCAACAAAGTATTTTTGGGTTTTTGGAATAATAGATCTGAAAACAAATGCTGTGAGAAATAGATCTAAAAGCAATATGATAAAAGAGAGACCCGGGGGCTGTAGATTTCACTAGTGGCTTCTCTCGAGAAAATAGCATATGGTGGGTAAACAAATTACTGTTGGGCAATTGATAGAAGATCGAATAATTATGATGATATCCAAGGAAATGATCAATATATAGGCATCACGTCCAAGATTAGTAGACCGACTCATGCCTGCGTTTACTACTAGTACTCCACACATCGACCGCTATCCGGCATGCATCTAGTGTATTAAGTTCATGGAGAAATATAGTAATGCAATAAGAACGATGACATGATGTTAACAAGATCTATTTATGTAGGAATAGACCCCATCTTGTTATCCTTAATAGCAATGATACATACGTGCCTCGCTACCCCTTCTGTCACTGGGTGAGGACACCATAAGATCGAACCCATCACAAAGCACCTCTTCCCATGGCAAGGAAAATCGATCTAGTTGGCCTAACTAAACCAAATATTCGAAGAAGAAATACGAGGCTATAAATAATCATGCATATAAGAGATCAAAGAAACTCAAATAATATTCATGGATATAGATCTGATCATAAACTCAAAGTTCATCGGATCCCAACAAACACACCACAAAAAAAGGTTTACGTTAAATAGATCTCCAAGAGACCATTGTATTGAGAAGCAAAAAGAGAGAAGAAGCCATCTAGCTACTGCCTACGGACCCGTAGGTCTATGGTGGACTACTCACGCATCATCGGAGAGGCACCAATGAGGATGATGAACCCCTCCGTGATGGTGTTAGATTGGATCTCGTGGTTCTGGAACTTGCGGCGGCTGGAATTGTGTTTTCGTCTCCTCCCCTAGGGTTTCTAGAATATTTGGGAATTTATAGAGCGAAGAGGTGGTGCAGGAGACCCTCGTGGGCCCCACAACCCACCAGGGCGCGCCTGGGCTCCTGGGCGTGCCCTGGTATCTTATGGGCCCCACGAACCTCCCCTCTGGTCCTTCCTTGGCTCCCAAGTTTTCTTCTGGTCCAAAATAAATCTCCAAAACTTTCGCTGCGTTTGGACTGGGGTAGGGATATTCTGCGATGTAAAAAACAAGCAAAAAACAACAACTGGCACTGGGCACTATGTCAATAGGTTAGTCACAAAAAATGATTGTAAAACATCCAAGAATGATAATATAACAGCATGGAACAATAAAAAATTATAGACGCTGGAGACATATCACGTGGCAGCACAGCTGACCACGGAAGGCGGGAGCAGGCGGTCCCACCAGCGCTGGTTTGGGCGGCTTGAGCAAGAAGATCAGATATTAAAGAAGCAGCACGGCCGTTGGATTAACATCCAATGGTCACTGCTGCTAGAATCATTTGTGGACTAAGTTGACAAAGCCTTTCGTACACGTCAACCTAGCAGACCCATAAGTCAGCCTCCAAATCTGTCCCAAACAGCATACAACCCGAAATTTCTAGCCAGATTCAAATTAATTAAAAATTAAACATACCTTAATTTAAAATCCAATGAAATTTTACCCGCACAAAAACAATGAAGTTTAAAATATCAAAATCTGAAAGAACTGTTTGCTGTAATTTTCATTTTACAGCCCATTTCTTATTACTCATAGCCCATTTTTCGGGCAAGCCGAATGCATCCCTCCTCGTCTTGAAAGATTTCCGGCCCAACAGGGCGTAGAAAAGCAAGTAGGCCTCCGTTAGGTATTCTGCAAAAAAACAAAATAGCTAGGCTAGCCATTTTCAGAAAGAAAAAACTGGGCTGGTCATGTGGTAAACGTATGAAATAAAAGCCTGGGCTAGACGGGCCACAGCTCCCGCACAACTCAGTTGATACCCTGCTCCGTCCCGAAAACAAAAAAATACTGCGCGAGCTGCTGGGTCCCGGGTGTCAGCCGCTCTTTGTGCAGTTATCTCGCTTATCGACTACGTTGACAGTGGCGTGCGACCCAGATGTCAGGAAACCATCAGGAGGAACCATTTTTTTCTTGTAATAAAGGAGGCACTTGCTTGCCTACTGCCATGATCCTGGTGGGTCCCTACTGTCATCATCACCAAGTATAGTCATCTCCTTGTTCCTCTCGGTTGTTGACCATGTTGATGATACGTCTCCAACGTATCTATAATTTTTGATTGTTCCATGCCGTTATATTATCATTCTTGGATGTTTTACAATCATTTTATAGCAACTTTATATCATTTTTTGGGACTAACCTATTGACATAGTGCCCAGTGCCAGTTGCTATTTTTTGCTTGTTTTTTTACTTCGCAGAATATCCCTACGAAACGGAGTCCAAACGCAGCGAAACTTTTTGGAGATTTTTTGGGACCAGAAGAAAACTTGGGAGCCAAGGAAGGACCAGAGGGGAGGCCCGTGGGGCCCACAAGACACCAGGGCGCGCCCTGGTGGGTTGTGGAGCCCACAGGGGTCTCCTGCACCGCCTCTTCGCTCTATAAATTCCTAAATATTCCAGAAACACTAGGGGAGCAGACGAAACACAATTCCAGCTGCCGCAAGTTCCAGAACCACGAGATCCAATCTAACACCATCACGAAGGGGTTCATCATCCTCATTGGTGCCTCTTTGATGATGCGTGAGTAGTCCACCATAGACCTAAGGGTCCGTAGGCAGTAGCTAGATGGCTTCTTCTCTCTTTTTTGCTTCTTAATACAATGGTCTCTTGGAGATCTATTTGATGTAAACCTTTTTTGTGGTGTGTTTGTTGGGATCCGATGAACTTTGAGTTTATGATCAGATCTATATCCATGAATATTATTTGAGTTTCTTTGATCTGTTATATGCATGATTATTTATAGCCTCGTATTTCTTCTTCGAATCTTTGGTTTAGTTAGGCCAACTAGATCAATTTTTCTTGCCATGGGAAGAGGTGCTTTGTGATGGGTTCGATCTTACGGTGTCCTCACCCAGTGACAGAAGGTGTAGCGAGGCACGTATGTATCGTTGCTATTAAGGATAACAAGATGGGCCTATTCCTACATGAATAGATCTTGTCTACATCATGTCATCGTTCTTATTGCATTACTCCGTTTCTCCATGAACTTAATACACTAGATGCATGCCGGATAGCAGTCGATGTGTGGAGTACTAGTAGTAGATGCAAGCAGGAGTCGGTCTACTAATCTTGGACGTGATGCCTATATATTGATCATTGCCTTGGATATCATCATAATTATTCGATCTTCTATCAATTACCCAACAGTAATTTGTTTACCCACCGTATGCTATTTTCTCGAGAGAAGCCACTAGTGAAATCTACGACCACTACTAGGGAAAACCTTATACACAGAAGCTTACCAGTAGCGCTTTTTGAAAGGACGTGTTGCTGCTAATTAGCAGTAGCGCTTGCACAGAAAGAGCGCTGCTACTATTCACATAGCAGTAGCGCGGTAGTTAGAAAACACGCTACTACTATAATTGCCACACCGTTGCCAGCAGGCTAGGTATACTAGTAGCACTCTTACGTAAAACGCGCTATTGCTATTATACTTAGCAATAGCGCTTTCCTCCAACCAGCGCTACTACTAAATTCAGTCCCCTCATAGGACCCAAGTTTAGTCCCACCTCGCTCCGCGAACAAAATGTTTACCACCTTAAATATGACGCTTCTCAAACTATCACAACCACTTGGTCTTCATTGTACTCTATGTGTAGGATCTGTGGCAATATGAATCTTCGCCGGTTCCTAAACCGGCAAAGATTCATACTGACAATTTAGATTCTACACAAAAAGATCATTGATGACCAATGCTTTTTTTATGCTTTTTTACATGCTTAGCCTTAGTAGTAGCGCTGGTTCTCTAAAAGCGCTACTGCTATTGATCATAGCAGTAGCGCTGGTTCCCTTAACGCGCTACTGCTATGGAGCTTAGCAGTAGTGGTGGTTACCAACCAGCGCTACTACTACGGGCACCATATCCACACCCCGCGTCCTCACTCTCCCCTCACACTCTCACTCGCTCTCTCTCCGCCGCGCGCCGTCGCCGCCATCGCCCGCCGTCGCCCACCGTCTCCGCCGTCGCCCACCGTCACCCACAGTCGCCCCAAGGTATCTGCCTCCATCCCTCCCTTCCTCTCCGCCCTCCTCTCCCCTCCCTCTCGCCGCCCTCCTCTCTCCTCCCTCCGGCGGCCCTCCTCTCTCCTCCCGCCGGCGCCTGATGCTCCCCTCCCACCTCCTCTGACCGCCCTGCTCCCTCCTCCCTCCTCCCACTGCCCTCCTCTCTCCTCCCTCCCCCAGCCGCCCGAAGCCCTCACTCCTCCCTCCTCCTCCCCCTCCTCCTCCTTCCACCTCTCTCTGTATAAAAATTTAGGTATATAATTTTTTAGTAAATGTAGGTTTTTTGAATAGAATTGAAAAAATAAGTAAATGTAGGTCTTTTTAATAGAATAGGAAATTTTGTTTTACAAATTAGGGTTAGAACTATGTTTTACAATTTTTTGTGTGTGTTAGACATAGGGTTTCAAACTCTAAGTTATGTGAAATTAGGGCATTTTTCTATGATTCAAGAAGTAGACAGTAGTTAAAAAACCAGGGCATTTTTCTAGGGTTTATGAGGATATATAGATGGATGGATGGACAGATGTTAGGGCTAGAACTTGGGTATTTTTAGTAAATGTATAGGTCTTTTCAATTTTTAGGGTTAGAACAAGGTATTTTTAGTAAATGTTAGGGCTAGAACTAGGATGTTTTAGACATAGGGTTTCACTAAGTACTAAGATGAGGATAATAATGTTTTTGTTTATATTTTGTTTTTGCAGAAATCAAGGAGCCCCTGCATCAACCCCGCCGTCGTCCCCGTCACCGACCACCTTCGACCTCGAGGTGCGACCAGCCAAATCCCCATGTCGATGATGATGTAGATGTTTTGATAGTTGTAGTAGAGTAGTAGCTACATGAGTGGCCTATGTTTGCAGGGAACACTTCACAGTGGCCTATGTTTTGCCGGAGTCTTGATTAATTTCCATTCCGGCAAATTTCAGGCGCTCGATATATGTCCTTTTTAGCAAAGGTCATGCCGGATTTTTCCGTGAATTTTGGCATGACTTGTGCTAGAATATATAGGAAATATCGAGTGGCCCAGATTTTGTAGAAAGATAATTAAACGACATTTCGGGTTGACTTTAAGTCTGTCGGAACTCACACCATATATATGAGAGAATAAGAATGCCGACTATTGTCGTGGGGGTAGCTTCTTCATTCCAAGGTGCTAGACATTTTGGTGTAATGCACTTTGGAATGACAGGAGTAGCTACCATCACTGACGGTCGCAAATGTCAGAGGGGAAGAATCCCGACTGTTGTCATGGGGGTCGCTTCTCCTTCGTTCCCGTGTGCTAGACATTTTGGTGTAATGCACTCGGGAATGAAGGGAGGAGCTACCATCACCAACGGTCGAATATATACACCATGTGAGCTGAGAGTTTTCAAGAAAAGACTCGACAGACCGATAGTCAACCCGTGATGAATAATAATGATCTAATTTAGTTTTTGTAGTACATATATTGAATTGTACAAGTTTAATCTTTGAATTATGAACATAGGAAATGTCTGACGATGACGATAGGCTCCCGGAGTGCGACTGGTGCAGCGATGACCGGGGTCTGTGCGACATGCCTCACCTGGTAGAAGGTTGGTGCTTCACTATTAAGCTCCAAGAGACCTTCGATGTTGAAATGGTACGCAACGATGACAAGTGTTTTTTCATAATTAAGCATGACTTCCGCTTCTTAAACATGTAATTTTCATCTTTTACAATTCGACTAGCTTATCCCATGCCATACAAGACGCTATGTCTTGGAGAGGCTGGATTTTGAAGATCATGAAAGTATGGTAACAAAGATAGTTCACCTAAGGACCCATCATGGTTATGATTTTGCTGTAAATCTATACAATTCTGAGAGCATATCCCATTTTGGTTGCCCGAATTGGGAAGCACTTTGCAAGGCATATGATTTTCATGAGGGTATGCTTGTCACCTTGGATCTTGGTGATCCTGACATCGCCGAAGAGAATATGGACATTTGGGTCCTTGTTGATACGCTTCCAATTCTACCGCTATGTGAGTTTCTCAAACATATTTATTAAGTAATTTATATTGTTTATTTCAAAATAGTTGACAGCTTATTTCCATTGACAGCATATTTTCATTCTTCAAAAAATGTACGGAAGATGGTAGACATAACCTACTACACCAATGGCGCAGAATTAACTTATCAGGAGAAAGATCATCTTATCTCATTTATTATTGATGTTGAGAATTACAATATCAATTATCAAACTCCTGCACATTATGTTCAATACGTGCCACTTGTGCACGTGCTGACCTACGGTAACATCCATGGAGATGGCATGGTAAGATTTTTTACTATTACGACATCCGTGCATCTTTTGCATATATTCTTCTAAAGCTAAACTACATTGCTAACTACGATGTTATTATTATGTTTTCCAACAGAAAATCCTGAAGGATTGTGTGCCTGATCTGATGTTTCTGAAAGGTCGGCTTGATGTTATTAGCTTACGGCCATATCTGCCTAGGCTTCACAACTGTTCATACCGGATTTCTAAAACCGATCAAGACATGACAATCAAATAATGGAAAAAATGTATGAACAATCATAGGGAGCTACTTGGAAGCAACATTGTGCGAAGCGCAAGAATTGGAGACAGAATAGTCTCCATTCTCCATAATGGAGAGTCAGGGCCTATCTTGTTTTATACTATTTTACCTTAGAGAGGGTAGTAGGTCCTATGAGAGAGGAGTAGGTCTTAGGTACAATGTGTTATCATGTGTTACAATGTGTTAGAGTTGATGATGAGGAGGAGGAGGATTTGTGATTATGACTAGTGACCAAGTTGTTATATGATGTCTCATGGACGAAAATGATGACCAAGTTATTATGATGATGCATGATGCTAAGTTGTTATATGAGCATGATGAGTTATTATATATATCAGTGGGTGAAATGAACATGGATTAGATTCAAGTGGAGGCAACATGTGGTGCACATCGAAAGTACTACTAATGCAAACTAGATCAAGTTTGGATTAGTAGTACTTTCGATGTGCACCACATGTTGCCTACACTTGAATCTAACCCACATTCATTTCACCCATTGATATATATAATAACTAATAATGGTCGTAAAATCATATGATGAAAGTACTGTATATAAAACCTATACAAATACAGTGATAATAAGCTGCATTTTAAAAAATACAGGAAAATTTAGCAGTAGCGCTTTTCATAAGAAACGCTACTGCTACTTACTATTATCAGTAGCGCTGGTTTCAGTAGAGCACTGCTGCTAATGAGGTATATCAGTAGCGCTGGACCAGCGCTACTGCTACCAGTTAGCTGTAGCGCCTTAGTGGTAGCGCTTGTACCAGCGTTACTGATAGCTCTATTTCAAGCGCTACTAGTAGGCTTTCTCCTAGTAGTGGACCCTGGGTCTATCTTTTATCATATTGCTTCCAGATCTATTTTTCACCGCATTTGTTTTCATATCTATTATTGCAAAAACCCAAAAATACTTTGCTATACTTTTTATTTGCATCTTTTATTTCATGTTTTATTCATATCTATTTATCCAAACACTTACAAACCAATCTATCTTTTTACTGAGGAGGGATTGACAACCCCTCTTACGCGTTGGGTTGCGAGGATTTGTTCTTTGTGTGGAGGTACCATTTACATAGTGTTGCTTTGTTCTCCTACTGGATTGATACCTTGGTTTCATAACTGAAGCAAATGCCTACCGTAGCTGTACTGCATCATCCCTTCCTCTTTGGGGAAATACCGACGCAGTTTCAAGCCGCATCAAAAGGAATTTCTGGCGCCGTTGCTGGGAAGACATCATCAACATCTATCAGGTTCCTAATCACAAATCTCATCTCCTTGCAATTTACATTATTTGCCATTTGCCTCTCGTTTTATCTCCCCCACTTCACAAAATTTGCCGTTTTATTTCCCTTCTCTTTTTTGTTCGCCTTTTTCTCGTCAGATCTATTTTTTGTTTGCAATTTTGTTTGCGTAGTTATGATGTCTCAAGAAAACACCAACTTGTGTGATTTTTCCAATACTAATAACAATGATTTTATTAGTACTCCGATTGCTCCTCCCGTCACTAGTGCGGAGTCTTGTGATATTAATGCCGCTTTGTTGAATCTTGTTATGAAAGATCAATTTTCTGGTACTCCTAATGAGGATGCTGCGTCCCATCTAAACACATTCGTTGAATTGTGTGACATGCAAAAGAAAAAAGATATGGACGATGATATTGCGAAGTTGAAATTATTTCCTATATTGTGAAGTTGAAATTATTTCCTTTCTCCTCGTGGGATCATGCATAAATTTGGTTTTCTTCTTTGCCTTGTAATAGTTTTGATGCTTGAGATAAGTGCAAAGATGCTTTTATTACTAAGTATTTTCCGCCCACGAAAATTATTTCCCTTAGAACTCAAATCATGAATTTTAAGCAACTAGAGCATGAACATGTTGCACAATCTTGGGAAAGAATGAAGTTGATGCTAAGAAATTGTCCTACTCATGGTTTAAATCTTTGGATGATCATACAAATTTTTTATGTGGGATTGAATTTTGTTTCTAGAAATCTTTTAGATTTCGCCGCGGGTGGTACTTTTATGGAAGCTACTTTGGGTGAAGCTACTAAATTGCTAGATAATATCATGGCAAATTATTCACAATGGCATACCAAAAAAGCACCTACTAGTAAAAAAAGTTAATTTGGTTGAAAAAATTAGTACGTTGAGTGAAAAAGTTGATGCTCTTATGAAATTGGTTACTAGTAAAAGTGCTTCTATTAATCTTAATGATGTGCCTTTGTCTACTTTGATTGAGCAAAATAGTGATCCCGTAGATGTGAATTTTGTCTCATGAAACAATTTCAATAACAATGCTTATAGAGGTAATTTTAATCCTAGGCCTTTTCCTGGAAATTCCTCTAATAATTATGGTAATTCTTCTTATAATAATAATAGGAACCCCTTTGATCTTGAGAGTAATATTAAAGAATTTATCAATGCTCAAAAAGTTTTCAATACTACGATAGAAGAAAAGTTGAATAAGATTGATGATATGTCTAGAAGCATTGATAGAATTTCTCATGATGTAGAAAATCTCAAGATTAAAAATTTTCCTCCCAAAGTTGATATTAAAGAATCAATTAAAGCTTTATATGTTTCTATGGATGAAAGTAAGAAAAGAACCACTATGCTTAGAGCTAAAAGAGAATTTTTAGAATGAGCGTTTTCTAGTGATTGCTTTCATGAAAATGATGAAGATCTTAAAGTGATTGGTGTTTCTTCTATTGATTCCTTGTTTAGTAAAATTAAATTTGATGATAAAAGGACTGAAGAAGAGTCAACTTTAGCTAGAGGGCATCCCGATAATTCGGAGGGTGAAAATCTTGATGAAAAATTGATAAAAGTGGGTTTGGAGAGGTCAAAACTTTTACTAGTGATGTGCTCACTCTTTTGGATTACCAAGACTTTAATTATGATAATTGCTCTTTGATTGAATGTATTTCTTTGTTGCAATCCATGATAAATTCACCCCATGCTTATGAACAAAATAAAGCTTTTACTAAACATATCATAGATGCCATGATGAAAGCTTTAGAAGAAAAGTTGGAGTTAGAGATTTCAATTCCTAGAAAATTACATGATGAATGGGAACCTACCATTAAATTCAAGATAAAAAATTATGAGTGCTTTGCTTTATGTGATTTGGGTGCTAGTGTTTCCACAGTTCCGAAATATTTATGTGATGTGCTTGGTCTTACCGATATTGAAGAATGTTCTCTTAATTTGCACTTGGCGGACTCTACTATTAAAAAGCCTTTGGGAAAAATTAATGATGTTCTTATTCTTGCAAATAGGAACTATGTGCCCATATATTTTATTGTTCTTGATATTGATTGCAATCCGTCTTGTCCAATTATACTTGGTAGACCGTTTTTATGTACTATAGGTGCCGTGATTGATACGAAAGAAGGCAATATTAAATTTCAATTTCCACTAAGAAAGGGTATGGAAAACTTCCCTAGAACAAGAATTAAGCCCTCATATGAATCAATCATGAGGGCATCCTATGGATCAAAAACTAAATATGACAATACTTGAATCTATGCACTATGCCTAGCTAGGGGCATAAAATGATAGCGCTTGTTGGGAGGCAACCCAATGAATAAAATATATTTTTGCCTTTTTATTTCTGTTATTTAGTGTTTGCAACATTATGCCTCTGTTAATATTGTGTTTTTTATGTTTTAATTAGTGTTTGTGCCAAGTAAAGCCTTTGGGATAGCTTTGGGTGATAGTTGATTTGATCTTGTTGAAAAACTGAAACATTTGCGTCCAGTAACAGAATTGTTTAAATTCAAAAAAGTGACGAAAAATTCTGAATTTTTAACACAAGATTTTCATACAAATTGTCTCCGTTTTTATAATTTTTCAGAATTGTTTTGGTTACAGAAGTACAAGAACAATTCGCATCTTTACAGACTATTCTGTTTTTGACAGATTCTGTTTTCTTTGCATTGTGTGCTTATTTTGATGAATCTATGGATTGTATTGGGGGGTATAAGCCATGGTAAAGTTAGAATACAGTAGGTACAATGCAATAACAAAATTTGAATAGGGTTTTCAACAGTACTTAAAGTAAAGATTCGTTTTCTTATACTAACGGATCTCACGAAGGTTTTGTTAAGTTTTGTGTGATTGAAGTTTTCAAGTTTTGGGTGAGATCACAATGGATGAAGGAATAAGGAGTGTAAAGAGCCTAAGCTTGGGGATGCCCCATGGCACCCCAAGTTAATATTCAAGGAGAACCAAACAACTAAGCTTGGGGATGCCCCGGAAGGCATCCCCTCTTTCTTCTAACGACCATCGGTATTTTACTTGGAGCTATATTTTTATTCGTCACATATCATGAGTTTTGCTTGGAGTGTCTTGTATTATATGTGTCTTTGCTTGTTTGCTTTTTAGTTTATCAAAAGTATCCTTGCTGGACACACCTATTTGAGAGAGCCAAAATTATGCTATGATTTGTTAGAATTGCTCTATGTGCTTCACTTAAATTTTTTGAGCTATGGAATTGCTCTAGTGCTTCACTTCTATCTTTTTAGCATGGTGTGCTTTAATATTTTTGAAGAAATGCTCTCATGCTTCACTTAGATTAATTTGAGAGTTAGTAATTTTTTTAAGAAATTCTCTCATGCTTCACTTATATTATTTTGAGAGATGAAATTTTTATGCTCATGTTCTTCACTTAAATTTATTTGAGCTTGTCAAAAGCAATTGCAATATATGAAACTAGTCCCAAAGTGATAGATATTCAAGAGGGATATAATAAAAAATTTCATGAAGATCATTGGACAAAATAAACTTGATTCTGTGTAATAGTTTTGAGATTTGATGATAGTAATATATGAGTCATGTTGGTGAGTAAATTTGCTTTAGTAAGAATATTGGTGTTAAGGTTTGTGATTCCCTATGCAAGCACGAAAGTCAATAGTTATGCAATGAAATTACATCCTACTTGTGGTGCATTATTCGGTGTTCGTTATGCTTAATGCTCGTTTATGAGAATTTTTGTTTCTTGGTTGGTTGTTTCTCAATCTTTTTGCTAGCCTCCACTTGTACTAAGTAGAAATACTACTTGTGCATCCAAAATCTTTAAACCCAGTTTTGCCATATGAGTCCACCATACCTACCTATATGCGGTATTTCCGTGCCGTTCTAAGTAAATTTGTATGTGCCAACTCTAATTTTCAAAATGAATTTCCTTTTTGTGTGCCCGTACTGCTCATGAAGCGGCAGGGGGTGGCCAATATTTTCCGTGCTAGATGTGTTATTCTCAAGATGAGTGTTTATTCACTTGTCATTGCACGAGAGTGTGGAGGTAATCGGGATGGCTAGTCCCAAAATGAAAAAGAAATTTACTTTATGTTGTCAAATAATAAATTCCTTGGAAAGTGTTGGTATGGACGGTACCCGTGGATACGGCTAGCCATGGTGTGTGAAAGTATGGTGGAAAAAGGAATAAACTTTATTTTATGTTTGGGAACCGCCTATGATATATCTAGCATGGAAAGTGTTGGGAATTACTCAGTCGTTTTCATTGACGGGAAAAGCATGCCTCTCAAAAAAATTTATCTCTCAATTTAAGCTTTGAGCTCTGGCACCTCTACAAATCTCTACATCCCTTTGCGAAGGGCCTATCTATTTACTTTATGAAATTTTTATTTTTATTTGAGTCTCCATCTTCTCTTATAAAGCACCAACTAGGGAGCACTATGATCGTACTTGAGCATTGGATGTAGCTAATATGCGAGTGTGTTTCATGACTAGATCAATGATTGAGCATGATGGGCTAGGGATAACTTTCTTTAGTGTTGATTTTTTGAAAGTCATGGTTGCTTATTGATATGCTTGACTATTGAAGTCTTAATGTCAAAACTAGACTATTGCTTTGAACCATCTAAAAGTCCAAATGTCCATGTTACAAAAGAAAAGAATATGTGATGAACTTGTTAGGCAGCATTCCACATAAAAAATTCTGTTTTTATCATTTACTTACTCGAGGACGAGCTTGAATTAAGCTTGGGGATGCTGATACGTCTCCAATGTATCTATAATTTTTTATTGTTCCATGCTGTTATATTATCATTCTTGGTTGTTTTACAATCATTTTATAGCAACTTTATATCATTTTTTGGGACTAACCTATTGACATAGTGCCCAGTGGCAGTTGCTGTTTTTTTCTTGTTTTTTACTTCGCAGAATATCCCTACCAAACGGAGTCCAAACACAACAAAAATTTTTGGAGATTTTTTTGGACCATAAGAAAACTTGGGAGCAAAGAAAGGACCAGAGGGAAGGCCCATGGGGCCCACCAGAGACCAGGGCACGTCCAGGAGCCCAGGCGCGCCCTGGTGGGTTGTGGGGCCCACGGGGGTCTCCTGCACTACCTCTTCGCTCTATAAATTCCCAAATATTCTAGAAACCTTAGGCACTAAAAAAAAGAGACATCCGTGACATTTTGGGCCGAACTGAATTTTTTTCTGTCATGCTTATGAAACTTCTATGACGATAATTGTGACAAAACCCGGTATCATCATAGATGTGGTGGGCTCCTACTTCTATGACAAAAAATCATGACAGAAAATGGGCTTTTCATCCTGGGCGGGCCGGGGACGCACCTGCATGACATTCTTTGGGCCGTCCATGACAGAAAAAATCATGGTAGAAGCAAGGGCGAGGAAAATTATGGGGAGTTCCCGGTTACGGTGGGTGGTCGGGGCCGAGCGATGCACGGAGGGATTGCGCGTTTCTCTCATACACGTACGCGCATGTGTGCGAGGCGTTGGGCTCTAACTGAACCCGAGCAAGGCGTTTGCTTACTGAACTCGAGCGATTGCACTAGCTACGTTACTGAACCCGAGCGATCAATCCCTTGGCTGTTAACTGAATCCGAGCGATCGATCGCTGCTGCTGCTGCTTACTGAAGCCGATCAAACCTGCTGCCTCTTGATGAACAGTGAACGTGGGGGTTGCAGTTGAACGAGTCGAGACGTACGTGGTTGGGGTTGGATGAACAGTTCCCTGTGGGGGTTGGATCAACATGACCCCGTGGTAGTAGTAGTAGGCCGTTGCCGCTGGATGAATTGGACCCCGAGAGGAGGCCGCCACAGCCGAGCTGGTTGGGGGTGGATGAACAGGACCCCGTGGAGGGCTGGTTGAACAGTAGCCGGTGGAGGGCTGGATGAACAGTAGCCCGTGGATGAACAGTAGTTGGTGGAGGCAGGAGGAAGACGCGGTGGATGAACAGTGCAGGTGGAGGCTGAAGGAAGTCGACGGTGGGTGAACAGTAGCCCGTGGAGTCCCGTTTTGCGGTACGCCACACACCTTTGATGAACATGACCCCCGTTTCGACCGTAGCGCTCCAACACAAGTCCATTTCTTCTGTTTTGCGGTACGCCACACCCCTCCCGATGAACAGGACCCTCGTTTCGACCGTAGCGCTCCAACACAAGTCCATTTCCTCCGTTTTGCGGTACGCCACACCTCTCCCGATGAACAGGATGCCGTTTCGACCGTAACCGGTCGATCAGAAGGCCGTTTCCTTCGTACTATGGTACGCCAGACCCCGTTTCGGCTGTTCCGTCCAAGCCGGTTGGCTCCCGTTGAACAGGACACATTCCGACCCAGTCTGTTGCCTCCCGATGAATAAGACGTTGTTTCTCCATTCCGACCCAGCCGGTTGGCTGCCCGATGAACAAGACGCCGTTGCTGCCGTCCGTTGCCTCTCCATGTACACGAGCCCTGGCCGTACATATGCGCGAGTACGGATTCGAGACCCCGCCTGTATGTACGTACGTGGCCGTATTTTTTGGCACGTGGCTGTACGTACGTGTACACGGTTTAGAAGGAACTGCCTGAACTGCTACGTCGGGGGCTCTACTACTACACGTACAGCTGCTTGCTCGGCCACGGTTCATCGTTGCAGAGAGACCGATCGACCAGTATGTACGTACACATTCGCGACAACGCTACGTACGCTTCGACCTGGTGGGTCCCAGCTGTCAGGGAGGATAAGGATGCACTTCCTTGCGTGCGAAGTTATTGATGGTGGGTCCGAGCTGTCAGGGGGAGGATTCATTTTTTTTCATGCCTAATATGGAGGCACTTTCCTTGCGTCCGAAGATATAGCTGGTGGGTCCCAGCTGTCAGGGGGGGAATGTTTTTTTCGCAAAATACAGCTAAGCCAAAATACAGAGGCCCTTCTGGTAGGTCTTCGCTGTCAGGTGGAGGAATCATTATTTTGTGCGTAATAAGGAGGCACTTCCTTGCTGCGGCCGTGGACCCAGCTGTCAGCCTCTCCATGTACAGTCCTCTTTTGATGGATGTCGTTCGTTGACCATGTTGACCACGCCGCGCCGAGAGCACCAGGGCGGTGGACGACGGCGATGCCTAGGAAGGGAACGACCCAGAGCTGGGGAAGACTCGACAGTGGTTGCCCACGCGGTGGGGAGGACGAGGGTTTACTGGTTCGGCTACCATTGCCAAAAAATAATAGGAGGTGTGGGTGAGTAGAGGAATGGCCTGGCTAGCGATGGAGTAGGGTGGGGCGGTGCGGCCTGCGCGGCAGCACAGCCGGCCATGGGAGGAGGGAGCAGGCAGTCCCGCCGGCGCTGGTTTGAGCGGCTGGAGTAGGAAGAGCAGAGATTGAAGAAGCACAGCAGCCGTTGGATGGACATCCAACAGTCACTGCTCTTGTGTTGACTAAGTTGATACGGCCTTGCGTGCGCGTCAACCTTTTTTTAGGAAAGCATACGTGTCAACCTATAGTAGGCGCACAAGTCAGCCTCAAATCTATGGAAAACAACATACAGCCCATCTGCCATTATTTCTAATAATTTATAGCCCATTTGCTAATTCTTAAGGATTTTTTTGGAGCCCATATTCTTTTTGTTAGCATTACAGCCCATATTGTGGCCACGGTTAAAATTTTCTACGAAATTTTGCATATTTCGGTGCGGTCCGAACTGTTTTTAATCCCGAAATTTTGAGTCACGTTCAAACTAATTTAAAAATAATAAATTTATATCAATTTAAAATCCAACATAATTTTCCCCGCAAAAAACAATTAAATTTGAAATGTCAAAATCTTTAAAAAATGATATTTGAAACTAATTACCGGTTTGCTGTGTTTATAAATTTACATCCCATTTCTTACTACTTCATTTTCTGGGCAAGCGAATACATCGCTCTCGTCTTGAAAGATTTGCAGCCCAGCAGGACTGAGAAAGCAAGTAGGCCTCCGTTGGGTATTTCTTTAAAAAAAGTAGAACTGGGCTAGCCATTTTCAGCAAGAAAAAAACACAACTGGGCTCATCATGTGGTAAACATAAAATAAAACCCTGGCTAGACGGGCCACAACCCCCACACAGCCCCGTTGTTACCCTGATCCGTCTCTAAAACAAGTATAAATAACAACTGCTTGTTCCTAAAAAAAAGTAAATAACAACTGCGCGACCTGCTGGGTCCCTGGTGTCAGCCGCTCATTGTGTAATTCTCTCGTTTATTGACTACGTTGACAATGGCGTGGGCCCCAGATGTCCAACCATTAGGAGGAACCATTTTTTTGGGCTTGTAATAATGAGGCACTTGCTTGCATACTGCCATGAACACTGATGGGTCCCTACTGTCATCCTCTCCATGTACAGTCATCTCCTTGTTCCTCTCGGTTGTTGACGACGTTGACAATGCCAGACGGCAGCGCACCACGCACGGCGAGCGAACCAAGGTGGAGGACGACGATGAGGCCTTGGACGGAATGAACATGAGCTGTGGAAGATGCGTCAGTCTATTCGCAGGCGGAGGGGAGTACGAGGGTTGACTGGTTCGGGTGTGGGTGCGTGTTGGGGCTGACGTCGCCGGAGAATAACAGGACATGTGGGGGAATAGAGGGAGGGACTGGCCAACGTTTGAGGGTACGGTAGGGCGGCGGAGGCGCAGCCAGCCGTGAGAGGCGTGAGCCGGTGGAACCGACGGGTTGGTTTGGTTTGGGCGGCTGGAGGAAGAAGACAAGAGATAGAAGATACATGACAGATGTTGGATGTCAATCCAATGGCTGGTAGGCAGAATCGTTTGTTGAGTAGTAATTAAGTCGACGCCACCTTGGATAGGCTTTTTCCTCGTGGGTCCCAAATGTCAGAATCCAAAACTGTCACGGTCATGCAGCCTTTCTTATGAAAATTTACAGCCCATTTGGTGTGCTAGTTCAAAATAAGTTTGTGGGTGCTGGTGGGGGCTAATCACTTGGGTTCTGTAATGCACAGTGAGCTCAAGCAGCCAGCGAGAGTGATGTTATTTCCCTTGGTTGGGATTTGTTACAATATTTCACTCTTAATTAAACAAATGGCAAGCCATTTATCTTGTTTCAAAGAAAATATGGCAGTCATAGCCGAGTTGAAAAGGGCAAAAACATCTAACTCCAGCTTACAAACTGTACAAAAGCACGAGGGTTAATTGTTCATCAGGTTTAGACAAAACCCAGATTGAAAAGGGCAACAACATCTAACTCCAGCACTATTTTCGGCAGTCACAGTCAAATGGATCGGTCAGGTCCATAGAATGAACATCCTGGGTCGTAAAATTTACTGGATTATGACCACAAGATGTTGTAAATAGAAGCCCGGCACATTCAGAAGCCCTTTTGTCCACCTGAAACTCCTTTTTTTGCTCTTTGACATACCCATCCGTCAAAACCATGCTGCTGATAAACTTAAGCCTGGTGGACAATAGTAACCTCGCATTCAGCAGGAAGAATGTGACAAATCTAGTGTTTGCATGGTTGGCCACATATCGTTCTAGTGTTATTGTCTTCAATCGAATGTCATGAGAAGTGAGAAAATCCTGGTGCTTACGAATCCACCGATTGGTTATAACTTTCTTACCCCGTCCTGTTGCCTAAATAGACATGAAGATTGAAAACAATTAAGGTCTAAAAAAAGAGTGTCGAAAGAGCAACAGCTGAACGGTTAATTCTAGTACACTATATGCGGGCTTCCAATGTGTGTGAAATTATCACCTTTACAAACAACTTCTCCAGACATGGAAAGCATTGCAGCAAGCCAATAATCTTGTTCAGATCAAAACTATTCATTTGGATATATAAGATCTTGACAAAATCTAGCACCATTGATAGGCTATCCATGGAGAAACTCTTCATTGAGCATAGAACATAATATTAGTACAAAATGTGTACTCCAAGATGATATAGAACTTATGAGCAGAAATTTAAAATGCAGCTTATGATCACAAGTGTAGATGATAATATACAGTACTTGAAGAACTGTGGAGCCAAACACCATCTTGAAATGAGCACAGAGATCATGTATTACACCCAAGGTCTCCAGTTTAGGCGCAGAGATGACTGTTATTTGCGACGGTGAATAACTAGAATCAAGGATCAACCTTTGAAGTGAAGGGGCATCTTCAATGATGAGCTGCCTTCCGTCAAAAGAAATTCCAATTCTTACAAGGTTAGGCGACTTTATTTGGAGACAACCGATTCTAACTGTGAAAACAAGCACCAAGCACTCCAGGGCAGGGCAACTAGAGTGGATGATGCTGTGCAATGAGGCCTCCGATATACGAACCCGCACAAGTGAAAGTTTTTTGAGAAATGGGAGTCGAAGGTTTAGTACCAGATTGTCTGGTAGGTAGTACAACGCAAAGGTGGCGGTGTGGAGAGAGGAGGAAAACCACGAGATGGACATCGGTGCTGAGGGCACAAGCACATGGCGTTCGGTATCTGGTAGGTGATTTCCTGGGGAATAGTAGAACTCAAGCAGCTGTAGTTCTGTGAATTCAAGGGATTTCAGCCAGGCGTCCACCATGCAGGGCATGCTATGCTTGCTCAGGTAGCATGACAGGATGCAGAGGCTTTGAACGGAGCCCTGGTGGGAGGACATGATGGCTCTGGGGAGTTCAAAATCATTAAAGAGAGATAGCTGACGACAATCGAGATTAAGGGGCGCGACGCGCCATAGAGGGCGCCACCGAGTTGAGAGGACTTGAGTGCGGCAGCAATCCTTGGTGGGGAGAAGCGAGATGATCACCCCAAGGATGGCGTTCGGGAGATCGCTGATGCGGTCCACCCAAGATTCTACGGGTTCCTGGGATCCGATGGGGGCAGGCTCGCCGCTTCACCCCGCGCTGCCGGATGCGGAATCTACAACAGGCGTCACCACTGGAGGGAGCCTCATCTTCTTGGCACTGGGGTCAGCCGACTCCATTTTCCTCGAGGGCGTCGCGTCGAGCTCACGGATTTGAGCAGAGTAACGAATGACGAGCCTAGTTGTAGTGTGAGTGAAGAAGAAGGGGAGCTGGGGTTTTCTGTAGTAGTGAGGAAGAAGGGGAGCTGGGGTTTTCTATAGGAGTGAGGTCAGGAATTTGGGGGTACGAGTGGAGCAAGCTGACATGAGGTGGGTGGGAGTGAGGAGGAAGAAGAGCACCCATGTTTTTTTGGGGGGCGGTATGCTGGGTAGCGCCTCTCATTAAGTAAATATATGGGCTTTTGAATTGATTTTATTATTTACTAGGGTGGATGGGCTGTTTTGTCTTGGGCCCAGAGAAACAATTACTACTAGTACAGTGGAGACACTCTACAGCTACCTAGAAAAACAATTACTACTGGTACAGTGGATACACTACCGCTTCTGGCTCCTCCGAGGTCATCGAAACGTCTCCCTCTACTGAATGCCGTTTTACTTTGGTTTACCGACATGCGGGCCATGTAGCGATGGGCCCAAATGCCATCCACCAAATTAGAAGGCGGTATGCAGGCGGAGAGTCAACCCGGTCGTAGCGCGGCAGTAACGAGCCGTCATATCACAAAACCCCACCTCCCCGCAGTCTAAGTTTGACGGACGAAGCAACCATCATTTCACTCTTCGCTGAATCCCCTTCTTCCTCACCGTCTTCAAGAAAGCCAATACTCGCATCTGCCATTGTTCTTCTCTCCCAACGAAGGGAAGGTAAGTGGATCCGTGATGTTGGTATATTTTCTTTCAGAAAAAAAAGAACTTTTGCAAAGCAGTAACCGATCCTCACTCTCTTTTTTTTTCATTGTCATTGCGATTGTGTTTTCCTTTCAGTTGTCTCCTAGTATTCGTCAGTTTCATGATGGACCAAGGAGAACCAGGCAAAGATCTGCCGATGTTGGAGCAGACATGGGAGGCTGATCACCACGAGACAGAGAGCTCCAAGAAGATGGAGGCAGCCACCAAGCCGACCCCAGATACGCTCACGGCCACTACTGAGATGGTCAACGCCCCGTTTGAGGTTACAGCCCCCGTGGCCCTGCAGGAGCAGTTTCCCCCCTTCGAGGATGTGTCCCCCCCTCCCCCGCTGAGCTGCCCAAGGTGATTTTCTTCTTTGCCGATCTCGATTGTGGTTTTTCATCTAAGTATGTGGTGATAAATAATGCAACATTTTATTAGCTTCGATGCCATGCTACCTTCCCTGTCATGCATACTTTTGACTCTACATAGTGGTTTAAATAACTTGTGTTTCTTATATTGGAAAGTAATTCAGAATTTGTTTCTGTTTCAATTAGAGCCCTAATGCAGACAAGGATTGTGTGGTTGTATATGTCACTCGCTATGAGGGGGATGACCTGAATATATGCACTGGGAAAACAAAGTTCTTAGGCTGTTGGATCCTGGAAGCCATTTGCACTTATACCAAAGTCGAGATGTATTCCAGCCTCACTGTTGTCAGGCGTGTTATCCAGGGTGTACTGAAGCACAAGAAGTTCAAAGCTACTTCTTCGTTTGTGAGGCATACTGTTCTTGTCAAGCTTACGAAGGAAGATGATGTGGCATGCCTCCACAAACAAGTTTATGAGTGGCAAGGCCACAAGGTTATCTTCAGGAAGGTTCACATGATTGAGCTGCTGCTGGACGTCCTCGATGATGTTCATGACAAGGTCCGTCTTGTGTCCATCCCAAATTAGATCAAGGCATGAAATAGTTGCCCTAGCTAGTGTTTAAAAGTAGTTTGGATTGTGTCTAATTATCCGAACCTTGCCTATTATCGAGCCCTCTGGGGAACTACTGCTACTTTTGTGTGCCCGTGAATCATGTGAGAACCATCCTAATTGTTGCCGAAACAGATGCATCCTCACTAGTTTTTTCATGTAATATGGCATGGTAAGACATAAGTTGTCATGGTTCATCATACCAGCAGTGTGTGTTTGATGAAATAGAGTACTTGTTCGACAACTATGCGCCGACATATACATAGGGTACGTAAGGCTGGTTAAGTACTTGTAAACACTGTTGGTGCTACCCCACTTGTAAGCAGTTATGCAAAACACGGCACATTGGCTCAGCTCGCTTCAACACTAGAAAAGTCGGCTATCGACCAGCTAACAATCAATAATCTGCTGTCTGACATATAAGCAACTATGTATCTTGTTACAGTGGTTCATGCAGTTAACTGAGGCCACAATGTAAATTCCAAACGTTCACACGCTAGTCCAGCGTTCATGTGGAACATTCACATTAAACTCGGCTTCATAAAATACTTGAAAAGCATAAGTTAAGCAATTTTATACATCTCAATGATTCATAGAACATAACAAACATTTACTAGTCTCTACTCTTATAAAAAACAGAGTTGGTGATGATGGTGTGCCTGCCATCCTGCAATATAGGCCATCCGATTTATATCTGACGGATAGGAAGGAAACTATGGAAATTTTGCAAAAAGATACCCACACCCCTCTCCACATTTGCAAATAAGGCCTTCCCTCATTCATCCTTTTCTCTCACAAGATAAACTACTCATACAAATGCATCTTGATGTTCCATGCAATGCATGGGCATCTTGCTAGTTCACAACAAAAGACAAAGTTGTGAGAAGGTTTACAAATCAGGAAAAATCAAGTAAGGCTTCTCTGAGCAAAGGGCCTCCCTAGGCAGGCTTTAATTTCCTGGAGTTCACTCTGGTTTTTCTTGTTGCCACCATCCAGGGTTAGGTTCTCTCATTCCAGAATAACCAATTATAATTGTGTTCTCAGTTGGAATGCTGAACTGAACCATGTAGTGTACTGACCATCTGAACTTCTTGTGCAGTTCCACTAAATTTAAGCACCGCTATTTGCAGAAATAAGCAGACCACAATGCCTCTTGTTCACACACCTATCCCAAAAAACTCCGTGCAGCCATGCCAGCTAGTCCTTTGTCCATGGATGAACCGGGAGAAAGTGCATTCCCGACTAGGATGCAGTTGTTTTCGCTCGTCCCTGCACTGCAATCAGGAAGTAAAACATACGAATCAGCTTCTTTTAGATTGCGTTGGTCATTCTACCTAGTTACTACCAATGTAGGAATACCTGGAATACGGGTGGTTAGACGACAGCAGCTAGGAATAGCCATCTCATTTTGTGCAGTTCTACTAAAACTGAGGTGTGTACTTTTGATTACGCAGATAGAAACGATATGGAGACAGACATCCATGTTTGCGCAAATATGAAATACGGTTATTTAAACAGTGACAGTTATTTGCAGTGGCATATGATTAACAGAAGCATCTATTGTGTTATAATTGGCACTACATTGACAGTATGAAAGTGCCCTTAAGTAAGAAGTAGCATCACATCACATCAACATTGCCACTAGATTAACATGCAGAATAATAGCATTAGTATTACTGTCATGAGAGTAGCACATGGTCAGTAAATGTGCAATCAAATTTGTGCAGTTCCACTGGGATGAAGCAATGTTAGCGGTGTGAGATTTAAGTGTAACTACAAAAACACAATTCATGGGAAATAAAGCAAGACGGAAGCACTTCGTAAAATGGTGGTGGCATTGCTTCAATTTATCGACGGCACTAGACCATTACTTAATAGTGACATTAGGTGGCATTGCTTAATGCTTCATGTGATTTTACATTAACGGTAGCGATATGGGCGTAGGGACAGCAGGGGCATAAAGTGGTGAGGCAGATGTGGTTGCCGAGAGCGGCAAGCACTCAGGCAGCATGTCTGCATTTGTCCCATTTTTTATCTCCTCGGCAACATTTTCCTATGTGAGCACAGGAAAACTAGACCTGCTCGTTCTCATTTGTGTTGTCCCCCAACACCCCTCACTTTCTTTCCTTTTTTGACCAAGAGATAGGTCCACTTCCCCCCACCCTTCACCATCCACCATGCTTTCTTCGCCTTTTCAACCAAGAGACCGGTTGGGTAGCCAGTATCTACTACTTTCCCCCGTTTCCTCTTAGAACCAAGTCCTAGATTCATGCTACAACTTTCCCACTTTCTTCCCTGTTTGAACCAACTCTTAGATTCGACTGTATGAACTAGCTTTACCTCTAATAATAGTAAAAGTCTAGGTGGCTTTGGAACAGCCGACGGAAGTAGAAAACGATCCACACGCAGCCATGTGGGGAGCTGGGGCAGTAGAGCAAGGCAGGTTTCGAAGGAATATATACCTGAGGGTCGTCGGGATGTGGCAAAGACGGCGTCGGGAGGCCACATCTTGGCCACAATACCGCAGGGACGAAGAAGGGGTTGGAGGCCCTCCCTAGCCGGCCCTGTCTCGGAGAGAACGACACAGCCGCCGATCAGGATGCACGGGCAGCTATTGGTCTCCTCCCTCGCCACCGCCGACCGCGTGAATGATGCACCTACACCCCTGCCCCGGCCGAAGTGGTCCGGCTGGATTTGTGACCAGTCGTGAGCAGAGAGAGAGTGTGGCCACCTATGTTTCTTATATCTGGAGAGCATGAGAGAGTGAAAGAGAGGAACCCTAGTAAAGCAAGCGCCGAGGCTCCTGCTTATATATATAGTGGAGTGATTTTGTTGTAGCAGCCGTTATTAAATTGAATACGCATGAACCACTATTTTCATTTAAAGTTCAAGTAAAAATAAAACTCGATCAATAACGGGCCACCGCTTCCAGGTCGCACTATCAAATCACCGCGTCTAGGACACACTATGTACTATATCATTCACGTGCGGTCCCCGACCCTCCATCAAGTTGAAAACTAGACTAGTCAAAATGTCAATTGGGATGCCTCTTTGTAAACAAATGCACTCCTAGCTTCAAAAAAAATGCGCTCCTACATGTACCCGCGAGTGGGTGTGAGAGAACTAGTGCGTGCGTGCACCGCTTCTCTTCGTGAGAGTACAATATACTACGCCCAAAGAACGTTCGCCACAAGAGTAATAGTATAAGTGTGTGACGTGTGAGTTAAAATAAAAGGTGCGTGACATCTTTTATTTTTTAGAAGTTCCGAGGGTAGGGTGTGAAGAGCACATATGTGTGTGACGTCTACCTATAGATAGACGGTGGGTGCGAGAGGGCTCGGGAGAGTCGTGACTCGTGAGGGTGCGTGTGTGCGTGAGAGAGAGGGGGCACGTATCAATGCAATGCATGTGTCCGTAAGTCATATCTGACAAATGTTCGCCACAAGCCGTTTCCTGACGAACGCCGTAAGAACCGTTAGATCGGCATCCGACAGTGTTAGTTTTGCCATGGCATTTAACAGAACAGCCACTCCTCCGACACACAAATCTTCCACGTGAGTGCTAGCAACTGCCGTATGCTCCTCCATCCGTTCCAAAATGTAGTGCATATAGCTTTATTGAAAATTTGAACCTCAGAAACTTTTACCGAGTTTTCGTATACCAAAATGCACATATAGAATACCCAGTATATATCATTTCATTCATCTTCGAGAGGTAACTATAAAGATGGGGGAGGAGTGTACAAAGAAAGACCGTCGTATCACCTGCAGCAATTTCAACCATCCTTTGGTGTGGAGGAATATCATAGGAACTCTATATGATATGATTTTTTCCTTTAGAGCCAATTGGTTCATAGGAATAGATTCATATACTCCACATTTCAAAGGAAAATAAACATGATATCATTTTTATAGCTTTAGAGCCACTTGGTTCATATGAATGGATTCCTATACTCCCAAAATTTCAAAGGAAAATAAACATTAGCGTATATTCAATAGAAAAGTTCCTATGATGTGAACCAAATGACATCTCTTTTCTAATCCCTCCTCATAGGAATTGAGATACATGTCATCTCTAGATTCAATAGAAAAGTTCCTATGATGTGAACCAAATGACATCTCTTTTCTAATCCCTCCTCATAGGAATTGAGATACATGTCATCTCTAGATTCAATAGAAAAGTTCCTATGATGTGAACCAAATGACATCTCTTTTCCAATCCCTACTCATAGGAATTGAGATACATGTCATCTCTTTCCCTACAACTTCCATATATACATCTTCTATTCCTAAATAGCTAGTACAACCCACTAGTAGCTTTTTTCCTGGACATGCAACTATGGCACATGAACACGTCATGCATGCAAGTCATAAATCACAATGTTTTTGTACTCTATGCATGCAAGCACCACATCATCAATTCGTGCATGTCACTCATAAGTTATTTCTTGCATTAGATTTTGTATTGACAATGTATGTGTTGGTCACGTGCACACATATGTAGTTCACATTCACATTTTTGTTTGAAATGTCATTCTTTTAACTGCAATTCATTTTTTCTCTTTGTATTACATTTTCATTTTAAGCATACATTCACTTCCCATTAGTTATAGATGTTTTTGGAGGAACTTTTATGCATTATTTTGAGTAGCAAATTTCACGCGGCCGCGGGTATATCAAAATGTGGGGCCCATGCGTCATTGCCTTTCGGTCGAACCTACGTCCACAATTTTTTGTACGTATATCTCCACTGCTCCCGAAACCCAAAATGCTGCCTCGTTCCCATAAAACCAAGTGGCCCACCCGTATTAAGGCGTCGACTCGAACTCAACCCCTCTCCCATTTACTACGGCGTGGCCCACACGCCGTAGTACTCCTACAAACCCTACCCGCCGCACGCATCATTGGTTTTCTTCAAGAGGACGAGGGAGAAGTGGATTTGTAGTGGAGGCTCCTACCCTAGGTAGCTGCCGCACACATCATTGGTTTTCTTTTTTTCTTTATGCTCTTGCGCCCTAGAGTGAAATGATGGTTGCTTCGTCTGTCCAGCTTAATGCAGGAAAGGTGGGGCTTTGTGATTTGACCCCTCATCGCTCATTTACTACTACTGCGGCGCTACAACCGGGGTGCCTCCATGTCCAACCGCTGCTCTGAACTGTAATTTGGTGCATCGCACGTGGAACAAGACGGTGGATGAGCCACATGTCGGCCAAAGGGGTCCTGTTAAGTGTGTAGCCATTTAGTGTGCAGACTGACCCTGCTGAGTTGCTACGCCAACACGACAGGAGCAGCCTACCACTTGGTTTTGCTCCTTGGTGAATCCTGACTATATTGATCTAAAAAGATACTAGTACTCCCTCCGTCTAGGTGTACAAGTCACCTTACGAAAACCAAATAATCCCAAAACACTTAGGTGCGGTGCATTAACTCCCACCTCGTTTCTTGTTTCTTGACATATCAACCAATAAGAGATGTGGGCGTGCATGTTTTCAATGACTCAAGACTACCAAACACGACATGCAGTGGTTAGTTAATTGCATGCAATGCTATTAATTAGCAAATAAACATTAAGTTCTCTCGTTTTCCCCTCCTTCTTGGTCACGGTGCACAACTTAAGATGACTTATTCACCTAGACAGAGGGAGTAGTAAAAATGAGGTGATTTTACCGAGCGATGGGCGGGGGAGCATGGCCTGTCATGCGGTCCCACGTGTCATGATGTACCAAGGTGATGCGCGTCCCTCTTGAGGTAGAACAATGGCAGAAGCAATACGTGGTTTTCTTGAAGGAGATGATGGCGAAGCGGATTCAGCGAAGTGTGAAATAATGGTTGCTTCGTCCGTCTGGGGGAAAGGTGCGGCATTGTGATTTGACGTCTCATTGCTCATTACTACTACTGGGGAACTACGACTGGGGTGCGTCCCCCCTGCTGTTCTGCACTGTTATTTGGTGCATGACACGTCGACCCGGTTGCTATATGTCCCACATGTCGGCGAGAGGAAGTACAGAATTCATGAAAGCGAGCATCTCCACTCTTTTAGTACGACGGAGGAGTACAAGACATGGCTTGGTTTTTGCTACTTCGCGCGATCCATCGATACAAACCCGGACTAAAAAAGGTGAGGGTGGGTCTTTTCCCATGCGGCAGGCATGGGAGTTTGGCATAGTATATTCGAGGCAACGAGGCAGGAAGGGAAGCAAGCAAATAAAGGTTGAGCGACTTAGTTTTGGGAAAATATGATTTTACAGAGTACGTACCCACTATGGAGGTAGTATTACTTACTACTCCCTCCTTTCCGGTTTATAGGGCTCATCTAAAAAAAATTGTTTTTCTGTTTTATAAGTCTCAATTCTACTACTCCCTCCTTTCTGGTTTATAGGGCTTAATTTGAAAATCTCTTCAACCAAGGTAGATGATGAATGGTGGAATTAATTCCGTAGTTTGCAAAAGTACTTAATTAGTACTCTCATTTTTCTCAAAAATTTGTGTATACCGATGCATTAATTACACCACATGCATGCATGACCACTTAATGACATGAACTTCTACATGCATTGGTGAGTTTTTTCTTCATACTTGCATGCAGTGATTTAATACACCTTGAAATCTGAACATGTGATGGTAAGTAGTAGAATTGAGACTTATAAAATGGAAAAACAAACTTTTTGAGATGAGCCCTATAAACCGGAAAGGAGTGAGTAGTACTTACCATCACATGTTTGGATTTTGAGGTGCATTAAATCACCCGATGCAAGCAGTATCAAGAGAAAACTCACCAATGCATGTAGAAGTTCATGGAAATTTAGTGGTCATGCATGCATTTATTGTAATTAATGCATCTGTAAACATAACTTTTTGAGAAAAATGAGCATACTAATTAAGTACTTGTGAAAACTACAAAATTAATTCCACCACTCACCGTCTACTTTGGTTGGAGAGATTTTGAAATTGAGCCATAAACCGGAAAGGAGGGAGTAGTAACATAGCCTAGGGTAGCTTGCTGCACCACAGACTCCAAGGAAATTGCTGTAGTACTACTCCTATGTACTACCACTATACTACTCCTACTACTAAAAGACATATTTCAAACAATATGATAATCTCTCTAACCAAGGTAGGGGAGTATATGTCTAATGGAGGGAGTAGTAAAATTTTCTCCTCGTCCTGTGAGCCACCGCGCGCGTGGGCGAGGGAGCAGGCATAGGCGTAGTAAGCAAGCTTCTCCTCATCCTCTGACTCTGCAAGCCACCGCACCCGTGGGCGGGGGAGAGGACGTAGCAAGCTTCTCCACGTTCTGCGAGTTGACGGGACACATCAAAAGTAGTACTACAGAGCATCTCCAGTGTATAGAGCCTTGCCTCTAAGGTAGGGCCCACATGGTTTGCCTCTTATCAAATGAAAAAAACCACAATGTATAGAGACTCTAACTAGCCTCTAAGGTGGGCCCTAGCAGAAATTTAAAAAGTATTGATTAGCACCACATTTGTTCCAATTACTACTATTTCTCTTGTACTCCTACTTTCTTATGCTTCCTAAGGCTGACAAGTGGGACCAGATGGATTGTTACATTGTTAGAGGCAGCCTCTAAGGTTAGACGCGATGCTAGCCAATTTTTTGTTAGAGGCAGTTCATGCAATGTATAGAGGCCTGCCTCTAAGAGGAGAGAGAGGGCTTAGAGGAAACAAAAAGCATACATTGTGGATGCCCTAAGTGCCTACTTTCCGGTCTATATGACTCAATTTGAAATCCACAATGTATCCATAATAGATGCTGAGTGGTGGAATAAATTTGTTACTTCCATAGTTCGCAAAAGTACTGAGCATGTGAGATGGTGAACGGAGGGAGTACGATACCATTAGTACTATAGTTCTTTTGGAAGGGTTGTAGTAGTCCCTCCCATTCACATGTTCACATTTCAAGCTTCAATAAAAACATTGCATGCAAGGATTAAGAGAAACCTCAGCAATGCATGTACTCCCTCAATCCATATAGGGCCTAAAATGCGTTTTGGAGGCTAACTTTGACCACATGTTAGAGCAATAATATGACATCCAACTTACACAAATCTTACCATCAAATTCGTATGTGGTCATTATACTGCTAACACATGCATGCGTTGCAATTAGTATGTACTCCCTCCATTCCTAAATATTTGTCTTTATAGAGATTTCAACAAGTGACTACATACGAAGCAAAGTGACTGAATCTACACTCTAAAATATGTCTACATACATCCGTATGTTTGTAGTCCATTTGAAATGTCTAGAGAGACAAATATTTGGGAACGGAGGGAGTACATGATACAGTAGTAAACACTCACTATCTAGTAGTACTAGTACTCTACACAACTACTACTATGAGGTCATCCAACTGTGTCCCGGCAGAAGACCGCGCACACCGAGTATTCATTCATATTTAAATTTGTTTTCACACAGCAAAATATCCATGAAAACAACACATGGCAAAATTTCACGGCGAACGAGGGATTTGAATGTGCTAGGAGGGGTGGGGCTGGAAGGGGCTGTTTGGATCTTGCCCGGGGTAGCCAAAATATTGGCAACTCTTTTGTCCACCCATGCCTTTGCCATCGATGAACGAGGAAGAGCTCGGGTGCTCATGCATCCTCCAGCGCGCGCGTTGGAGACGAGCTCGCACGAGCTATGCTTTTTTTGTCCCACCACGCCGCCCGAGCAGGCCGTAGACCGACCGGCGACCCGCAAATTACGCCATCCAACTGTAGCCACACACATTCTGACAGCAACTCAACCAACCGGACGAAATTCATGCAAACACGGAGATATTTCATATAAACAATGACGGAATTCATATAAAATACCGGATTTTCATATAAACATGATGGATTTCATTACATTCAAATCAACTAAGCGGTGCTACTCCTGAACAGCACATGTATAATAATACCTAGCCTATATGGTCGCCCGCGGATCCATTTGTCTTCCTCATGTCCGGCAGCACGATCACCGGACTGCCGGGAGCCCCGGAGGTATATGCTTCAGCGCAAAGGACGGCTCGCTTCCCCACTGCTCAACTGACATCGTTGGCTGATGCCCAAGATGGAGTCTGAAGGGGGCTTCTCCGCTTCCGTGGAGCCCATGCGGGGTCTACGAAGGTCCTCGCAATAGAAGGATCCGGCAAGACACCAGCTGTGTACGCCGGCGTCGCCTCGGCGGTGGCCTTCATGGGACCCAAGCAGCGGCGGCATCCCGTGTTCTACTTCTCCTCGATGATGGCGGCGGACGCGGAAGCGCTGGCCACCAACTCGTCGCTCTCCGTGCACCCGGCTTCTATCTCTGCTTGCATGGCGCGGCCGTAGGCATGGGAGTCTCGGTCACATAAATGAGAGACGCGGTCGCAGACACGGGAGGCGCAGTACGAGGCGGCGGCGTGGACGGCAGCGACGACGCCCGTGCTCCCCGCCGTGCCGGCGTGGAGCAGCTCGCCGCTCCTCGTCGAGCTGGCCTGGAGCGGCGAGTTGCTGAACCACGCGCCGGCTTGGGGCGGCAACTGGCTCCGTCGGGCGAGGGGAGGGAGGTGGATCAGCGAGCTGCATAGCTCGTATCTGGCAGGCTCGGCGGGCCACCCAGCCGGCTTGGATGCCGGATAACCACTCTTCGTAAGCCATTGTAAGAGTGGAGAAAATGGTAAAGGAGGAGATAGGGGAGCGGCGGAGGTGTGCGATTCTTGGCCGGCGTCTGGCCTCGTTTAATTAGGAGATTAAATAGATGGCGGACGGGAGGAGCTCGGCCGGCGTTGCGTTTAATGCCGGTCCGGTCATGAACGGACATGAGTCCAGAGTGGGTTTCTCGGCTTCCACACGGGTTTCATGGAGGCATTTGAATGCGGCAAGGAGGCATGTTCAGCCGGGCGTGCAGCGAGCAGCGCCCTCGACTCTGACGTACGACACCGCGCCGTTCTTCCACTGACGTGTGGGCTCGTTCGGTACCTGGCCTGCATGTCAGTGACCCAACGCAGGCAGCGCACGACAGAGGAGCTTTTGGTGGGCTAGGGTGGTGAGAAGCGGGCATTGCATAAACCGATGATTGTTCATTGAGTGTGACGTCATCTAATTCATGTAGGTTGATAAGCCTACTATATAATGTAAGAGAATTTTAAAATTTTCTTATATACGTTGATATCCCGTTTGATACGTTGTGATTCATAAAGACCGCTGCAAACATCAATGTTCTGCTTATCACAGATAATATTGATTAATCACTACTGCAGGATGCTGCTAACGCGACACTATGATCAGAGACCCTTTGACGAAACTGTGTGTGATGCATTAATCGCAAATGGTGATGTAAAAAAACCATCAAAAAAGATGCAAAGCGTTTGCATTGGCGGAGCCATCAAACACGGTTCCGATTTTAGTTGCGTGTGTGATGCAGGGCACATGGTTGATCCATCCGAACTGTTTGCGATGAGGCAGAACAACAGAAACGGGCAGCCATATCAATGTGTGTGTGATATACAGCATACAGTTCGCTCCGATGAACTGTTTGCTATTAGGGAGTGCAACAGAAACGGTTAGCCAGATCAAGGTGTGTGTGATATACGGCATACGGTTCACTCGGACGAACAGTTTTCGATTAGGGAACACAACAGAAACGGTTCAACTTAACAAGATGTGTGTGATATGCGGCATACAGTTCACATAGATGAACTGTTTGCGATGAGCCAAAAGAACACAAATGAGTTGTGTAAACAAGATGTCTGTGATACGCGGCAAACAGCCGACTCGGATGAACTGTTTGCGATGAGAAATTACAACACAAACGGTTACTACAGTTAGTTCGTGTGCGATTCTGTGTGTACAAAAAACTTTGAAAAATGCAAACTAGTTGCTTGCGGTGGCTAGGAGTATCGCACACGATGAGTCTGCGAGTACTCGTGTGCGATGATTAGTAAGTTACACATACATTTCCTTATGTTAACACGTGTGTGAATTTGCAATATGGACAGTTAATATGCAAATGCCTTCTGGACATCGGGCACACGCTTAAACTCAATGAACTATGTACGATGCTAATACTTTCCATGAAAATTTAAGAACTTGGCTAATAGCATTTGAATAACATATATATAGTGGTTACACTATTCGACAAAAGGAGGATCTTCGTAACACGGTTTTGACAACCATATGGTCCATATCTACATACTTAACATAGTAACAATTATCACATTTTAAGAGGCTGAGGGCCAACAACCATATGGTCCATATCTACATACTTAACATAGTAACAGCTAGCACATTTTAAGAGGCTGAGGGCCAACAACCACAACTACCTGCTGGAAGCAGCTTGATCACGGTGACTCGGCATCTCATCAATGAAAAGGAAGAGCCCTCCTGTGCCTTGGTAGAGCATGAGTAGAACAGTGTCTCCAATTTTCCAATATGGATGCATTGCCACGACAAGCGAGAACTTGTTAATTTCAATGCTTCCATTTCTTTGGGAAATGCAGTACCTTGCAATCACTTTGGCGTTATTAGCAGGCACAAGTGTAATTCAACCACGCCGGGAAATCGATCCAGGAACTGCTACAGCAGGAAATTTCTATTGAAATGTAGAATAAAAACCAATTGTAACATATCGTTGAAGATATATATAGTTTATGAGCATCAACATTAAAATAAGACTTTTTACCAGCGTTTCATGCACACAATTGGTCTTGTTCAATGTGTGCACCATAGGTATAATTAATCCCATCCAAAATCCAGCGTTCATACGCTGTGCTATCTCTGTCAGATTATCAACAAAGTTTATGAAATGCTTCAAGTCCTTCTAGTGAAATTTGGTACGCTTAGTAACATATAGATCGTTCACTATGCATCCAACATATCCTCCTTAAAAGGTGGAAAGGTATTATTTATTCAGAACATGGCAGAAGAATATATAGTGCGCATAAATTGGTAAATAGAATTTGTTACTGCCTAGGAACAGAGTCAAAAAATGAAATCACAATTGGTTGCTTAAATAGTGATCAATTAGTCAGAACAAATACCCCGATTTTGCTAAGTAATATGCCAGCATGGAGAAAGTTGAAAGGACACTAACCTCGATCAGACTTTGATCGGCTAATGATGTTGGGGAAGTAAACATCCATGTTAATTAGACCAGGCTGTGGTGCAGGCACTAGAATTTTATTGCCAGCTTTCAGTTCACAACACTTAGACATTTTTCTCCAAAGGTCCGCATCAAAATAGGAGTGACCATCTTTATCAAGTTTTACGCTAACTGTCATTGTAAATCCATGATGCGTTGTCAATATGACATCCATGGAGTCATCAACAAAGTAAAGCCCAAGATTTCCTTCTACTCCTATTCTTGCAAAGCAAGGGATGTACTGCTTGAAATGAAAATTAAGATCGTAAATTAGATATATTGAAATAACAGAGCAAGATGCAAATATGGGAGTAACTGATAGAACAGATCAATATATAGATGAAAGCAAAGTACAAAAATATATAATTAAAAATAGATAATGTAACAAAGATTTGATGCAAATATGAGAGTAACTGAATGAACAATACATCATATATTTGCCTAATATAGGGGGGGGGGGGAATCGGCTTCGACATCTAGGCTGCTCGTGGCACCGTACCTTTTATCCAAATGTAGCAACAGACGGTATATGTTCACAAATTTAGGCCATGCTGACCGTGGTAGGTTGAGATTGAACATACCGAGCGCTCCCTGAAGTCATCCGGAATGGTGAGATAGAACTTCGTTTCCGACTGGCCGCGACCACACTTGCCCGATTTGTGCTTGCACTGTGGACACATGAATGAACACCCACGAATCAGCTAGAACAAAAATGAATCCACGGCGATTTCTGCCGGTTGATTAACAGTGACGGACGGACCGCGATAAGAGATGAGTGAATATTTTGCTAAGTTGATTACATTCTCCATGAGGAAAATCCCCGGCCCAATCCCACAGAAAACCCCGATCGACCAGAGTCTAGAATGTCGGTGCAGATAGGCGGCGGAAAGCGGTAGGGGCGAAATCCCGTGCCGTTTGGAGCGAGACCTCCACCCGCCGACAACAGCCGTCGAGCTTAGGGTGGCCGCCGTGATAGAAGTTGATGAGGTGTAGAGTTGCGGAGGAGTCCGCGGCGAGTGGGTGGGGATGAAGTGGGCGAGGGTTTTCTTTTTCCTTTTGCATGTCTGGGTGAACACACACGGTTCGCAGAGGCGACAGAGATGAATCGTGTGCGATAGTAAATCATCGAGATTGAAGGGGAATCCAAATTTCCTTTGTCCTTCATCCATGAGTTTTTTTCTACGATGAACATAAACCCTGCAAATCACCGTGTTCAAATTTGGCACTTTTCCGGGTTCATTTACAATATTTAGGGATTATGTGCATTTTCTAGGCATTAATGCACATAATTCAAATTCAAACAATCGGTGCATGAAAAGGTGCACAAGAATGGTCCAGAAAACCATGATCATGCTATTTAGTAAATTCTCATGCCTTTTACAAGGAATGGGCAGATATTTCAAGGAAATGTGTCACAATAGTCAACCATAAACATGTCGTTTACTGGGTTAACAACTATACAAAAATGAAATACATGCTTGGAAAACATGACGCCTGGCGTGGTGCCATGGTATGGCCTCACCATGCCCTGGTAAAAATTTGAGAATGTTTGCCTTATGTCGTCATGCACGCCATTCGTAAATCGAACCATCACCGAGGAAATTTCATGGTTTCGAGGGGGAAATCAGCAAGACTGAAGGGGCCGGGAATCCAAATTTCCTTCCTAGCTTGTCATTTAGTTTTTTCTACAATCAACATACCCCCTCGAATGCAACATGTTAAAATTTGGCATTTTTCCGAGCTCATTTACCATATTAGGGGATTATGTGCATTTTCTAGGCATTAATCCACATAATTCAAATTCGAACAATCGGTGCATGAAAAGGTGCACAAGAATGATCTGGAAAAACCATACTCGTGCTATTTAGTAAATTCTCAAGCCTTTTACAAGGAATGGGTAGAGATTTCAAGGGAATGCGTGGCAATAGTCAACCACAAACGTGTCATTTACTGGGTTATCAACTATAGAAAAATGAAATACGTGCTTGAAAAACATGATACCTGGCATGGTGCCATGGTATGGCCTCACTGTGCCCTGGTAAAAAGCTGAGAAGGTTTGATTTATGTCGTCATGCACGCCCTTCATAAATCGAACCATCACCGAGGAAGTTCCATGCTTTCAAGAGGGAAATCACCAAGATTGAAGGGGAATCCAAATTTCCGTCCTAGTTTGGCATTCAATTTTTTTTCAACGATCAACATACCGCCTCAAATGCAACGTGTTCAAATTTGACATTTTTCCGGGCTCATTTACCATATTTAGGGGATTATGTGCATTTTCTAGGCATTAATGCACATAATTCAAATTCGAACAATCGGTGCATGAAAAGGTGCACAAGAACGGTCTGGAAAACCATGCTCGTGCTATTTAGTACATTCTCATGCCTTTTACAAGGAATGGGCAGATATTTCAAGGAAATGTGTGGCAATAGTCAA
Source organism: Thinopyrum elongatum (assembly GCA_011799875.1). Taxonomy (NCBI): domain Eukaryota; kingdom Viridiplantae; phylum Streptophyta; class Magnoliopsida; order Poales; family Poaceae; genus Thinopyrum; species Thinopyrum elongatum. The sequence continues at coordinate 282,634,343 of CM022303.1, forward strand.
CCATAAACGCATCGTTTACTGGGTTAACAACTATACAAAAATGAAATACATGCTTGGAAAACATGATGCATGGCGTGGTGCCATGGTATGGCCTCACCGTGCCCTGGTAAAAATTTGAGAATATTTGCCTTATGTCGTCATGCACACCTTTCATAAATTGAACCATCACCGGGGAAGTTTCATGGTTACGAGGGGGAAATCACCAAGATTGAAGGGGGATCCAAATTTCCTTTGTCCTTTGTCCATGAATTTTTTTCTACGATGAACATGCACCCTACAAATCACCGTATTCAAATTTGGCACTTTTCCGGGTTCATTTACCATATTTAGGGGATTATGTGCATTTTCTAGGCATTAATGCACATAATTCAAGTTCAAACAATCGGTGCATGAAAGGGTGCACAAGAATGGCCTGGAAAACCATGCTCGTGCCATTTAGTAAATTCTCATGCCTTTTACAACGAATGGGCAGATATTTCGATGAAATCTGTGGCAATAGTCAACCACAAACGTTTGTTTATTGGGTTTTCAACTATAGAAAAAATGAAATAAATGCTTGAAAAACATGATGCCTGGCATGGTGCCATGGTATGGTCTCACCATGCGCTGGTAAAAAATTGAGAAGGTTTGGCTTATGTCGTCATGCACGCCCTTCATAAATCGAACCATCATCGAGGAAGTTCCATGCTTTCGAGAGGGAAATCACCAAGATTGAAGGGGAATCCAAATTTACGTCCTAGTTTGTCATTCAGTTTTTTTTCAACGATCAACATACCGCCTCAAATGGAATGTGTTCAAATTTGATATTTTTCCGGGCTCATTTACCATATTTAGGGGATTATGTGCATTTTCTAGGCATTAATGCACATAATTCAAATTTGAACAATCGGTGCATGAAAAGGTGCACAAGAACAGTCTGGAAAACCATGCTCGTGCTATTTAGTACATTCTCATGCCTTTTACAAGGAATGGGCAGATATTTCAAGGAAATGTGTGGTAATAGTCAACCATAAATGCATCATTTACTGGGTTAACAACTATACAAAAATGAAATACATGCTTGGAAAGTGACGCCTGGCGTGGTGCCATGGTATGGCCTCACCGTGCCCTGGTAAAAATTTGAGAATATTTGCCTTATGTCGTCATGCACGCCTTTCATAAATTGAACCATCACCGAGGAAGTTTCATGGTTTCGAGGGGGAAATCACCAAGATTGAAGGGGGATCCAAATTTTCTTTGTCCTTTATCCATGAGTTTTTCTCTACGATGAACATGCACCCTGCAAATCACCGTGTTCAAATTTGGCACTTTTCCGGGTTCATTTACCATATTTAGGGGATTATGTGCATTTTCTAGGCATTAATGCACATAATTCAAGTTCAAACAATCGGTGCATGAAAGGGTGCACAAGAACGGCCTAGAAACCATGCTCGTGCCATTTAGTAAATTCTCATGCCTTTTACAAGGAATGGGCAGATATTTCGATGAAATGTGTGGCAATAGTCAACCATAAACGTTTGTTTATTGGGTTTTCAACTATAGAAAAAATGAAATAAATGCTTGACAAACATGACGCCTGGCATGGTGCCATGTTATGGCCTCACCATGCGCTGGTAAAAATTTGAGAAGGTTTGGCTTATGTCGTCATGCACGCCCTTCATAAATCGAACCATCACCGAGGAAGTTCCATGCTTTCGAGAGGGAAATCACCAAGATTTAAGGGGAATTCAATTTTTCTTCGTTCTTTGCCCTGGAGTTTTTTTTCTACGATGAACATACACCCTGCAAATCACCGTGTTCAAATTTGCCATTTTTCCGGGCTCATTTACCATATTTAGGGGATTATGTGCATTTTCTAGGCATTTAGCGCATATAAATCCAATCCAGCTATAGCTGCACGGGTGTGATGTGAGGGACGTGGATTGTGGTTCGATCATGGCGCATCCTACGGTGCACTCGTGCGATCCGCGTGGCTGGGGTTCCGCCCAATCATAACGCAACACACAATAGGCTCAGCGCACACTGTTTTCGGAGGCGATGGAGATGAACCGTGTGCAATAATGAACAAGCAAAATTGTAAGGGAAGCCAAATTTCCTTTGTCGTTGAGCTCTTAAAAACCACCGCACTGTATGGCTGCCCGGCCCCTCCATCCCAGAGCTCTCTCCAAGCGTCGTTCATGGCACCGCGGCGCACAGTAACTGGTAAGGAAGCGATGGCATCCCGCCACGCCGCATTCCTCGCCACCCGCGACCGCACACATGGTAAGGAAGCGATGGCATCTCGCCGCGCCGAGTTCATCGCCGCCGCCGGCCACACAGTTACGTGGGCGGACTTTGAGGCTGCCATGGCCAATGGGCGGTCGATCTAGAGGCGGCCAAAGCCGCACAGAAGGAGCGGAAAAGGCAGAAAGCAGTCAAGAAAAGAGAGTCCCGCCGCCGCAAGAAAGAAGAGGCTGCACACCGTGCTGAGGAGAGCTTGGTGGAGATGGAAGCACGGTGGGCTGCCGCCTACAAGGCCGGGAAGGAGAACGCTGGTGTCTGGCTAGCATGCCCTGATGGCAGCATGTGAGAAGTAGTTAGTGCGTGTGTCGCCCGTAATCTGCCAATTTTCTCTTTTCTCGCACACAAGTATTTTACGCGCTTCGTCTGCGTTGTGTGTTTCCCCCGCCCAAGTTTCAAGTTTCGCAGTGAAATTTTCATTAGGCGCGTGATTTCAGAATTTATTCCTCCAACCACATCCCCACCCATCAAATTTCCTCAGTATCTCCCCCTCCCCCCTCCCCCTACCGGCAGATCAAACCGCCGCCGCCGCAACTATAGCTTCAACCACATCTACGTTCTGCTCGGATCCAGTCAGGTAACCCACCGATCTCCATCATGGCCCTGGCCTGATTGCTTAAATGGTGCCTGCGAAACATCCTCATTTCTCCAAATCCCCACCACCCCTACCTCCAGAGCATCGCCGCGCAAGCCCAACCACATATCACGTGGAGGTCGAGGAGCTGATGGCGGTCCATGGCGCGATGGCCACGTGTTGACTAGGAGGAACACCTCGCCTCCGCCGTCGCCGACATGGTGCAGGCTCTGGCCCAGATGAAGTGCCCCAATGACTACCCCCCAGGACTTAACAGGTATGATCTGAGCAGCTAAATCTTACCAATACCACTTGCAATGGCTATGTTTTGTACGGTTGATGTATTAAGCATGTTCATGCCTTGTCTATTTCAGTACTGCACACTGTGTGATGTTCAAGTATTAACTGTCCAGCTCAATTTCACCAATACCAGCAACAAACTTACAATACATGACTCAGGATATTACTAGAGATGCTACCCATTTGCTATTTTTGGTGGATGCTAACCCTGTTGTACTTAACATGCCTGTCCATGTACTTACGCTGGGTCATAAAGGCCGATGCTATTATTTGCCATCGAGGTTAGCTGCATCCCATGTCTTACAGTATTTCAAATCATTTGTGCAATTGCAGTTTAACTTCTACCATTTACTGGTTGCCTGTAGGTACACATGTCAGTGGCACTGATCCACGCTTCGACCCGGAGGAACAGCTCGCCTCCGCCGCCACTGACTTTGGGCGGGCTCTGGCAAAGATAAAGTGCCCCAGCAACTACCTCTCAGGACTTACCAAGTATGTACTCACCAGTTCAATCTTACCAATACCAGTTGCAATTAATGGCTATGTTTTGTACGGTCGATGTATTAAGCATGTTGTAGTAAACATGCCTAACACATTTTAGCTACTTTCCCTACCTTTTTATAGACAACTGGGCCATTCTCTGCTCTGGCAGCACCTGCCTTGTGATGTTTAACTCTGCCAATTGCATTTTTATCAGTACCGGTTTCAATGGCTATTAAGCCTGTTGCAATTAACAGTTGAATCCATTTTTAATCAGTTGTATTTCAATGGCTACAAACTTACAAAACATGACTTAGGATGCTGTTAAGCCTGTTGCAATTAACAGTTGTATCCATTTTTTAATCTGTCCCTTTGCTACTGTGCTACTCTTCGCAATGAAGATATACTAGAGATGCTGCCCATTTGCTATTTTTGGTAGATGCTAACCCTGTTGTACTTAACATGCCTTTCCATGTACTTACGCAGGGCCATAACGGGCGATGCTGTTGTTTGCCGTCGAGGTTAGCTGCATCCCATGTCTTATAGTATTTTACATCATTTGTGCAATTGCAGTTTGGCTTCTAACATTTTCTTGCTTCTTGTAGGTACACATGTCGGCGGCACTGATCCATGCTTTGACCCAGAGGAAGAGCTCGCCTCCGCCGCCGCTGACTTTGGGCAGGCTCTGGCCAAGATGAAGTGCCCCAGCAACTACCTCTCAGGACTTACCAAGTATGAACTTACCAGTTCAATCTTACCAATACCAGTTGCACTTAATGGCTATGTTTTGTACGATCGATGTATTAAGCATGTTGTAGTAAACATGCCTAACATGTTTTAGCTATTTTCCCTACCTTTTTATAGACAACTGCGCCATTCTCTGCTCTGGCAGCACCTACCTTGTGATGTTTAACTCTGCCAATTGCATTTTTATCAGTACCGGTTTCAATGGCTACTAAGCCTATTGCAATTAACAGTTGTATCCATTTTTAAACAGTTGTATTTCAATGGCTACAAACTTACAAAACATGACTTAGGATGCTGTTAAGCCTGTTGCAAAGTTGTATCCATTTTTTAATCCGTCCCTTTGCTACCGTGCTACTCTTTCGCAATGAAGATATCACTATAGATGCTGTCGTTTTATTACCATTTGCTATTTTTGGTGGATGTTAACCCTGTTGTAGTTAACATTGGCTTTCCATGTACTTACACAGGGCTACAATGGGCGATGCTGTTGTTTGCCGTTGAGGTTAGCTGCATCCCATGTCTTATACACCATCTGTTCCTAAATATAAGTATTTTTAGAGATTCCAATATAGACTACATAAGGAGCAAAATGAGTGAATCTAGATTCTAATCTAAACTATATCTATAATTCTATATACATCCGTATGCAGTTCATATTGAAATCTCTAAAAATACTTGTACTTAGGAACATAGGTAGTTGTATTTTACATCATTTGTGCAATCTTAGTTTAGCTTCTAACATTTACTGGTTGCTTGTAGGTACATATATGAGCGGTACTGATCCACGCTTCGATCCCTTTTGCGTATGGGGCAATGAGATATTCATGAACAAGCGTCAAGTGAGGAAACTAAGAAGGATTGTTAGGTGAAAGAAACGGGTGATGGGAATTAAGCTCTTTATTTACACTTTGTCCAAGACAACAGTGAACTTTAGGATGGTAAGTAATGTGTTGCCTTTTTCCCCTGCCCACAACAAGTTACTCTATTAGACCTCAGTATCTGATATTTTTCTCTTTTCAGTGGTTTTCGAAGCTATTTACTGATGATTACCTTGCAAACTACATGACCGGAGTGGAGGCAACTAAGGTTAAAGTATATAATTTATGCTACCATGATAATGCTCTAGAAGTCTTACTGAAGGCGGTGAAGGATGGGCGGGCGATCGTCACAAGGGGTTGGACAAAAGTTGTTCGTGCCTATGGCATGCAGGAAGGCACATTATGGGCATTCCGCTTCTTCAACACAATCGGCAGTCAAAAAGATTTACACTTGTCTCTTCACCTTTACCGCCTCTAAATATTGTGGTTCATCATAGTTAATTGCTGTCTAATCCTGTAATTACTGAATATATTGTACTGGCAATTTTATTTATGGATTCGTTGTTGAACCATTGTGCTGAGAATTTGAATTGCACGTTTCATATTTCAAAATTTCCAATTCGAATAATAAATTATAGGGAAAAATAAAATTATACAGGAGCGAATAAAATAATGTGCACACGGTTAGAAAGAAAACAGCGTGTGCGATGAAAAATAGAGAACAAACGGTTCTTTGACGTGAAACATTTGCGATGCCTGACGGACGCACACACGGTTTCATCTCATATGCATGTGCGATTCATGGTAATACGACAAACGTTTTAAACTAGTGTGCGTGTGTGATAGGAATACCAATCGCACACAGTTATGAAAATGGACACGTTGGCGTTAGTAGAGGCACCGCACACATTTTACATTCTTGAACCGTGTGCGATAACATACCTATCACAAACATATCGGTAGATTAAATGTTGATGTCCACCTTTTTCACACGACTATAGCGGCGTAATCATTTGGGATGTCTCTCTGATCAGATACATAACGTCGAGATGTAACGTGTGGGACTGGGGCGGCTTCTCATATGTTTATTCTATGGCGATCGTCAGTAGCCGCTCGCCTATCCCCGACGGTTTCTGGGTCGTGTGGGAAGGACCCCCCTATCGCAGTCACTCACTAGGCGACGGTTCCAAATGCCGTCGCGGAAAGGGGTTAAAAACCATTTGTATATCACGATACGGTACATATGAATAACCATAAGAATCCATGTCCTTAACAAAGGGTGCATGCACGTATAGGTTGAGCATGTGTCTTGCGTCGTGTACTGTGTGCATGCAGGCGTGCGAGTGTTGCGTGCGTGCATGTGTATGTTTCAGTGTTGCATGCATGTGTGTGTGCGTGCGTGTGTTCGTGAGTGCATGTGTACGTGTCAGTGTTGCACGCCTGCATGCGTGCGTGTGTTCGTGCGAGTGTTGCGTGCGTGCATGTGTACGTGTGAGTATTGCATGCATGCATGCGGGCGTTGCGGGCGTGTTTGTGTGCATGTGTGATGTGTTTGTATTCACCACAGTGGCTCGTGCGTGCGTGCAATTAAAATGGCTGGCTCAGCATATCATCACAAGGCGATCCTTGTCCGCTGTGGTTAGGGCGCGCGGGCTGCCAACCAGAGGTCTCACGACTTCGAATCCCCAACAACCACTAATTTATTACCATTTCTGTTTTTCATAAACGCGCTGACGGGTGGGCCCTACAGTAATGTGCGCTGGTGAATGTGGACCGTTTGACTGGTCAATTAATCGTGTCATCAACAAATTACGGAGCTGTGTGGTGAGCTAGTGACCGTATGATCACCATAAAATGTATTTTATTAACACAGTACATACTCAAGCTACCATTTCTTTCTTTCATATAGGCGCTGACAGGTGGGCCCCACGGTTACGCGCGCTGATGGTGCAACACTAGTTGCGCCACGTGGAACGTTTGACTGTTCAATTGATCATGTCATCAACAAATTACGGAGTTGTATGGGTGAGCCAGTGACCGTATAATCATGACATGTATTTTTTTAACACAGTACAGACGCAAGCGCTCATATATATGTGCAAACACTCACCGCTATAGGCGCACAAACGCACACCCTACCCCTATGAGCACCTTCGAGAGAGTGAGCCAGCATATGATCTTGAGATTTTACGAAGTCACCATAGGTGCCTCGTAGTCGAGGGGAACGTCTCCTCCCACTGAACGCACATCGCCAGAAAATACTGAGATTAATCCAGGATAAATGCGAGCACCAGGACTTTAACCCTGGTGGGCTAGGGAAACCACTGTCCTCCTAACCATCCAACCACAGGTTGGTTAGCACCACAAAATGTATATGGTGACTGTGATGAGTTATTCTGAAGTCCAGTGACCATATCGTGCTTTCGCTTCAAATACAATGAACGTAAGTGTCGTCAACAAAATACGGAGCACGCATCAAATACAATGTCTGTCAGTGCCATCAACGAAATACGGAGACGTATCGTGAGCTAGATACCGTATGATCACCACAAGAATGTATACAGTGACCGTAATGAGCATATTCTGAAGTCCAGTGACTGTATAGTGCTTTCGCTTGAAATACAGTGACCGTCACGCGTGAATGTGTCAGGGGCATACTTTTAGAGGACCGAGAGATAGTTTGTGTGCGTACGTGAAAGTGGTGTAGAGAGAGGGGGTGTCCGGTGGAGAAAAGGAGAGATATGCCCTTCGTTTCTCTTTCCTGTGACTAATATTTTAGGAGAAAATATAAACATTCACAATGCAGAACAAATATTATTGGATGCAGCATGCAATTAACTTTCATGTATAACTTTGTACTATTGTATGTGCTTATTTTCTTAGTGGCCGATTGTGTGTGGGGTGTGGTGGGCACATCATTTCTAGTTGTGGTGGGTCAACGTGAGGACTCATGGGTCAGTTCCATCCTGTGCCACATAGGTTGGACCGAGACGCGTTATATGAAGACCCATGTGGAGAACTCGACGTACAAGACGAAGCTACCAGAGTCGTGGAGGACTCTATCCCCACTGATGATAAGCCGACTATATATGATTTTTAACCCTCGGCCCCGAGTATGTTATATAAGCCCGGGGGCTAGTTCGTCGCTATTATACACACATGCACAATACCTGGTATTCACGTGTACTTTGTACACACCCCTATCACAAATATACAGTACCAGGAGTAGGCTTTTTCCTCAACTGCAAGGGCCCGGACTTGGATAAAACTTTGCCTCGTATTACCATCCAGCCTAACAGTCAGGGATGTCCTACCGAATGATCTGATGGAATCATATCTGCCAACTACTAAGAGAGAGGTGTGGGGGGGGGGGCAATGTGTGCGAGAGAGGCCTAAAGATAATGTGCATGCGGGAGACACGTAGGCACATATATGTGCCTATAGAGGGCTAGTAGAGACCGTGCGTGTGTATATATGCATGCGAGAGAAATAGTGTTTTCCAACTGAGATTAGTGAAAAGAGTGGTACATAGTAGTAAGAAAGAGAGAGGGAGATATATAGAGAGTGTGTGTGTGAGACACCCCGGGAGAGACTGTGAGCATGTGTGAGAGAGAAATGCCGATGTATATAACGTGTGTGCACTTATGCGTCAGATAGAGAGATATATAGAGCGTGTGTGAGAACGGGCCAAGGCATAGTGCATCTACGTGTAAAAGGCGGTTCTACGCATTAAATTAAAATATAAATGGCATTATTATTTTTGGATGAGATCATGAATTTTGCAATTTGCGTATGAACGAACATCGGTCTATCAGACACTCATACTCTATTGAGTTCTAGCATGTGTATGGGTTTATTTCATATTATCGATCCATAGAGTGAGAGTGGTTTAAATCCAGACAATGCATTGCTTTTGCAATTCATATATAAACATTAATTAGTGCACTCCATGTTGTTAGTGTCAAGCACTTTATACATTTGTCACTTACATGGATACATTCCAAATTGCTAGCTACGAAATAGAATACATGTTGAATTCAACATAAAGGGGGTTTCGAAGTTTCGAATTCATAGGAAGTGCATTCATCTATTTGAATCCGAGATAATGGCATTTGTAAATCAGATCTAAAAGGGGGCATCAATCTTTGTTGTGCGTTTGAACATGCTATATATTCATACGCATGTCTAACTATTTTTTTGCAACCAAGGAGACTATATCTGGAACCATGCATGAATTGAGGTAAGTTGCATATTTTTTAATATATACTCGTGTACAATGTATGTTCAAATGTACCCCCTCCATTCCAAAATAATCGTAGTTTTAGGATTTTCAAGAGTCAAGATTTGTGAAGTTTGACAAATCCTGAAAGTTCAATTCAAGAGAACTGAAAACGTTAATGCTTGTGCTCCCAAATATTTAACGAAGCGCCATATAAGCCTCTGGTCACCCAAAACCGCGCGAGACTAATGTTTGGTGGTAGGAAATTACTGTCCTGACTCTGAACCGTGTAGCCTATCGGCCTGATGTCCAAAGGTCTAAACCGGGGTAGGTTTGTAACTTCTCCAAGACGCCAGTCTCAACCGTCTCCGAGAAGCATTCATACGCCGTGGGCGCCTAAACACCCATGCGCTCGGCCGAAATCTATCCCGCCCACCATTTGGGACACCTGAGATTACTGTCCTTCCCCCGACCCGCAATATGTCCGAAATTTTAGATGGGGGCAAAGTTTGTAACTTTCCCCAAATTTCAAACAAGCGCGTCCCAAACCAAAACATTGTTCCCCCTTAGTTCCCCCTCCCTCCGTTTCCCCATTCATACTCCGTGGGCGCCAAAACGCCCTCTCCACCAGCCGCGAAACCCCAGCCTCCTCCGTCCTCCACCCCATCGCACCCAATCCACCGTCGCCCTCCTCCATCACGCCGGAGCCGGTACCCCGACGTCGTCGTCCAACGCAACCGCAACCGCAACGCCCTCAAGGACTTAGCAGCTGAAGTCGAGGCAGAGCTGCCTCCACGACGCCGACGCCGACGTGCGCCGTACCAGAACCACTTCGACCACGCCGTCCTGCGCCTCACCGCTGCCGCTCCACTGTCGCAACCGTCCACCGCACCGGAGCTGTTCCCACTACACCGTCGTTCGCCACCTCGGATCTGGTTCCACGTCGCCTCGGATCTGGTTCCCCGCCGCCGACAGACGGCCACCGTGCCACACTCAACAACTTGGCCATGGGTTCGTCCAAGGCTCCACCATCCTCCACAACTTCTCGTTTCTAGCGAACCATAAGAAGATCGTTGGAAAAATAGAAGGAGGACACAACACTGCCAGCAGAAAGAGGTACTCCTCTTCCCTTATTCATGCAAATCTTACGTCTCTGCTCACACCGTATTCATCCGACGAAAGAAACTAGTTGAGCGCTTCTTACTGCACCTTCTTCGTGATACTAAATGCACAAGGTTTCCTCCCATTTACTATTTCACCTTAGCTAGAGGTCAGTCGCCCGCCTGGATTTCAATTCAGGGTCAGTTGATTTGCAATTAAAAGAAGCAGCACCCGCTTAGGTGCACGGAGAACCTAGTCCGCCTGTTCGCCAGGGAAGCGGCGCATCGGTGTCTATCATAGTGGTGTGGGGCGCAGGAGCTGCTTGCGCCCAATCTGGAGGTCGGTGGGGCTTGAAGGGATGGCCGGGGGGCGGTGCCAAGCACGGCGGTGCGGTGAGGTCGAGGGGAGGGCGGAGGCAGGGGACTTGGCTGGTGGTCACTGGCATTTCAAGGAAAATCGTCAACACTGACTGGCTGGAGGTAGATGAAGGCGATCTGCCCGTTCTTTGTACATCGGACGGTGCAGAAAAAATGGGCTGACCTATTTGTTTTCAGTCGACTATTATTTTCATAGGACCACACCTTGTGGTGTGCTGGAGGAGCATCTGCATTTCCCAGCCATCCCTGTGCTCATATTTCAAAATCCTAGAATCTAGTAATTTCGTGTGCCATGCATGTTGTAGAGCTATCATATGTCTCCTGTCATTTATTTCTCACCCACCTGCTATCTGCTACTTTTACACTGTACTACTTGTGCACACACTTCACCCATACTCACACTATTGTTTTTTTATGCATGGGTATTTCAGACTCTGACGCAGTGTTGATGAATACACAAAAGAAAAGACAGAAGTCGCTCCTGTGTAATTCGAAGATAAGCACTAAGCGTTTCAGCGCTCTAAAGGGTGTAGTGTCAGCAGATGGAGACAGTAAACGTAGCTCTGCAGTTGATGATCTCAATTGCCACACACAACCATCCCAGGTGCTTGCTTTAACTTCGCGCTGTCAAACGTGGTTGCATGTTGCATATGGTGTCTAGCTTGTATTGCTTCCAATTTGGTTAAATTGCATCTGCTTACTTTACACATTATACCTTTGATAATGACATGCCTTCCTATTTTTGATACATACTACATATGTCTATTAACCATGTTCTTACATCAAACTAATTCTCTTTTGTATCCCTCATCAACCACTTACGATGAGACAGTCACCCCAGTGGGTTACTGTGAGACGCGCTACTCGTTTAAGGAGTGCAGTGTCATCCTCCCCACATGATTCTCAAGAAATAGCAAGGCTAAATGAAGATAGTCAACGTAGCTCTCTATTTGATGACCGCCATTCCCCTACACCACCATCGCAGGTGCTTGCTCTTACTTGGCAATGTGATATGTGGTTCCATGTTGCATATGGTGTCTACCTTGTAATGCTTCTAATTAGGGTAAATTGCATCTGCTTAGTTAACACATTATACCTGTGAATATGACATGCCTTCCTGTTTTTGGTACATACTACGTCTTTCTATTAACCATGTTTTTACATCAAACTACTTTTCTTCTGTATCCCTCATCAATCACTTCTGACAAGACACCTTCAAATTGACAGTGTAATATTGGTTGCATCTTGCATATCATTTCAAACATGTATTGCCTCTAATTTGTTGAAATGCCACTTATAATGAGACACTTCTAACTTGGTAGAGTGATTTTGGTTTGATCTTTCATATGGTGTCTGGCTTGCATTGCTTCCAATTTGTTGAAATGCCTTCTGCTTAGCGTTTTTCGTACATATTCAATCCTCCTACAATGTGGTTGCCTTACATAAAAGTTGTATTCGTCAGTATCATGCATCAATAAATTTGGAAGAGCGAATTTCATTCCTTTTTCTTGTGTGTTTACTTGACAAGGCAAAATCTAAAAGGACGAACGCACGGAATGATGGTGGTCCTCTGGAGCAACCAAAACAGATGATCTCTGCAGATTCTCCTGCTACTCCTACTGCAGTGCAAGTTCCAAAGATCATCTCCCCTACTCCACAACCCCAGGTGCTTGCTCTAAAATGGCAGTGTGATATCTGGTTGCATGTTGCATATGGTGCCTAGCTTGTATTGCTCCTAATTTGTTAAATTGCATCTCCTTAGCTTACACATTATACATGTGAATATGACACGCCTTCCTGTTTTTGGTAGATACTACATCTGCCTATCACACCATGTTCTTACATCAAACTACTGTTCTTGTGTATCCTGCATCTATCACTTATGATGAGACAGTCACGCCCGTGGGTTAGTATGAGACGCGCTACTCTTATAAAGAGTGCAGTTTCATCCTCCCCACATGATTCTCAAGAAACAGCAGGTCTAAATGAAGATATTGAACGTAGATCTGTACTTGAAGACCGCATTTCCCCTACACCACCATTGCAGGTGCTTGCTCTAACTTCGCAGTGTGATATGTGGTTGCATGTTGCATACGGTGTCTAGCTTGTAATGCTTCTATTAGGGTAAATTGCATTTGCTTAGTTTACACATTATACCTGTGAATATGACATGCCTTCCTATTTTTGGTACATACTTACATCTATCTGTTAACCATGTTCTTACATGAAACTACCTCTCTTCTGTATCCTCCATCAATCACTTATGATGAGACACCTTTATTCGTTGCATATTGCATATTATTTCTAGCCTCTTGCCATGTATTGCTTCTAATTTGGTCAAATACATTTATGAGGCCACCCTTTTAATTTGGCAGAATGATATTGGTTTCATCTTTCATATGGTTTCTAGCTTGCATTGCTTCTAACTAGTTCAAACACCTTGTGCTTAGTTTACACTTTACACATCATACATGTCAATATGTCATGCCGTCCTGTTTTTCATACATATTCCATCCTCCTATCATGCGGCTGCCTTACATGAAAGTAGTGTTCGTCAGTATCATGCATCAATGAGTTCTAAAGAGCAAATTTTATTCCTTTTTCTTGTGGGTTTGACTTGACAAGGCAAAATCAAAAAAGAGGAAGGAAAAGAGTAAGGAAGGTGATGATGGTGGTCCTCTGCAGCAACGTAAATGGAGCATCTCTACAGATTCTCCTCGTACTGCTAGTGCATTACAAGTTCCAAGTCTCTGCTCCCGTACTCCACCATCCCAGGTGCTTGCTCTAACTTGGCAGTGTGATATCTGGTTGCATGTTGCATATGGTGTCTAGCTTGTATTGCTTCTAATTAGTGTAAACTGCATCTGCTTAGCTTACACATGATACGTGTGTATGACACGCCTTCCTGTTTTTGGTACATACTATATCTGTCTATCACACCATGTTCTTACATGAAACTACTCTTCTTGTGTATCCTGCATCAGTCACTTATGATGGGACACCTTTAAGTTGGCAGTGTGATATTGGTTTGCGTCTTGAATATGATTTCTAGCATGTAGTGCTTCTAATTTGATGAACGCCACCTATGACGAGACAGTTTTAACCTGGCAGAGTGATATTGATTGCACCTTCCATATGGTGTCTAGCTTATAGTGCTTCTAATTTGTTGAAGTGCCTTATGCTTAGTTTCCACATCATAGGTGTGAATATGTCAAGCCATCCAGTTTTTCGTACATAGTCCATCCTTGTATCATGACTTTGCCTTTCATCAGAGTAGTATTCGTCAGTACCATGCATGAATGAGTTTTGAAGAGCGAATTTTATTCCTTTTTCTTGTCGGTTTGACCTCACAATGCAAAATCGATAAAGCGGAAGGAAATTGGTAAGGCATTGGATGATGGTGGTCCTTCCGAGCAACTGAAATGGAGGGTCTCTACAGATTCTACTCCGCCATCCTCCCAACAAGATTCATAAGACAACGCAAGACTAGACAGTCAACGTAGCTGTGTAGATGATGAGCACATCTCCCCTACTCCACCATCACAGGTGTTTGCTCTAACTTGGCACTATTATATGTGGTTGCATGTTGCGTATGATGTCTAGCTTGTATTGCTTCTAACTTTGTTGAATTGCATCTGCTTACTTTACACATCATGCCTGTAAATATGACACGTGTTCCTATTTATAGAACATATTATATCTAATCACACCATGTTCTTACATCAGACTACTGTTCTTGCATATCCCGCATCAGTCACTTATGATGAGGCACCTTTAAGTTGCCACTGTGATATTGGCTGCGTCCTGCATATGATTTCTAGCATGTATTGCTTCTAATTTGTTGAAACGCCAGACAGTTTGAACTTGGCAGAGTGATATTGGTTGCATCTTTCATATGGTGTCTAGCTTGCAGTGCTTCTAATTTGTTGAAATGCCTTCTGCTTAGTTACCACATCATAGGTGTGAATATGTCACGCCGTCCTATTTTTCATACATATTCCATCCTCGTATCATGTGTTTGCCTTTCATCCAAGTAGTGTTCGTCAGTATCATGCATGAATGAGTTCTGAAGAGTGAATTTTATTCCTTTTTCTTATCGGTTTGACTTCACAATGCAAAATCAATACAGCTGAAGGAAATTAGTAAGGCAGTGGATGATGGTGGTCCTTCAGAGCAACTCAAACAGAGGGTCTCTACAGATTCTACTCTCCCATCCTCCCAACAAGATTCGCCAGACAACACAAGGCTGGATAGTCAACGTAGCTGTGTAGATGATGAGCACATCTACCCTACGCCACCATCACAGGTGCTTGCTCTAACTTGGAACTGTTATATGTGGTTGCGTGTTCCGTATGATGTCTAGTTTGTATTACTTCTAATTTTGTTGAATTGCATCTGCGTAGCTTACAACTTATACCTGCAACAATCACTTACCCATAAGACACATTTAACTTGGGAGTGCGATGTAGGTTGCATCTTGCATTATCTTCTAGCTTGTACTGCTTCTAATTTCTTGAAATGGCACTTACGACGAGACACTTTTTACCTGATAGAGTGATATTGGTTGCATGTTCATATGGTGCCTAGCTTTCATTTCTTCTAATTTTTTTGAAATGCCTTCTGCTTACTGTTTTTCATACATATTCCATCCTCCTATCGTACGTGTGAATATGCAATGCTATCCTTTTTTGTATATATTCCATCCTCCTATCATGCGCTTGCCTTACATCAAAGTAGTGTTCGTCTGTATCATGCATCAACCAATTATGCAGAGCTAATTTTATTCATCTTCTGTGGTTTTGACTTCAGAAGGCAATATCAAAAAAGAGGAAGGAAAAGAGTAAGTTAGGGGATGTTGGTGGTCCTCTAGACCGACGCAAACAGAGACTCTCTAGATTTGCCACTGCTACTGCTAATGTAGTTGAAGTCCCAAGTCTACATGATGAGTTCATCTCCCATACTCCACCATCGCAGGTGCTTGCTCTAAGTTGACAGTGTGATAATTGGTTTCATGTTGCATATGTTGTCTAGCCTGTATTTCTTCTATTTTGACTAAATTGCACCTGCTGAGTTTATACGTTATACATGTGCATATGACATTCCTTTCTGTGTCTAGAATACACTGCATCTATCTATCATACCATGTTCTTACATCAAAGTACTGATGTTGTGTATCCCACATCAGTCACTCATGATTGGACACTTTTAACATGGCAGTTTGATAGTGGTTGCATCTTGCATTGATTTCTAGGTTGTACTGCTTCTAATTTTTCGAAATGCCACTTATGACAAGACACTTTTAACTTGGCAGAGTGATATTGGTTGCATCTTTCATATGGTGTCTAGCTTGCATTACTTCTATTTTCTTGAAAATCCTTCTACTTAGTTTACACATCGTAGCTGTGAATATTTCACGTCGTCCTGTTTTTCTTACATATTCCATCCTCATACGGTTGTCTTACAAAGTATTGCTTGTCTGTATCATGCTTCAATGAGTTCTGAAGAGCGATTTTATTCTTTGGTGTTGTGGGTACGGCTTGACATGGCAAAGTCAAAAAAGAGCAAGGAAAATAATATAGTTGGGATTGGTGTTACTCGTCGGGTGCAGCGGAAAAGGATCTGTCCTCGAGATTCTGCTGGTACTTATAGTGCAGTAGAAGGTCCAAGTCCACCGGCTAAATCTACAAACACAGTATCACCTGCTCCACTAGCTGCAGCATCCGCTTCAGCTGTACCAGCATCTTAACGAGTTACTCGTTTGTTTGCTCCGCAACTGGCCACTTCCCAAGCCGCCTTCACACCTAACACTACTTCCGAAGCACTGCTGACACAACAGCACTTGGCAAGATCAGATGAACCTCATGAGCATCAACACCAAGACGGTACCTGACCGAGTCAAGTTGCAGTTGCATACTTCTTTATATGTACTCTCACAGTTTGATGTGCACTAACACTTTCCATATTCGTTGTTGAACTAGCACCACAGCGCAAGCGAAAACAGACATCAGGGATAATGCTTGACAGATTAACAAAATCTAAAGGAGGAAGAATGGAGATCCATTTTGAGGCAGGTTTAAAAAGGCCACGTGATGCTACAGAGTCAGCCAAGTTAGTATCAGAGGCAGCCGTTGCCGTTAGGTGTCATGCACGTATCCTCCCAACATGGATCCAGTATTGGAATGAGAAAGACGATACCTAGTTTAACACCTTCCTTGACCATTTATTCGTAAGTAATGTTATTCATCGCAATTTGTAATATTGTCTTGCTCTGTCCCATACTTTCTAGCTTCTTCCTAATAAGACTCACATTCTTTTTTCAACAGATGAGGTTCAAGTTGTATCCGAAAGATGATGCAACTAAACAAGCATGCACTCATGTTTTTCAGTCTGCTCTGCGACAGTATCGGTATCACCTTAGAAAAACTCACTTTGAAGGAAAGGCTAACAATGAAATCGCCCAAACATCTCTAGTGGAATATATTACAGATGAAGACTGTACAGCCCTTGTTAAACACTGGTCTGATCCAAAGTGTCAGGTAGGGTATATGTATTTGATCAGATCACATATTGAACTTGTATTTACATATGTGCCTTACAAGTGTATCTTCTTCTAGGCTAACTGTTTGAAGAACAAGACCAATCGTTCTAAAGTGAAATTCCAACAGACAATAGGATCTCGTAGCTATATTGCACACTGCGAGGCTCTTGTAAATAGCTGCTAGTTCCTTCTTTTTTCTGTGCCATATTATCATATCTATATTGACTTGTTCCAAATATAGAGGAAAGCCCGTGCGGACCAAAAAGAACCTGAACCGAATGCAGTGCAAATCTTCAAGGATTGCCACACCAGCAAGATGAAGGGCATGAGCACACCAGTTCAAGCCGCTGTTGTAAGTCCTTACTCCTCCTGCCTTTGAACTGCTTGTTACTGTGACGTGTTCATTTAACTGCTTAGTTTGCAACCAATGTCAGTTACTCTGTTCACTTTTATACACAGTTGTCTTAACATATTATTTCACCTTACACGGTTTAAAAGAGATGAAGGATATTCTTTTGGTCTTGATCTGTATTCTAGTTGTGATGTTCACGTGCCCACACAATGATACAATAGCCTGTTTGTTTTATATCTGTTTGCCCATGATATGAATGATGTCATACTATGTTCATCCTACTTTAAACCATGTCTCTTTATCCTTACATGTCAATGAATGTGAAGAAATAGACAATACAGGAGGCATGCTACATGGACATATGTTCCGAAAGTGATTTTATTATGTAGTTGGCACTACAATACATGCTAATGTATTACAGTAGTTCACCAAAATAAGTTATGTATAAACGTGAAACCTACTTTGTTTGTTTTTGTCTCATTAGTAGCTTATCTGGTACACTAATCTACAAGTTCAAACTTTCAGCAAGCTATGGAACAAATGATTGAACAGCCACAACCACCTAAAGGTGACGAGGCTACCACAGGCACAATGTCACCTCTTGCTGCAGTGCGTCAGTATCTCTCCACTAACAGTGCAAAAAGCACCTTCCTGCGTAATTCTGGGTTGGTTGTCAAGGTAACCTCGTCCAAATCGCCTACTGAACAAAATCTTTCGGCTAGACAGAGTGATATATCTGTGCTACAGACACAAGTCCAATCCCTAATGGACGTCGTTTCGAAAACAAGAATAGCGGTTGACAAATGTCGTCAAGATATGAATGGTTTTGAAACCAGACTATCAGACATTTGCTTCGTTGTTCAAGAGCAATGGCGGAAAAAAGGGGAAGGTCATGCTGCTCCATCAGATTCTACAGCCTGAAACATTAGCACTTAGGTCAAATGATCTGTGCTTCTATACATCTGATGGTGCTTTTATCTGCAAGGATTGTAAACTTTATGCCAACAGGCCTATTGTTGTATGGCTAGAATTTATTTTGTTGTGATACAACATTTATCGTGCTGCCAAAGGCTGTAAAAATTACGACGCTATTTTTGTATAGTGTAGGTTTATCTTAGTAATGTATTCGGCCGAAAGCTTCGTAGGAGCCCAAGGTGCCAACATTCGTCAGGCCCATTCCAATTGGGCTAAAAAGGTTTATGGGCCGTAATTTGCATGTAGCCCACTAAAAATATCTGGGCCTAAATCAGCATAAGCTTTCATATTTTTGGTAGGCCTATGCCCCTAGTGGGCCTTTAATAGGCCTAAACATAATTTGTGTAACACCCCGGTGGTTAACTACAGTAATCACCCTTTTGTTTATGCCATGTCATCATGTTTAACAGTGCATGATCATCATTAGCATTGTATTGCATTTCAACTCCTAAGTAAAAATCCAAATTTAAATGAAAGTGAAATATAAAAGTTGTGCAACATAAAAACTAAATTGTTCATTAAATAGCAAATAAATCAGAGACAATTCTAAAATTGAAACCAACATTATTGAAAATGGGTAGGTGGCTTGAACATCCTCAAACAGTGGCTGAAAAACAATATTAATTAATCTTTTATTTAATCTAAACTAAATATGAAGTGATGTTTTGCTCAAACTAGTTTTTGGTGTTAGGGTATAGTGTACTGCTAATTATGGGATAGGTCACACTTTTTACTAAATGCATATAGTGCCCAAACAATTAGCAAACAGTAAAAGAAAGAAACAGAAACAGAAAAAGAAAAAGGAAAAGAAACCCACTGTGCCTGGGCCGCGAGTGCACAGTGCGGCCCAGCCCAACTAGCCCCTCCCCCTACCCCCCTGACGCCGCAGGCGCGCTGTCGAGCAGCTTGCGTGCGCGCGCGCCCCCGAGCCCGGCCCCCCTCCCTCGGCACTCGACAGCGCGTCGCCCTCGCTCGCCGTGGATAAAGGGGCCGCCCCCAGTGCACCCCCTGGACCGCTGGCCATTTCTTTCCCCTCGCTCGCCTCCATCCCTCTCGGTTTTCTCTGCCCGAGCGCGGGCATCGACGCACCGCCGTGGCCGCCGTGGCCAACAGCTCCCCCGAGCCCCGTGGAGGTGTTCTGGAGCTCCACGCGCCTCCTCCTCGTCGACCCCTGCTAGCCGTTCGAGCCGAACGACGCCATAGAGACGCAATCGCCTCGTCGTCAACCTTCGGTCAACGAGCTCGCCGCCGACGATTTACGCCATCCCTGCGCTTCCGGTCACCCAAGGGCCTGTCTTGTGCCGCCCGGTGAGCCTCCGCCTTGCTTTCCCTCCTCCCCTGTGCTCCCGCGACCTCTAGCCTCCCTACCGAACTGAGCCGAAGCTCGGCTCCGCCACTGCCGCCGCACATGAGCTCCGCGAGCTCTCCACCATGTGCGCGTGCAACGGGCGCGCTCCCGAGCGCCTCTGGAGTCGAACGCCGCCCATAACTAGGCCATTGGTCCACTCCCACCTCGTCCCCGAACGGAGCCCGAAGCCACCCCCGCCTCTCTCATCGCCGGCGCTATTCCCGGCCATCTCCGGCCACGACACCACCACCACCGGGCGCGGCGTGGACTGGCCGTTCCATAGCACGAAACCGCGCTCAAAACCCTCCACCACAGCGAGTTTCCGAGCTCGCCGGAGCTCTCGGCTGCGTCCGGCGCTCGCCGGCGCGTCTCTGGCGGCCGGCGCCGATGTGGCGCCGTGGGCCCCGCCCCTGTGTGGCTGGCACTGGGCCCCGCGGGATCTACACGGATCATAAAAGTCTGAAGTACTTGTTCACTCAACCTTCTCTAAACCTCCGTCAGCAAAGATGGATGGAGGCCATTGCGGACTATGATTTGGGTATTTCCTATACCCCTGGCAAGGCTAACGTGATGGCTGATGCCTTAAGCCGCAAGTCCTATTGCGACAACCTCATGGTTAGGCGAACTCAACCTTGTCTTTTTGAAGAACTGTGCAAGCTGAATCTGCGTATTGTTCCACATGGCTCTCTTAATAACCTTGTGATACAACCAGATCTTGAGAAAGCTGTTAAGAATGCGCAAGCTAAAGATGCTGAAATTGATCTGATGAAGAAAGATCTTCACCTTCAAAAGTACAGGGATTTCTCGCTGTCTGAAGATGGAACCTTGTATTTCAGAAACCGCATTGTCGTGCCTCGCTTCGAACTCATGACTGACAAAGTCATGAAGGAGGCACATGATACCCGCTGTCTATTCATCCGGGTAGCACCAAGATGTATCGTGATCTCCGTCAAAGGTACTGGTGGTCTAGAATGAAGCAGGACATTGCTCGTTATGTTGCCGAATGTGATGTGTGTCGTCGCGTTAAAGCAAAACATCAGAAACCAGCTGGAATTCTGCAACCACTTCCTATTCCTCTATGGAAATGGGATATGGTTCAGATGGATTTCGTTACAGGACTTCCCAGGTCACAGAAGGGTCACGATGCTATTCTTGTCGTCGTCGACCAACTCTCTAAAGTTGCACACTTTCTGCCTGTCAAAGAAACTATCACTGCTAGTCAGTTAGCAGAGTTGTATATCTCCAGAATTGTATCACTCCACGGTATTCCGAAGGAGATTAGTTCAGACCGTGGCGGTCTTTTCACTTCCAAATTCTGGGAAAGTTTCCAAACAGCTATGGGAACTCATATTACCTGGAGTTCAGCTTATCACCCCCAA
Source organism: Thinopyrum elongatum (assembly GCA_011799875.1). Lineage (NCBI taxonomy): Eukaryota > Viridiplantae > Streptophyta > Magnoliopsida > Poales > Poaceae > Thinopyrum > Thinopyrum elongatum. The sequence goes on from CM022303.1 coordinate 282,655,831, forward strand.
TCCCAAGGCCAAGTCGAACGAGTCAATCAAGTGCTTGAAGACATGCTTCGGGCTTGTGTTATATCGTTCGACAAGAAGTGGGAAGAATCTCTCCCGTATGCCGAGTTTTCCTATAACAATAGCTATCAAGCCAGCTTGAAAATGGCTCCCTTTGAAGTTCTATATGGACGTAAGTGTCGAACCCCTTTGAATTGGTCAGAAACTGGGGAACGACCGCTCGTGGGTCCGGATATTATCCAACACGCCGAAGAACAAGTTCGTATTGTCCGAGAAAATCTCAAGGCGGCTCAGGACCGCCAGAAGAGCAACTATGATCGCAAACGATGGGGTTTGACTTATCAACCTGGTGATCAAGCTTATTTGCGAGTCACTCCTATGAAGGGCACTCATCGTTTTGGAATCAAGGGCAAGCTAGCTCCGCGCTACATTGGTCCTTTCCGCATTATTGCTAGACGTGGTCAGGTGGCGTATAAATTAAAGTTACCGCCGCAATTCTCTCATATCCACGACGTCTTCCATGTGTCGCAACTTCGTCAATGCTTCAAAGAATCTCCGCACCGAGCTGTGGATCACGAAGTGCTCGAATTGCAAGATGACCTATCTTATAAGGAGCATCCGATCCGCATTCTCGATGAAGCTGAACGTCGGACCCGTCAGAAGGTTACCAAGTTCCTCAAAGTGCAGTGGTCAAATCATACTGAAGATGAAGCCACTTGGGAACGCGAGGATAATCTTCGTGCGGAATACCCCGAACTTTTTCCTTCTACCTCTTAATTCTCGGGACGAGAATTCTTGTTAGTAGAGGAGATTTGTAACACCCCGGTGGTTAACTACAGTAATCACCCTTTTGTTTATGCCATGTCATCATGTTTAACAGTGCATGATCATCATTAGCATTGTATTGCATTTCAACTCCTAAGTAAAAATCCAAATTTAAATGAAAGTGAAATATAAAAGTTGTGCAACATAAAAACTAAATTGTTCATTAAATAGCAAATAAATCAGAGACAATTCTAAAATTGAAACCAACATTATTGAAAATGGGTAGGTGGCTTGAACATCCTCAAACAGTGGCTGAAAAACAATATTAATTAATCTTTTATTTAATCTAAACTAAATATGAAGTGATGTTTTGCTCAAACTAGTTTTTGGTGTTAGGGTATACTGTACTGCTAATTATGGGATAGGTCACACTTTTTACTAAATGCATATAGTGCCCAAACAATTAGCAAACAGTAAAAGAAAGAAACAGAAAAAGGAAAAGAAACCCACTGTGCCTGGGCCGCGAGTGCACAGTGCGGCCCAGCCCAACTAGCCCCTCCCCCTACCCCCCTGACGCCGCAGGCGCACTGTCAAGCAGCTTGCGTGCGCGCGTGCCCCCGAGCCCGGCCCCCCTCCCTCGGCACTCGATAGCGCGTCGCCCTCGCTCGCCGTGGATAAAGGGGCCGCCCCCAGCGCACCCCCTGGACCCCTGGCCATTTCTTTCCCCTCGCTCGCCTCCATCCCTCTCGGTTTTCTCTGCCCGAGCGCGGGTATCGACGCACCGCCGTGGCCAACAGCTCCCCCGAGCCCTGTGGAGGTGTTCTGGAGCTCCACGCGCCTCCTCCTCGTCGACCCCTGCTAGCCGTTCGAGCCGAGCGACGCCATAGATACGCAATCGCCTCATCGTCAACCTTCAGTCAATGAGCTCGCCGCCGACGATTTACGCCATCCCTGCGCTTTCGGTCACCCAAGGGCCTGTCTTGTGCCGCCCGGTGAGCCTCCGCCTTGCTTTCCCTCCTCCCCTGCGCTCCCGCGACCTCTGGCCTCCCTACCGAACCGAGCCGAAGCTCGGCTCCGCCACTGCCGCCGCACATGAGCTCCGCGAGCTCTCCACCACGCGCGCGTGCAACGGGCGCGCTCCCGAGCGCCTCTGGAGTCGAACGCCGCCCATAACTAGGCCATTGGTCCACTCCCGCCTCGTCCCCGAATGGAGCCCGAAGCCACCCCCACCTCTCTCATCGCCGGCGCCATTCTCGGCCATCTCTGGCCACGACACCACCACCACCGGGCGCGGCGTGGACTGGCCGTTCCATAGCACGAAACTGCGCTCAAAACCCTCCACCACAGCGAGTTTCCGAGCTCGCCGGAGCTCTCGGCTGCGTCCGGCGCTCGTCGGCGCGTCTCTGGCGGCCGGCGCCGACGTGGCGCCGTGGGCCCCGCCCCTGTGTGGCTGGCACTGGGCCCCGCGGGCCCAGTTGACTGGTCAGCGCTGCTGACTGGGCACAGTGGCCCACTGACATGTGGGTCCCGCTCGTTTAATTCAATTTTAAAAATAAATAAAAATGTTAATTAATTAATTAGTTAATTAAACCCTAATTAGACATTGACTAAGTGGGCCCACCCCTAATTAATCCTGCTTAGTTTAAACTAAACACTGGATTAACTAATGTGACACTGACATGTGGGCCCCACTGTCAGGTTTGACTTTGGTCAACCCCCTGTTGACTGCTGATGTCAGCAATACGTCACGATGACGTCACCCCCGTACTGTTCTGGATAATTCGAATTTAAATAAATATTTAAATTCCAGAAATCAATAAAAACTTTAGAAAATCATATATTTTAATCCGTAACTCCGATCGAAAAACTTTGTACATGAAAGTTGCTCAGAACGACGAGACGAATCCGAATACGCGTTCCGTTCATCCGTCACATGTCCCTAACTATCCGAACATGCAACCGTTCCCCTCCGGTCATCTGTCTGACAAATGTGCGGAGACGGGAAAACATTCCCGGATGAATCCCACCTTCGCCAGTATCACCCGACACTGCGTTAGATCACCTCCGTCACCGCGTATTGCCATGTTATGCTTTGTGCTGCACTTGTTCGCTGTGTATTTATACTGTTTCCTCCCCCTCTTCTCTCTCGGTAGCCCCCGAGACCGACGTCGTCCCCGAGACCGACGCAGCTCCGGAGCCCGAAGACACCATTGACAACCTTGCCCTTGCCGCCGAGCAACCAGGCAAGCCCCCCCCTTGATCATCCCGATATCGCCCATTCTATTTCTCATGCTTGCATTAGAATTGCTGCTGCTGCTGCTGCTTTACCTATTCTGATGCATAGCCTGTTTATTGTATCTTGCTGTTGATAATTACCTGCATATCCTAAACTGCTTAGTATAGGCTGGGTAGAGACCTATCAGTGACCCCACTTATCCCGACTGCCGCGCTGGATCGTCAGAAGACCCGATCAACGGGATTGAAGATCAGGCCGCGACACCGTACATCACCCCCCTTAGTTGTAACGACACTACAGCGTTACTATCGAGTGCCGAGGGTGAAACCTCTTGTAGCACTCCTGATGTTAACTCTGTAGAGTAGCTATTCGGTCGTGGTCATCGAGGGTGATTCCTCCTTCACCGCTTCCGATAACGACGCTGTCGTACAACACCTCAAGTGTGAACCCAGTGAGGGTGATTCCTCCGAGTTCACCTTGATGGATACATCAAGTAGGAATCCAACGAGGGTGATACCTCGGATTCCCCTGATGTTATGGTCACACGGATAATTGGACTTTACACTGTTACTTGGATAGGCGGGTCGACCCTAAGGGGTACCCGCGTGCGCCTGAGAGGCGAGTGTTGTGAAGACGGGTGCGTGTATGGTGCCCGAGTGATGAATACGAGGCGCGGCCGGGCATTCTTAACCCTTGCAGCAAGTCCTCGCGACGGGGCGACGGGGTCACATCTTTCGTGAGTCTCTGCTCGTTACCGCAAGCCCCTAGTCCTAACGATTTGGATATTTGATCCGAGCAGGCCTCTGGTCTGATAGCACTAACCATCACGTGGGCATAGTATGGGCGTTCTGCATCATATGCATCAGCCGAAAGCTCTGTCAGACGTCCAGTTCAGCATGGCGGCACGGTCGGATCGTGTCGGCCACCCGAGGCGATGCTGGTATCCACCCTGTGCGCAACGACCCAGAGGGCGAGGGGCGATGGCCAAGACCCCCTTGCGCTTAGGATGTAGACCGGCGGGGACCTCTCTGCTGAGCTATAGGTAGGGTTGCGATGTGTCATTTGGCCGAGGCCGGGCATGACCCAGGAAAGTGTGTCCGGCCGGAGTTAATCGAGCGTGTTGGGTAAGTTGGTGCACCCCTGCAGGGAAGAAAACTTCTATCGATAGCTTGTCCTACGGTAACGAACACTCGGAGTTGTATCCTGGTTGATACAATTTAGAACTGGATACTTGGATATGAGGCTCTGGGATTGCTTCTCGCAGGGAGTCGAGAAGGGAACTCCGGACGAGGTTGATGACTGTATGGCTTTGGGATTGCTTTCTCGCAGGGAGTCGAGAAAGGATCTCTGGGTGAGGATGAGACTTAATGATACTGCTACATTATATTGAACTGTTCTACTCTCTTCTACTGCTGCAAGACCGCTGAAGATGCTAGTCTTCGATAGGACTAGGCATTCTCTCTATTCTGGCATTTCTGCAGCCCAGTCCACATATACAACCTCCCCTTGAAAATGTTGCATATGTAGTGTAGATCCTTGCTTGCTGAGTACTTCTGAGTACTCACGGTTGCTTTGTTTTCCTTTTCTCCCCATATCAGTTTGTCGCGACCAGAGGACGGAGCCCCCTGAGACAGATGCCCCGTCGATCGACTACTACTACTACTACTACTACTACTACTACTACCCAGAGGATGGATACTACTACGAGTTGACTGACGACCAGGAGTAGGATCGGAGGGTCCTAGGCAGGAGGCCTACGCCTTTCGATCGTAGTGTTTTATTTTGCCCCGCCTTTCTAAAGGCCTTTCTGTTTCTATTTCATATCTCTACTCAGATATCTGATGCTTCCGCTGACGCTTGTTCGCAAGCTTATGTATTCGAGCCCTCGTGGCCCCTGGCTGGTAATATAAAGCTTGTATGACTTTATTTATGTTTTAGAGTTGTGTTGTGATATCTTCCCGTGAGTCCTTAGGCTTGATCGTGTGCATTTGCGTGTATGATTAGTGCACGGTTGAGCTGGGGGCGTCACAATTTGGGCCCTCGGTAACAATAGGCCGTTAACATGTGTAAATATTTCGAGCCCATAAATAACATGGGCCTTTAATAGGCTGAAAGTGAGATTGGGCCCTGATTGTGCCAAATGACCCACTGGTCATTAGCAGGCCGAAATGTATCTCAGCTCGTGGTGGCCCATTTACAATGCGGATCGTTCACAGGCCAAAATTCAGACGGGCCGTAAATGCGCTGACCTACTACATGGGCCTTTAACAGGCCGGAAGTTCGGTCGGGCTTGATTAGTATCAGTTTTATATGGGCCGTTAATAGGCCCGATGTGACGTTGGGCCACATATGGCCCATAGATTTCGTCTGACATTAACAGGCCGAAAATCACAACAGGCTGGAAGTGGCCCAAATCTACAGTGGGCGTCTAACAGGCCGAATGTCAGACATGGCTGAATATGACCCAAATCCTTCATGGTCATTTATGGGCCGAAAGTTTCAATGGCCAATAAATGGGCCCAAATGAAGCAGGACCTTTAACAGGCCGGAAACACACCGGGCCATAATTCGGCCCAAATACTTAGCGGACTGTTAACGGGCCAGAAGTGACCATGGGCTGCGATGATGACAAGTTTAGAACGGGCCGTTGACGGGCCGATTTGACACTAGCCGTATGGGCCTTAACTGCGAATGGGTCGTCTGCAAGCAGGCCGTTAATGGGCCAGCCCGGTAATTTTGATTGGCCCAGCCTTTTTTACCCTAAATGGGCTGCTGTTGGGCCTTGCCATGTGTCAATGTATCATAGTTGCCTCCTATCTATTGGGCGGTTGACATCTGTCCTTTTCGGGTGCTGACACGTGGTTGCTATAGCCAATGATAATTTTACACGTGGAAAATCCTCATTGGTCCCAGCTGTTAACGGGTTATCAGATCCAAACCAGAACCCGATATCTTAACAGCGACCCGATACGGTGGATGCCACGTGTTGGTTACCCTTGACGAAAGCACTTCCACGATGCGTGATTTATCGTCATGGAAGTGGACACTTCCGTGATGATAATTTTGGTAATGTCATGGAACACTTCTATGACAGCACAGGTATGACTATCTTGATTCTGTCATAAAATCATCATGGATGTACATGCATGATAGAAAACATGACCTACTGTGACAAACACGTATCATCACGGAAGTGTATTTTTTTGTAGTGAGGGGAGCAGACGAAACACAATTCCAGCCACCGCAAGTTCTAGAACCACGAGATCCAATCTAACACCATCATGGAGGGGTTCATCATCCTCATTAGTGCCTCTCCGATGATGCGTGAGTAGTCCACCATAGACCTAAGGGTCCGTAGGCAGTAGATAGATGGCTTCTTCTCTCTTTTTGCTTCTCAATACAATGGTCTCTTGGAGATCCATTTGATGTAAACCTTTTTTGCGGTGTGTTTGTTGGGATCCGATGAACTTTGAGTTTATGATCAGATCTATATTCATGAATATTATTTGAGTTTCTTTGATCTCTTATATGCATGATTATTTATAGCCTCGTATTTCTTCGTCGAATCTTTGATTTAGTTAGGCCAACTAGATCGATTTTTCTTGCCATGGGAAGAGGTGCTTTGTGATGGGTTCAATCTTACGGTGTCCTGACCCAGTGACAGAAGGGGTAGTGAGGCATGTATGTATCGTTGATATTAAGGATGATAAGATGGGGTCTATTCCTACATGAATAGATCTTGTCTACATCATGTCATCGTTGTTATTGCATTACTCCGTTTCTCCATGAACTTAATACACTAGATGCATGCTGGATAGCGGTCGATGTGTGGAGTAATAGTAGTAGATGCAGGCAGGAGTCGGTCTACTAATCTTGGATGTGATGCCTATATATTGATCATTGCCTTGGATATCATCATAATTATTTGATCTTCTATCAATTGCCCAACAGTAATTTGTTTACCCACCTTATGCTATTTTCTCGAGAGAAGCCACTAGTGAAATCTATGGACCCCGGGTCTATCTTTTATCATATTGCTTTCAGATCTATTTTTCACCACATTTGTTTTCAGATCTATTATTCCAAAAACCCAAAAGTACTTTGCTGCACTTTTTATTTACATCTTTTATTTCGCATTTTATTCAGATCTATTTATCCAAACACTTACAAACCAATCTATCTTTTGACCGAGGAGGGATTCACAACCCCTCTTATGCGTTGGATTGCGAGGATTTGTTCTTTGTTTGCAGGTACTGTTTACATAGTGTTGCTTGGTTCTCCTACTGGATTGATACCTTGGTTTCATAACTGAGGTAAATACCTACCATAGGTGTACTGCATTATCCCTTTCTCTTGGGGAAATACTGACGTAGTTTCAAGCCGCATCAGTTGACAACACCGGAGGGCGGCGCCGCAGCAAGCGAACCAAGGCGGAGGACGATGGTGAGGCCTCGGACGGGAACGAACATGAGCCGGGGAAGATGTGCAGAGTTTTAGGGTGCGATGTGGCCGTGATGCGTGTGTGGCAGCACAGCCAGCCGTGGGAGGCGGGAGCAGGCGGTCCCGCCGGCGTTGGTTTGGCTTTGGCCGCTGGAGGAAGAAGAGACTGAAGAAACACGACTGACGTTGAATGTCAATCCAACGGTCAAGGTTGGCACAATAGTTTGTTGACTAAGCCAACACCACGTAACATACTTTTTTATAGGAAGAAAAGAAAAACTGGGCTCGTTCGCCAGATAACATTCCCGAAACTGCCACCATTTGATCTTGCGTCACAACTAAAACTGCCAGGAAAATACGTTCGTTTGCCGTCCTCCTCCCAGGGAACGTTTGCCACATAACATTCCCAAAACTCAAAGACTTGAGAAGGCGTACAGAACAAGCTAGTGTACCAGTAAAGAGACGTTGCTGAGTTTTAGAAAAAAGAGAGACGTGCTCCTGTAGCTGGTTCGAATCCAAACCTAGACTATGACTATATATAGTGCTATGCTACTCTGCAAGTAATGAAACTAAGATATCCAACGTTCGCTTCTCCTCTTCTCTAGCTACTCTACCTAGCATCAGAAGCTCCGGCCGCAGCAACTATGTACGCTGGCGGCTCGTCCACCTGCTCTTTAGCAGGCAACAACCAGATATGCACCAAGTTACCACCCGTACCATTGCCTGTGGGTCTCATCACACCCCCGCCGGCACACTCACCGCAGCCGGTTGCTCATCGCAACCCACTGCCGTTGGTGTGGTGCCACTGCTGCAAATCAAGCAGAGTCATCCATCGTGTCTCAACTACAATCCTCAACCCTGGCCGAGTCTTCTACAAATGCCCGAATCATGGGGTAATAATATGTTTAAGTGTTGTTCGCCTGCTTTCATTTGCTGATTTTTTTAATAGTTTGGTTGATGATCTTCCAATTTGATTCATGCAGAAAAGGGAATATTCGTGTGATTTGTATTTCTGGGAAGTTGCTGATGTGGGGGAATGGAACTACGCTGATTATTTGGTTAGCCGAGGAATCCCAATACCAGTAGGTTGGGGTGTTGGACAAGTAACTGAAGGAACGACAGAAGAGGAAGATGCAGAGCAGAAGGTTAAAGATGCAGTTCATCTGATCATGGCCAAGCAACACCTGCTGAACGGCCTTGGCAGCAATGAGGAGATGAAAGAGCTTGTGAAGATAATGGGCAAGATCGTTGTGCTCTGTAGGATGATTGTCTCTTTATTTGCAGTGTATGTAGCACTCGTGATGTATTCAGTGGCTATGACATGAGCAGTTTCCTAAAACTAGTAATGAATGAAACCTGTTTAGCAGGCTGGGCGTAGTGTTCTGAACATCTAATGATTTCTATTAATGGAAATCGGGGATATCCCATTTTGCTCATAAATAAATAAATAGCAGAGGCCCTTTTGCTAATAAATAAATAAATTAGCAGGGGCCCTATCAGGCCAGCTCTATCCTATTGGAAGACATAGAGCAAATTGCAGTCCAACAGCAAACTATGTCATCAAATACAAGTTTCACAGCCAAATATGAGTACAAATAAACAACAATGTCATCATGTTTTAGTCGTCATACAATCACCAAACACAAATCAACATACATAATAAGTGATGTTCTCACAGCAAAATACTAAACAACAACTTCATCAGGTTTTAGTTGTCATAGAAAACAAAATTTCACATAGTAGATAAAAAGTCATCTTCTCACAGGCAAATACGACAAAACCAATCTAATCATCATCGGCAGCAGCAGCTTCAACATCTTCGCCATGTGTATCAGTCTGAATCGTAATTCCCCCTAGTGTCATGTTCTTCTTCATCCTCAATGTCCTCGAACATTGTCCTCGTATCCATCAACTCTCGTATGTCCACAGCCTGACAGGGAATCTTTTCGCCAGCATTATTGATGTGATGGTTCTCAAAGATACTACAAACATCTGTGGAATCTTGTACATCAGAAGCAGTGTAAGCATCATCTTGCTGTGCAACTTCATGAAATGAATAGGATTATACGACACCATAGCTTATCTGCCTTGATTTCCAAAACCAGAACTACTTTGGGCTTCCCTCAACTGATTGACCTAGCCGACCTTTCCTGTGCTCAAACCTTTGCAATACTCTCCAGTCATCGCTACATGCATATGTGTATTCCAAGAAAAATATCCGTGTTGCATGATTTGCCAAAATAAAAGGCTCATCGGTGTGGTATGCCACCTTGACATTGATGGATTTGAAATAATCATCATCTTTGGGTTTTGTGATCCTGGAAAACAGGTTATACCAATGACAACACAACAGAACCACACACCGATGAACCTCGAAACTGGAGATATACTGCAACTGAACAATGTCTATTATGTTAGCATACATTTCAATTGTCTCTTTGCCGTACGTATCTGTGCTCATGATGGCATTGTTTTGTGTCTTCCTGCCTTCGTCGCGTGCAAGGGTGTTGTAGCGCACATCTCCAAACGCAAGATTCATAATGTCTTAACCGAGTATCAGGACCCATTGCTAGTGCATAAAGGGCATCATTAACTGCCTGCCCATCCTCCCGCATCTTCTTAACCTATGGTTAGAAAATAGACAAGTTGATCATCTTGTGTACTCAATATATTAAAAAAAAATGACAGTGCAATTCAAAAGCTTACATGACTCTTGAACCATTTCGCAAATCCTGCCATAACTAGTTTGTCAATGTTTCTTGGATTTTGTGCCAGTAACTCCTTTTTGTAGATGCTGCACAACATAGTGATCGCATCAAACATCTAAATATATAAGAATGTGCTGCAAGTTTAGTAGATTACGATGTATAAGCTGCAGTACAGAGCACTTACTTGATATAAGGTAGAATCTCAGGACAGTTATTCAACACATATCAAACCATTTTGTCCAAATCTTTAAGTTTGTCATCTTGTCGACTCTTCCCTGTAACTTGAACAGAACAATAAAAAACATTGAGCTCGGGATTGTCTTCACCCACCTTTTTGCTAAGCTGATCAGCTGTTTCACTGTATTTTGAGCAGAATGCCAATGCTTCTGTAGCAATGTAGGCCTCTGCAATGGAACCCTCAGGTCTAGCTCTGTTCCTAACAAAGCCCTTGAAAGTGCCTAGCCGCCTTTCAATAGGGTACGTCCAGCCATACTGTACTGGACCTCTAAGTAGTGCCTCATCAGGTAGATGAACGGCCAAATGCACCATCACATCAAAGAAGGCTGGAGGATATATCTTCTCAAGGTCGCATAGGATAGTTGGTATATTGTCTCTAAGACGCTCCAAAGCATCTATCCTGATATTTCTGCTGCAGAGTTCCCTGAAGAATGGTCCCAACTCTGCAACTGCTCTGTATAAGTCAGGGTGGCCCAATCCTCTAAGGATAACAGGTAAAACCCTTTGAAGTAGGACGTGGCAGTATGAGTTTTCAACCCTTGTACCTTGTTTCCATCCGCACTGACTCTCCTTTCAGGGTTGGAAGCAAATCCATGTGGGAATCTCACATGTGGCAGGACCTTGCAGAATTCTTTTCTTTTTACCTTGTCCAAGACGTACACAACTGGTGCCATATCCCGTGATGCACCATCATCTTTCACCTGCAAATCGGATCTGATACCCAGGTGTGTCAAATCAATCCTAAATTTTAAGGTAGCTTTTGTCTTGCCTTCAATATTAACAAGTGTGCCGATAATGCTATCACATATATTTTTCTCGATGTGCATCACATCAAGATTATGCCGCAGATCCAAATCTTTCCAATACTCCAAGTCCCACAAAGTGGACCTGCGGGTAAACAATAATCTCTCTTCTGCCCTACCACGCTTCCTTTTCCCACTACCATTATCAGGATGGTTTCCTGGTGTAATATGCCTGACCTTCTCAAATTCCTCTTGCAACTCATCGCCGGTGAGCCGCTTTGGTGCATCACGGTTTTCATGCTTTGCATTGAACACATGTCTTTGGTATTTTGTAGGACACAACTTGTCCTTGGCAAGGAAACAACGGTGTCCAATGTAACAGATCTTGCTAAGTATTGCATATGACAGTGGATTCTTGTCACAGCAAACACATGCATTATAACCATGTGTCGTTCGCCCTGACATAGTGCCCAAAGCCGGATAATCATGGATGAACCAAATTATAACAGCACGCAGAAAGAAATCAGCTGGCGGGCTACTATATAGGTCTCAAGTGAGAACACCCCTCCATAGCTGTTGAAGTTCCTCCACAAGAGGCTTGATACGTCTCCGTCGTATCTACTTTTCCTAAGGCTTTTGCTCTTGTTTTGGACTCTAATTTGCATGATTTGAATGAAACTAACCCGGACTGATGCTGTTTTCAGCAGAACTACCATGGTCTTGTTTTTGTGCAGAAATAAAAGTTATCGGATTTGGACGAAACTTTTTGGAGAATTATTTCAGAATATATAAAAAATACTGGAACCAAGAACCACCGGAGGGGGCCCCTGGCTGACCACAAGACACCAGGGCGCGCCCCCCTCCAGGCGCACCCTGGTGGGTTGTGGGGCCCTCGGGGCTCCGCAGACCCTAATTCCAGCACTATAAATTCCTATTTTTGGAGAAAAAAATAAGAGAGAAAGTTTCATCGCGTTTCACGATACAGAGCCGCCGCCACCTCCTATTCTTCATCGGGAGGCCCGATCTGGAGCCCGTTTGGGGCTCCGGAGAGGGGATCTTCGGTCTTCGTCATCACCAACCCTCCTTTATCACCAATTCCATGATGCTCCCCACCAGGAGTTAGTAATTCCTTTGTAGGCTCGCTGGTCGGTGAGGAGTTGGATGAGATTCGTCATGTAATCAAGTTAGTTTTGTTAAGGCTTGATCCCTAGTATCCACTATGTTCTGAGATTGATGTTGCTATGACTTTGCTATGCTTAATGCTTGTCACTAGGGCCCGAGTGCCATGATTTCAGATCTGAACTGTTTCTGTTTTCACCATTATATCTATGTTCTAGATCCGATCTTGCAAGTCATATGCACCTATTACATGTTATGATCCGTAACCCCCAGTGTGATAGTAATTGGGATACTTACCGGTGATGACCGTAGTTTGAGGAGTTCATGTATTCACTATGTGTTAATGCTTTGTGCCGGTTCTCTATTAAAAGGAGGCCTTAATATCCCTTAGTTTCCTTATGGACCCCGCTGCCACGGGAGCGTAGGACAAAAGATGTCATGCAAGTTCTTTTCCATAAGCACGTATGACTATTTATGGAATACATGCCTACGTTATATTTATGAACTTGAGCTAGTTTTATATCGCCCTAGGTTATGACTGTTATATGATGAATATCAACCAACGAATTCACCGATCCAATGCCTATGAGTTTTTCCACATATTGTTCTTGCTAAGTGATACGTCTCCAACGTATCTATAATTTTTGTTTGTTCCATGCTGTTATATTATCATTTTTAGATGTTTTACAATCATTTTATATCAACTTTATATCATTTTTTGGGACTAACCTATTGACATAGTGCCCAGTGCCAGTTGCTGTTTTCTGCTTGTTTTTTACTTTGCAGGAAATCAATACCAAACGGAGTCCAAACACAGCGAAACTTTTTAGAGATTTTTTTTGGACCAGAAGACATCCAGTGGGCCAAATAAGTACCAAAGAGGGGGCCTGAGGTGAGCACAAGACACCAGGGCGCGCCTGGGCTCCCAGGCGCGCCCTGGTGGGTTGTGCCCATCTCGGAGACCTCCTGCACCGCCTCTTTGCTGTATAAATACCCCAATATTCCAAAAACCCTAGTGGAGTCGACGAAAATCAATTCCAGTCGCCGCAAGTTCCAGAAACCACAGATCCAATCTAGACACCATCACGGAGGGGTTCATCATCCTCATTGGTGCCTCTCCCATGATGCGTGAGTAGTTCATTGTAGACCTACAGGTCCGTAGGCAGTAGCTAGATGGCTTTCTCTCTCTTGTTTGATTCTCAATACAATGGTCTCTTGGAGATCTATTTGATGTAACTCTTTTTGTGGTGTGTTTGTTGGGATCCGATGAACTTTGAGTTTATGATCAGATCTATGTTTTTATCCATGAAAGTTATTTGAGTGTTTTGATCTCTTATATGCATGATTGCTTATAGCCTCGTATTTCTTCTCCGATATTTGGGTTTTGTTTGGCCAACTTGATCTATTTATCTTGCAATGGGAAGAGGTGTTTTGTGATGGGTTCGATCTTACGGTGCTTGATCCCAGTGATAGAAGGGGAACCGACATGTATGTATCGTTGCTATTAAGGATAACAAGATGGGGTCTATTTCTACATAAATAGATCTTATCTACATCATGTCATCATTCTTATTGCATTACTCCATTTTTCCATGAACTTAATACACTAGATGCATGTTCGATAGCGGTGGATGTGTGGAGTAATAGTAGTAGATGTAGGCAGGAGTCGGTACTAATCTTGGACATGATGCCTATATAATGATCATTGCCTGGATATCGTCATAATTATTTGAAGTTCTATCAATTGCCCAACAGTAATTTGTTTACCCACCGTATGCTATTTTTCTCGAGAGAAGCCACTAGTGAAATCTACGGCCCCCGGGTGTATTTTCTCACCATATATTTTCAGATCTATTTTGCTATTTGCCTTTTCGTTTATTTGCCACTTTTATTTTCAGATCTATATTATCAAAAACCCAAAAATAACTCGCTGAATTTTATTTGCTTTTATTTGCATCTATCAATCTATTACAACTTTCTCCCGTCCACGTGCCAATTTCTGGTGCCGTTACCCAAAAGGGATTGACAACCCCTTTAACACGTCGGGTTGCAAGTATTTGTTCTTTGTGTGTAGGTGCTATTTACGTAGTGTTGCTTGGTTCTCCTACTGGTTCGATAACCTTGGTCTCATCACTGAGGGAAATACCTACCGTTGCTGTGCTGCATCATCCCTTCCTTTTTGGGGAAATACCGACGTAGTTCAACCAAACATCACTAAGTTACTATTGCTATTACTACAGCCACAACTGATACAAAACTGCTACCGCTGTTACCATTACTATTGCTATTGTTACCACCACTATCAAAACTATCATATTGCTGTGCTACTGATCACTTTGCTACAGATATTTAATTTCTAGGTGTGGTTGGATTGACAACTCAACTGCTAATACTTGCAAATATTCTTTGGCTCCCCTTGTGTCGAATCTATAAATTTGGGTTGAATACTCTACCCTCGAAAACTGTTGCGATCCCCTATACTTGTGGATTATCAAGACCTTTTTCTGGCACCGTTGCTGGGGAGCATAGCTATATTTGTTGACTCACTTGGGATTATTATCAATTTATCACTATGAAGAATCTGAAAGATACAAAAACCAAGATCGTTCCCTCTAAGACGAGGGGAGGTAAGGACTTGCCATCACACTCTGCACTTGATTCACCTTCTGTTTTGAGTAGAATTACAACACCACCACATGCTATTAATGTCGCAAGTTATTGATGATGCTACTTCTGCTATGCATGATACTCATGATGATGCTAGTACCTTGCTTGATGATAATGTGCCACTAGGTGAATTTCTTGATGAAAAAATTGCTAGAGCTAAAGATATTGAGAATGCTGAAACTGATGAAATTATTGAAACTGATGAAGTACTTGAAACTGAAAATCTTGAAACACCTATTAGACCTAGCTCTCCTAGATTTGAGATGCCTAAGATAACCGGAGGTTATGTTATGGATGAGGAGATAGCTAGAGACTTTCTTGCTTTGCAATGATAGAGATGATCTTAAGAAATTATTATGCAAACTGAAAGAAAAATCTTTGAATGCTAGAATGAAATGTGATCCTAAGTTTGCTACTTCACCTATCTTAACGATAGCTGAGAATACTGATAGCTTATTTCTTGGGGTGACTGCCATGTTGCATTGTTCCAACATGCGGGCCCACCATTTTTGTTGTGCAGGTGAAAGTTCATGAAATGCACGAGCATTTCACAGCATTGTTTCAATGTTGGTCAAACTCACTGGCTCCGCCGCCACCACCACCACCACCTCCTCCTCTTCCACCTAAGCATCAGGCAGATCAAGATGGTGATCTGTTGCTTCCACATAGTCAGTAACATTGACGTTCATAGCTTCACCATGATGAACCCACCTAGTATATGTGACCGACATCCCATACAAGTGTAGATGATTTTGCACAGTTGACTGGGGTCTTGAAACTGAATTCATACAACTGCTACACGGGTAGAGCACATCTGATTTCGGACCACCGTACTCAGCTCTGATAAAGTTCATGAAGTTTTCAACCCCCTCGACATATGTAGTGGAGAATCTTCGAGCAGAAGTTATCCAAGTCATGTCCATCTGTTAGACATACAAATTAGTTCTTCTACTAGATATTGCAGGAAAAACATATATGCTTTTTTATAAAGTCCAGAAAAAAATACCTAGGTCGATGTCTAAAGCTATGGCAAGATATTTGGACAAGCAGATCTAAGTAATGAAATATATGTAAAGCTAATTCAGCAAACAGATTGAGTGCTAAATTATGGCAGGCTATTTCAGCAATCAATGAGGCCGAGCACACAACCATCGAAGGCCATCTCAGCAACAAAGATCGAGTATAAAATGGTGTCGAGCTATTTCACCTAACAGATTGGCTACTAGACCATGGCAATCTACTTCACAATAAATATATGGCAGGATATTTTAGCAACTAATTGGGTGTGGCATGCCATCTCAGCAAAGCAGATTGAGTGCAGAATAGGGCAAGGAAGCTTCTTAAGTAGAGCATATTGACTGTAAACTATTTCGGCAAGCAGATTGAGTGCAGATTAACAACGTCTATCAGCTAACATTCAGCGCTACTCCGACATGCACGGGGCCTCAGTCTAGAATGCGCATACCATGGGAGAATGCTGACCGCTATGCATCTCCACAAGAACGTCGCCAGCGAAGGCGGCGCGGCTGGAGGACGGTAGTCTACGAGAGCATACTGT
The DNA here is from genome assembly GCA_011799875.1 of Thinopyrum elongatum. Classification (NCBI taxonomy): domain Eukaryota; kingdom Viridiplantae; phylum Streptophyta; class Magnoliopsida; order Poales; family Poaceae; genus Thinopyrum; species Thinopyrum elongatum. The sequence continues at coordinate 282,672,301 of CM022303.1, forward strand.
GGGAGCTAGAGGATCACCGTGCGTCCCCTCGATGAACCGTGACATCGATGTATCGGCGTGGCGGGGAGGGCGGCTTTGGCGGAGTGAATGGAGTGTAGGGGGCCGGGGGGAGGGGGGTTTGGGGAATATTATTGGCTAGTTGGCCGAAGGGCAGTTGAATTTGGGATTTGGGGGGAATTTTTTGGGGGAATTTTCGTGCGGTGGGCGAGGTAGTTTGGTGCATGGTCGGTTTCTCCAAATGCCGTCCCATGTGTCAGTGAAGAGGCAAGCCGAAGCGTGTTCCGTTTGGGTGAGCCGTGTGCAGGACCGACCGTTTGAGGGGTGCAATGGCAGGCCTGCTGTGAGTGTACCGCCTTTTTCCTTTTAAACTTGGTGCTTCGCGCGATCCATCGATACTACTAGTAATCCGGTAATCCCGACTAAAACGGCACGACCGGGTCTTTTCCCGCGCGATATGCTGGGAGGTTGGCTTAGTTGGTTTTTTAAGACTTTATTTTTTAGGACAAGGCTTAGTTGGTTTGACAGACAGAGCGAGAGAAAGATGTGAAATGCGTTAATGTGTAGTGGACGTACTATTGGAGTGCCTAAGATAAATTTTGTATGTAGACCCTATGTGTTTATTTACTTCGCATATTAGCTTTGTCTCGGGTCAAACCTTCTAAACTTGGACCAAGTTTATACACACAAAAACAAATCATCATTCCATATATTTGCGTACAATATATCTTAGTATTATTGTGAAAGTTCATATACACCGGACGAGATATGCAAACACGGCATATTTTCATTACATTTCAAACTTTTATAGGACAGAAAAAGAAAAGGTACCCGACCCTAAACCTATTCTACGGCGGCGGCCGACGTCCACTTTCCTTTGTACTTCCGCATCGGCGACGACGTCCTCCATCTGCCGTCTCCATGGATGGCGGCGGGGTTCAAGACACGTGAAGTGAAGGTGCGGTCTCCGGCGAGGAAGAGTAGAACACGGGAGACGGACCGGCCAGTTGGCACACCATACCCTGCCGCCTCCCATGCCCTACTCATCCTCGGAGGAGTCCCCGACCTCGGCGGTGCCAGTGGACATGAGGTCAATGATGATGGACGTGGATGGTCTGTTGCTTCACCTGCCACATGCGCCACCGAACGTTGGACGACGGCAAGTAGGACGCGTGGCTGGCGGTGCTCCCGTCATCGGCCACCAGCGTGGCCACCGCTTGTGCGGTCATGTCCGCGTCCGGCTATGCCGGTATTGCGTTGCGAGCGGCGAGTTGAGATAGGGCGGCGACATCGAGCTTCATCCCCGAAGACAAGCTCTCCCACAGAGCATTCCCGCTCGCGGTCATGGTGGATGTGGTGCCAGGTAGGAGGATGTGCTATGGTGTGGAGTTTAGCTAGGCATTGCCGCTTTAAGTAGCGCATTCTGGTGAGGCCAAGCGTCCGGGTGCGTCAATAAGTCGCCGGAGTTGGTTCCTCGGGCAACGAGCCTGCTTAATGACGGCATACGGATGGACGACATGAATGCGGGCAACTGGCGCCGGCTGGGAATGCACGGCGCGATGGCGCGAGGGACGAGGTTTTTTTGTGTGCCAGGGTAGTCAGCTGTGGGCGTGGCAATGTTGGAGATGCCCTTTGCTCACATGCAATCCCACATGTCATTGAAAAAGCAAGACGACCCGGCATGGTCTCAGGTCCTGGGGATGCAGTTGGCCGCGCTAGAACACTCTGTGGACGCGTCGCGGCACGCACGCACTTCGGCACCCTGTGCATCCTCGACGAGCCGGGTGTTGATCTGCTGGTCATGCCACAGCGGCAGCCACACTCAGCACCCTGAAGCCGAGCATGTCCAGCGACTATGAGCGTGTCACTCACCACGGTCACCGTGTCTAGAGGCGGTGTGGGAGCTGCGCCACGTTGCTGGCCCCCACGACTCACATGAACGGTTGCCGGTGGCGAGGAGATCATGGGCCAGCTCCTCCATTGGACTAGTCTACGCCACGTCATCCTGACAGGTGGGCCCCACATGTCGGTTTCCCTGTTTTCCCGGCAAAATTCGAGCGTCGGTGCTTCGCGTTACGCATTAGGCGCAGAACATGTGGTTTTTGTGCCCTGGTTCAAATGTAGTACAATACCAAGTTGTTACCCTAGTCCCAAGTGTGGTGGTTTTGGCTATAGTGCCACCCTTTTCCTTTTCAACTCGTGAAGCATAACACTTGATTAAGTAGCCGGATGGTGTGCTAATTTAGGTGTCTGAGTGTTTGAAGTAATAATTGAGGTGTGCCTTCGTGCTACAATCTCCCCATCAAGCCGACGCGGGCGGGGGAGGGGGAGGGAGGGGAAAGTTTGCCTACCATCAGTTTGCTCTCAACTGTGGTCCCAAAAGAGAGCGAAAACGCAAGACGAAGCGCTTTCCATTCGGTGAGTGATAACCCACAAGTATAGGGGATCACAACAGTTTTCGAGGGTAGAGTATTCAACCCAAATTTATAGATTTGACACAAGGGGAGCCAAAGAATACTTGTAAGTATTAGCAATTGAGTTGTCAATTCAACCACACTTGGAGATTAATTATCTGCAGCAATATGATCAGTAGCACAGTAATATGTTAGTTTCAATAGCAGTGATAAATAGTAGAAGTAACGATAACAATGATAGCAATGATTTTGTAACAGTTGTAATAGTAACAACAATAGTAGTAACTTAGCAAGAACAATATGTGGTCAATTCGTAGGCATTGGATCGGTGAATTCGTTGGATGATATTCATCATATAACAGTCATAACCTAGGGTGATATGGCACTAGCTCCAGTTCATAAATATAATGTAGGCATGTATTCCATAAATAGTCATACGTGCTTATGGAAAGAACTTGCATGACATCTTCTGTCCTACCCTCCCGTGGCAGCGGGGTCAATAAGGAAACTAAGGGATATTAAGGCCTCCTTTTAATAGAGAACCGGAACAAAGCATTAACACATAGTGAATACATGAACTCCTGAAACTACGGTCATCACCGGAAAGTATCTCGATTACTGTCACACCGGGGTTTACGGATCATAACACGTAATAGGTGAATATGACTTGCAAGATCGGATCTAGAACATAGATATAATGGTGATAACATAAACGGTTCAGATATGAAATCATGGCACCCGGGCCCAAAGTGACGAGCATTAAGCATGTCAAAGTCATAACAACATCAATCTCAGAACATAATGGATACTAGGGATCAAGCCCTAAAAAAACTAACTCGATTACATGATGAATCTCATCCAACTCCTCACCGACCAGCGAGCCTACAAAGGAATTACCCACTCCCGGTGGGGAGCATCATGGAATTGGCGATGGAGAAGGGTTGGTGATGACAAAGATCAAAGATCCCCCTCTCTGGAGCCCCAAATGGGCTCCAGATCTGGCCTCCCGATGAAGAACAGGAGGTGGCGGCGGCGGCTCCGTATCGTGAAACGCGATAATTCTTTCTCCCTGATTTTTTCTCCAAAAATAGGATATTATAGAGTCAGAATTAGTGTCTGCGGGGCCACCAGGTGGGCACAACCCACCTAGACGCGCCTGGAGGGGGGCGCGCCTTGGTGGGTTGTGCTCACCCAGGGCCCCCCCTCCGGTGGTTCTTGGCTCCAGTATTTTTCTTTTATTCCATAAAAATTCTCCAAAAAGTTTCGTTCCATTCCGAGAACTTTTATTTCTGCACGAAAACAACACCATGGTAGTTCTGCTGAAAACAACGTCAATCAGGCTTAGTTTCATTCAAATCATGCAAATTAGAGTCCAAAATAAGAGCAAAAGCGTTAGGAAAAGTAGATACGATGGAGACGTATCAACTCCCCCAAGCTTAAACCTTTGCTTGTCCTCAAGCAATTCAGTTGATAAACTAAAAGTGAAAAAGAAAAACTTTTATGAACTCTTTTGTTCTTGTTTACATAAATAAGCTTAAGTAGCACCCAGGTTTTCAGCAAAGATTATAACTAACCATGTCAACAATAACTCTTAAAAAATATATTAGCTCATATCAATGGCATAAGCAACTAGCGAGCAATAATAAGATATCTCAAATGACAACACTTTGTCAAAACAATCATGATATAATATGACAACAGTGGTATCTCACTAGCCCTTTCTGAGACCGCAAAACATAAATGTAGAGCACCTCCAAAGTTCAAGCAGCGACTAAACATTGTAATTCATGGTAGAAAAGATCCAGTCATGATGCATCCAACATTAGCTATACACAATGCATGAGGATGACAATAGTGCTCTCAGATCTGGCGCTTATTTGAGAAGGTGATGACACAACATAAAATTAAATAGATAGTCCCTTCGCAGAGGGAATCATTGATTTGCAGCGGTGCCAGAGCTCAGATTTTTAAAATAGAGATAAATGAAATTTTGAAAAATGCACCCTTCCTGTTTACTTCGTGACCATTAGTTATCGATATCTTCCATGCTAAACACACTAGTGGCGGTTCCCAAGCGATAAAAGTAAAGGTTTACTCCCCCTCCACCAACAAACACATTCCACGGCTAGCCGAATCCACGGGTACCGTCCATACCAACATCAGTCCTGGGGGAGTTTTATTTAATTATTTGCAATTTGATTTCGGGATTGGGAATCCCTATTACCGCCCCTCTCTGCAAGGATGAGTGAATAAACACTCATCATGAGAATAACCCGCTTAGCATGGAAGATACCGACTACCTCCTGTCGCTCTATGAACAATCCAGGCACACAAAAACGGATGTTATTTGAAGTTTTTAGAGATGGCACATGCAAATTTACTTAGAATGGCAGGGTAATACCACATATAGGTAGATATATGGTGGACTCATCCGGAACAACTTGGGTTTTATGGTTTTAATGCACAAGCATTAATCCCGCTTAGTACAGGCGAAGGCTAGCAAATAGGTTGAGAAGCGGCCAGCTAGAGAGCGAAAACGGTCATGAACATGCATTATGCATAAGTAACATTGGATACTAGCATGAGTAGGATATGAACACCATGAACATAAATATCATAGAGGCTATGTTGGCTTTGATTCAACTACATGCATGAACATGTGCCAAGTCAAGCCACTTGAAACATTCAAAGGAGGATACCATGTCATCATACCACATCACAATCATTTTAATGCATGTTGACATCCAAGATAAATCATTATCCACTCCTAGCTACTTAAGCATGGCATGAGAAACTATAATCTCTTATTGTCATTGCAAACATGTTTGATCATAATAGGCTGAATCATGGATACTAGGTTAAACATATTTACAAAAACAGAACAAGTTGAGTTCATACCCGTTTCTCTATACCACGGACAGTTCATCAAATATCATCATTATTGCCTTTCACTTGCACGACCAAATGATATGAAAATAATAATAGTGCAAGAGTGCCGTGGACTAAGCTGGAATCTGCAAACATTTTATTCAAAAAAGAGAAGACAAGGTAATATGGGCTCTTTATTAGATCAACCTCAATGCATATGAGAGCCACTCAACAATTTCATCGTGGTCTTCTCCTCGGTACGACTCAATAAAAGGAAAAGAATTTCAGAGAAACATACTAAAATATTTTTGGAGTTTTTAGTTTTTCTTGAAGAAAGCAGATTAAAGAGAAAAACAAAAATGAGAAAAACTATTTACACGGGAGAGCTCCCAACAAGCAAAAGAAGAACAAGGAAATCTTTTTGGGTTTTCTTTTAACATTACAACTAAATTAGACTAGAAAGAAAAACCGAAAAGAAGCGAGACATATTTTTGGGTTTTCTCAAAGTTTTTCAAACACACAAGCAGAAAGCGAGAAAATAAATCTAGCATGGATAATACAATGAAAAAGTGTGGACACCGACAACTGGAATGAAATGTGTGAACATAAATGTAGTGTCGGTGAGAATACGTACTCCCCCAAGCTTAGGCTTTTGGCCTAGCTTGGTAATCACCTTCCACGGCCTGCATAATAGTCAGAGTGGTAGCTCACTGAGGCTCTAGGTGCAGCTTCCGTGGCTTGCCGGGCAGCGACAACCTCAACATTGTGTGCACGGGCCTCGTTCGCCAAAACATAATACCTTCTTTTGCTATGAAAATCAAAGAGAGCAGGCGCAGGCAGGAAGGTATGCACAACTGATACTTTATTGAACAGCAAGTTATAAGTATAATCATTGATTTCACCCTGAAGGAACTTATGGCGCTTCATGGCCTCAAAGTCTAAGTACTGAGTGGGAAGGATAGAGTCATTAGGCCAGGGTGACACACCCAGCTCCTTTGCTAATCGTGAAGCATAAATCCCACCATAAAAATATCCACTACCAGCGTTGTGTTGCAGTCTGCGTGCAACAATTGCTCCAAGGTTATAACGTTTAATACCGGTGAGAGCAATGTGTATGAGGCTCAAGTCAGGAGCACAAAGTGTACTGCAGTCTTGCTTGCCTACGATGCATTTGCCATTAAACAGTGCAAAGTATTGAATTGATGTGAAATGAATACTTTTTATTCTACCTTGTGTCACTCCTCTGTCCTCGCCGTAATAAAGATTTATCAAGAATGACTCATACTCAACTCTTGGTGGCTCGTCCAGCAAACCCCAAAATGGAATTTTACACACACCACTAAACTCATCTAAATACATGGTAATTGGACGGTCATAAAGTTTAAACAAAACTCTAGACTCAGGAGGATGAAATTTAAATTCTTTTGTAAATGATTCTGTGAGACTGAGATGTTGGTTGCACTTATCTTCAATGTTGGGACCGAGATCGGCGTTGTGGATATATTGTTCAAAATCTTCTTTAATACCTGCACTTATCATGAAATCGTCACTCGGCCATAGACATGATTTGATAGCGGCTTCTCGCACTGAACTTGCACTTGGTTCAACAGAAGACCGACGAGTCAAGCCACTGCTAGACGATGCCTCTGAGGACCTCCTCCTTGAAGAAATCCTCCGAAATAAACTCATTTTATTCTCGTACAATTTCTGAGACACAAAAATTTATTAACAAAACTTCGCAAGATTGATAGCAACTACTCATAAGGGGCATAGAGGCTATATTGAGCATTCAAACTACTTAGAACTCTAAGAATTCAACATGCAAGCTCATCTACAGCAGCACCAAGAGTAGGTAATTATTCAAAATACAAACCACTAAAGCAAAAACTAATTGGAGCAATGGAGGAGTCACATACCAAGTAACAATCCACCAAAATAGTTTCAGAAATGGAGCTTCGAGCAAAGAGATCGAAATCCGCGGGTTTGAGAGCAAGAACACGAGAGAGAGAGAGAGAGCAATGGTGATTTTTTTCTGGAGGTAGGTGATGACATGGGCTAAAGAGATAAGTGAGGGGGCCCACGTGGGGACCACAACCCACCAGGGCGCGCCTGGGGCTGCTGGCGCGCCTAGGTGGGTTGTGCCCACCTAGTGCACCCCCCTTTGATGTTATTTATACTAAAAATTCAGAAATATTCATAAAAAAATCGTATTAAATTTTCAGGGCATTCTGAGAACTTTTGTTTTTCGGTCATTTTTTTATTACACGGGAAATTCAGAAAACAGACAAAGCCTGGCATTTTATTTTATTTAACTAAGAAAAACAGAGAATAAAAGTTGGGAGTAGAGGGTTGTGCCTACTAAATTCATCAACTTCATACCTCTCAAAAATGATCCATTAATAAGGTTGATCAAGTCTTATTACCAACCACCTTCAATTAGCATAAAACCGAAGAACTTTCGTAAAACACTAAGTTACCTCAACGGGGATATGCATGTCACCAACAATAAGCATTTCATATTTGTTTTTGGCAATAGGTAGAGGTAGTTGAAAACTTCCAATAGTGAGTGTCAGAGATTTTTCAATAACATTAATACCATTCACTTGGAATTGTTTCTTCGAAAAGTGCACCGCATGTTCATTACCATTGATATGAAAAGCGACCTTGCTTTTGTTGCAATCAATAACAGCCCCTGCAGTATTCAAAAACGGTCTACTAAGGATAATCGACATATTGTCGTCCTCGGGCATCTCAAGTATAACAAAGTCAGTTAAGATAGTAACATTTGCAACAACAACGGGCACATCCTCACAAATACCGATCGGTATGGCAGTTGATTTGTCCGCCATTTGCAAAGATATTTCAGTAGGTGTGAGTTTATTCAAATCAAGTCTTTTATATAAGGAGAAAGGCATAACACTAACACCAGCTCCTAAATCACACAAAGCAGTTTTGACATAATTTCTTTTGATGGAGCAAGGTATAGTTGGTATTCCCGAATCTCCAAGTTTTTTAGGTACTCCATCCTTAAAAGAATAATTAGCAAGCATAGTGCAGATTTTAGCTTCTGGTATTTTTCTCTTATTAGTGATGATGTCTTTCATATATTTTGCATAAGGGGCCATCTTTAATATATCAGTCAAGCGAGTGCGCAAAAAGACCGGCCTAAGCATTTCAGCAAAGCGCTCAAATTCTTCATCATCCTTTTCCTTAGTTGACTTAGGTGGAAAGGGCATGGGTTTTTGAACCCATGGTTCTCTTTCCCTTCCATGTTTTCTAGCAACAAAATCTCTTTTATCATATCTTTTATTTTTAGGTTGTGGGTTATCAAGATCAACAACTGGTTCTATTTCAACATCATTATCTGGTTGTTTATCATTGTATGGATGAGTGTCTTCATGAACATCATCATTATCTTTTTCATTATCACTAGATGAATGTTCATTACCAGATTGAGTTTTAGCATCAGAAATAGAAACTTCATTATCATTATCAGGAGGTTTTTCTATTTCAGGTTCACTAGAGGCATGCAAAGTCCTACCATTTTTCTTTTTCTTCTTCTTTCTAGAAGTACTAGGTGTATCAGTGTTAATTCTTTGGGAGTCTTGTTAAATTCTTTTAGGGTGACCCTCAGGATAAAGTGGTTCCTGAGTCATTTTACCTCCTCTAGTTGCTACTCTAACAGCAAAGTCATTTATATTATTATTCATTTCATCTATCACCTCTCTTTGAGATTTAGCAACTTGTTCTAGTTGAGTTTGAACCACCTACACCTCTGACATCATTGGAGATTCTAAATAACAAGTCACTCAAGTGAGCAATCATATTGGAATTGTATTTCAATTGTTTCATAACATTTTCATTGAAGTGATCTTGTTTTCTAATGTAGTTATCAAACTCATAAAGGCATTGACTAGGATGTTTATTGTAAGGGATGTCACTTTCATTAAATAATTTACCTCTACCACCTTGGGTGGTGGTGTGTCAAGTCCATGTATCTCTTCAATAGGAGGTAAAATTTTGACATCCTCTGCTTTATTACCTTTTTCCTTCATACTTTTCTTTGCCTCTTGCATATCTTCAGGACTGAGATATAAGATACCCCTCTTCTTCGGAGTGGGTTTAGGAAGTGGTTCAGGAAGAGTCCAATCATCATAAATTTTCAATATGTTGTTCAATAATTCGTCAGCTTGTTCAACAATCCGTGCCCTGAAAACACAACCAGCACAACTATCTAGGAAGTCCCTAGAAGCATCGGTTAGTCCATTATAGAAGATATCAAGTATTTCATTTTTCTTGAGAGGATGATCAGGCAAAGCATTAAGCAATTGGAGAAGCCTCCCCCAAGCTTGTGGGAGACTCTCTTCTTCAGTTTGCACAAATTCAAATATTTCCTATAAGGCAGATTGTTTCTTATGAGCAGGAAAATATTTTTCAGAGAAGTAATAAATCATATCCTCGGGACTACGCACACAACCAGGAGCAAGAGTATTGTACCATATCTTAGCATCACCCTTTAATGAGAATGGAAATAATTTGAGAATATAATAGTAGCGAATCTTCTCATCATGAGCAAATAGGGTGGCTATATCATTTAATTTAGTGAGATGTGCCACAACAGTTTCAGTTTCATAGCCATGGAAAGGATCAGATCCAACCAAAGTAATTAACTCTAGGTCGACAGAGAATTCATAATCCTTATCATCAACAAAGATAGGTGATGTAGCAAACTTAGGATCACATTTCATTCTAGCATTCAAGGATTTTTCTTTCAGTTTGCATAGTAACTTCTTAAGATCATCTCTATCATTGCAAGCAAGAAAACCTCTAGCTTTCTCCTCATCCATAACATAACCTTAAGGTACCATAGGCAATTCATATCTAGGAGAGCTAGGCCTAATATGTGTTTCAAGATTTTCAGTTTCAAGTACTTCATCAGTTTCAATAATTTCATCGGTTCCAACATTCTCAATATCTTTAGCTCTAGCAATTTGTTCATCAAGAAATTCACCTAATGGCATATTATCATCAAGCAAGGTACTAGCATCATCATGAGTAGCATTCATAGCAGAAGTAGCATCATCAATAACTTGAGACATATCAGGATTAATAGCATGTGGTGGTGTTGCAAGTCTACTCAAATTAGAAGGCAAATCAAGTGCAGAGTGTGATGGCAGTTGCTTACCTCCCCTTGTCTTAGAGGGAAAAATCTTAGTCTTGGTATCCTTCAGATTCTTCATAGTGATAAATAGATAATAATCCCAAGTGACTCAACAAATATAGCTATGCTCCCCAGCAACGGCGCCAGAAAAAGGTCTTGATGACCCACAAGTATAGGGGATCGCAACAGTTTTCAAGGGTAGAGTATTCAACCCAAATTTATAGATTCGACACAAGGGGAGCCAAAGAATAATTGTAAGTATTAGCAGTTGAGTTGTCAATTCAACCACACCTGGAGGTTAATTATCTGCAGCAATATGATCAGTAGCACAGTAATATGATAGTTTCAATAAACATGATAAATAGTAGCAGTAATGGTAACAGTGATAGCAATGATTTTGTAACAGTTGTAACAGTAACAACAATAGTAGTAACTTAGCAAGAACAATATGTGGTAAATTCATAGGCATTGGATCGGTGAATTCGTTGGATGATATTCATCATATAACAGTCATAACCTAGGGCGATACGACACTAGCTCCAGTTCATAAATATAATGTAGGCATGTATTTCGTAAATAGTCATACGTGCTTATGGAAAGAACTTGCATGACATCTTTTGTCCTACCCTCCCGTGGCAGCGGGGTCGATAAGGAAACTAAGGGATATTAAGGCCTCCTTTTAATAGAGAACCAGAACAAAGCATTAACACATAGTGAATACATGAACTCCTCAAACTACGGTCATCACCGGAAAGTATCCCGATTACTATCACTCCGGGGTTTACGGATCATAACACGTAATAGGTGAATATGACTTGCAAGATCAGACCTAGAACATAGATATAATGGTGATAACATAAACGGTTCAGATCTGAAATCATGGCACCCGGGCCCAAAGTGACAAGCATTAAGCATGGCAAAGTCATAACAACATCAATCTCAGAACATAATGGATACTAGGGATCAAGCCCTAACAAAACTAACTCGATTACATGATGAATCTCATCCAACTCCTCACCGACCAGCGAGCCTACGAAGGAATTACTCACTCCCGGTGGGGAGCATCATGGAATTGGCAATGGAGAAGGGTTGGTGATGACGAAGATCGAAGATCCCCCTCTCCGGAACCCCGAACGGGCTCCAGATCTAGCCTCCCGATGAAGAACATGAGGTGGCAGCGGCTCCGTATCGTGAAACATGATAATTCTTTCTGCATGATTTTTTCTCCAAAAATAGGATTTTATAGAGTCGGAGTCAGGGTCTGCGGGGCCACCAGGTGGGCACAACCCAGCTGGGTGCGCCTGGAGGGGGGCCTGGTGGGTTGTGCTCACCCAGGCCCCCCCTTCGGTGGTTCTTGGCTCTAGTATTTTTATTTTATTCCATCAAAATTCTCCAAAAGTTTTGTTCCATTCCAAGAACTTTTTATTTCTGCACAAAAACAACACCATGGTAGTTCTGCTGAAACTAGCGTCAGTCCGGGTTAGTTTCATTCAAATCATGCAAATTAGAGTCCAAAACAAGAGCAAAAGCATTAGGAAAAGTAGATACAATGGAGACGTATCAGTGAGCGACGTGTAGGGTCCATCATGTCGGGGTGCAACGCGAACGCGACAAGAGTTATGTACACTGTCCGTACCTTATGAACTTGCATACTTCGAGTACTCCTTTTTTTGAACACAGTACAGACGCAAGCGCTCATACATGCGCGCAAACACTCACCCCTATGAACACACACACGCACACCCTACCCCTATGAGCACCTTCGAGAGACTGAGCCGGCATATCATCTTGAGATTAACGAGGTCACCACCTCATCGTCGACAGGAACGGGGGGGGGGGGGGAGGTCCGGACGTCTGCCACGTGAAACTCCGAAACTTTGGTCCCATCCCACCCCACAACTCTCCAGCCTCCAGCCGTCCGGCTTTGCAAACTCCGCACAGTCAAAACCGATTGGCCGATCGTCACCGGAACCACTATTCCCACCAGAACCTTCGCTGCTTGACCTACGCCAGCTACTTGCCAGCCGGTCACCACTGCCCCAAAACCACACCTCCTCTCCAGCCCATTCTCCCACCTTTCGATCCCCTAGTCCGCATCAGCCATCCCCTAGTTCGCCGGAAATCCATGGTGCACTGCAAGATCACGTACTACAAGATGCTGATGCCAGAGCACCGCATAAAAATTGCAGCGGTGGTCGGCGCCATAGACCTCTGTTCCCAAGCTCGCTTTGCGGTGGGCCAATCCCCGAGTTCTCTGGAGCCAAGCTCCATGGAGGAGGAAGCCGATCCAATGTTCATGGCGGAGGTCACGACGCAGAAGGCCCCTGATGTGTATGAGACAATGGACATCGACTTCATGTCGGTGTCCGGGTCCCCCATGGTGCAGGCGGAACAGCGGTTCAACCTGGCAATCCTAAAGGAGCACCGGGAGGCGGAGGCTCAACTCGACGCGGAGCACGGATGCCGTTGCCATCGAGGCCCTCCTGCAGGTGGAACCAGATGTCGTGGACGTGAACCAGGCGGTGGAGGCTCAACTTGACGCGGAGCGCGTGGATGCCACTGCCATTGAGGCCCTCCTGCAGGCGGAATCGGACGTCCTGGACTTGAATCGAGCGGCGGAGGCTCAACTCGACGCGGAGCGTGCAGATGCCGCTGCTATCGAGGCCCTCCTGCAGGCGGAACCAAACATCATGGATGTGAACCGGGTGGTGCTCACGTCCGTGCAGAGCGCCCGCACGCTCCGTGTGAACGAGTAGATGGAGGCCGAGGACAACCACGGTGCAGAGACACACGTCGGCAGTTATGGCTGGTTCGCGCTGGCAGCCAAAGACGACGAGTCCGACTCGTTCCGCTAGCAGTGATAGTTTTTCTTGATGTTGTTGTTTTTAGGGATCTTTTGTTGTGTAAAAACATATATTTATGCAAGTTGCCTCACTTTCATCATTTGGGTCAGTCCACCATTTCAGGCGGTTGGATGAATATCCTACGTCTCCTAACCCTTCTTCCTCCTCATCTCTTCTTCTTCCCCAATAGACCACCGCACGGGCCGCACAGATCTTCCCCAACATGCGGTTGGATAAACATACTTTATGAATGAAAATTAGGTGTCAGCAGTTGGATGGCTGAGTTTGGTTTGATCACATGCGGTAGCACGTGTCAGTGAGGGTGCGTTCCCTTGGTTTGGTTTGCGCATGCAGGAGCGACTGTGTGAGGGTACGGTGCAACCGCGATAGGCATGCGTAATTGTACCTCCTTTTCATTTTGAACTTGTAATAACATCTGGTTTGCGAGGGTGAGCGACTTCGATTTTTGTATGTACTGTGTTAAAAAAGAAGACGGGGTTTTCCTTCCTGGGATCGATCGATACAAATCCTCGTTTGATGTGTCAATTAATGAGTATTTTTTTCTCCAATGCCCAACAAGCTAACCATCTCACTCCTCATTGCTTGATTAATGCAGCGCCATGCAAACCAACCTTCTCACTTCTGCATGCATGCAAGGGTATATTAATGTCCTTGGTTGCTAGTACGAGGCAAACTTCATCAATTTTGCCTCGATTAGTGTTAGTGGCCTTCTGCAAATTGTAATTTTGATACTGGCCTTGTATACAAAAAAATGGAGGTAATAACTATTTGACTTTCCTTCCCCATTGAGGTGACGTCGACGATATCTCGATCGCTGTGGCTGTGGCGAAGTGCGTTCAACGGAACACACCATTGAGGCAGACCACGGTAAGTCGTTCGCAAGTGCCGTCTGCAAGCCGAGACAACCGCCTTCTTTGCATCCAGGAAGTCCGTTGAATCAAAGGAGGCCTAAATGTACTACTAGTAGCACAATAGTGTGGTAAAGGTGGTTTCTCGAAGAAGACGATGGAGAAGCAGAGTCAGTGAAGAGTGAAATGATGGTTGCTTCGTCCGTGCTTTGTGATTTGATGCCTCACTGCTTTGTGATTTGTGATAGAAGGGACAAGGGAGTAGACTGTGCTCTATACATGCGTCCAAGCATGAGAGAAAGAGGAGAGAGGTTGCACTTTTCTATTCCTTTAATCAATCAATTAGGGAGCTTCAGTTCCCTCTTTTTTGGCTTTGGCAGCACCCTCCACAATGGTTCCCATCGATGCCAAAAGCTATTTTCACATTTGGCTCCACATTGTGGATGCCCTTAAGCGTACCACTTGGTTTTGCTCCTAGGTTCTATCTATACAAATCTTGATTATATTGATCTAAAAAATATATCAAGATCAGTAAAAAGGAGGTGATTTTGCCGTGCGGAAGGCGGGGGAGGTTTCTTATTTTTAGAGGAGGTTGGCCTGGCGGTTTGCTAACATGTGGTCCCATGTGTCAGTGATGTGCCAAGCCGATCCGTGTCCCACATGAGGCAAAACAATGGCAGAAGCAACACGTGGTTAACTTGAAGAAGATGAGGGAGAAGCGGATTCAGCATAGAGCGAAATGATGGTTGCTTCGTCCCTCTAACTTTTTTTTGAGCATCACTTCGTCCCTCCAACTTAACTGTGGGAAAGGTGCAGCTTTGTGATTAGACGCCTCATTGCTCATTACTACGACGGCGCCAAGACCGAGGTGCGTTCCCCTACTGCTCTGCACTGTTATTTCGGTATGGCACATGGACCCGGTTGCTTGATGTCCCACATGTCAATGAAAGGGACTAGAACATTTATGAAAGCGAGCGCTCCACTCTTATGACGGAGGAGTACATGACACGGCGGCCTAGTGAACTATTACTTGTACTGTAGTACTACTATAGTTTTGCTGTTTCGCACGATCCATCGATACAAACCCGATTAATGATGCGAGGGCGGGATTTTCCCCGCGCGGTAGGCAGGGTAGTTTGGCATAGTCGGTTTGACACAGAGAGCGAGAGAAAGATGTGAAATGCTTGAATGTGTAATGGGCCCTTTTGTGTGTGTGTGTGTAGTCCGACCTTTCATATCACTAGATGATACTAGCCATACATTTCAAAGGCAGTTTTAATGTATGCAAACTGAATAATTAAGTAACAATATGAGATCTAGTAAAACTAATTAAAAACACATATGATTTATTGTGTTACAGTGTAGTAGTGCTGTATTGCATAGTTGTTGGATGTAACATGCGAGAATGTGTAGAGATGTACTTTTGGAGGGCCTATAGAGAGAAATTGGGCATAAAGTGGATTCAAATATTTGTATTCGTCTTCGTAGCATTTGTAACTCATATCTACAGTTTGTACGGTAGACGTGAATGCTTGTTCGCTCTTACGAAACCGGTACAACAATAATGGGGTGGCATGCGCCAATTTAGGCACTGGCACATTGGCCTACTCGGCTCCACAGAGAGAGCGAGATAAGAGTTAAATACACTGGCGGTCAGTGTATTTCAAGTGAAAAGCGTAATACGGTCATCGGACTTTAGAATACGCTTAGTACGATCACTATATATGTTTTGCGGTGATTATACGGTCACTTGCTCACCGTTCAGCATCGGATTGCACTCTGTTGACCGGCCAAATAGTCTGCGTGGCACTATGTTGACTGGTTAAATTGACCACGTTCCTTGTGGGTCCCACCTTTCAGTTCGCAGAGGAAAAAAGTAAGATAAACACAAATTTATGCAGGCGCGACAAGCCTCCAACCCATGCGCGGGAACCACCTGGTTGTGTATGTGTCTGTCAGGGCCTGATGTGTGCGCATGCACGTGTAGGTTGAGCACTTGAGCGTGAGTGTGTGTGTTTTGGTCGTGTGGTGTGTGCATGCATGCGTGCGTGTGTGCGTGTGAGTGTTGCGTGGTTGCGTGTGTACGTGTCAGTATTGCATGCATGCAGTTTGTGTGCATGCGTGCGTGTGTGTATAGTCACCACACTAGCTCCTGTGTATTAAAAGAGACGGCTCAGCGTACCAATACAAGGCCACCTTGTCCGCTGTGCCCGCGGTCATGACTTCGAATACCCACCGTCTAATAATTTTTTATCGTTTGTTTTCATTCTTATACACGCCAACAAATGGGCTCTATGGTAGTGAGATAATGTGATGCAACACTAGATGTCCCACGTGGAGCGTTTAACTGGTCAACTAGTCATGTCTTCAACAAATGCAGAGCTGTACGGTGAGCCCGTGACTGTATAATAACCACAAGACGTAAATGGTGACCGTAATGAGTGGATTCTGAAGTCCAATGAACGTATCGTGCTTTTGCTTCAAATATAGTGATCATCACTGTATATATCGCGAGAGAAAGATGAAACATGCGTGAATGTGCTGGGGTCGTACTTTTAGAGGACCTAGAGATAGTTTGTGTGCGTACGTGAAATGGGCATAGAGGGGGGGTGTGAGATGGAGAGAGATGCTCTTCGTTTCTCTTTATTATGACTAACTTTATATATAGTATAAAAATATAAAAATTCACAGTGTGGAATAAATATCATTGGGTGCACCATGCAATGCAAATTAACTTTCATACTCCATATAACTTTGTAGTGTTGTATATATGTAGAATTTCTAAAATAAATTTTTGGCCACACTTTGTGTGGTTTTTATTCAAAAGGAATGTTGTATGCGAAGTAAAAGTGAAGAGAGGGCTTTTTAGATCAATGGGGTACGTGATAAGATGTAACATGTGTGAATGTGTAGTTGACATATTTGGCAGGGCCTACAGAGGATATGTGTACGTATTCGAGAGAGGCATGGATAGAGGGGCCGGTGGCAGGGGGGCGGGAGGCGACGAGGGAGAGATAGCACGAGAAATGAGAGAGGTCTACAGAGAGAGAGAGAGAGAGATGAATAGGATGTTTTGGCGAGAGATGCCCTTGAGTGTGTCCATGCAAGGGGGGAGGGGATAGAGGCATGAGGAGAAATAGTTTTTGCGGTGTCTGTGTTGGTATGTGTGGGTGTGAGAAGATAATGAGACCTAGGGGTACAGGGTGTGTCGCCATGTGAGGTCCGGTGGGCCGAGGTGAGGCCCTTGGGTCGGTTCCGTCCTGCGCCACATTGGTCCGCCCGTGACGAATTTCAGGGAGACCCATGGAGGACTAGTCGTACAAGACAAAGATACCAGAGCCGTGAAGGACTCTGTGTCCATTGACAAAGCCGGCTAGGATTTGTAACCCTAGCTAGGTCCCCGTACTAAGGTAACCCCTTATCTCTGATATTACCATTCATCCAACCTAACTTTAAGGTGCATCGACTACAGAATGCTCTGCTGGAATCATATTCGTCAATTAGGAAGAGAGGTGGAGACAATGCATGCGAGATAGGCCTAAAGATAATGTGCGTGCGGGAGACACGTAGGCAGGTCTATGTATAGAGAAAGGGTCAGTGGGGATCGTGCATGCATATGCGTGTGAGAGGAAGAGTGCTTGTGACAAAGGTTAGTGAAAACAGTCGTAAATGGTTGCGAGAGAGAGGGAGGGTGATATCGAGAGCATGTGTGCGAGAAAGACACCTCGGGAGAGAGTGTGTGAGCATGTGTGAGAGACTCCCGGTGGATATACACCGTGTGCACGTATGTGTGAGAGAGAAAGTTAGCGTGTGTGTGAGGAGGGGCCTATGGAGAGTGAATCTACACATAAAAGACTGATGTACACATTGATTAAAAATATAAATTGTATCCAAATATTAGGATGGGATCATGATATTTGCAATTCGCCCAAGGAACGGTCATTGATCCATCAGACATCCATATTCTATCGAATTTGAGCATGTCTATGTTATTATTTGACATAATTCATCCATAGAGTTAATATTTTGAAGTCCAGACAATGCATCGCTTTAGCAATTCGATTATAAATGTGAGTATAGTTCATGTTGTGTGTGTAAAGCACATTATACATACAAAAGTTACACAATGAACATTCTAAATAGCTAGCTAGGAACTAGCATACATTTGAACTCAACTTAAGGTGGTTTAAAAAATTCGAATTCAACATGAAGTCAATTCAATTATTTGAATTCGAGATCATGGCATTGTAAATCATACCTAAATTAAGGGGGCACCAATCTTTTCTCTCCTTTTGTACATAATAGCATATAGAGTTGTGTACAACATAGATTCAAATTTACCTCCTCCATTCCAAAATAATCGTAGTTATAGGATTTTCAAGAGTCAAAATTTCAAAAAGAAGCGCATAATTTAATGAGGTTTTCAAACATACAAGGTCAAATTTAACATTGTCTATTTAGGTCAATCCTCAGAGTTCAAGAGTACTTTAAACATGAATGCTTCTATTTCAAAATTTCGAATGAAGCGCCAAAAGAGCCTCTACTCGCCCGAAACCGCGTGAGACCAATGTTTGTAGAAGGAAATTACTTTTCTAACTCTGACCAGTGAAACCTACCGGCCCGACGTCCAAAGGTCTAAACCGGGGTAGGTTTGTAACGTCATCTAGATGCCACACAACCGCCTCCAAAGAACATTCATACACCGTGGCCGCCTAAACACACATGCGCTCGGCCGAAATCGCTCCTGCCCACTATTTGGGACAACTGGGATTACTGTCCTACCCCCGACCTGCAGTAGGTCCGAAATTTAAGAGGGGGGCAAAGTTTGTACTTTGCCCAAATTTCAAACAAGCGTGTCCCAGACCGAAACATGGTTCCCCCTTAGCTGCCCCCCGCCCCCCGTCCGATTCCCCATTCATACTCCGTGGGCGCCAAAACTACCTCTCCACCAGCCGCGAAACCCCACCGTCCTCCGTCCGCCACCCCATCCCACCCATCAACCGCCGCCCTCCTCCATCACGCCGGAGCCGATACCCCGACGTCGTCGTCCACCGCAACCGCAACCGCAACCGCGACGCCCTCCATGGCTAGTAGTTGAAGCCGAGGACGAGTTGCCTCCAGGACACCGATGTGCGCCGTACCCGAGCCAGTTCAACCACGCTTTCCTGCACCTCACCGCTGCCGCTCCAACATCGCCACCGTCCACTACACTGGAGTTGTTCCCGTTTCATCATCCTTCGCCGCCTCGGATCTGCTTCCCCTCCGCCGACAGACAGCCATCGCAACACAATCAACAATTTGTCCATGGGTTCGTCCAAGGCTCCACCGTCCTCCACAACATCGGGTTCCCCCGGTAAAACCAAGAAGATCGGCGCGAAATCAGGAGGACATAGCACTGGCAACCGGAACTGGTACTCCTCTTCCCTTATTTGTGCAAATCTTACGTGTCTGCTTGCATGGTATTCATCCCACAGAAGACACTAGTTGACCGCTTCTTACTGCACCTTCTTCCTGATACTAGATGTTCCTAGTAACTCGCGATGCACAAGGTTTCTCCTCATATACTATTTCACCTTAGCTAGAGGTCCGTCGCCCCTTGGATTTCAATTCCTGGTCAGTTGATTCCCAATTAAAGGAAGCACCACCCGCGCAAGTGCTAGTCCACCTGTTACACCAGGGAAGCAGCGCCTCGATGCCTATCTTAGGGGTGTGTGGGGCCTAGGAGCTGCTGGCGCCCGATTTGGAGGTCGGCCGGGCTTAAAGGGATGGCCGGGGGTGGTGCCAAGCACGTCGGTGGTGTGAGGTCGAGGGGAGGGCGAGGTGGCGGAGGCAGGGGTTTGGGCCGGTGGTCGCTGGCGGTTCAAGAAATATCGTCAACAGTGACTGGCGGGAGGTAGACGAAGGCCATCTGCCCGTTCCTTGTAGATCGGATGGTTCAGAAAAAATCGACTGACCTATTTATTTTCAGTCGACTGTTATTTTGATAGGACCACATGTGGTGGTGTGCTGGAGGAGTACCTGCATTTCGAAGCCATCCCTTTGCTCATATTACAAAATCCTAGAATCTAATTTCTTTTGCCGTGCAATGTTGTAGAGCTATCATATGTCTCCTGTCATTTATTTTTCAGCCACCTGCTATCTGCTACTTTTGCAGTGCACTGGTTCTGCACACACTTCACCCATACTCTCACTATTGTTTTTTATGCATGGGTATTTCAGCCTTTGCCACATTGTTGAAAAAACACGAAAGAAAAGAGAGAAGTCGCTCTTGCTTAATGCGCGGATAAGCAAGACATGTCTCAGTGCTTTACAGGGTGTAGTGTTAGCAGATGGAGACAGTAAACGTAGCTTTGGAGTTGATGATCTCGTTCGCCATGAACTACCATCCCAGGTGCTTGCTTTAACTTCGTGGTGTCATATGTGGTTGCATGTTGCATATGGTGTCTAGCTTGTATTCGAAAGGCGGAAGTCGGTCTTTATTAAGATAAGGAAAGAAATTTTTTACATCATGGCGACGGCCGCAAAGAGTACTAGACGACAGATCACTAGAAGCCAAATAGCTAGACAAGGCACTGGCCGAGGCAGTGACAAGCCCAACACAGACAAGCATCACCTACAAGCCAACTAAAAAGCCATGGTGGTGGCGAAGCAGCCCACCTCCCACCAGGCTCTCAGGTCCTCGATGATCATGCTCACCACTCCAGCCGGGTGTCTAGCTTGTATTGCTTCCAATTTGGTTAAATTGCATCTGCTTAGTTTACACATTATACCTTTGAATATGACATGCCTTCCTGTTTTTGGTACATACTACTACATCTGTCTATTAACCATGTTCTTACATCAAACTAATGTTCTTGTGTATGCCTCATCAATCACTTATGATGAGACAGTCAGGCTAGATTACAGTGAGAAAAGATCCTCTTTTAAAGAATGCAGTGTCAGCCTCCCCACATGATTCTCAAGAAATAGCAAGGCTAGATGAAGATAGTCAATGCAGCTCTGTAGTTGATGACCGCATTTCCCCTACACCACCATCGCAGGTGCTTGCTCTAACTTGGTAGGGTGATATGTGGTTGCATGTTGCATATGGTGTCTAGATTGTAATTCTTCCAATCTGGTTAAATTGTATGTGCTATTCTTCTTAGTTTATACATTATACCTGTTAATGTGACACGCCTTCCTGTTTTTGGTACATATTACATCTGTCTATTAAGCATGTCCTTACATAAAACTACTATTTTTTTGTATCCCGCATCAATCAATTATGACGAGACACCTTTAGTATATGTAGTGTGATAATGGTTGCATCTTTCATATGATTTATAGCATGCATTGCTTCTAATTTGTTGAAACTCCATTTATGATGGGACGCTTTTAACTTGGCAGAGTCATATTGGTTGCATCTTTCATGTGGTGTCTAGTTTGCATTGCTTCTAATTTGTTGAAATGGCTTCTGCTTAGTTTACATAAATAGTTGTGAATATGCCATGCCGTCCTGTTTTTTGTACATATTCCATCCTTGTATCATGTGTTTGCCTTACATCAAAGTAGTGATTGTCAGTGTCATGCATGAATGAGTTCTGAAGAGTTAATTTTATTGCTTTTTCTTGTCGGTTTTACTTGACAATGCAAAATCAATAAAGCGAAAGGAAATTAGCAAGGCAGTGGATAATGGTGCTCCTTCCGACCAACTGAAACAGAGGGCCTCTATAGATTCTACTCCGCCATCCCCCCAACAAGATTTGCAAGACAACACATGCATAGACACTCAACGTAGCTGTGTTGATGATGAGCATGTCTCCCCTAGTCCACCATCGCAGGTGCTCCCTCTAACTTGGCACTGTTATATGTGGTTGCATGTTATGTATGATGTCTCGCTTGTATTGCTTCTAATTTTGTTGAATTCCATCTGCTTACTTTACACATTATACTTGTGAATAAGACACGTGTTCCTGTTTCTAGAACATACAATATCTGTCTATCACACCATGTTCTGACATCAAAGTACTACTATTGTGTAACCTGCAACAATCACTTATCATAAGACACGTTTAACTTGGGAGTGTGATATAGGTTACATCTCGCATTCTTTTCTAGCTTGTGCTACTTCTAATTTGTTGAAATGGCACTTATGACGAGACAATTTTAACTTGATAGAGTGATATTCGTTGCATCTTTCATATGGTGTCTAGCTTTCATTGATTCTAATTTGTTGAAATGCCTTCCGCTTAGTTTACACATCATAGCTGTGAATGTGCAATGCTGTCCTTTTTTCTTACACATTTAATCGTCCTGTCATGCGGTAGCCTTACATTAAAGTAGTGCTCGTCAGCATCATGCATCAATGAGTTTTGAAAAGTGATTTTTTTTTCATTTTTCTTGTGGGTTAGACTTGACAAGGCAATAAAATTAAGTAGGAGGAAGGAAAAAGTTAAGGCAGGAACTGATGGCGGTCTTCCGGCGGAACCGGCATCCCAGGTGCTTTCTCTAGCTTGGCAATGTGATATTGTCTTGCATGTTGCATACGGTTTCTAGCTTGTATTGCTTCTAATTTGATTAAATTACTTCTGCTTAGTTTACACAAATAGTTGTGAATATGCCATGCCGTCCTGTTTTTCATACATATTCCATCCTCGTATCATGTGTTTGCCTTACATGAAAGTAGTGATTGTCAGTGTCATGCATGAATGAGTTCTGAAGAGTGAATTTATTGCTTTTTCTTGTCGGTTTTACTTGACAATGCAAAATCAATAAAGCGAAAGGAAATTAGCAAGCCAGTGGATAATGGTGCTCCTTCCGACCAACTGAAACGGAGGGCCTCTACAGATTCTACTCCGCCATCCCCCCAACAAGATTTGTAAGACAACACATGCATAGACACTCAACGTAGCTGTGTTGATGATGAGCACGTCTCCCCTAGTCCACCATCACAGGTGCTCCCTCTAACTTGGCACTGTTATATGTGGTTGCATGTTTTGTATGATGTCTCGCTTGTATTGCTTCTAATTTTGTTGAATTCCATCTGCTTACTTTACACATTATTCTTGTGAATAAGACACGTGTTCCTGTTTCTAGAACATACAATATCTGTCTATCACACCATGTTCTTACATCAAAGTACTACTATTGTGTAACCTGCAACAATCACTTATCATAAGACACGTTTAATTTGGGAGTGTGATATAGGTTACATCTCCCATTCTTTTCTAGCTTGTGCTACTTCTAATTTGTTGAAATGGCACTTATGACGAGATAATTTTAACTTGGTAGAGTGATATTCGTTGCATCTTTCATATGGTGTCTAGCTTTCATTGATTCTAATTTGTTGAAATGCCTTCCGCTTAGTTTACACATCATAGTTGTGAATGTGCAATGCTGTCCTTTTTTCTTACACATTCAATCATCCTATCATGCGGTCGCCTTACATTAAAGTAGTGCTCGTCAGCATCATGCATCAATGAGTTTTGAAAATCATATTTTTATTCATTTTTCTTGTGGG
Source organism: Thinopyrum elongatum (assembly GCA_011799875.1). Taxonomy (NCBI): domain Eukaryota; kingdom Viridiplantae; phylum Streptophyta; class Magnoliopsida; order Poales; family Poaceae; genus Thinopyrum; species Thinopyrum elongatum. The sequence continues at coordinate 282,695,952 of CM022303.1, forward strand.
TTTGACTTGACAAGGCAATAAAATTGAGTAGGAGGAAGGAAAAAGTTAAGGCAGGGACTGATGGCGGTCTTCCGGTGGAACCGGCATCCCAGGTGCTTTCTCTAGCTTGGTAGTGTGATGTTGTCTTGCATGTTGCATACAGTGTCTAGCTTGTATTGCTTCTAATTTGATTAAATTACTTCTGCTTAGTTTACAGAAATAGTTGTGAATATGCCATGCCGTCCTGTTTTTCGTACATATTCCATCCTCATATCATGTGTTTGCCTTACATCAAAGTAGTGATTTTCGGTGTCATGCATGAATGAGTTCTAAAGAGTGAATTTTATTGCTTTTTCTTGTCGGTTTTACTTGACAATGCAAAATCAATAAAGCGAAAGGAAATTAGCAAGGCAGTGGATAATGGTGCTCCTTCCGACCAACTGAAACGGAGGGCCTCTACAGATTCTACTCTGCCATCCCCCCCAACAAGATTTGCAAGACAACACATGCATAGACACTCAACGTAGCTGTGTTGATGATGAGCATGTCTCCCCTAGTCCACCATCATAGGTGCTTCCTCTAACTTGGCACTGTTATATGTGGTTGCATGTTATGTATGATGTCTAGCTTGTATTGCTTCTAATTTTGTTGAATTCCATCTGCTTACTTTACACATTATACTTATGAGTAAGACACGTGTTCCTGTTTCTAGAACATACAATATCTGTCTATCACACCATGTTCTTACATCAAGGTACTACTGTTGTGTAACCTGCAACAATCACTTATCATAAGACATGTTTAACTTGGGAGTCTGATATAGGTTACATCTCGCATTTTTTTCTAGCTTGTACTACTAATTTGTTGAAATGTCACTAATGACGAGACAGTTTTAACTTGGTAGAGTGATATTCGTTGCATCTTACATATGGTGTCCAGCTTTCATTGCTTCTAATTTGTTGAAATGCCTTCTGCTTAGTTTACACATCATAGCTGTGAATATCCAATGCTGTGAATATGCAATGGCACTAATGACGAGAGACCTTTAACTTGGTAGTGTGATGTTGTTTGCATCTTGCATATGATTTATTTCTTGTACTGCTTCACATATGTTTAAATGCCAGTTATGACGAGACACTGTTAACTTGGCAGAGTTATATTTGTGGCATCTTTCATATGGTGTCTACCTTCCATTGCATTTCTTCTAATTTATTGAAACGCCTTCTGCTTAGTTTACACATAATAGGTCTGATTATCTCATGCCGTCCTATTTTTCGTACATATTACATCCTCCTATCATGCAGTTTTCTAACATCAAAGTTACCTGTTCCTCTGTATCACGTATCAATTTGTTCTGAAGAACTAAATTTTTATTCCTTTTTCTTGTTGGCTTGACTTGACATGGCAAAGCGAAAGAGGAAGGAACATAGAATGGTAGGGGTTAGTACTCGAGACGCACGGATAAGGAAGCAGAAGAATTATGAAGATTTTGCTGGTACTGATAGTGCAATAGAAGGTCCAAGTCCACCGGATAATTGTACAAACATGGTATCCCCTGCTACACCAGCTGCAAAACATTTCAAACGCAAATGAAAAGCTGGCACCAAACAAGTAACGACAGCCCTAGTTGTTGCATCATCTTCTTCCACAGTACCAACGGCTGCACGAGTTACTCGTTTGTCAACTCAGCTAGAGGTAAGTTCCCAAGCTCCCTTTCCACTACTTCCGAAGCACTCTTACCACAAGAGGAGTTGGTAAGATTAGATGAATCTTGTGAGCTTCAACAGCAAGAAGGTAGTTGCTCGAGTCAAGTTACAGTTGCATGCTTCTTTATATGTAGTCTCACAGTTTGATGTACACTAACACTTCCTATGTTCGTTGTTGGACTAGCACCTAGGCGCAAGAGGAAACAGACATCAGGGATAATGCTTGACAGGTTAACTAAATCTAGAGGAGGAAGAATGGAGATTCGTTTTGAGGCAGGTTTAAAAAGGCCACGTGATGCTACAGAGTCAGCCAAGTTAGTATCAGAGGCAGCGGTTGTCGTTAGGTGTCATGCATGTATCCTCCCAACATGGATTCAGTATAGGAATGACAAAGACGAAACCCAGTTCAACACCTTCCTCGACCATTTATCTGTAAGTATGGTTATGTATGGAAATTAGTAAAATCGTCTTGCTCTGTCCCATACTTTCTACGTTCCTGGTAATGAGACTCCCATAATTTTCAATAGATGAGGTTCAATTTGGATAGCCAAGATGATGCAACCAGACAAGCATGCACCCATGTTTTCAAGTCTGCTTTGCGACAGTATTAGTATAACTTGAGGAAAACTCACTTTGAAGGCAAGGCTAACAGTGAACTTGCCCAAACATCTCCAGTGGAAAATATAACGGATGAAGACTGGAGAGGCCTTGTTAAACACTGGTCTGATCCAAAGTATCAAGTACATTATATATATGTGATCAGATGACATGTTGAACTCCTATTTAGGCACGTGCCTCGCAAATCTATCTTCTTCTAGGTAAATTGTTCAAAGAACAAGGCCAACCATATGAAACTGAAATTCCAACAGACGACAAGATCTCGTAGCTATATTGCACACTGCGAGGCTCTTGTAACTAGCTGTTGTTTCACTCTTTTCGTTGTGCCATATTATCAAATCTATATTGACTTGTTCCAAATGCAGAGGAAAGCCCGCAAGGACCAAAAAGTAACTGAACCAAATGCTGTGGAAATCTTCAAGGACTGTCACACCAGCAAGACGAAGGGCATGACTACACCAGTCAAAGCAGCTATTGTAAGTTCTTAATCCTCATGCCTTTTAACTACCGGTTACTCTGACTTGTGCATTGAACTGCATGGTTTGCAGCCAATGTCTATTATTCTTTACAATTTTATAAACAATTGTCTTAGCGTATCATTGCACCTTACAAGGTTTAAAAGAGAGGAGTGATGTTCCTTTTATCTTGATCTGTAATCTAGTTCCGTGCTGGACTTGCCCACACAACGTTACAATTGCCTGTTTGTCTGTTCTCAGTTGTTTTGTGATATGAATGATTTCATACTATGTTTATTGTATTATAAACTTTGTTTCTTTATCCTTAGCTGTCAATACAATGTGAAGAAATAGACAATACCTTAGCCATGGTACATGGTCATGTGTTTGGAACCTAGTTTTATTATGTACTTTGCAGTAAAATACAACTAATATTTTACACGGGTTCAGCAAAATAAGTTCTATATATAGACCAAAGCTATTCTGTTTGGTTTTGTTGCCTCCTTAATAACTTCTGTTCTGGTACTACTAATATACAAACTCAACTTTTCAGCAAGCTATGGAACAAATGGTGGAACCGCCACCTTCTGAAGGTGACGAGGCAACCATAACCGCAATGTCACCTCTTGCTGCAGTGGGTCAGTACCTATCCACTAACAGTGCCAAAAGCACCTTCCTGCGTAATACTAGGTTGGTTGTTAAGGAAATCTCATCCAAACTTCCTCATGATCAAGATATGCAAGCTCAGAACATTGTTATATCTGCGCTCCAGACACAAGTCCAATCCCTAACAGAGACCCTTTGTGAAACAAGGACATCCATTGTTCGATGTCGTCAAGATATGCATTGTTTTGAAACCAGACTATCAGACATTTGCTATGTTGTTCAGGAGCCTAGGAGAAGTGAAGGCGAAGTTTATGGTACTCCATCAGATAGTACAACTTGAAAACGTAATTGTCAGGTCAAATGAACTGAGCTTCTGAACTTCTGATGGTGCATTTATCTGCCGGACTGTTAACTTTTATGCCAATCTTCCTTTTGTTATATGGTTGTAATTTGTTTTGTTGCGATACAAAATTTGTTCTTAACGAGCAGCGACCGACTGAAGAAAATAGCAAGCCATTTTTGTATAGTGTAGGGTGTTCCCTATATTTGCACTGGTGGCGAACTTTGATGCCCAGTGGATGTAATCTGTGCAATCGCCTTAATAGCCTAGCGTTAGTTTTTGGCTTATTTATTTCCTTAGACTTATTTTTCCTTGGTTTGCTAGTGGCCGCGACAACCATGGCCAGATATGGACCGTGGTAACCTTGAGCCTATTATGGGCTGTAGGATCAATGGGCCTCCTATGGGCCGTAGGATCAATGGGCCTCCTACCAGTCGTCGGATAAATGGGCCTCCAACGGGCCGTAGGATCCATTGGCCACACATGGGTCCAACAATTCGTGTGCCAAAACCGAACCACAACATGGGCCGTAAACGGGCGTAATTGGTATCAGGCCAGCACGGTCATGGGCCATTAACAGGCCGGAAGACAGCAAAGGCTTAATTCTGTCATAGGATTAACGGTCGTTAATGGGCCCGAATACATGATGGGTTGGAAACGGCGCAATGGGTTAACAAGCCACAAACGGGCCAATTCTAACCATGAGCTGAATTTGGCACACTAGGAGAACAAGCCAGTAACAGACCGGAAGTAACCGAGGGCCGGAAAGGAGCCCAAGAATTTATGGGCCGTCAGTAGGCCGAAAGCTAACACGGGCTGGAAACGGCCTATGTGAATCATGGGCCGTTAATGGGTATAAAGAAATTTACGATTTATTATGGGCCAGAGTAACCACGGGCCACTAAAGGGCCCAAAGGGACTAAATGCCTCATATGGGCCGAAAGCCGTCAGGGGCCATACATGGGCCGAAAGTGAAACTGACTGGTATTATACTGGACGGCCCACGCGACACTGTTGGGCCGAATTCGGAAAGGCCATAACGGGTCATGAGTTACTGGGCCGCAAAATGGGCTATATGTGAACAGACCGTTAACAGGCTTTTCATGGGCCGACCCGCTAGCTTTTGACCAAGTCAAACGGGCCAGCCTTTGTAAGCTAAATGGGCCACAGTTGGGCTGTGCCACGTGTTGACATATCATCGGCGCCTATCTGTCCCAATGGCGAGCTGACACGTGGTTCCTGTGGCCAATGAGAATTTTACACGTGGAAAATCCCCACTGGTCTGGGTTGTTAACGGGTTATCGGATGCAAACCGGAACCAGATAGCTTAACGGCGACCCATTACGGTGGATGCCACATGTCGGTTAACCTTGATGAAAACACTTCCATGACGCGCCATTTATCGTCATGGAAGTGGACACCTCTGTGATGATAATTTTGGTAATGTCATGGAACACTTCTAAGACAGCACAGGTATGACTATCTTGATTCTGTCAAAAAATCGTCATGGATTTACATGCATGACAGAAAACGTGACCTACTGTGACAAACACGTATCATCACGAAAGTGTTTTTTTTTGTAGTGGAGTCCACCATTGAAAGGATCGATATGGTTGACTAGGGGGGGGGGGTGAATAGACAACTACCAATTTTTAGCTTTTCTTAACAAATTAGGTTTAGCAACAAGTAGGTTGTCTAGATGTGCAACTAAGTGAGTAACCTATAAGATGCTAACAACAAAAACAACAAGTGAAAGCAAAGGATACAACACAATAGTAGCTTTGCACAAAGTAAAGGTAAGAGATAACCACAAGTGGAGCCAGTGGAGATGAGGATGTGTTACCGAAGTTCCTTCCCTTTGAAGGGAAGTACGTCTCCGTTGGAGCGGTGTGGAGGCACAATGATCCCGAAGAAGCCACTAGGGCCACCGTCTTCTCCTCACGCCCTCACACAATGCGAGATGTCGTGATTCCACTAGTGGTGCCCTTTAGGGCGGCGACCGAACCTTTACAAACAAGGTTGGGGCAATCTCCACAACTTAATTGAAGGCTACCAACAACACCACGAAGCTTCACCACAATGGAATGTGGCTCCGAGGTGACCTCAATCGTCTAGGGTGCTCAAACACCCAAGAGTAACAAGATCCGCAATGGATTAGTGGGGGGAATCAAATTTCTCTTGGTGGAAGTGTAGATCGGGGCCTTCTCAACCAATCCATAGAGAATCCATAAGTTTGATTGGCTAGGGAGAGAGATCGGGCGAAAAATGAGCTTTGGAGCAACAATGGAGTTTGGGGGAGGAAGAGGTGAGTCTTCTTGAAGAAGAAGACCCTCTTTTATAGTGGGGAACAAATCCAACCGTTATGCTCTTCTCAGCTCGCACACAAGCGGTACTACCGCTCTACCGCTTCCTACAGTATGCCAAGGAGAAAGAGGAAACAGGGGAGAATAGAGCGCCGAGCGGTAGTAGTAGCGGTGGTAGGGGAGGTACTACCGCCTACAGGCGGTACTACCACCTCTACTGCCGCTCCCATTTCCGCTCGTCCTGCAGGGTCTAACGAGGTTGCACGGTAGAGACCCAGAGGTACTACCGTAGAACCCGACACGAAAAGTCGAGACCACATCAATGAGCGGTAGTACAAGCGAAACTATCTGCGGTACTACCGCTTGCAGCTCTCCACCACTTCTTCAGCAAAACAGATGGACTACTCCAAAGAAGCAGAAAGAAGAGATGGGTGCAATATGAGTGTGTATGTGATGATTCCACCCAAACCTTTCCGAAGCGGACCCCCTCTTGATTGTACGTTTTTCCCTATGACTCAAGTCCATCGAAAAGGAAACGCAGGAAAGAAAACCGTCTTCACTCTGAAACTCCGAGGGGCTCAAATCGTCTTGTGCCATATGTTTGATAATCTGAAATGCTCAATGCACACGATTAGTCCGCGAACACATTGTCATCAATCACCAAAACCACTTAGGGAGAAATATGCCCTAACCATCTCCCCCCTTTTGGTGGATTGATGACAACATGGGATTTGCACTAAAGATATAGCAATGAGGTGTGCAAACCCACAGTCTACAAAATATAGATGGGATCCCCCTAGATGTGTGCACTACTTTCTATATGCTTCTGGAATGCAAAGTGCACACATTTAGGATCAACACTCCCCCTATATTTTATAGACCAAGCAATACTTGCAAAAACATAATAAGCAAGATAGCAGGCAAGTAATAACATGTGAGCATACATATAAGGGCATAACCATAAGATACATCTCACATGCAAAGGCAAATAATAACATGAAGTACTCGACATAATAGATAGAGATAGGGTAGCACATATGTCTCACACCATATGGTCTCAAACTCATAAGACAGACTCAAACCAAAGCAAATGAAATAGTTCGAGCGAGGAAAGCAATGACAAATAAGAGGACACACACTCGACACAAGACACATCAAATCCCTAAAATCTCTCCCCCTTTGGCATCGAGACACCAAAATGGCAGAGAGTACACCTAAGAACGAGGGTGGTAGCAGTACTCCACGACATCACCAATCGTGCTCCTCCTCCTCAGACTCCTATGCAGCAGGTGGTGGACCTCCAGTTCCCTCATCAGAATCAGTCCACGGGCAGTGATGTCTGATCCAAGTATCCTCATCAGTGATCCTGTCCTCAGAGCCACTAGCAATGTCAAGACCAACCTGCCTCATGATGGCCTTGTCACGACTTCGGGCCTTCTTTGCTTCCACGTGAGCCTTGTACTGTCCCTTTGCCTAGAAGCAGAACAACTTCTTCATCTTCTGCTTGAGCTTCTTAGCCCAAGAGGGCTCCTCTGATGGTGGCTCATAGTCCGGCTCGTCATCCTCATCGCACCTGCCAATGTCAGTCTCTGGGGGAGCAGGAGCAGAAGTCCCCCACTTCTCCTTCTGTCTCAGTTGAATAACATCATGAGACACTAAGTCCCCAGTGATAAGATCCTCATCCAGAAACGAAGAAGCCCACGTCTCCTCAATGAGCTGCATCAAGTAAGGGCCATAGATGATGCACTTACGCTCCATGACCGCGGAGTGAAGTTCTGACCACATGACATGAGAAATCTCCAACACCTCCTGAGTGCCCTGCTGCTTCTGGCAGAAGAGAAGTAGGTCCACCAGATAGGAGTGCACCATATCCTGGTTGCCAACGCGAGGGAACAGAGTGTTCCTGAAGATCCGATGCATGACATCAAGAAAGGGCTAGAGCTCATAGGAGACGTGCCCAGTTTCAGACACCTTTTTGGTGGAGAAAGGCCAAAGAGCCTCCTTGCGAGTAGCAGTAGCCTCCCGGTGAGGGCGAAACCCAATTGGGGTTTGGGTGCCCTGATCATCGTAAGAGAGGCTTTCCATGAAGCTCTTCCAAGTAGCTGACAGACGCCGACCATTGGTCATCCAAGTAAGAGTCCTGTCCTCATCATGTCCAAAGTGCACTGTGGCGAAGAACTGAGCCACAAGCTTCGCATCAAAGTCCTTGTTGAATGAGACGATCCTCTTGATATCTAGCTCCTCACACCTCTGCAAAGAAGCTCCAAAGTAAGCCAAGTCCTTCTCCATGCGAGTCAGATCAACATACTTGACTTTCACATACAGATTCTTCTTCCCCTTCAACACATAATGATAGATAGACCGCTGCATCTTGTTCCAAAATGGGCGACTGACAAGCGAAGGATCTTGAGGCACCCGGTACGGATTGCACTTACGCGCCAAACAGAACTCCTGGGCAGGCGTCTTATGAGCACCCTTGGTCCCCTTGCCCTTGGAAGCAAACACTTTGACCCTCTATATTGGCTGCTCACTGGAGCCACTCACTGGCATGAAGCCACTCTCTGGCACATCAGCAGAATGGTAACGCTTGGAGCCATCGGCACGAGTGGGATTCTTGCGACGAGCCTAATGCCCGGAGTTACTACCACCTGGAACGCACACGCAAAAGCAAGAAGGAAGACAGGAGTAAAAAAATTGCATAAGCCCAAGAAAAGGAGATACACAAGAGTGAAGGTTGAACGGTAAAAACTAGAAGTTGGCAGCTCGAGGTGGTAGTACCGCACCTCCCAGCGGAAGTACCGCTCACAAGCGGTAGTACCGCTCCATAGGAGCGGTAGTACCACTCGAGGCGGAAGTCAGCGTGGCTGACAACTGCCGCGGAGAGATCCAGTACTACCGGAGGTGCCAAATTCAAATTTTCGCGGTGAAACCTTCAATCTACCTACTCTAGCAGTCTCCCAAGTCCTACTCATGCCTCGGTTTGACCAAAAATTGATGAAAGCAACGCATAGAGCCCTAGACCTAGATTCAAGAAATAGAATCATAGGAGAGAGGTACGGGGGTAATACCGGCTTCCATGGCACGAGGAGAAGGTGGGGATCGGTCACACCGGTCGAAATCGTGGGAGACGGCCCGGAACCGGTGGCCCCCCGGCGGCCCTCCAGTGCTTGCTTGTCGCCTGAGAGAGGAAAGGGAGAGGAGGAGAGATGCGAATGGGTATGGGGGAGTGGAAACTCCCCCTGCCCGACTCATAACCCCCAACACCCAGCCACTGAGCGGTAGTACCGCTTGGGGAGCGGTAGTACCACCCCGGTACGAACCCACGGCAGAAGGCCTGGTAGTACCGCTCAGGCGGCAGTACTGGGGAGCAAGGCGGTAGTACCACTTAGAAGTGGTAGTCCCACCCAGACTCCATGGTAGTACCACGCAGACGACAACAAGCAGGAACAAGGTAGGAAGGGGTAGCTTAAGCAATGGCGGAGACAAGAAGCAACAACAAATGAGAAGAGTCACTCCAAAAACAATCAAATAAAATGAGAGCAACCTAAGAGTGACTCAGAACACACAAGAAGTCCTAAAGACAAGATACAACAAAATAGCCAACTCGAGTACTACCCTCTCAAAGAGAGGGCGGTGGCCAAAGCCACCTATGTTTGAGTGAAGTGGTATGACACCACGAAGATTTTAACCTTGGGTTCATGACCAAAACTCATCTTTGAAGCACAAGTACCATAAAAATGGCTAATGTGAAAGACTTGATCGATTTATGCATAATGGGAGGGGGAGTTCATTGAGAGAACAACACTCCCCCTATGTCCATGCCTACATCTAGAACAAGATATAATGATGAATGCGGTGGGGTGTGCCTAGATTCAAGCCACATTGCTCGAATCAATGATATTTAGCTCATGCCTTAACTCGCGAAATCTTGCTTCATCTAGAAGCTTGGTTAAGATATCCTCTAGTTGCTCTTGAGTGTTGATGTAGATGATCTCAATATCTCCACGCTTGATGTGGTCCCAGATGAAATGATGACGAATCTCAATGTGCTTCGTCTTGCTATGTTGCACCGGATTGTATGAGATCTTGATAGCACTTTCATTGTCACATTGAAGAGGCACTTTGTCACAAGTGACACCATAATCCTTTATAGTTTGCCTCATCCATAGCAATTGTGCACAACAACTTGTGGCGGCTACATACTCGGCCTCGGTGGAGGAGAGAGACAGATAGTTTTGCTTCTTCGAAGACCAACTCACCAAAGAGCGACCAAGGAATTGGCACCCTCCAGAAGTTGACTTCCTCTCCACACAATCTCCCGCCCAATCCGGGTACGAATAGCCCATGAGATCAAAGCTTGCTCCTTTGGGGTACCATAAACCAAAGTTTGGGGTATGAGCCAAATATCGAAAGATTTGCTTGACCGCCACATAGTGGCTTTCCTTAGGTGCGGCTTGAAACCGTGCACAAATTCCCACACTCAACATGATATCCGGTCTAGATGCACAAAGGTAAAGCAAGGATCCAATTATGGAGCGATATACCTTTTGATCCACCGCTTTACCATTGGGATCACTGTCAAGCTTGCATTTGGTGGGCATGGGACACTTGACCGGCTTGACATCATCTAGCTTGAATCTCTTGAGCATGTATTGGGTATACTTGGCTTGGTTGATGAACATTCCTTATCTCCTTTGCTTGACTTCGAACCCAAGAAAGAACTTCAACTCTCCCATCATAGACATCTCAAACTTCTCGGTCATTAGTGCGGCAAACTCATCATTGAAAGAATTCTTAGGAGAACCAAAAATAATATCATCAACATATAGTTGGCATATGAACAAATCCCCTTTGACCCTCTTAGTAAAAAGAGTGGATCAATTTTCCCAATTTCAAACCTACGATCTTGCAACAGCTCGGTAAGGTGCTCATACCACGCACGTGGCGCTTGTTTAAGGCCATAGAGCGCCTTCTTGAGTTTCTATACATGATTGGGGAGCTTGGGATCCTTGAATCCTGGAGGTTGTTTGACATATACCAACTCATTTAAAGGACCATTAGGAAATGCACTCTTCACATCCATTTGTTGCAACTTAAAATCATGATGAGATGCATATGCAAGCAACATGCGAATAGATTCAAGATGAGCAACGGGGGCAAAGGTTTCACCGTAGTCGATACCCTCGACTTGGGAGTAGCCTTGTGCCACCAATCTTGCCTTGTTTCGAAAAACCACACTATTCGCATCTTGCTTGTTCTTGAAGATCCATTTGGTCCTAATGACATTGTGTTCCTCCGTTGGCCTTGGCACTAATTCCCACACTTGGTTGCGCTCAAAGTTGTTGAGTTCATCATGCATGGCTTCGAGCCAATCCACATCATCGAGTGCCTCATGTACCTTTTGGGGTTCAACACACGAAACAAACACATGATGCTCACAAAAATTTGACAATTTTCTATGAGTAGTTACCCCTTTTCTCAAGCTTCCAAGCACATTCTCCATGACATGTTGTTGATGCTTGAGCTTGGACACCACCTTGGTGGCATGGCGCTCCAAAAGTTCCTCAATTGGCATTTGAGGATCATCATCTTGATCATTTTGAGCACCGTCTTGAGCTTGCTCTTGATCATGAGCTTGTGCTTGATCTTGAACATTCTCGGAGTCATGAACTTGATCTTGGGCATCATTTGGTGCACCATCATCTTCATGAGTTTGATCTTGCCCTTGATCTTGTTCATTTGGTTGAGGGCCTTCACTTTGTTCTTTGAAAGTGAGTGAGTCTAGCGTTGGTGATGGCTCCACTTGAGTAGATCATTGTCCTTCTCCTTCGGCCACAAGGGGTTCCTCAATGGCGAATATTTGACCAATCCCCATTCTTATTATGGCTTGGGGAGGAATTTCATCACCTACATCACAAAGACCACTTTGCTCCACTTGGGAGCCATTATTTTCATCAAACTCCATGTTAGACGTCTCCTCAATGAGTCCATTGGACTTGTTGAGGACACAGTAAGCATGAGAGTTTGTGGCATAACCAACAAATATGCCCTCTTGAGCTCTAGGTTCAAATTTAGACAAACGAACACCTTTCTTGAGAATGAAACACTTACAACCGAACACCCGAAAGTACTTGAGGTTGGGCTTGTTACCAGTAAGTATCTCATATGGAGTCTTGTTCAAGCCTTTGCGGAGGTAGAGCCGATTGGATGCATGACATGCGGTGTTGATGGCTTTGGCCCAAAAGTTATACTAAGATTTGAATTCCGCCATCATGGTCCTTGCCGCATCCATCAACACCCGGTTCTTCCTCTCCACCACACCATTTTGTTGAGGGGTATAAGGTGCGGCATATTGGTGCTTGATCCCCTCATCACTAAGAAACTCATCCAAGGTGTAGTTCTTGAACTCGGTGCCGTTGTCACTTCTAATCATCAATATCTTTGCTTCATGTTGACGATAAGCTGCATTAGCAAAGTTGATGACGGTTTGTTGAGTCTCACTCTTCCTCTTGAAAAAGTATACCCATGTGTATCTTGAGTAATCATCCACAATCACCAAGCAATACTTTCTTCCCCAAGACTATCAAAGGATGGAGGACCAAAGAGATCCATGTGAAGGAGCTCCAAGGGCCTCTTCGAGTAGATGACAGTCATGGGTCGGTGAGCCATTTCATGAAGCTTTCCTTTGATACAAGCACTGCAAGCATGGTCTTTGGCAAAACTCACATTTGTTAGTCCACGAACATGTCCCCCCTTGAGGAGACTTTGCAAAGATCTCATATTGACATGGGCTAGTCGGTGATGCCAAAGCCATCCCACATCAACTTTAGCCATTAGGCAAGTCGCGGTCTTAGTGGGTCTATCGTGGGAAAACACGGCCACCTATGGGGCCATCGGCCCCTTATGGTTCGGCAGGGGGGAAGGATGCATTGCACAAAGAGTGGAGGGCGCAGAGCAGCACGACAACGATCACACGGGCAGTTTTTACCCAGGTTTGGGCCACTGCGAGGCGTAAAACCCTACTCCTATTTTGGTGGATTGATGAGAGGACCGTGGTGGAGACGCAACGCTCTAGCCCGGCAAGGTCGCCTCGGGGCAAGAGCAGCTACGCGTGTATGAGTGTACAAGGGTCCAAATCCTTTCTAAGGTTAGCATGGCCCTCCTTTTATAGATCAAGGGGTCACCACAATGGCAAATCAGTCATTGCATACTGATTAGATAGCAAACAGTGCTATCATACCTAACTCTGCAGACAGGACAGAGCGCATTAAATGCGCCGCTTAGTGTCACATCATAGCGAAGCCCGACAAGCCTTGTCGTGCCGTTCGGCCACCTTCTCGCCTGCCTGCGTGACATGTCCCTGGATGGGTGTCATTTGGAGGTGATTTCCTCTGGAAGCGGCTGCCACATGCCAAATAATAGCCACTTAGTCACTTGGGGGCTCGACACCTCACCGATTCGATGATTTGCGTTGCCGTGAGGTGGAGCGGTGGAGCCTTGGCGGGGTAATCCGCCCTCGGCATCCCCGACAAGCCTGCCGGGGCAATCTTGAGACTTGTCTTTGGGGCAATCTCGTCCCCGCCAGGCTCGCCTGCCAGGCAAGGGAGGTTTTTCCTTAGTGGTATCTTACTCCTTTGGTTGGTTTTGGTCTTCTTGATCCGCCCTTTGATTTCTCAAAGAGCTGATCTCTTCTGCTTAGTCTTGTCTTGGATGCTGCAACCTTGTTCTCGAGCCTGTGTACAGTCTGGGCAACAGACCTGGGGTTTGTTGCACTGACAGGAGCCCCCGGGCCTGGCCTGAATGCGCTGCCGAGCATCGTCAGGGTAGGCCCTGTCCAGTACACAGGCGGTGAGGCTGCGGTAGCTCACCCTTTGAGATCTTCTTTGCTTCTTCATTAATCCGAGCTTGAGTCAGTTTCTCGTGCATCGTGCAAGACATTGTGGGGGAGATTATGAGCCATGATCCATGGGCTACCCATGTCCCACGTTCACGGGGTGGTAACTGCCATTCCACTATCTTTCCCACTTGCAGCGCTTCCACCACATGTACCGCATGCGTTGCGCGGGGTTGGCGGCGGACGTGGAGGGCGTGGAAATGTGTGCCATGGCAGAAACCCAGACGCCATGGATTGGTGCTGAGGGTCGGCCTTGATTCCTTGAGCTATTGGTTGCGCAGGGAAACTGGGTTGGAGGAGTAGGGCGGCTGCCTTCAGGGAGAGGAGAGAGCCCCCAGTCCCGTTCGCCTATAAAAAGGAACGCAGGGCAGGGTGCTTCTCCACGCATCTCACCCCTTCCTTCTCCTTAGCATCTCTGGTCCACCATGGTGAGGGGCCGGGGTCGTGGCGGTTCTTCGGCGGTGGCGACGAGGGCTTCTACTTGACAGCGCCTCCCTCCTCCTATTGGAAACGCGGGGGCGGAGCCCGCCGCGGGAGGAGGTGGGAGGGGGCGAGGTCGCGGCCGCCGTGGTGCAATCAGAGCACCACCCCGTCCTCCTCAACCCTTGGAGATCAACCGCTAGAGTTCATCATTAGGTTGTATAAGCCCCCGCGCGGCCGCCTCCGCCTCCCTACTCCATTTGCGAGGGTGATGGAATTTGAACAACCGCGCGCACTGAAGCTGCACATGAGGGGTTGTTGTAATGGCAGCATGCAGGTGGATGTGGATTTCCCCACCCCTCATGTCATGCTCTTCCGACGTGGCTGGAAGACTTTTGCCCGCGCCCACAGCTTGTCGGAGGGGCACGTCCTCCATTTTAAATTAATGGATGCCGAGCTGCTCTCCGTCAAGGTCTTCGGATGCTCGGGAGCACGCTTAGGGTTCTGCGCGGAGAGCTCGACCGATGATGAAAGCTCCTCCTCGAGCGATAGCGACGAGGAGGACAGTGACGGCAATGATGATGGCACCGATGGGGAGGACGACAGCTCCGACTCCGGCTGAACGCCAGCTGCACCATCACCGTCAGGTGGCGGCACCATCATCTGCACTTGCATCTCACTCCCGGCAAGGTGATTTGCCGGGGAGTTGGATGCAGAGGTGGCGATGATGTCTTCGGCTCCTCCAGCAGCCTTCCAGCTGGGCCCCAGCAGGCTTCCTCATGGGCTGCAGCTTCGTTCGCCCTACCGCGTCCTGCTGGCCCTGGTGGCGGTGGTCAGGGGGACCCTTCCGCCACTCTCTTCGCCATCTCCTTTGCCCGTGCCCTCCCAATCTGGTCGGGCTCCCTGTCAAGGGGCCGACGGGGTCAGGCTGGGCTTCTACCCAGGCACCCCTTTTGCCCTCTTCTCTTCCCACCGTAGTGCCTAGGAGGAGAGGGACAAGAAAGGGATTACGGGGCACTTATCTTTTTTCAGTTTAAAATGTGTAGGCATTGGCCAAACTTTAGTCTAAGTAATGTAAACTTCTTTATCCATGTTTGTGTTCTGTAAGATTTGTACTTGCTTATCAGCATATTAATGAAAAAACAAGCTTTGCCGGGTACTTGTGCATGTATCATATCCATGCAGAGGTGAAATGCCTCTATACATTTAAGTAAACAAGTTTCCCTGGCAGGCTATCCTGCCGGTGCCCTTAGTTTGTTGCCGCGGGGCTAGGCCTGCCGGGCACAAAACCACAAAAAGGGACCCGCCCCCTGCCGAACCTTTTCCATCAAAGGCCACTGCGACCACCCTGACCGAAGCAGTGTTCGAGTCAAAGGGTAGGAGCACCTATGTTTCGAAGGTGGCGGGTTTTTCATATGCGCAAGTTTTCAAATTACAGGACAAGTATGGATAAGAAGGAACTTATCTGTTTGGTCTGCCAGGGATCGTCACGTAGACTCGTCTTCACTTCTTCTCTTCGGGATCAAGTCCATGGCAAGAACCCTGCAACTTAGTGCAGATGAAAACAATGCCACATGTGACCTCATCTACATGATCATGCTATGCTCATGACATGCTTATGCATGCATGCAAGTTTCGGGCCCCCCCAGCGCTTTGTTTATTTCTCTGTTGCTCAGGGTCTGCGCCTGGCTTTGTACAAAGGGTTACATGCAACTTTAGCAAAGCTTGTACAAAAGGGTGGCTGCCGGGCAGGGCCCGAAAGCCGCGCCTTACGGGTAGAACTTACGAAGATGCTCAATGTTCCATGAGTTTTGCAATTGAATGCCATCTCCGGTCTCCAGACGGACTACGCCAGGTCTGGTGACTCGTACTACCCGGTAAGGGCCTTCCCACTTCGGCGTCAACTTGTTTGCACCCTTGGCAGACTGAACACGCCTAAGGACAAGGTCGCCTTCCTCAAAGCTCCGGGCATGAACCCTGCGGCTGTGATAGCGGCGCAGGGCTTGCTGGTAGCGTGCAGCACGCGTAGCAGCCGGGAGACGGTTCTCCTCAAGTAGCACAGCGTCGTCACGCCGGTGCTGTTCCTGCGCTACTTCATCGTAGGCAAGCACTCGAGGAGACCCGAATATGAGTTCTGTGGGGATAACTGCTTCTGCCCCATAGACTAGGGAGAAGGGAGTCTGCCTGGTAGCTCGATTTGGTGTCATACGGAGGGACCAAAGAACCACCGGCAGCTCGTCGATCCATCGCCTGCCGCATTTCTGCAGCCTATCAAAAGTTCTTATCTTGAGACCCCGCAGCACTTCAGCATTCGCCCTCTCAGCTTGCCCATTGCTTCTGGGATGGGCCACAGAGGCAAATGAGACCTTGCTTCCGAGGGCATGAACGTATTGCATGAAGGCGCGGCTTGTGAATTGGGTGCCATTATCGTTGATGATTCGGGCAGGTACCCCAAAGCGGCACACCAATCCTTTCAAGAACTTGATAGCTGATTGCGCGGTCACCTTTCTCACTGGCTCTACTTCCGGCCACTTTGTAAACTTGTCGATTGCAATGAACAAGAATTCAAAGCCCCCGGTAGCATGGGGGAAGGGGCCCAAGATGTCGAGCCCCCAGACCGAAAATGGCCATGACAAAGGGATTGTTTGAAGAGCTTGAGCAGGCTGATGGATATTCTTGGAGTGGAACTGGCAGGCTTCACACTTGGTGACTAGCTCAATTGCGTCTTGGAGGGCTGTGGGCCAATAGAAACCTTGCCGGAAAGCTTTCTCGACCAAGGCCCTTGATCCGATGTGGGAGCCAGACATACCCTTGTGTATCTCTGCCAGCAGTTCCTTTCCTTCTTCCCAGTAAATGCACTTCAATTTCACACCGTTGGGTCTTCTTCTGTATAGCGTGTCGTCAACGAACTGATACATACTGGCCCTCCGGGCTACTCTTTCAGCTTCTTCTTGTTCTTCGGGAAGTTCTCCTGTTTGGAGGAAATGAACAATGTGCCGCGCCCAAGTTGGAGCCTGGGGCTCAGCAACAAGGACTAGTGGCACCTCCTCGCCAATGGGAGTGCATGCCTCGATCGCAAAGACTGGTAGTTTGGCGGGAGGGTGCAGCTCACTGATCGAAGGGGAGTTGTTCCCGCCAAGCTCTTTGCCGGGGGCTTCGGGAAGCTCTGCCGGGAGAGGCTTGCCGGAGTTCAATTTCCTCCTCTTGCTGGCCATTGTTGCTGGGGATACGGAGGGTTGAGTCAGATGGAGAACAAAAGTCCCTGGTTCCACAGGGAGTTTTTGAGCAGCGCACTTTGACAGATGATCAGCAATCCTGTTTTCCGCACGTGGCACGTGCTCTGTTTGCAATCCATCAAAGCGCTCCTCCAACTTCCTCACTTCCTTGATGTATGCCTCCATCAATGGGCTTTGATAATCCTTGTTGACTTGCCTCACCACAAGTTGTGAGTCTCCACGGATGATCAGCTTCTTGATTCCTAGTTCTGTTGTAATTCAGAGCCCAGCAAGGAGCCCTTCATACTCTGCAGTATTGTTGGTAGCCTTCTCCCGAGGGAAATGCATTTGAACGACGTACTTATGGTGCTCCCCAGTGGGAGCAACGAGAAGCACGCCAGCTCCTGCACCTTGTAGGGAGAAGACACCATCAAAATACATAATCCATTCTTGGGGCGCTTCGTTGCTGGGGATGACTGTCTCCAGTATTTCTTCATCAGGGGTTGGCATCCACTCCGCAATGAACTCTGCTAGTGCTCTACTCTGAATAGTTGATGTGCTTTCAAACTTCAAACCAAAGCTGGATAACTCCAAAGCCCATTCCACGATTCTGCCTGTGGCCTCGGGGTTTCGGAGTATGCGTTGCAAGGGGAAGCGAGTGACAACCGTGATCTCGTGGGCTTGGAAGTAGTGGCGCTATTTCCTTGAGGCCATGATGAGGCCAAAAATCAATTTTTGCACACCAGAGTACCTCGACCTAGCCCCCTGCAACAGGGAGCTGACAAAGTACACTGGGCGCTGCACCACCTTCTTCCTTGTCGTGATCTTGGAATTGTCTCCGCCGCCTTGCTCTTCCTTGTCTTGAACTGCATCTGACCTTGCCGGGACGGGTTCACTTTCCTCACCAGAGGGGACGGCGGTGGCGGGTGCTGCTTCATCTACCTCCCGCTATGCCACCAGCACTGCGCTAACCACTTGATTGGTCGCTGCTAAATATAGCAGCAACGGCTCTTGTGGTTTAGGAGAGACTAAGGTGGGAATAGAGGAAAGGTAGGTCTTCAAATCTTGTAGCGCAGCATCTGCCTCCAGGGTCCACTCCACGGGCCCTGCCTTCTTCAAGATTTTGAAGAACGGCAAGGCGCGTTCGGCGGACTTGGAAATGAACCTGCTCAGCGCAGCAACACATCCAGTCAAACGCCTCACGTCTTTAACTGTCTTGGGTGCTTGTATATGCTCGATAGCCTTGATCTTGTCGGGGTTGGCCTCTATCCCCCGATGGGACACGAAGAAGCAAAGTAGCTTTACCGGAAGGAACGCCAAACACACATTTCTCCGGGTTCAGCTTCAAGTTGATCATGCGCAGATTTGCAAAGGTCTCTTCCAAATCCTGAATGAGAGTCATTCTGTCCTTGGTTTTGACCACTATATCATCCATGTAGGCTTCAATATTTCTGTCCAGCTGGGACTCAAAGCCAATCTGTACTGCTCTTGCAAAAGTGGATCCAGCACTCTTCAACCCGAAGGGCATCCATACAAAACAGTACGTGCCACATGGGGTTATGAACGCGGTCTTCTCTTCGTCTTCCTTGGACATGAAGATCTGGTGGTATCCAGAGTAGGCATCCAGAAAGGAAAGCAGGTCACACCCGGAGGTGGAATTCACAATCTGGTCGACGCGCGGCAAGGGGAATGGGTCCTTCGGGCATGCTTTGTTCAGATCTGTGAAATCTATGCAAAGCCTCCATTTCCCATTCGCCTTGCGCACCACCACTGGATTTGCTAACCACGTTGGATGCAATACTCTTCTGACCAAACCAGCTGCCTCGAGTTTCTTGATCTCCTCGTCAATAAACTGCTGCCGCTCCAAAGCTTGCTTCCGGACCTTCTGCTTGACGGGCCGGGCATGTGGGCAGACAGCAAGGTGGTGCTCGATTACCTCCTTGGGAACACCGAGGATGTCAGATGGTTGCCAAGCAAACACATCGACATTCACCCGCGGGAAGGCAATGAGCGCACTTTCCTATTTATCGTCGAGGGTGGCACTGATGGTAAACGTACCATCAATGCCAGCCAGCCCTGCCAGGACCTTCTTCACAGCGGGTGCAGCAGCCTTGGATCTCTTGCTATTGGAGCTCTCCGGCAAGTCATCAACGGGCGCAGCGCACTCTGAAGAGGTACGCTTCCCGGATTCCTTGCTGGTGTCCTTGCTGGTTTTCTTCTTTTTCTTGCTTTCCTTGGTGGGAGTAGTGGCTTCCGCGGCCTCTGCAGCGACTGCTTCCTGGTGCATCTTGTCCACGCATATGATTGCGTCTTTCTTGTCTGATGGAATGGAAATGACGCCCATTGGCCCTAGCATCTTCAAAGTGTTGTAGGCATAGTGGGATGCCGCCATGAATTTGGCCAGGGCAGGGCGACCAAGGATTCAATTGTACGGTAGGGGGAGGTCAACCACAACAAACACGATCTTCTCAGTCCGGTAGTTTAACTCCCCCCCCCCCCGAATGTTACCGGCAGTGTGATTTTCCCCTTAGGACGACTCCTACCAGGGTTGATCCCTTGGAACGTACCAGTAACCTTGAGGTCTTCATCTGCTATCTGGAGTTTGCTGATGACCTTCAAAGAAATCAGATTCAACCCGACCCCTCCGTCAACCAACATCTTTGTGACCTTGAGGTTGCGGATCATTGGTGAAACCAACAACGGCAAACACCCTATCGTGGTAGTGCGGTCAGGGTGATCCTCCTTATCAAAGATGATGGGCGTGCAGGACCACTTGAGTAGCTTCCGAGAATCTGCCGCTAGCTCCACGACATTGACCTCACGCGCCCACTTCTCAAGTTGGCGGTGAGAGGAGTGCAGAGATGCACCCCCGTCAATGCATAGGGCGTCAGTGGCTTTCTGGAACTCCTGCTCACTGGTTTCCTCTTCATCTCCTTCGTCACTCTCATCCTCGCAATCCTTCTTCTCACGGCCTTTGGCGGGTTTCCCCTGATACTGAGGAGCCTTGTCGGGGCGACCTTATCTGCCGCCTCGGCCCTTTCCGCCAGCGCCATCTTGATCTTTCTCCTTATCACGCTTCTCGTACTCAGCCCTCTGCTTCTTGATGAGTTGCTCAACCTGATGACACTCCTGAAGATCGTGGCCCTTGGTCCGATGGATCTTGCAGTACGGCCCATCACCCTTCCCAGCCTTCTCGGCAGCCGCGACTTCCCGGCAATCAGTGCACTCGGCAGCTTCCTTGCTGGAAACCTCGGTCTTGGCCTTCTTGCCAGTACTAGGTGCACTCAATCCTTCAACGGTCATCACCGCTTTATCCTTGCGCTTCTTGTTGTGCTTCTTGTTCGTCTTCTTCTGGTTGGTGGTGTCTTCGTCGTCCTCTGATTCTATGTCGATGCCATCTTCTTCACCGGGGAGTCTTCTCCCCTTTTCTACTCGGGCACACTTATCCACCAGAGTGTATAGCTCATTCACAGTCTTGGGTAACCGAACGTTCATTTTAGAATGTATCCGACAGTTGCGCACGTTGGACTGGAATGCGGCTATCACAGCTGCCGGGTGGATGTCTAGAATATTCCTGTGCACCTGACTGAACCTCTGCATGTACTTCCGCAGACTCTCTCCTTCCTTGTGCGGAAGGAGCTGCAAGTCGCTGGGCCGCCCTGGTTCTTGATGGCCGTCCGTGAAGGCGCCAACAAACTCATGACACAGGTCAGGCCAGGTCGAGATGGAATTCTCTGGCAAGTGCATCAGCCAAGACCTCACATTTGGCTTGAGTGCCAAAGGAAAGTAGTTGGCGAATACCTTCTCGTCCCTTCCCCCGGCATCTTGAACAGCGATGGTGTAGATGCTCAAGAACTCTGCTGGGTTCAATCTTCCATCGTACTTCTCTGGTATTTCTGGCTTGAACGTGTGAGCACATGGCCAACGGACTTGCCGCAGCTCGCGAGTGAAGGCGGGGCACCCAACCTCGAAAGGTAGGTACCCACCTTCACCGGGCATGGGCTCGTCGATGTTGGGGCCATTGCGCCTATCAGACTGGCATTGGGCTTCACGACGTCGTTCGATGGTGACACGCGCGTCTTCCCTCCTCTTGTCTTCCAGGACTCGTTGCTGGTCTCGTCATGCTTGAGGATCGGATGAAGCCATTGATACGTCGTCGGGTTCTTGGTCGCATGGCTCTGGCTGCGGCCCCTGCGCTGGCTGCCGCGGAGGGATTGCACCATGGGGGTGGCCCCTTCGGTACGGCCAGCGGCTCGGGCCGTTGTCGCCGCCTGTGGAGGCCGTGACGGGGCCGCTCGTTGTGATCCTCCCACCTCGGCGAAAGCAATCAGGCTCTGAATGGTGGCTCTTCACTCATTCATCTGATCGGCCGACGGCGGAAATCTCAACAGGAGTTGGGCCCGCGCCATGGCCTCCGAAGCAGTGCTCGGCATAGATGATGTCGTAGACCGCAACGTCGCCTGGCTTCTAACGGTGCCTATAGTGGTAGCGCCATGCTCTCATCGCCGCGAGCCAGTCGCCAGGGTGGCATGGTGATGATATGGATGTGCTTGGGGATCGGCGGCTCCGTTCAGCGCATCGGCTTGGCTAGCCCGTCCCGGGGGTGGCGCGTGCCCTACGGCCGCACCCGCAGTGGGGGCGGCTGGAGGGTTGCTGTTCGCCCCAGGGCGAGCGCCACCATTGTGGCTGCGTCCTTCGGTGGGGTGGAGAGGCGCGGACGGGATGATCTCCCCTCCCGCACCTTGTGGAGCGTGGCTTCTGGGATGTTGTTGGCGCTGTCCTTCTCCGGTGCCTCCTGCTACCATTTCAGCCATAGGGGATGTGGTGACGACGCCGCCTGCGCCGGCCATGTCCACCGCAGCGTCTACGTCCCCGTGCTCCCCCGTAGCCCCCACGGCGTCGGCGACCGCATGCGAAGGGGCCTTCGAGGTGGACGGGTGAGCTGCGGCATCGGGTTTCTTCTTGGGCGCCATGGATGATGAAGCCGTCGATGAAGAGAACGATGATGAAGATGATGCGTTGCTTGTACTCTCGGGTTCGCGCAAGCGCTTCCCCCTACCTGGCGCGCCAAAGATGTCATGGGAAAACAAGGCCACCTATGGGGCCATCGGCCCCTTGTGGTTCGGCAGGGGGAAGGACGCATTGCACAAAGAGCCGAGGGCGTAGAGCAGCGTGACAGCGATCACACGGGCAGTTTTTACCCAGGTTCGGGCCGCCGCGAGGTGTAAAACCCTACTCCTACTTTGGTGGATTGATGAGAGGACCGTGGTGGAGATGCAACGCTCTAGCCCAACAAGGTTGCCTTGGGACGAGAGCAGCTATGCGCGTATGAGTGTACAAGGGTCCGAATCCTTTCTAAGGTTGCCATGGCCCTCCTTTTATAGATCAAGGGGTCACTACAATGGCAAATCAGTCATTGCGTACTGATTAGATAGCAAACAGTGCTATCATACCTAACTCTGCAGATAGGACAGAGTGCATTAAATGCGCCGCTTAGTGTCACATCATAGCGTAGCCCGGCAAGCCTTGCCATGCCGTTCAGCCACCTTCTTGCTTGCCTGCGTGACACGTCCCTGGACGGGTGTCATTTAGAGGTGATTTCCTCTGGAAGCGGCTGCCACGTGCCAAATAACAGCCACTTAGTCACTTGGGGGCTCGACACCTCACCGATCGATGACTTGTGTTGCCGTGAGGTGGAGCGGTGGAGCCTTGGCGGGGTAATCCGCCCTCGGCATCCCCGGCAAGCCTGTTGGGGCAATCTTGAGACTTGTCTTTGGGGCAACCTCGTCCCCGCTAGGCTCGCCTGCCCGTCAAGGGAGGTTTTTCCTTAGTGTTATCTTGCTCCTTTGGTTGGTCTTGGTCTTCTTGATCCGCCCTTTGATTTCTCAAAGAGCTGATCTCTTGTGCTTGGTCTTGTCTTGGATGCTGCAACCTTGTTCTCGAGCCTGTGTACAGTCTGGGCAACACACCTGGGGTTTGTTGCACCGACAGGGTCGCTTCGAAAAGTTCACCACATAGAGACCGTTCTTGACATGCCCAATAAAGGCTACTTTAAGAGTCTTGCTCCACAAAAGGGCCATGGTATCTCGATCAAAGAATGTTGCAAAGCCCATAAGTGTAAGTTGACGAACGGAAAGCAAATTGTATGCAAGGGACTCAACAAGCATGACCTTCTCAATAGATAAATCTTGAGAGATGACCACCTTGCCAAGTCCCAATACCTTAGATGTTGAAGCATCACCAAACTGGACATGGGTAGGCATAGATGGAATTGTATGCACATCCACCACAAAGTCCTTGCTCCCGGTCATATGATTTGTTGCTCCACTATCGAGCAACCATGACACCCCACCGGAAGCAAACTCCTACAAGAGATCAATGCTTGGATTTAGGTACCCATTTTTGAATGGGCCCTTTGAGGTTAGCAACAAGGGTCTTGGGAACCCAAATAGACCATTCAATGTACTCATAAGAAGAACCAATAAATTTGGCATAAACAAGCCCATCACTAGCACGACATAGAACATATGAAGGATTAAAGTCGCTAGATTGGTTAGATGGGGTGGCCCTGCCCTTCTTGGCATTACCACCCATACCCATGTTCTTCTTCTTGTCATGAGCACCCTCTCCCGCTTTTATGAAGACTTCTTTGGTTGGGATAGGTTGCTTGGTCTTGTTCTTCGTGTTCTTCTTCTTCTTTGACATGGGTACATACCCAAGTCCTTCCTTTGCCACAACTTCCTTTTGATTGCTCAAAAGGTCATTGAGATTCTTCTCGCCTTGTATACAAGTCACAAGGCCTTTCTCTAGTTGATCTTTCAACTTGGCATTCTCCTCCACAAGGTGCACATGCTCACAACAAGGGTTAGTAGCATTTGCATTATCAATTAGAACGAAAGGAGGACATGTAGCTATCTCCTTGGTTAGCTTCACTTGGAGTTGATCATGAGACTCCTTGAGGGAAGTGTGAACACCCTTCAAGACTTTGTGAGCCTTGTCGAGTATATCAAACTCCTCTTTGAGTTTCTCATGATCTATCCCAAGTGCAACTTTCTTAGATTTAAGCACACGAGAAAGAACATTAGCATGATCAAGATCTTTTTGCAATTTAGCAAGAACAACATTGTGTGACTCCTCAAGAGTCAAACGAAGTCCTCGCTCTTCCTCAAGAGCAATGGAAAGATCCGCAATCTCATCGGCATAATCATGACTATGCCCCTCCAACTTGGAGATGGTGTCCTCATGAGACTCAATGATATCATTGGCCTCACCAAGTTGTTCCAAGAGAGAAACAAAGTGCTTCTTGGTATCACCCTTGAGCTTGCTCAAGAATTTTTCAAACTCATTCTCATCAACTTTCACCACCTCACTATCATCTACACAATTTAACAAGGATGGAGTAGTAGTGATGGTGGTTTTGATGTTAGGGGTTACCTTGTTGACACCTTTGGCCATAAGGCACTTGGCGATGAGGTTCTCATTGGGGGCACCGAAGAGGGACACCTTGGTTGGGGAAGAGGTGGCAATGGCAACGGTTGCCATTGCCATTCCTTCACCGCTTGTTTCTTCATCATCATCATCGGAGATGTACTCTTCTTGTGCCACCAAGCCCTTTTGAGGTATCCTCTTGGTGAAGTTGTTCTTGTTTGGGAAGGACTTGGCTTTGTCTTTGAGAATGAGCTTGCCACCGTTGTCCTCCCTCTTCTCATAAGGACAATCCACCACAAAGTGACTCACATTGCCGCAATTGTAGCAAGTCCTCACACGTTGCTTGTTCTTTGGGCCACTTGTGTTGTTCTTGGAGAAGTTGGGCCTTGAGTTTCTCTTGTTGCCCCAAAATTGCCTTGATGCAAGAGCCATGTGCTCGTGGTAAGCATATTTGGTATTCGGGACAACTCTCTTCTTCTTCCTCCTATTCTTCTTCCGAAATGGCCTTGGCCTTCAAAGAAAGGTTGGGAGAGGCTTTCGTTGATCGGACCCGAGCTAGGGCATTGTTCGTGGTCTTTTTCATGATGTTCATGGCAATAAACTCATCCAACACTTCGCTTGAAGACAAGGTGTGGAAGTTTGGCCTTTGACGAATCACGGAGGACATGGCCTTGTTGAATGGCATGATGGCTTTGAGAAACTTGCGCTTGATCCAATTGTCATCAGTATCTTTGCTCCCATGATCTTGGAGAGAGACTGCAAGTGTTGTCAACCTACGGTAGAGATCGCGAGGATCCTCGTCCTCATTCATCACAAACTCATCGACCTCATCAAGGACCAACTCAAAGTTGGACCGTTGTATGCTTGAGCTCCCCTTGTACAAAGATATGATGTGCTCCCAACAATCCTTTGCACGGGTGAAGGGATGCAAGTGAGATAGATCTTCGGGAGGCACCGTGGCTTGGAGGATGAACAATGCGGAGTGATTGTATTGATTGTCCGCTTCTTCTCATGGAGTGAAATTGTTTGGATCATGCGGGTAGAAGGCTTGCTCAATGATTCTCCAAAGGTTCGTTGAGTTGTGATTCAAATGCGACTTGATATGAAAAACCCAATTAGCAAAATCACCCTTTACAAGCTTAGGAGGAGGACCAAGGTGGTTAATATGAGGTGTAGGGACCGGTCCTCCATAGACCGGGGGTGGGGGAACCGAGGCAAAGGTTCCTGTCCTATTCTTGTTATGAGGGGGAGAAGTTTGAGTACCTTTAGCCAATTCCTTGCCGGAATTGGCCTCCGACTCCAATCCGGTGGGATTAACCACAAGCAATGGATTGGGAGTAGATTTCAAACCCTCAAGCAATTCTTTAAGCATGGACTTGACTTCGGTCGTCATAGACGTCTTAAGTGAAGCCATAGCTTCATTTAAGTCGTCTCGTGTGATCAAAGTCAACTCCACGACCTCGGGAACTTCCTCCTCGGTGTCAACCATACTCTTCGGGTGGTGAAACCATTAATAAAGAGACGAGGTTCTGAAACCAATTGAAAGGATCGATATGGTTGACCAGAGGGGGGGGGTGATAACCCACAAGTATAGGGGATCAATTGTAGCCTTTCTCGACAAGTAAGAGTGTCGAACCCAACGAGGAGCTAAAGGTAGTATTTATATTCTCTCAAGTTCTATCGATGTGACGCCCTGAGACCGACGCTCCAGATGCCTTTTATTTTTCGTTGTTGTCGTGTGTTTATTTTGTTTGTTGCACTTTGCCATGCCATGCCTCATTAAATCGGACATGCATCATACTTGCCTATGCATCATGTCATGTTTATGTGTTGTGTGTTTACCATGTTGTTTGCTTCTTTCCGGTTGTGCTTCTTATCGATAGTCCCAGTTTCATTGCGATTGTGAGGATTCGTTCGACTACGCTTGGTTCGTCTACGCCCGTTCGTCTTCTTCATGGACTTGGTCTTCTTCCCAGCGGGATTTCAGGCAAGATGACCTTCACCTTGGATCTCACTACTATCTTTTCTATGCTAGTTGTCTCGATGCTATTGCTATGTCGCGCTACCCACCACTTGTTTATCAAGCCTCTCAATATGCCATGAAACAACCTCTAACCTTTTCACCATCCCAGCAAACCGTTGTCTGGCTTTGTTACCGCTTTGCTCAACCCCTCTTATAGCGTTGCTAGTTGCAGGTGCAGTGCAGGTTGTTCCATGTTGGGACATGGATATCATGGGATATCACAATATCTCTTATTTAATTAATGCATCTATATACTTGGTAAAGTGTGGAAGGCTTGGCCTTTTGCTTGGTGTTTTGTTCCACTCTTGCCGCCCTAGTTTTCCGTCATACCGGTGTTATGTTCCTTGATTTTGCGTTCCTAACATGGTCGGGGTTTATGGGCCCCCCTTGACAGGTCGCTTTGAATAAAACTCTTCCAGCAAGGCCCAACATTGGTTTTACCATTTGCCTAATAACAACTAAAACTTGCAGATGGACTTCCCGGGCCCCGAGGATAATTAATTCACAAACTCATGAGTGTTGATCCAAACCTATCAACCGCCGGTGACCACCAGGGGCAACTCTGGATTTGGCCTACCGAAAGTTTGGACAATCCGATCATGGCCTGAGACAAGATATGCGTGGCTACTATCAGGGTGTCGGCACGTCGGGAGGTCTTGCTGGACTTGTTTTACCATTGTCGAAATGTCTTGTGAACCGGGATTCCGAGCTTGATCGGGTTGTTCCGGAATGGAGGATTTTCCTCCGAGGATCGTGAGAGTTTGTGATGGACTAAGTTGGGACAATCCTGAAGGGTTTAATCTTTTCGAGAGCCATGCCCGTGGTTATGTGGCAGATGAGAATTTTTAATATCCGGTTGTAGAGAACTTGACACCAGATCCGAAATAAAATCACCAACCGCGTGCGTAACCGTGACTGTCTCTTTTCGAGTGAGTTCGAGAAGAGAACACGGTGAGGTTATGGTCGACTCGTAAGTAGTTCAGGGTCACTTCTTGATCATTATTAGTTTGCGACCATTATGCGTAGTTTCTCTTCTTATTCTTGTACTCGTAAGTTAGCCACCATACAATGCTTAGTGCTTGCTGCAACCTCACCACTTAACCATTCCATACCCATTAAGCTTTGCTAGTCTTGATACCCCTGGTAATGGGATTGCTGAGTCCTCGTGGCTCAGAGATTACTACAACAACAGTTGCAGGTACAGGTAAAGCGATGCTTTGACATGAGAGCGATGCTTGCTTGTTTTGGAGTTCTTCTGCTTCTTCTTCCTCGATCAAGGATTAGGTTTCGGGTCGGGAGCCCGGGATTAGTAGGGTGGATGTCATTCTTCTTTTTTGTTTGATTTCATCCGTAGTCGGATCCTGCTCTTCTGTATGATGATTGCTATGTATTGATGTATCCATGTTGTAGCTTGTGGCGAGTGTAAGCCTTTATCTTGTATTCTCATCCATTCAGTACATGGTATGTTCTAATGATATCCACCTTGCTATGTGCTGGAAATGCGGTTGTGCCCCAATCATGAGTTCATTACGTGATTGGGATAGAATCGCATCTTGGGTGCTACATGTTGGTATCCGAGCCTCGACCGACCTTAGGAGACCCCTTGATTGATCATAGTTTGGCCGTTGTCGAGTCTAGAAGGAAAATTATTTTCGGAGTCTAGTTATATCAGAGAGTAGAAATTCTTTTTTCTCCTTATCCCCTTTGTCGCTCTGGTGAGGAATCGTGACGTAGGTGTTGATTCTAGTCCCCTTCCCCTTCAAATTTCTTCTAGGATCATGTTGGTATGTTTCGATCGTTGCGATATCCATACTTTTCAAACGGAGCACTTCTCTTCAAGTAAATTCGACCCTCTTCATCTTTTGCAAGATCAACTCTCATCTTTCTCAACGGAGTTCGTTTCCCCGTCCCAAGTTGTTTTTATTTTCCCACCCTCCCACCCTTTTGTTTATGGAGTCTGAAGTCTCGAAAGTATCCTTTTATTCATGTGAAGTCTCTTCATCCTTTCCTCAATTCTTTCAACCGGTGAATTCTCGACTAGTTCATCATTGTTCACCTTGTTTTCTTTTTTTGGTGAATTCAATTCAAGTTTTTGGGTTGATCTTATTCATTTCCTTGGCTCAAATGTTTCCCCTTGCTCCTTGGCCTCTCACCATTTAATCGTTCTGGAGTGACGAAGACATCTCAAAAGATTCGTGTTTGCGCTCGAATTTATTCGAGATTGTCACCTCATTCAAGTCTTTCAATTGTTCTGGTGCATCATCCCCCTTTCAAATGATCATTCTCAACGATGTTTCTTTTAGCGGGCCCATAACCCATAGGTTTTTCCCCAGGATCCTACCTAACTCTTCTAATTTTTCCGGAGTTAATCTCAAATTCTTTCCAAGTTCGACATCAGGATGAGTCCTCTTCAGTCCATTCTCTTCTTCGAGATTTTTTGTTCGTTTCCATTCTTTCCCATTTTCATCTTCTCTTTCGTCTTGCTCCTAAGATCTCGGGACGAGATCTTCTGTTAGTGGGGGAGTGTTGTGACGCCCCGAGACCGACGCTCCAGATGCCTTTTATTTTTCGTTGTTGTCATGTGTTTATTTTGTTTGTTGCACTTTCCCATGCCATGCCTCATTAAATCGGACATGCATCATACTTGCTTGTGCGTCATGTCATGTTTATGTGATGTGTGTTTACCATGTTGTTTGCTTCTTTCCGGTTATGCTTCTTCTCGATAGTCCCGGTTTCGTTGCAATTGTGAGGATTTGTTCAACTACGCTTGGTTCGTCTATGCCCGTTCGTCTTCTTCATGGACTCGGTCTTCTTCCTAGCGGGATTTCAGGCAAGATGACCGTCACCTTGTATCTCACTACTATCTTTGCTATGCTAGTTGTCTCGATGCTATCGCTATGTCGCGCTACCCACCACTTGTTTATCAAGCCTCTCAATATGCCATGAAACAACCTCTAACCTTTTCACCATCCCAGCAAACCGTTGTTTGGCTATGTTACCGCTTTGCTCAGCCCCTCTTATAGCGTTGCTAGTTGCAGGTGTAGTGCAGGTTGCTCCATGTTGGGACATGGATATCATGGGATATCACAATATATCTTATTTAATTAATGCATCTATATACTTGGTAAAGGGTGGAAGGCTTGGCCTTTTGCTTGGTGTTTTGTTCCACTCTTGCCGCCCTAGTTTTCCATCATACCGGTGTTATGTTCCTTGATTTTGCGTTCCTAACATGGTCGGGGTTTATGGGCCCCCCTTGACAGTTCGCTTTGAATAAAACTCTTCCAACAAGGCCCAACATTGGTTTTACCATTTGCCTAATAACAACTAAAACTTGCATAGGGACTTCCCGGGCCCTGAGGATAATTAATTCACAAACCGGGCCAGTGCTCCTCATGAGTGTTGGTCCAAACCTGTCAACCGCCGGTGACCGCCAGGGGCAACTCTAGATTTGGCCTACTGAAAGTTTGGACAATCAGATCGTGGCCTGAGACGAGATACGCGCGGCTACTATTAGGGTGTCGGCAAGTCGGGAGGTCTTGCTGGACTTGTTTTACCATTGTCGAAATGTCTTGTGAACCAGGATTCCGAGCTTGATCGGGTTGTTCCGGAATGGAGGATTTTCCTCCACAGATCGTGAGAGTTTGTGATGGACTAAGTTGGGACACCCCTGTAGGGTTTAATCTTTTTGAGAGCCGTGCCCGCGGTTATGTGGCAGATGGGAATTTTTAATATCCGGTTGTAGAGAACTTGACACCAGATCCAAAATAAAATACACCAACCGCGTGCGTAACCATGACTGTCTCTTTTTGAGTGAGTTCGAGAAGAGAACATGGTGGGGTTATGTTCGACTCGTAAGTAGTTCAAGATCACTTCTTGATCATTACTAGTTTGCGACCGTTATGCGTAGTTTCTCTACTTATTCTTGTACTCGTAAGTTAGCCACCATACAATGCTTAGTGCTTGCTGCAACCTCACCACTTACCCATTCCATACCCATTAAGCTTTGCTAGTCTTGATACCCTTGGTAATGGGATTGCTGAGTCCTCGTGGCTCAGAGATTACTACAAAAATAATTGCAGGTACAGGTAAAGCGATGCTTTGACGTGAGAGCGATACTTGCTTGTTTTGGAGTTCTTCTGCTTCTTCCTCGATCAAGGGTTAGGTTCCGAGTTGGGAGCCTGGGATTAGCAGGGTGGATGTCGTTCCTCTTTTTCATTTGATTTCATCCGTAGTCGGATCCTGCTCTTCTGTATGATGATTGCTATGTATTGATGTATTGATGTATTCATGTTGTAGCTTGTGGCGAGTGTAAGCCTTTATCTTGTATTCTCATCCATTCAGTACATGGTATGTTATAATGATATACACCTTGCTATGCACTCGAAATGCGGTTGTGCCCCAATCATGAGTTCATCACGTGATTGGGATAGAATCGCATCTCGGGCACTACAATCGACCACCGATACAACTCTACGCACGCTTAACGTTCGCTTTAGCTAGAACAAGTATGAAACTAGAAGTACTTTGTAGGTGTAAAGGGATAGGTTTGCAAGATAATAAAGAACACATAAATAAAAGTTAGGGGCTGTTTAGATAAAGAAACAAGTAAGTTAGTTTTAGTGGAGAGCTTTTTGTCACAAGAAAGTTATTTGTCCCTAGGCAATCGATATCTGGACCGGTAATCATTATTGCAATTTTATATGAGGGAGAGGCATGAGCTAACATACTTTCTCTACTTGGATCATATGCACTTATGATTGGAACTCTAGCAAGCATCCGCAACTACTAAAGATCACTAAGGTAAAACCCAACCATAGCATTAGGTATCAAGTCCTCTTTACTCCCATACACAACAACCCACTTACTCGGGTCTGTGCTTCTTTCACTCACATGACCCACCATAAGCGAATCATGAACATATTGCAACACCCTACAGCGGGGATCCCTCACGCTTGCGCGACACGGGGAGCACCATAGGATAACACCAATAAAAAAACATACAACTCAAACCAATCATGATCATCAATCAACCCATAGGACAAAACGGATCTACTCAAACATCATAGAATAGCCACATATCATTGGATAATAATATATAGAGTTGAGCACCATGTTTAAGTAGAGATTGTAGCAGGGAGAAAGGTGTTAGACCATTGCATAGAGTGGGAGAGAGTTGGTGATGACAGCGGCGAAATTGTTGGTGTAGATCGCCGTTACGATGATGGCCCCGGCGGCGTTCCGGCGCCACCGGGAGAGAGGGGGAGAGAGCCCCCTTCCTTCTTCTTCTTCCTTCACCTCCCCCTAGATGGGAGGAGGGTTTCCCCTCTGTTCCATGGCCTCCATGGAGGCGTAGGGGCGGGAGCCCCTCCGAGATTGGATCTATCTCTCTGTTTCTCTTCTGTTTCGCGTTCCTGTTTTCTGGCCTTTCGCCGTTTCTTTAATTCCCGGAGATCCGTAACTCCGATTGGCCTGAAATTTTAACACAATTTTTATCCGGATATAAGCTTCCTTGCAGCCAAAGAACACGTCCAACCGACCTACGGGCTGGCCACAAGCTTTCTAGGTGCGCCCTGGGTAGGGGGGCGCGTCCCTTCAGCTTGTGGGCCCCTCGGGCATCGTCTCGCGTTGATTCCACTTCCCAAAAATCACATATATTCCAAAATAATTCTGCGTAAAAATATATCACATTTGGACTTCATTTGATATGGATATTCTGAAAAATAAGAAACATGCAACAAATAGGAACTGGCACTGGGCACTGGATCAATATGTTAGTCCCAAAAATAATGTAAAATGTTGCCAAAAGTATGTGAAAGTTGTAGAATATTGGCATGAAACAATAAAAAAATTATAGATACGATGGAGATGTATCAGCATCCCCAAACTTAATTCCTGCTCGTCCTCAAGTAGGTAAATGATAAAAAAGATAATTTTTGATGTGGAATGCTACCTAGCATAATCTTGATCATATAATCTAATCATGGCATGAATATTAAGACACGAGTGATTCAAAGCAATAGTCTATATTGACATAAAGACAACAATACTCAGGCATCCCAACAAACAATCATGTCTTTCAAAATATCAATGCTAAAGAACGTTATCCCTCCAAAATCATATAGTCTTGTCATGCTCCATCTTCTTAACATAAAGTATTTATCATGCACAACCCCGATGACAAGCCGATCAATTGGTTCATACTTTTTAACACGCTTCAGCTTTGTCAACCCCCACACAATACATGAGCGCAAGCCATGGATATAGCACTATGGGTGAAATAGAATATGATGTTGGAGATTGTGTGGAGAAGACAAAAAGGGAGAAAGTCTCACATCGACGCGGCTAATCAACGGACTATGGAGATGCCCATCAATTTATGTCAAATGCGAGGAGTAGGCATTGCCATGCAACGGATGCACTAAGAGCTATAAGTGTATGAAAGCTCAAACTAAAAACTAAGTGGGTGTGCATCCAACTTGCCTCCTCATGAAGACCTCGGGCATTTGAGGAAGCCTATCATCGGAATATACAAGCCAAGTTCTATAATGAAAAATTCCCACTAGTATATGAAAGTGACAACATGGAGACTCTCTATATGAAAAACATGGTACTACTCTGAAGCACAAGTGTAGTAAAGGATAGTAGCATTGCCCCTTCTCTCTTTTTCTCTCATTTTTTTGTTTTCTCTTCTTTTTTTTCTTTTTTTGGTTGGGCTCTTTTTGGCCTCTTTTTTCTCTTTTTTTTCATCCGGAGTCTCATCCCGACTTGTGGGGGAATCATTGTCTTAATCATCCTTTCCTCACTGGGACAATGCTCTAATAATGATGAACATCACACTTTTATTTACTCACAACTCAAAATTACAACTCGATACAAGAACAAAATATGACTCTATATGAATGCCTCTAGCAGTGTACCAGGATGTGCAATGATCTAGCATAGCAAAGATATCAAAAAATGGACAAGCCATGAAGATATCATGCTAGCTATCTTACGATCATGCAAAGCAATATGACAATGAATGCTCAAGTCTTGTATATGAGGATGATGGAAATTGCATGGAAATATATCTCGGAATGGCTATGGAAATGCCATAATAGGTAGGTATGGTGGCTATTTTGAGGAAGATATAATGGGGCTTATGTGTGATAGAGCGTATCATATCACAGGGTTTGGATGCACCGGCGAAGTTTGCACCAACTCTCGAGATGAGAAAGGGCAATGCACTGTACCGAAGAGGCTAGCAAATTGCAGAAAGGTAAGAGCGCGTATAATCCATGGACTCACATTAGTCATAAAGAACTCACATACTTATTGTGAAAGTTTATTAGACCTCGAAGCAAAGTACTACTATGCATGCCCCTAGGGGGATAGATTGGTAGGAAAAGACCATCGCTGGTCCCCGACCGCCACTCATAGGGAAGACAATCGATAATAAATCATGCTCCAATTTCATAGCATAATGAGAGACTATACATGCATGCTTTGGGAATCACAAGCCTTAACACCAATATTCTTACTAAACCATAATCATTCACTAGTACCTCCCACATATTACCATCTCTATATCGCAAAACTATTGCAAGGAATCAAACATATCATATTCAATGATCGAAAAGTTTTATGCAGGATTTAATGACTAACCATGTGAATGGCCAATTCCTGTTGACTCTCTAAATAGATATAAGTGAAGCAAGAGAGTTTAATTATTTCTACAAAAGATATGCCCACGCACTAACAAATATAAGTGAAGCAAAAGAGCATTCTACCAATGACAGTTTTCCTATGTAGAGAAACAGGCAATCCAAACTTCAAAAGATATAAGTGAAGCACATGAAGCATTCTATAAAGCCATACTCAAAAGATATAAGTGAAGTGCATAGAGCATTCTATAAATCAACCAAGGACTATCTCATACCAGCATGGTGCATAAAATAAAAGGGAAAACTAAACACAAAAGACGCTCCAAGAATTTGCGCATATCATGTGACGAATTAAAATATAGTTCCAAGTAAAATTACTGATACTCGTTAGAAGAAAGAGGGGATGCCTTCCGGGGCATCCCCAAGCTTAGTTGCTTGGGAGTCCTTGAATATTACCTTGGGGTGCCTCGGGCATCCCCAAGCTTAGGCTCTTGTCACTCCTTATTCCTTCATCCATCATGATCTCACCCAAAACTTGAAAACTTCAATCACACAAAACTTAACAAAACCCTCGTGAGATATGTTTGTATAATAAAGCAAATCACTACTTTAAGTACTATTGCAAACCCATTCATATTTTATTTTTGAATAATAACTACTGTACTCTAACTTCACCATGGCTTACACCACCGATACAATCCATAGATTCATCAAAACACGCAAAACAATGCATCAAAAATAGAATCTGTTAAAAACAGAACAGTCTATAGCAATCTGAACATTGACCATACTTCTGTAACTCCAAAAATTCTGAAAAATTACGAAAAAATAAAAACTTTTAATAGCAGTACCCTGTAAAAATTTCAGACACTTTTGACGTTCTAGTAAAAAAATATAAATTCACGCACTACAGCCAAAGTTTCTGTTTTTGCACTGCACATACCAAACAAGCAATCTAATCATCCTAAAGGCAAATCTTGGCACATTCTATTTATAATACAATGGATTTGTACAAGGGGATAATTATTTTTGTTGAAAAGTTTTCGTAATTCAAGATTTGCAAAGTTTCCATGGGCATGAACAAAGTTCAAAGAGCTCCCCCACTTCAACGGTGCTCGTCTTCCTTACTTTCACTTTTCCTTTTGAAAAGTTTTAGGTTCCCTTCTATATTTTTTTTAACCTTTTTAAAAGCACACAACAGAATGAAATTACTCTCTAAAACTTTCGGTTTGTCTCCCTGGCAGCGCTTTCTTTCAAGCCGTTAAGCTAGGCATATAGTGCTCAACTAATGGATCCACCCGGATCCCAAGGTATATCAAAGCTAATTTTAATTAACAATGGTTTGTAATTTAGTATTGAGCACAAAGAAACATATATCATGCAACAACAAAGTCTAACTCTCTTCCTATGCATCGGCATGTCATAAAAGAACAATTCATGCACACAAAGTAAAGGCCGAGACATAGCATAACAAGTTTCTTGCAATTTTATTGTGTTGGAAACATAGAGAGGTGGAGATGTAGTTCCTCTCTCATAATAATTGCAAGTAGGAGAAGCAAGCACATGCATATTATATTCATCAAAATCATCATGTGTAGTAGTAAAGCACAACCCATCAATATAATCCCTAATAGGTGCAAACTTCTCCGATATAGTGTAGTTGGGAGAATTCAAAAACATAATAGGACTATCATGTGTGGTTGCAATAGCAACAATTTCTTTCATAATGTAAGGAACTATAGCAAGTTCATCTCCATAAGCATAATTCATATTGGCATCTTGTCCACAAGCATAGCAAGCATCAATTTCATCAAAAAGGGATATTCAAACGAATCCAAGTGATCATAGCAATTATCATAGCATTCATCCTTCGGTAAGCACGAAGGGAAATTAAACAATGTATGAGTTGAAGAGTTAATCTCATTAGAAGGTGGGCACGGGTAGCTAATCCTCTCTTCCTCCTTTTGTTCTTCGCTCTCCTCATCGTCTTTTTAATCTAATGAGCTCACAGTGTCATCAATTTCTTCTTCCATAGTTTCCTGCAAAATATTAGTCTCTTCTTGGACAGCGGAGACTTTCTCAATAAAAGCATCAATATCGGCATTGTATTCATAATTCCCATAGCAATATTTAAGTATAGCATAATTTTCAGATCTGTAAATATCATCATCATAATTTCCACACTTTTCAAACAAAGATTCAATTTCATAAGCACCCTTAAAACAAACGAATTCTTCTATTCGCTCCACATCATAGTAATCGTATATACCATTAGCATAAGAAGCCAATGTTTCATTATCATTAAATTTACATGAAAGGGAAGGTGTGGAGCCTTCATCCTAGAACAACAAGTATAATCATATCTCAAGCATAAATTCCAAGCATACCAATGCAACATTTCAATTTGATCCCATAAGAGTTTCCCTTTTTGAGTCAAGCGATAATCCCTAAAGTATTCATGTTAATCCAACGTGTCTCCCATTATCAAGTTGAATGGGGTTTTCTCAGGATTATCAAAGTAGTGTTTAATATTTTTCACATAACGAGCATCGAGGGTTTTAGGAGGTTCCCCATCTCCATGAGTAGCAAGTACACCTAAATTTTTTGGTATTTCGTGTTCCATGTCCATAACTAAAGATAGAGAACAACTTAGAACAGAAAATAAAATCTACTTAGTGATAAAGCAAACAAGCACACACGAGAATATTCACCCCACGCTATTGCTCCCCAGCAACGGTGCCAGAAAAAGGTCTTGATGACCCACAAGTATATGTTGATAACCCACAAGTATAGGGGATCAATTGTAGCCTTTCTCGGTAAGTAAGAGTGTCGAACCCAACGAGGAGCTAAAGGTAGAATTTATATTCTCTCAAGTTCTATCGACCACCGATACAACTCTATGCATGCTTAACGTTCGCTTTACCTAGAACAAGTATGAAACTAGAAGTACTTTGTAGGTGTAAAGGGATAGGTTTGAAAGATAATAAAGAACACATAAATAAAAGCTAGGGGCTGTTTAGATAAAGAAACAAGTAAGTTAGTTTTAGTAGAGAGCTTTTTGTCACAAGAAAGTTATTTGTCCATAGGCAATCGATAACTAGACCGGTAATCATTATTGCAATTTTATATGAGGGAGAGGCATGATCTAACATACTTCCTCTATTTGGATCATATGCACTTATGATTGGAACTCTAGCAAGCATCCGCAACTACTAAAGATCATTAAGGTAAAATACAACCATAGCATTAAGTATCAAGTCCTCTTTACTCCCATACGCAACAACCCACTTACTCGGGTCTGTGCTTCTGTCACTCACGCCACCCACCATACGTGAATCATGAACATATTGCAACACCCTACAGCGGGGATCCCTCACACTTGCGCGACACGGAGAGCACCATAGGATAACACCAATAATAAAACATACAACTCAAACCAGTCATGATCATCAATCAACCCACAGGACAAAACAGATCTACTCAAACATCATAGGATAGCCACATATCATTGGATAATAATATATAGCGTTGAGCACCATGTTTAAGTAGAGATTATAGTGGGGATAAGAGGTCTTACACCACTACATAGAGGGGGAGAGAGTTTGTGATGACGGTGGCGAAGTTGTTGGTGTAGATCGTCGTCACGATGATGGCCTCGGCGGCATTCCGACGCCACCGGGAGAGAGGGGGAGAGAGCCCTCCTCCTTCTTCTTATTCCTTGACCTCCCCCCTGGATGGGAGGAGGGTTTCCTCTGTGGTCCATGGCCTCCATTGAGGAGGAGGGGCGGGAGCCCCTCCGAGATTGGATCTATCTCTCTGTTTCTCTTCTGTTTCGCGTTCCTGTTTTCTGGCCTTTCACCTTTTCTTAAATTCCCGGAGATTCGTAACTCTGATTGGGCTGAAAACACGATTTTTATCCGGATATAAGCTTTCTTGCGGCCGAATGACACCTCCAACCGACCTACGGGGTGGCCACAAGCTTGCCAAGCACGCCCTGGGTAGGGGGCGCGCTCCTTGAGCTTGTGGACCCCTCCGGCATCATCTCGCATTGATTCCACTTCCCAAAAATCATATATATTCCAAAATAATTCTCCGTAAAAATTTATCGTGTTTGGACTTCGTTTGATATGGATATTCTGTGAAATAAAAAACATGCAACAACCAGGAACTGGCACTGGGCACTGGATCAATATTTTAGTCCCAAAAATAATATAAAATGTTGCCAAAAGTATATGAAAGTTGTAGAATATTGGCATGAAACAATCAAAAATTATAGATACGACGGAGACGTATTAGGGGGTGAATAGACAACTACCAATTTTTAGCTTTCCTTGACAAATTAGGTTTAGCAACAAGTAGGTTGTCTAGATGTGCAACTAGGTCAGCAACCTATAAGATGCTAACAACAAAAACAACAAGTGCAAGCAAAGGATACAACACAATAGTAGCTTTACACAAAGTAAAGGTAAGAGATAACCACAAGTGGAGCCGGTGGAGACGAGGATGTGTTACCAAAGTTCCTTCCCTTTGAAGGAAAGTACGTCTCCGTTGGAGCGGTGTGGAGGCACAATGCTCCGCAAGGAGCCACTAGGGCCACCGTATCCTCCTCACGCCCTCACACAATGCGAGATGCCGTGATTCCACTAGTGGTGCCCTTGACGGCGGCGACCAAACCTTTACAAACAAGGTTGGGGCAATCTCCACAACATAATTGTAGGCTCCCAACAACACCACGAAGCTTCACCATAATGGAATGTGGCTCCAAGGTGACCTCAACCATCTAGGGTACTCAAACACCCAAGAGTAACAATATCCACAAGGGATTAGTGGAGGGGAATCAAATTTCTCTTGGTGGAAGTGTAGATCGGGGCCCTCTCAACCAATCCCTAGAGAATCAAGAAGTTTGATTGGCTACACTACAAAAAAAAAACCACTTCCGTGATGATACATGTTTGTCACAGTAGGTCACGTTTTTTTTCATGCATGTACATCCATGACGATTTTATGACAGAATAAAGATAGTCATACATGTGCTATCGTAGAAGTGTTCCATGACAATACCAAAATTATCATCACGGAAGTGTTCACTTCCATGACGATAAATGCCGCGTCATGGAAGTGCTTTTGTCAAGGGTAACTGACACATGGCATCCACCATAATGGGTCGCTGTTAAGCTATCGAGTCCGGTTTTGGATCCGATAACCTGCTAACAGCCACGACCAATGGCGATTTTCCACGTGTAAAATTCTCATTGGCCGACGGAACCACGTGTCAGCTCCGCGTTGGCACAGATGTCACTCATCCAATGGGCGAGATGCGCCTATGATATGTTGACACGTGGACCGGCCCAAAAGTGGCCCATAAAGATTAAATGGGCTGGCCCAGCTAAAGGCCCACAAGATTTTGCAGACCATAATGGGCCGGTCCAGCTAAAGGTCCACAAGATTTTGAAGACACTAGTGGGCCAGCCTGTTAACAGGCTGCCATGTTTTGGGCCAAATGCCGGCCCATATTTGATCCGGTCCATTGACAGCCTGCCACGTTCTGGGCCTAATAAGGGCCCATATGAGATCTGGCCAGTTAATAGCCTACCACGTTTTGGGCCATATTACGGCCCATATCAGATCTGACCCTTTAAGAGCCTTTCATTCTTTGGGCTAAATTATGGCCCATATCAGATTCGGCCCGTCAACTGGACGCTGTTCTTTTGGGCCCACTTGAGGCCTGGTTAGGATTTCTGTTTGCTAAAGGCCCATTTAATAGTACAACCTGATATAAGTTTTGGCCTGTTAAAGGCCCGTTTAACATTTCGGCCCTATATTTATTTTGGCCTGTTAAAAGCCCGTCATATAGTTGGGCCTAAGTATGGCCCGCTTTGCATCCGGCCTACTCACAGCCGATAATCTGATTGGGCCAAACAAGACTGAGACAATTTTGGCCTGTTAACGGCCCGTGATGTGATTGGCACAATCATGGGCCGGGGTCTATTTCGGCCTGCTGTCGGCCCGTGAGCTGTTCGGCACGTTTCAGGCCCAACCTACTTTTCAGCCTACTAAAAGCCCATTGAATTTTCTTGCCAAAATAGGGCCGGCTATTTACTCGGCCTATTAAAGGCCCGAAACTTCTAGTGGGCCAGTTTACATTTAGGTCTGTTAACGGACCAAGATGACTGGGCCCATGATGCGGCCCATACATAGTGATTTGCATGACGGCCCGATTATGTACCGTAATTTTACGGTTTGGCCGGTTTACTTTTCATGGAGCGAAGACAGGATATATATACAATAAAATAACTGCATCATCATGAATAAGAAAAAACCTAGACTATACAATAAAGAAATTATGGCATATTACATCCACTGGGCATCAAAGTTCGCCACTATGATAATAAAGCACAAGCAGACAGCAGATTACATACACTGGGCATCAAAGATCGCCACCAGTGCAAATAAACATGCTGACAAAATAATATACAAAACCGACAACACTTCAATAGAGTTCAAGAAAGGTTAGCCCTGCTCGGGAGCTGCAGCGCAAGCAGCTGAGCAAGCTGATGAGACTACGCTTGTTTGATGCTTATATCCTCCTCACTTTGAAAGAGAACAAGCAGACAGATGATAGGTTTTGCACATATAAGTATCAGTGCTGACAATTCACCACATTTCTTATTGGCGAATAAAGTGACACAGTTTAAAATAGCATTAACACAATATGGTATTGTTCAGGTTAAGACATGGAAGGAAATGACATTGTGAAGGAGTTGGCAGCTTCACGACACCACTGGCTTACAGATCAAGGACTCATAAGTATCAATGGTTAGTGTGCTGTCAATTTATCCCATTTCTGATTGGCAAATAAAGAGACGATTTAAATAATAGTAGAATGATATGACATTGTTCGTAGTTAAGACATTGCAGAATAAGACATTGTGCTATAGTGGGTAGTTTCACCACACCACTAGATTACGGATCAAGAACAGAAGCATACATGCTGTGCAAAAGAAGATCACTTGCTCTGTATAGTTTAATTTACATGGTATGAAGAAGGAACTTGGTTGTACAACTGAAAACTTAAATTGAGAAGGACAAACTTTTGTTTATGAACTTCATAATAAACTTTAAACATGCAATTTGATGCAAACACCTAAAATAAACAGCTGTTGCAGTCATGCCTAACCAAATATACACAACAAAGTTTGAAGGCTTGAGAAGGACAAACTTACATTAGTGGTGAAGACCGGCTCTATAAAGCCCTTGTCCATGCTGATGGGGGGCAATTCAAGAAGTTTACCACAGAATCTTCTTCATAAGCATTGCCTTTATTCTACATTTTGTTAAGAGTAAATATAGATGTGATAATATAAGAAAAAATGGAGAATATTTAAGATAAGATGAAGAGTGATGCTACATAACCAAGTAGCTATAAATGTAAGTACAGCGATACAGGCAAAAGGTACAGCCAAGAGCAATGCAGAGCTAAACTTCTTCAGTACCATTGGTGTTATTCAACCTTATGGTAAGAGTAAATATAGATCTAATGTGTAGAAAATGGAGGGCAAAGGAAAATAAGCTGCAGAGTGATGGTACATGAACAACTAATTGTCAATATAAGAACACTGATAAAGGACAGCAGGTACTTACAAGAACAATGCAGAGCTAAACTTTTTCATTGGCATTGGGTATATTCTACATTAATGTAACCATTAATACAGATCTGATAATTTGGAGCGAACAATTGATAAGCAAGCTATCATGCATACTGCTGTCACATAATGAACCAGGTATGAATGCAAGTACAGTGATACAGGACAACAGGTACTAACAAGAGCAAAGCAGCGGGCAGCATATTTGCAATATCCTGTCATCCTTTTCAAACTGGAATTCTTCTTCGAGCAGATTTCCTGCAAAAGAGATCCGTAAGGCACATGCGGAAAAGTAGAAGTTCAAATTGTCATGTGATATCATAGGTAGTACCTCATCCTGGGAATGAGACTAGTGCATACCAAGGTTTTTCCATTCAAATCTAAATTTAGCACATGAGACTTCACCGGAAATTCGTTTTTAGACTTGCCATCAAAGTGTGATTTTCTCAGGTAACACCAATACTGCTGCAATGCTTCCTTGAAAAGCGCAAGCAAGCTTTGCTTGTCATG
Source organism: Thinopyrum elongatum (assembly GCA_011799875.1). NCBI lineage: Eukaryota > Viridiplantae > Streptophyta > Magnoliopsida > Poales > Poaceae > Thinopyrum > Thinopyrum elongatum. The sequence continues at coordinate 282,738,735 of CM022303.1, forward strand.
ACTATCCAGATTGACCCTCGCCTACTTATAACAATTTAATGTAAATCATTGATGTGTTCAATCAGCAGAAAACAGGAAAATAATCACCATGAATAATAGCACTTACACGTAAGTGGGACAGGAAGATGTGAAAATGGTGTTTGTCTTCACTATAATCTTCCCATGATGGGAATATATGCACGTAGTCCCTAAAAACATTGAAAGCATTGTCTTTTAAACTGGGAATAACTGGATTGGGGTTCCAATCTGCAGGAATTGGCCGTCTCTGCAGTTGGGATAGGTCTTCGGTCGGTGGACTTGCTGTACTTTTTGCTGGAGTGGGATTTTTCTGTGGTACGACTGGTGCTATGGCAACTGAAATCGGCATACCTTTTGCTAGAGTGCAGGTCCTGTGTGGGGGGGGGGGGCTAGTGGTGTGGCTAGTGAAGTATGGGTACAGTCTGCTGGAGTCGGTCCTATGTTTTATGTCACTGGTTGTAGAGCCAATATAAGTGGGGTGCTATCTGATTTCTCTGGCACCACCACGTTTTTCAAGGACTTTGCTGGTGCTCCTTCAGGTTCGGCAATCACGCTCTTCCTTTTTGATGTCTGATGCACAAGAACAGCATTTGAGTGGAAAAACATGGTATGATGACAGATGGAATATGTATTGATAATGGATGGGCATGGCATCTTGACATATATGATGAGTAAACTAAGCAGATGGCAGTGCAGCAAAGTTGAAGAAATGCAAGGCACCTTATGCAAGATACGCGCAATCAATAAAACCTTGCCAAATTAGAACAAACACCTTGAGGGGTGAACAGGACAGGCCATCTGCCTTCGACTCCTCGAGGTCAGAATAGTCATTAGGATCATATTCTGAACAAGAATCTGCAAGTGGGGAGCGTATGAGTTTCATTGCATCTAGAATGGAACTCAATGCCTTGGTGCCAATTTTGTTAGTCATTGCAGTGTTCCACAATATTCTTCTGATGCGCGCATTCTCATATTCATTGTGATTACGTACAATATCTGAGAAGCATGAAAACATAAATAGTAGTGAGATTATCTTTGTAATGCAGAGGATATTCTAATATAGTGGCTCCCCGTAAACCTTTGTGTGCTATCACTGGATTCTGATGAGAGATCCCATGTGTGCTGTAATATGGTGCGTGCATTAATATAATCTGGCACAAGTACACACAAAAAAGGCTCCAGAAGTAAGGATAGTTGGCAGATAATAGGTTCATAATATACTGTATAGAGAGTTTATTGCCAAACCATGATAACAAGAGCACACAACAACTAGGCAGATCGTAGTGTACATAAAAGGGGTACACCATAACTAGCATATATAAATCGGGAAAGTGGAACTGACTGGAAAATACGGTGTTGTATTGCCGCTACTAATTGAAAGCCTATCAATCACGTACAGGCCAGCTCTATCAGCTGTTGACTGCAGATGTCCCTGCTCCCCTTCCTGACAAGGAACATACTGTACGTACTAAATACAGAATAACAAAAGAGGAACATGTTAAAGAACAAAAGAGGAAGCATATTCTTGAGGTTCCGCTTCTTTCCATACAATGTTGGTTGCCCACTCATGATGAATCACAGCGCCCAAAGAAATGCAATTACATGATGTCTCTCTATATGTGGCCACATGCATTTGGAAAATCAAGTGGGAGCATTAGCTGACCAATTAAATGTGTGTCTGTTAACTAATATCAGTATCATATCACAATTCGTATTTGAAGAAGTAAGCTTTGGACTTATGATTGGTGTGTTGTTTAGCTTCAAGAGTGGACTGCTGCTAGTGCGACACAAAGCAGCTACACATATCATAGTGTAGATATAACGGGAAAACCGTAAGCATCACAAGTAAAATCAGGAAAGTGGAACTTGCTGAAAAATATGGGCTACTATTGCCGGTACGGCTAGAAAGGCTTCGGATACCAGCTCTCTTCAACTGAAGGTGTGGTACTGTTAATATCAGTGTAACTCTCAAAGGTGACACAGCTCCCCGCATTTCCTTGCTAATCTTATAGGATTCAAGTGGGCAGGCCACTACAATTCCTATTCCTATGTTTACAAAATCCTACGAATCAAAGAGGCCCGAAGAGTTGAAAGTGTCCATCACAACCAACTAAATAGACCTCTACACTACAAATGTCCCTGCTCCTCTTCACTACAAGGAACATACTGTACTATTATCATACTCCCTCTGTTCCAAAATATAAGTCTTTGTAGAGATTTCCACTATGGATCACATACAGATGTATACAGATACATTTTAGAGTGTAGATTCACTCATTTTGCTCCATATGTAGTCCATGATGGAATCTATACAAAGACTTGTATTTAGGAACGGAGAGAGTACTTATTAAAGAAGAACAGAAGAGGAACATGCTAAAGAAGAGCAAGCAGATTTTGGATAATAAAATGTTCGTTGCACAGTGCCCACACATGATGAACCAGAGCGCATTAAGAATGCAACTTCCTGCTGTCTCTCTATATGTGGTGCACGTGCTTTTCGAAAGTAAAGTAGGAACATTAGCTGACCAATTAAACGTTATTTGTTTTAGTAATATCAGCATCATATCAGATTCGTATTTGAGCAACAAGTTTGGAATTATGAGTGGCACGTTGTTTAGCTTGATGGATTGAGGAGCAGCGCTAAGCAGCTACGATGATGGTACTGGATATAAAGGAATGTCTGCATGCAAGTCGCGCGACTTTCGTCATTTGTGTCAGTCGACCATTTCAGGCGGTTGGATGAAGATCCAACGTCTCCTAATCCTTCTTCTTCCTCGTCTCTGATTCTTCCCCTACAGAACACCGCACGGGCCGCCAGCCGAACCACCGGCCCCGACCCCCCTGCCCTCCCTTGAACCACCCCCCACCGCATGTGTTCCTCCGCCACCCCCCACCCCCGCCCCCACCTGCGTCGAGTTTTTTTCGTTCGGCGAGGCCCCACCACCCCTAGGCCACCGCCCCCCACAACCACTGTCCCCACCCGAGCCCCTTCCTTCCCTCCGGCGAACTCCGGCGAGCTCTCAAAAATCGACTGACCCAATTTTGAAATGTAGTCTACTGTCATTTAACTAGTGTGGAATATAAAAGGGGAAAACCATAAGCATTGCGAGTATAGTGTTGAGCGTGCCTTGGCAGATCTGAAGGTGCAAACCGGACAAAGGAAACTTTGCAACCAATGTTTGCTTTCAACTAACAAGTAAGATCCTAAGTGATGGACAAGAAATCATAGTAAAGCAGTGGCGATCTATTTTCTTGCTGCGATAAATAAGTTGAGTAGATACGAAAGAGTACCGCGTCTGGTGCGGCGCCATGTATGCATCTGCTGAGAATTTGACGGTGCTGTGGTAGCGATGGCTGTCGGTGGCGTGGAAGCAGATCTAGGAGGGTAGACGGTGGCGGCGGGGGAAATATCCCGGCGCGGTGGACGAGATGGTGGTAGGAGCGGCGCCAGCAAGGTGGACGACAGCGGGGATGAAGCGAGAGGATGGGATGCAAGGATCCTGGTCCGAAGCCGTGGATGAGAGAGGTCGATCTCTTGTAATGGACGATGGCATCGGGGTATCAGCTCCGGCATGGTGGAGGAGATGGCGGTGGATGGGGTGGCGGACGGAGGAGGCTGGGGTGGAGAGGGTGTTTTGGCACCCACGGAGTACGAATGGGGAAATGGAGGGAGAGAGGTAGGGGGAACCATGTCTTTGGGACACGTTTGCCTCAAATGCGGGGAGGGTTACCAACTTATCCCCCATTTAAAATTTCAGACATCACAGGAATATTGGGCTGCTGGGGATAGGAAGGTAATCTCGCATACACCGAATATTTGCCGACGGAGATTTCGGCCGAGGAGAGTTTGTTTTGGTGCCCACCATGTATGAATCCTGGTGAGAGGCAATTTCGGCCGAGGAGACACTGTGTTTTGGCGCCCACCGTGTATGAATCCGGGTGAGAGGTGGTTATGTCACGTTTGAGTGAAATTACAAACCTTCCCCTATCAAGACCTATTGAAATCGAGCCGACATGTGTTTCATGTCAGGGACAGGCAGTAATTTCCTTCTCCCATATTTTGGTTTCGGGCAGTTACTGCGAGTTTGGCCGCTTCGTTCAAATTTTTGAGAAAAAGCTTGCATGTTTACCGTGCCAACTCAATTCCAATCCATTTTGTATTCTTTTTTTCCGGGCAGGATCCATTTTTGATTCGAATAAAATTCTATATACATCATTTTTTTATATATACTTTTAAAAGCACAACAAAGAATTCTGCTCCTTTATATATATAATATGATTTACAAATACAATGATCTCAAAATCATAAGGTTGAATTCAAATTTTTTAAACCAAATTATGTTCTACTCAAATGTATGGATTTGTAATATCTAGATATTAAATAACATAGATGCGTGTGAATTCATATGAGTATGCATGTTTGATAGATCAATTTTGGTTTGAGTATGAATTACATGTATCATCATCTCGAATTCAAATATTTGAATCCCTTTTATGTTGACATTTTCTATACATGCAACTAAATATTTGAATCTCCTTTCATACCCATCTCTCTCGCGTGCTCCTTCATGTAGCTATCACTCTCTTTTCTCCAGCTCACCCACACGCTCACTTCATGTTTCTCCTATTTTCGCAAACATGGTCTCTCGACGTCTCCCTTGAGAAGTGTCACACTCTCCCTATCATTATACATTACACGGTTTTCATTATCTCTCACGTCTCTATCGTTCTCTGGTATCACTAGGTACCTAAGCTTTCTTTTTCACCGCCACACACACACTCTCACTCGTCTTTCACTTTGTCTTTCTCTCTAGGGTTCTCTCACGCACCCTATATCTTTCTAGATATGACTCCTACCACTAAAATTACTCTCTCCCGCACACACAACGTTTGTTGGGGTCTCCTTTCCGTCTTTATCTCAGTTATAAAACTGACATTATTCATTTGTTTACCGATTAGACAAACTCTCCCCCCTTTCTCTCTCTCTCTCTCACACACACACAACTCCTGCTTCCACTCCCCCTCCCGACTACCGTCTCTCTCACACACACAAAACTCTCACTTTCGCACCCCCCGACTCGTATTTCTCTCACAAACATTGATCGACTAGCCTCCAGATAGGTTTATACATCCGCACACTCTTGCTTCCACTATCTCGTACATGTCTCTCTCGCGCTCCTTGTATCTATGTAGATTTTTCGTCCCTTCTTGAGACACGCCCTCTCGATCGTGCACACACACACTATCGCCTCATTTTATGGTGATACCTCTCGCACACACACTCTTTCTGTCTTTGTCACACATGCACTCCGTCCTCCTCCTCTCTCCCTCTCTCTCACACACACACCACACACACACATGTGCTTTTTGCAACAATATACCACTTCTCGAATCTTGAAACCAACCATATTCCTCCCTTATCTCATCAAAACCACCAAAGGAATATATTTTGAGTGAAACATAACATATTTTTAGTGATATACATATTTCAAAACTAGACTCTTTTCTATCAAATCGGTGAATATGTATTAATCTACTTTGAACGTGTGGCAACGCATTGGCACATTGCTAGTTATTACTACTGTATAATTTTTTGGACACCAGACAAACGGTGGAGTACATATACGAAGAGAAGAGGCACACACACGCAGTCGGTCTCTCGCTGTCTCGCACACATGAGAGTTACATAAAGGCACCATGTCGGGGATATACCCCGCGGTGTAACCCGGCCGGAAGTATGACCCGGCCGGACTTGGCAACTCACTAAGTGACCCGCCCGGATTTCTCGACTCGCTGATGACCCGGCCGAGCCTGGCGACTCATGGGTGACCCGGCAGGCGGGTTAGACGAATAACAAGGCCCAAGGCCCAGAAGGTGACTTACGAGAAGACTAGCTCTAGGCACGGTATCCGGTGGGCCGGCTTGAGAAGGAAGGCATAAGGAATATTTCCTTTACAAGAGAAGCAAGACTAGGGTTCCACTTGTAATAGAATAATCCTAATCCTGCTAGGACTCCATATGTAACCCGCCCTTTTCAACTTATATAAGGAGGGGCAGGGCACCCCAAGAGAAAGGAGTTTTAGAAGTTAAGACAGATAAGTCAATAGCTCTTGAGACGTAGGTAGCGAAACATGGCCCTTGTAACCGAGATCATCATCATTATCAATATCAATGAAGCAGGATGTAGGCTTTTACCTCCACCGTGAGGGGCCGAACCTAGGTAAAACCTCGCGTCTCTCATCCCGCTCAACCCTGTTCAAGCTACTACCTAGTTGCGTTGGCCTCACGACTAAGTCCTCACACTACGACATCTGCCGTGACAAAACCATGACAGTTGGCGCCCACCGTGAGGCCTATGCACGGTCGTATTATGTTCTTGATGTGAGCTCCACAGGGATCGAGAGACTCGTGATGGACTGGTTGAAGAAGGGCCAGTGCGGAAGAATTTACACCGTTAACGAGCCGTCGAAATGAAGTTTACAAGATCGAGTTCAAGAGAAGCTAGGGTTTCAATGTATGCGCCGCCGCACGTGTCTGTGGCGATCGGTCAATCCAACAGATCGATGTCTATGGCTGTACTAATCCTAGACTAATTGGCGTAGATCAACTGCTGCTACTTGTCTGGTTTACAGGAAAAAAGAAACCAGCCTGTCTATAGAGACCCATCTACCCACATGAAGATCAAGCAAAAGGAAAAAAAGACGAAGGAAAAGGGCCAGGACCCGGGAGCAAAGTGTCCTCGGACTCGGGCTCCTCCGTTGACCTGCCCCGTTGTCGACCTTGCCTCGTGTCCAGCTGGTGGTTCGCCTTCACCGCCGCCGACAGCCTGCGGCCGCGGGTGCGGTCTCGAGTCTCCGACCGCCTCAGCCCGCCTCCATCATCTCCTGACCTTGCGCTCCAATCGCCGCTCCGGCTACGCCCACCTCAAGTCGCCGGCCGCCTCAGTCTCCGATCTGAGCCGCCGGGCGCCTTCGCCTCCGGCGCGTTAAGCCGCCCGCCTCTACATCATCGGCCTTGCCATTATTCCGGCCGAGCCGCCTTGGCTCGCCTCACGCCTCACCTCTTTCGAGCCGCCCTCGTTCATCCTCGTCCGTGAGCCGCCCCACTTCGCCGGATTCACTGCCATCTCAAACGGTCGCTCAGGCCTCACGCCCACTGTGAGCCGCTGGAGTAGTCCTCGAAGTCGCCGCAGGCCTCCTCGAATTGCCTCAACCTCGCTCCTCCTCGATTGAGGTTGGCCCGAGCCGCCTCCGCTCAATCGCAGTCTCCCCTCGCCCGCGGTACCTCCTTTCACGCGGCCCTGTAACCCGCGAGCCGCCACCACTGTAACCCGCCGCGGGTGAGCCGCCTTCGTCTTCACCGTGGCCAACCTCCAACCCCGCTGCTGCGCCCATCTCTGTCTGCAAGTCACCTTCAACCGTGTCAAATGAGAAGGAGGAACTCCAAAACAGGGAGTCGGATGAGTATAGGCGAAAGTGTGAAGTTGAAGAAAGAGAAGTTTGCTCTGTGCAAGTCCTTGGTTTAATTGCAGAAAGTTCTTCTTTGGCGCTGTCGGGGCACGACACCTATGGGATCCCGAGAGACCCCTTTATGATTCGGCAGGGGGAGAGGTATACGCAAAGAGCAGAACGCGTGAGGTTTTTACCCAGGTTCGCGCCGCTGATCAGCGTAAAACCCTACTCCTGCTTTGGGTTCTTATTGATGTTCTTGAGCCCAGCCTTCAGGAGCGCTCGCAATGAACAGCATGTTCAAAGAGCAGCTACGCATGCAGAATGGGCCAGAAGTCCTTCTCCCCTGTAGCAGTTGCCTTGGGCCTCCTTTTATATGCTCAAAGGGGTCTCCACAGTGGCAACATGTACATACATTGAGGTGTAAAGTAGCTACAGGGTATCATACCTAACCCCTGACGGATTAGGACAAACGCATTTAATGCACCGTGAGGTGTCCGTTTAGGTGTACTTACTTTCTTGGGGATGGAAAAAGGGGCCATCCCATCAGCACCGCTTAAGCTCTCCCCCACTGGCGCATCGCCACGCATCCAGAGAAGGACCCAGAATGCCAGATACGTTATTGTGCCGAAGCGGTGGCATAGTGGCAGAATCTCGCCAGGCGCCGAATCTTGCCGGGCGCCAAGCCTTGCCGGACGCCAAGCCTTGCCGGGCGTCAAGCCTTGCCGGGCCCCAAAGGCCATCCCGGCAAGGATCTTGCCGGGGAGGCTGGCCTTCGAATTCCAGCTCTGCTTATCTGCTAATCCTCAGATCTCTGACTTGATGATTTCCTTGATGGGTTGAATCGACCCCGAGCTGACCCCGGCAAGCCTTGCCGCGAGGATGGCTACAACTGTCCGTGCACAAGTACGGGGTACTAGTGGCCCAATACTTAGTACACCGATAGGAGCCCTCGGGCCTAGGCCATACACGAGTGCGAGGCGTTGTTGGGCTAGGCCCAAACAGTGCAAGGGCACGCGTGGCAGGGAATTGACTGCTCGTAAATATCTTGTTTTACTGTGCCCCCCACTACGCGCACGGAGCACGCAACATGGGAAGCGTGCCAAAAAGGCTGCAAACTGTCTCGCACCTATAGAGGCGCATCCATATTGGGGAATAAACAAGGCGGCTCTGCTCCTTCCCCATAAAAAGAAGTCATAGAGGCGCAAACCTATTTATCCCCTTCTTCTTTCAATCTGGCCATCGCCATCGCCCTCCTTCTCTCGAGCTCAGAGCGAAACCGCTTCTTCTTCCGCCCGCTGCTTCCGCGCTCGTTCCACCCCCAGCTTCCGCTCCCGCCGTCGCCATGGCGCCCAAGGCCAGCAAGAGCAAGGGGAAGGAGGCGAAAGCTGATGTTCCGGAGAGCGAACTGGTGAAGATGTGGAAGAGGCTCGTCGTCTTCCCTCCGACGCTCGCCGCCGAAACTTTGAAGGGGCGATACCAATGCATGTGGGCGAAGGGAACGCAAGCTCACCCCGCCACACGCGTAATCCCAGGTGCTTGTTCCAAAGGTGGATCGGACAGATACCCCTTCTTCACTGCATATTTCTATTGCGGGCTCTGTCCACCCTTTTCCGATTTCTTCAACGACATCATGTATACGTACGGCTTCCGCCTTCTTGATTTCACGCCGAATGCCGTACTTTGCATGTCTATCTTTGCCCATCTCTGTGAGAATTTCGCTGGCGTGATCCCCAATTCTGCTCTTTTCCGCCATTATTTCTACCCTCGTATCCAAAAAGGAGAGGCTCTCTCTGGATCTATTGCCTGGATTCCAAGGGCTTGGAACAAAGAGATATACCCAGAGGGAGTTTACCGCGAAAAGTGGGACGAGTGGCGGGCCGAATGGTGCTGGATCCAGGAGGCAGATCCTCATCCTTTTTGTCATCCCCGGAAGCAGAAGGTGGTCCGCGGCAAGGATTGGGGCGATCTCGCCGCAGAAGACGAGAGGCTCACAATCGCCACCACCAGGATCCTTCGTTTGAAGGCTGCCGGGCTGACAATGGAGATGATCGGCTTCGACTTCCTCCGCCGCCGCATCGCCCCTCTGCAGAACAGGGGAAGGCCAGTCTGGGAGTACAAGAACGCGGCAGATGTCATGAGACTGCGCCCTGGGCTGAACAACAATCTGACCGCTATGCAGCTTGGCGCTCTCCGCCAAAAGTTATTCCAGCGTGAAGACAAGCACCGGCTGCCGGCAAGGATCGTCCCCTTGTGCAACAACTCTGCCTTGGGGTCAATCGTTGCCTTCTTGCCGATGTTCAACGCCCACGGCCTTGACCCGACCTGGGTCGAGCCAAGCAAGGAAGAAGCGCAGAAGTTCTTTGACAATTTGACGGAGAAGCCTGTCCGGCAAGAGTCAGATCTTATCCGCGCCACCACTGATCAGGAGGTAGCCTACATCGCTACCAGAGTGGAGGAGGCGAATCTTGCCGCGGAGGCTGGCGACGTTGGCTTCACAGAGTGGGAAGCCAGCGACGCAGAGGTGGTAGTGGAGGCAAAGCCTGTCGAGGAGAACAAGGTTGCCGGGGAAGAAGGCGGCGCAGCCGCTGAGAGCTCGTCCGGCTAAGACACGGCCGAAGAGGAGACGCAAGAAGAGCCCTCGCCCCCGAAGAAGACAAAGCGCGTCCTTCGAAAGGCTGCATCAGGCATCCCGGCAAGCCAGCCTACTTCGAGCGGCGAATCCCCCGGCAAGAAAGCGGCCGGCAAGACTGGACCGCGGCAGGGGGCTCGTCAATAGCCCGCGCGGCGCGCGAGACCCACACCAGCGACCACTGCTGGGGCGGTAGGAGGGTCTCGTACTGCCACGCCGGAGGCTGCCCCAGCGCCTGCCACAGCCAAGCGGCCTAGGACTCCTCCTCCGCCTCCCCACTCAGACAACGCAACGGAGGTCGACTTCGACATCTCCGGCTTTAGTCCAGAGCGAGAGGAAGAAGAGTGAGTATTTGCCACAGCTTCTACCTTCCAATTTGCATCAATCTTACTGACTTGCTTGTATTGTTTCTGCAGTGACAAAGAAACCTTGCTGGAGAGGATGGCGAAGAGGTCAAGGACTTACACGGGCGATGAGCCCCCGGCGGGCTCCACGAGCGTGCCGGAAACTGTCGTTGTCAGCCCGGAGTCCAGTCCTCAACACAGCCCCCAGCACAGCCCCCAGCGTAAGTTCATCGTCCCTTCTCTGCTGGCTGGTGCCGAGGCTTTCATTCTCGCCGCTGATATCTTTGGGTTCGCAGGAGAAGAACGGCAACAAGGAGAAGATATCCCCATTGTGCCTTCTTCATCGACCGCCCCGCCCACAAGCACATCCCCGGCAAGAGATCCTGCCGACGAGCCCGTCCTGATTGAGGAGGAGCCGACAAGCATGGACTCCGGCAACCCACCCCCGGCAACCGGAGTTGCCGGGAGAGGCGAAGCCACCTCTCGACAGCCCGACGCAGGTACTCGATCGCCTCAGAGTGCTTGTTATTCTTTTCCTCTTATCTCTTTATCTTTAGTCACTTCAAAATCCAAACCTCGATCTTATTCTGTCTTCCTCCTTCGCCCTTCAGAGTTCCCTGTGATGGAACATATGGACGTCGACGTCGTCATCGAGGAGACCGCCAGGGATGCCGCCGCTGAAGCGGACAGGATCGCTGCCAGCGAGGCCACCAAGGATGACGTTGCCGGGGCTGGTGATGCTCTTGACGGGGAGGCCGCCAAGACAACACAAGAGGAAACCGCCGAAGAACCTGCTGAAGAGGGCGACAGGGAGGCTGAGGACCGCACTGACAGCATTCCTGCCACAGGAGCGCCAGGCGCTGCACCGGCCATAGAGCCCCCTGTCACTGGTGAGGCGGCCACTGAAGACCAGCCATCAACATCTGAAGGCCCCTCATCCAGCAAGTATCTCAAGGTTGGCGAGAATCTATTCATCAACTTGCCGGGGACGGCAAGCACTGAGGCACCAGCCGAAGGAGAAATTTTCGAGGAAATTATCGCCGCTGCCGGGCTCGAAGTCGTTGATGATCCCAGCGCTAGCAGCAGCAAGTCTGAAGAGGATCAGCTCCTTCAGGCCATGGGCGAGAACTTCCGCAAACTCCAGGCTCTCCATCGTGCCCGAAAAGAGAAGGCGGACTCTAGAATGGTAGTTGTTGAGGCTGCCGAAGCGGATTTTCAAAGGCGCGTCGCACAAATGCAAATCTGGCATGCCGAGGCCCTCCAAGAGCTGGTTGCCGGCCGAGAACAAGTGAGCCAGCAATGGAATGAGATCCTCCTGAAGCAATCAGATATGGAGAAGGCACATGATGAAGCTGTTCAAAGGATTGCTGCCGAAGATGCTCTCCTGACAGGGCGCCGCGTTGCTCTTGATGCTCACGAAGAAGATCTCACCGCACATGAGCAGGCGCTCACCGCCAAGCTTCGTAGCAAGGATGAGGACATCGAAAATCTTGTCGCGCGGCGGACCCAGGAGCTGGAGCAGAAACACAAGGAGGCGCTCGAAGCTCTGACTGCAAGTCATGCCGGCAAGCTCAAGGAGGCCGTCGATGCTGCCGAAGCTACAGAGGCCGCCAAGAACAAGTTGAGCGACAAAGTGAAGAGGCTAGAAACAGATCTCGAAGAGCACGGCAAGGAGCTCTCGACGCTCAAGGGGGACAGGGAAAAAACCCTCCACTCCTTGGCGGAGATGCAAGTTGCCCTGTCCGACAAGACCAAGCAGCTCTCCTCTGCGGCTGATAGTATTGCGGTTCTGGAGCTGAAGCTGACCACGCTGCAGAAGTCTCTCGAGGCCGGCAAGGCCCGTGAGAAGGCTCTACTCAAGGATCTCCAAGGAGAGAGGAACCTGCTCAAGAGCGCCGCCGCTGCCCAAAGCGAGTACGAGAAGGGAGTGGAGATCTGGACTGGCCGTCTCATCGCCACCGCGGAGAAGCTTACGCAGAACTGTCAACCATGGGCTTGCCGAACTTCAAGTATTCTTCCAAGGAAAGAATATCTCCAAGTGCCAGGTTGACGATGTTCTTTGAAAGCATCATCAACGCGTTGAGGGCGCTCCAGTCCAGCCGGGCGACCCAACTGGCGAACGAGACTCGCCGGCTTTGCCGGGCCGTCCTTCGCAAGGTGCTCATCAAGGTGGTGCACAGCAATCCCGGCATCGACCTCTCCAGCGCGCTCGGCCATCTGCCAAAGGATGCAAATGTTGAGGCGCTTGAAGAGTGCATCGCGCCAATCCTTGAGAAGGTGGACTCCATCAAAAGGATCGTAGGCCAGCGCAGGGATTGAGTGCTTTCCTTTTATTCTTGCCGCCATCATCTCATGTAAAAGACAATTAGGTCTCAAGTTAGAACTGCGGCAACTCATGGATGCAATATAATTTGACTATGTTTAGGCTCATGTTTGCTACTTTCCTTGTCTGATTCCTTTATGTATGGAGTTCACCCTACGCTTACTGAAAAACTTGCCGGCGCGCAACCTGCCGCGAGCGCTGGGTGCGGGACTTCAGCGGCCTGCTGGAGGCGCAGCGGCCGGCAAGACTCCTCGGCGTTCTCAGTGCAGCCACTTAAATCGTTGAGCGGACTCGAAACAAAATAAGGGCGCAACTGATTACAACAAGGATTCCTTCGCGTGCAGATTTTCCATACAAGAATCGGAATCGTCCAAGGAAATAACTTGGTAATAAAAGAAAAACTTGCTCTAAGTTTTTAGGACTTAGCTTTCTGGCTTTGTTCTTCCTCCGGTAAGCATCAATTCCGAACATCACCAACTGGTATTCATATCTTCCTTCCCCCCCCCCCCCGGCAAATGTGCACGCGAGGAATCCTTCTGTCTTTGAGAAAAAGAAAGAAGAGAAAATAAAGGATGAAACCTTGGCGGTTCGTTAGAACTTACCGGATCAGGTGTCCATACAACATCTTAGACAAACATGCATATATAAATATGAACATGGGAATCAATAAGGGAATGTACAACACTTAAATTTATTCATCTGTGCTCAGGGTCTGCGCCTGGCTTTGTACAAAGGATCACATGCCTTGCCGGCAAGACTTGTACAAAAGGGTGGTTGCCGGGAGCCCCCGGCAACCGCGCCTTATGGATAGAACTTGCGAAGATGTTCGATATTCCAGGAATTGCTCACTGGAACGCCATCTTCGGTCTCCAGGCGGACAGCGCCGGGCCTGGTGACTCGTACTACCCGATAAGGGCCTTCCCACTTCGGCGTCAACTTGTTTGAATTCTTGGCAGACTGAATCCGTCGAAGAACAAGGTTGCCTTCCTCAAGGCTTCGGGCATGAACTTTGCGGCTATGATAGCAGCGCAAAGCTTGCTGGTAGCGTGCAGCTCGCACAGCAGCCTGAAGACGATTCTCCTCAAGGAGCACAGCGTCATCTTGCCGCAGTTGCTCTTGCTCGAGCTCATCATAAGCGAGCACTCGAGGAGATCCGTATATGAGTTCCGTGGGGAGAACTGCTTCCGCTCCGTAGACCAGAGCGAAGGGCGTTTGGCCGGTGGCTCGATTTGGTGTCGTTCTGATTGACCAAAGAACCGCCGGCAACTCATCAATCCAGCGTCTTCCGCACTTTTTCAGCCTGTCAAAAGTTCTGGTCCTGAGACCGCGCAGCACTTCAGCATTGGCCCTCTCCGCTTGGCCGTTGCTTCTCGGGTGAGCAACAGAGGCAAAACAAATCTTGCCGCCAAGGTCTTGGACATACTGCATGAAGGTGCGACTTGTGAACTGTGTGCCGTTGTCGGTGATGATCCTGTTAGGCACACCGAAACGGCAAACAATTCCTTTGAAGAACTTGATAGCCGACTGCGCTGTCACCTTCCTCACTGCTTCCACCTCCGGCCACTTTGTGAACTTGTCGATAGCAACGTACAAGTACTCAAAGCCCCCGGTAGCACGGGGGAAGGGGCCTGGTATGTCGAGCCCCCAGACCGAAAATGGCCAGGAGAGAGGGATTGTTTGAAGAGCTTGAGCTGGCTGATGTAATTTCTTCGAATGAAACTGGCACGCTTCACACTTGGTTACTAGTGCAGTCGCATCCTGGAGGGCGGTAGGCCAAAAGAAACCTTGCCGGAATGCTTTCCCGGCAAGCACTCTTGACCCTATGTGAGAACCACATATGCCCCCATGAATTTCTGCCAACAGTTGTAGTCCATCCCCCCGAGAAATGCACTTCAATTTCACACCGTTTGGTCTCTTTCTGTACAGGACGTCATCGACGAACTTGTACATAACAGACCGACGGGCTACTCTCTCGGCTTCTTCTTGTTCCTCAGGGAGTTCACCCGTCTGAAGGAAATGGACAATGTGCTGCGCCCATGCTGGAGCCTGAGGCTCGACAACTAGGACTAAAGGCATCTCCTCTGCCGGGGAAACGTTTGTCTCGACAACGAAGGCCTGAGGCCCTGTCGGAGCCTATTGTTCCCCGGCAGGTGTGTCGATCCCGGCAACTTCCTTGCCGGCGGCTCCGGGGAGCTCTGCCGGGAAGTACTGGCCAGAGTTCAACTTCCTTCTTTTTTCTTTCCGCATCGATGGCGCCACGGATGGTTGAGTCAATTGGAGCACAAAAGTTCCTGGTTCCATAGGCAACTTGAGGGCAGCACGCTTTGACAGGTCATCAGCAATATTGTTCTCGGCACGAGGAACGTGCTCCATTTGGAGACCGTCAAAGCGCTCTTCCAATTTCCTCACTTCATCTACGTAGGCTTGCATCAATGGACTTTGATAGCTCTTGTTAACTTGCCTGACGACAAGCTGTGAATCGCCTTTGATGACGAGCTTTTTGATACCAAGGTCCGCCGCGATCCTGAGACCGGCATGCAAGCCCTCGTATTCTGCAGTGTTATTGGTTGAACTCTCCCGGGGAAAGTGCATTTGGACTACGTACTTGAGGTGCTCTCCGGTGGGTGCGACAAGCAGCACGCCAGCACCGGCGCCTTGCAGCGAGAAAGCCCCGTCAAAGTACATAATCCATTGTTGATCGATTTCCTTGCCGGGGAGAGTTGTTTCTTGAACATCTTCGTCTGGCGTCGGGATCCATTCTGCAATGAATTCCTCCAAGGCCCTACTCTGAATTGTCGAAGTGCTTTCAAACTTAAGGCCAAAGCTGGACAGCTCCAACGCCCACTCCACGATCCTGCCGGTTGCCTACGGATTTTGCAAAATCCATTGCAACGGAAAGCGAGTGACGACGGTAATCTCATGTGCTTGAAAATAGTGGCGCAGCTTCCTTGAGGCCATAAGGAGGCCAAAAAGCAGCTTCTGCACCCCAGAATATCTTGATCTAGCCCCTTGTAAAAGAGAGCTAACAAAATAAACTGGGCGCTGCACCACCTTCTTCTTCTGCACAAGTTCTTCTGTTTGCGCAGATCCTGTCTTGCCAGGATCAACACTTGCCGGGGAAGATCTTGCCGCGTCATCCGGCGGTCCTGCCGCTGGTGTTGCTTCCTCATCAGCTTCTCTCTGCGCCACTAGCGCAGCACTAACCACTTGATTTGTTGCCGCCAGATACAACAGCAACGGCTCTTGTGGTTTAGGCGCGACTAGCGTCGGTGGAGAGGAAAGGTATTTCTTCAAATCTTGCAGCGCAGCCTCTGCTTCCGGAGTCCATTTCATTGGACCTGCCTTCTTCAAAATTTTGAAGAAGGGCAGGGCGCGCTCAGCAGATTTGGAAATAAACCTGCTTAGAGCAGCAACATAGCCGGCAAGACGACGCACATCCTTGACGCGTCTCGGCGCTTCAATTTGCTCAATGGTTTTGATCTTGTCGGGGTTCGCTTCGATTCCTCGGCAAGATACAAAGAATCCGAGGAGCTTGCCGAAAGGAACTCCGAACACGCACTTCTCAGGATTGAGCTTCAAGTTGATCTTGAGCAAGTTTGCAAATGTTTCTTCTAAGTCTTGAATAAGCATTGCTTTATCCTTAGTTTTGACCACTATATCATCCATATATGCCTCCATATTTCTATGGAGTTGTGGCTCAAAACCAATCTGGATTGCTCTGGCGAATGTTGAACCAGCACTTTTCAACCCGAAAGGCATTCGTATAAATCAATACGTACCATATGGGGTGATAAAGGCGGTCTTCTCTTCATCTTCCTTTGCCATAAAAATCTGATGATACCCTGAATAGGCGTCAAGGAAGGACAGGAGATCACAACCAGCGGTGGCATCCACAATCTGGTCGATGCGCGGCAAGGGAAAGGGATCTTTTGGACAAGCTTTATTGATATCTGTATAATCGATACAAAGCCTCCATTTCCCATTCGCTTTTCACACTACAACCGGATTGGCCAACCAGGTTGGGTGGAGCACTCCTTTGACCAGTCCCGCCGCCTCCAGCTTTTTGATCTCTTCGGCAATGAATTCTTGCCGCTCCAAGGCCTGCTTCCTCACCCTTTGCTTGACGGGCCGCGCATGAGGACAGACAGCAAGGTGGTGCTCGATCACTTTCCTGGGAACACCGGGGATGTCAGACGGTTGCCATGCAAACACGTCGACATTCGCTCGCAGGAAAGCAACGAGCGCGCTTTCCTATTTGTCATCTAGGGTGGAACTTATGGTGAAAGTTCCCCCCGTTCCGTCCTCCCTGGCAGGCACCTTCTTGGTTTCCGGCGGGGCAGCCTTGGACTTCTTGTTCTTGCCGGTGGAACTCTCTGGTACGTCCTCGACGGAAGCGCAGCACTCCGAGGAGGCGCGCTTGCCGGAGTTCGCGCCAAGGTTCCTGCCGATCTTCCTCTTCCCCCCGGGAGTTCCAGCGGCAGGAGCAGATGCCTTGATGGCAGGTGCTGCAACTGCTTCTCGGTAAAGTTGATCGGCACAGATGAGCGCGTCCTTCTTATCGGAATGGATAGTGATGACGCTCAACGGCCCGGGCATCTTCAACACATTGTATGCGCAGTGCGATGCCGCCATGAACTTAGCCAGCGCTGGCCGGCCGAGGATCCCATTGTATGACATGGGGATCTTGGCGACATCAAACACCACCTTTTTGGTCCTGAAGTTAAAATCGCTGCCAAATGTTACCGGCAGCGTGATCTTGCCCTTAGGCTGGGTTCTTCCCGGATTGACCCCTTGAAACGTACCCGTTTCCTTGAGGTCTTCGTCGGGAATCTGAAGCTTTGTGAGCACATCTGGTGAGATTAAGTTTAGGCCGGCCCCGCCGTCAACTAACATCTTCGTCACCTTGAGGTTGCGAATTGTTGGGGAAACCAACAATGGCAAACACCCGACCGCAGTTGTGCGATCAGGGTGATCCTCGGCGTCAAAGATGATAGGCGTGCTGGACCACTTCAGAGGCCTACACGCATCGGGGGATGGCTCTGCCGCATTAACCTCCTGCATCCACTGTTTAAGTTAGCGGTGGGAAGAATGCAGCGAGGCACCCCCATCAATGCACATAGCCTCCGTAGCCTTCTGGAATTCCTGCTCACTGGATTCATCATCTTCCTCATCATCATCTCCTTCTTTATCTCAGCCCCGAGCGGGTCGATCCTTCTGCTGCTTGGCCTTGCCGCGGCGACCCCCTCGGCCACCGCGTTTCTTGCCGGACCCCTCAGCACCATCTTGGGCCTTCTCCATGTCTCGCCTCTCATATTCGGCCCTCTGCTTCTCGGCAAGCTGCTCAACTTGCTGGCAGTTCTGGAGATCGTGGCCCTTAGTGCGATGGATCTTGCAATACTGCTTGCCGGAGTTCTCCGACTTGTCGGCAGCCGCCAAGGCCTGACAGGAAGGGCACCCGGCAAGATCCTTGCCGGGATCACTAACCTTGGCCTTCTTGGCGGCGCCCGGGTTGCCGGATTCCTCGACAGCAAGCACGGCCTTGCCTCCGCGCTTCCTGTTCCGCCGCCGGCCTTTCCTTGACGGGGCCGCGGTGTCTTCATCCTCGGAGTCGCCTGCCGCGCCAACAGCCTCACCGGGGAGTTTCCTCCCCTCTTCAGCTCGAGCGCACTTGTCGGCCAGAGCATAAAGCTCGGCAATACTCCTGACTTTGTTCATCGCCAGCTCTTCCCGCATTCTGCGGTTATGCACATTCTGGTGGAACGCGCTAATGACAGCGGCAGGATGAATGTCGGGAATGTTGTACTGCACTCGGCTGAACCTCTGCATAAACTTGCGCAGGGACTCGCCCTCCTTCTGAGGGATGATGTGCAAATCACTCTCTTGGCCAGGAGCTCGGTGGCCTCCAACGAAGGCGCCAACAAACGGATGGCACAGATCTGACCAGGAAGAAATGGAATTCTCCGGCAGATGCATCAACCACGACCTGACGTTGGGCTTGAGCAGCAACGGGAAGTAGTTGGCAAGTATCTTGTCATCTCGGCCCCCGGCAGCCTGCACTGCAATGGTGTAGATGCTCAGGAACTCTGAGGGATGGGTCTTTCCATCATACTTCTCCGGAACCTCTGGCTTAAAGGTTCGGGAATTGGGCCACCGGACTTGCCGCAGCTCACGGGTAAACGCTGGAGTCCCTACCTCATAAGGCAAGTCTCCTACGTCCCCTGGCGCAGGCTCGTCGACAGCCGGCCCCGCGCGCTTATCAGAGTGATAGCGCGCTTCCCGTCGCCGCTCGATGGTTGTTCGAGCGTCCTCTTTGCCTCATTCCTGGAGAACTAGACGCTGATCACGGCGCATCCGTGGATCGGACGACGCCGTGGAAACTTCTTCATGGCGGTCGACTTGCTGAGTTGTCGGCCGCCGCTGATGCCGCGGAGGGGAGTGCACTGTAGTTGCACCACCTCCGGTTTTCTCTACACCGGCTCGCGCCGGATCGATGGGCCTCCACTGCGAGGGTCCTGCCTCTTGCGGTCCATCCTTGTTGGCGAAGCCGATAAGGCTCTGGATAGTAGCTTGCCACTCCTCCATCTTCTCCGGGGCGGGAGGAAAATCAAGGAGCAGCTGTGCACGTGCCAAGGCTTGCGCTGGCGTAGGTGGCGGCGACAAGTGCGAGGTACGTGAGGTGCTCTGACTCCTAACCAAGTTAGAAGGAGCACCGCTACGGTCACGCGACCGCGCACCACCTCCGCCGGCAGCTCGGTGTGCATGCTGGTCCCGCGCATCTTGGGATCTATGCGCAGAAACCTTTTTGTGGGGACGCCCCGAACCACCAGCGCCATGATGTCGCTCATCTTGCACGACCTGAGTAGGTCACGAGGCTTGCGCCGGCGCGGGAGCTCCAGCAGGCGCCCTTCGATCCCTAGAGTTAGTTGTGCCACTCGTAGGCAACACAGCACCATCTCTAGATCCAGCGGCGTGCAAGTTACCACTACCACTGCGAACGATACCGCTCGCTTGGCTTGGGTCACCAGAACGCCGCGGGGGTTCTAGTCCTCTTCCTTCTGCACCCACACCGTCGCCTGTTCGCGAAGGCGCAGGCAAAACGGACCCGGACGGTTGCGCTATCGCAGCGCTCTTCTTCTTGGGCGGCATGACGATGAAGATGATGAAGAAACTAGGGCGCCGACCACCAGATCAGGTTCATGCGACCTTCAATCCCCCTACCTGGCGCGCCAAAGATGTCGGGGCACGACACCTATGGGATCCCGAGAGACCCCTTTATGATTCGGCAGGGGGAGAGGTATACGCAAAGAGCAGAACCAGTGATCGACGCGTGAGGTTTTTACCTAGGTTCGGGCCGCTGATCAGCGTAAAACCCTACTCCTGCTTTGGGTTCTTATTGATGTTCTTGAGCCCAGCCTTCAGGAGCGCTCGCAATGAACAGCACGTTCAAAGAGCAGCTACGCATGCAGAATGGGCCAGAAGTCCTTCTCCCCTGTAGCAGTTGCCTTGGGCCTCCTTTTATATGCTCAAAGGGGTCTCCACAGTGGCAACATGTACATACATTGAGGTGTAAAGTAGCTACAGGGTATCATACCTAACCCCTGACGGATTAGGACAAACGCATTTAATGCACCGTGAGGTGTCCGTTTAGGTGTACTTACTTTCTTGGGGATGGAAAAAGGGGCCATCCCATCAGCACCGCTTAAGCTCTCCCCCACTGGCGCATCGCCACGCATCCAGAGAAGGACCCAATAATGCCAGATACGTTATTATGCCGAAGCGGTGGCACAGTGGCAGAATCTCGCCAGGCGCCGAATCTTGCCGGGCGCCAAGGCTTGCCGGACACCAAGCCTTGCCGGACGCCAAGCCTTGCCGGACGCCAAGCCATGCCGGACGCCAAGCCTTGCCGGACGCCAAGCCTTGCCGGGCGTCAAGCCTTGCCGGGCCCCAAAGGCTATCCCAGCAAGGATCTTGCCGGGGAGGCTGGCCTTCGAATTCCAGCTCTGCTTATCTGCTGATCCTCAGATCTCTGACTTGATGATTTCCTTGATGGGTTGAATCGACCCCGAGCTGACCCCGGCAAGCCTTGCCGCGAGGATGGCTACAACTGTCTATGCACAAGTACGGGGTACTCGTGGCCCAATACTTAGTACACCGACAGGCGCAGTGTTCAAATATTCAGAATGCAGGACGTGGCTTGGTAATTCTGTCACGACTCAACTCTCAGTTCATGCGGATCTTCAGCTGCCTGAGATTCATGGTGGTAGGTCTAGCAGTCTATGCCAAGATGAGCCTCCTCAACAGCAGATGGATAGGCAGGAGGCACACTCACGTCGTTGTGATGAGTTTGCTGCTGGCATTATTGATCCGAAATTTGTGAAGTACTGTCTATGATAACAGTGAGCCTTCACATGACAGAAAGAGGGTATCTTGTTCTCTTCTAAGCGGGCTAGATTAGAGTGCACTTCAAATTTCGAAAATCAGGAAAATATACATGTATATCTGGAGGAAAACAGAGTGTTCAGGTGATAACGGACAACAAGAACAAATGGCACAAATCTGCAATTTACAAAATAGTGTGTTTGATCCTGCACTTTGAGAAGGACAAGGCCTGACATTTCAAAATACTGTCACAGAAAAGTGCTGGCATGCTTTGGTGCTACATACACATTACGTGGAGCTAAAAAGCTACTATTAGTTCACATCCAGACAAAAGTATGGAAGAAAAGGGAGATTACGCACTAGGTGAATCAATTGGTGTTGGTAGTCTGTGTGCAGATCATCTGTCGTCAAAATACATCAGGTGATATCCGTCCAAATTTATTTTATTAGCACATATTTATCTTTTTCAAGAACAATATACTGGCATGTATATTTTAAATGTGCAGGGCAAGGATTCACTATGAAAGTGACATCATATCATGGGTACGGAGTGCCCGACGGCACCATCTTGCGACCAGCATCTGTTCGTGCCATGCTGATGGACATGCGCGCAAGCCGCTACCCTTGGGGTCAGATCGATATCAACCTGCCAAGGTTGACCTGCGCTTCGGCGCCGGCTTACAATGCCGCTACTGACTCGCCCGTTCGCACCGGCTTACAACGCCGTTTGCCTCACTCGCCCGACACCGTCTTCTAGACGCCAAGGCCAACTCACGCGATATGCCGGTTTACAACGCCGTGGCCGACTCACGTGTCTGCGACATCTTTTAATGACGTGGTCGACTCTTGCATGTACATCAACAAATCAGAGCCATGTCACGCTAGCTGCCTAATGAGCGCACGCAAATCGCCGTTCTGGCGGCTCGGTCTATTCCAATAACTTTGGAGTAAATCGTACTATATTGTCAGCCTCTGCCTACACTGGATGGATCAATGGACAAGCGCACAAGTTACCGCTACTGCGGTTTGGTTAACTTTAACAACCAACTTAGATGAACCATTGGCTGAATTAATGACACAAATCATACGGGGTCATGTGTAACCCGCCATGGTCGACCTAAACTTCCATGGATTCATATCACGTTACCAACGCTAAGGATATAAAGTGAGTGTTGTGAAGATCATCAACTCGCCACTTTGCCTCCAGCTTCAACATATTCCGGCATTCCGCTGTTCAACTATATGCTAGTTTATATCACGGTCAAATATGGAGAATCTCAAGACAACTCCTCGAGTCGTCTTAAGACTCGGGGGCTACAATGACATGACTTAGTAAATTTTGCCAGTTTCAGCAAATTCAAAGAACCCCGGGCCATTGGAAGGAAAGTAACCCGGTCCCGAAGGCCACTGCCACATTGGTGAAAATTTAAAGGCTGTCAGACAATTTCTGGTTTAAAAGGTGCCTGGCAATCACAAAATTCCGGCTCAACAGAAGAGTTTCGGGTTATCACAAAAGATTTCGGTTTAAAATCCGGCTCAGTGGAAATCTGTCTCCCATAAAGTTTTGACCTCTCAATGTCTGGCTCAACATCCGGTTCAGGAAGAATGCACTTCTCGCAAGTTCGAGTTCTCAGAAAAAATTAAAGATTGCCAAAGAGAACTTGCTGCCATGATGCGCAGTTCAAACATCGGTAACCTGCCTTATGGGTTTATCATATTATGATCAATATAATAAAGCCGGCATCCCTGATAATTCAGGGCCTTTGTCGTTTCATCTCTAAGTATTTGAGTCTTTATTATTTGTTCATAAGGTCACTTGGGGGCTTCCAACCCACCGGGTTTAGCTTTCATACCCTCTTGACCAGGTGTGGACGCCGAATCCCGAGTTATCCTGCCTATTTGCAACTTGCTACTCCGCCAGGTAATCCTGAGTGACCCGCCGAACTCTTAACAGTCAATATTTTTCAAGACCCTGAACTCGTTAAGGTTAAATCGGTGGTTTTTGTCACGTGAGGGCCGGCTTACAGTAAGCTAGGAGTAACTCCAAGGTTGTGCGGCCTATGAAAGCACATGGCTTGGTAGCCAATTCTGGCCGTGCTTTGGTGAGCCGGCCAGATAATTCTTTGAGATTTTTTGAATCTTTTTTCTGAATCTTTTGGATTTGTGATTTTTTCTGCTAAGTGCATTTTTCAACAATCCGGGTCATGTAGCCCTGATTGTATGACTCATATTTGAGCATTTTTTGGGTTTGGTAACCCGCCCTGGCTATGGACTTTAAGTCGCTAGTACGCTTTGGTTTGCGCAATTGGAGTCATACGCTTACAAATCTTTGGGTTATCACCCTCACTGGATATGGCGATGTTAGCCGGCAGTATAAGTCAACTCTACAGGTATGTTTTCCTGGTTATACGAGTATGCGAGGTTTGGTAACCCACCCTGGCTTTTGACTTTAAGTCGCCAGTATATTTTGGCTTCGATGGCCTTAATTTTAGTCTTTTTCATAATTGCATAAGACTATATTATGTTTGGGTTGTTACCCACCCTGGCTTTTGACGTTAAGTCGCCAGGGCATATGTTGTTTAAACTTTGTGCAGGACATGCAGAGCTATGGCTTACATAAATGATTAAGTTCAAGCCCATCATTAAAGATTAAAATTGGTGTTTCAAAAGGGTTATCAGTTCTTGATTTTTACAAAGGCTATAAGCCGCCGGGTTACAAAAATCCCGGATTACAATGAATGTGCATTAAGTCGCCATCGGCCAAGAGCCACTGAGTATTTAACTCTGGATTTACTTGTCAACAGACAAGATCTTGTGATTGTTTTCATACCAGATTATATTATTCCAATCTTTAATAGCCAAACATGGCTGGATTTTTCATTATGGTTGTCATAACCAGTATTGAGTGATTGAGGTTTTCCAACCGGGTTATATTATTCAAATCTTTAATAGCCAACATGGCTGGATTTTATTATGGTTATCAATAACCAGTATTATGATTGAGGTTTTCAAAGCCGCTTCAGAGCAATGGCTATTATTTCTGCATCCAATAATACCAGTTCACAACAGAGAGCATGGTTCAATATTGATATGCAAGGCATTCAGCAACATCATCCAGATAGTGGATATGAATTATTCTACAATGGAAGGAATAGTCCCGAGTCACTGCAGGCATATGACCCAGCACTTGGGGGCTACATTATTCAAATTAAGATTACATGAAGTATGCAAGTCCCATGTCGCTGCAAGCATGCACCATGGCACTTGGTGGCTAATGCAAAGTCATTTTTAACTTGCGTCATTGAAGACCCGACCCATCACATAGTGATGAGCCAGCCCTTTAGGGGCTACTAATTGCTCCTGTCAAAGGTAACCCGAAACTTGGGGGCTACATCATATGATGTTATCTTACTGAGCCGGCCCTTGGGGGCTATATGTTGCTGCTCAAGTCTACATAATCATATCTACAAAGTCCCTGCTCGTTATTGCATAATGACCCGACACTTGGGGGCTACACATGTGAAGTACAAAATATTCAGTTTATGACTCGGATTTCTCCAAAGTTGCAGTATTGAAGCAAGTTTTAAGCTGTCACTTTGTTCTACTCAAGACTTGGGGGCTACAGGTAATATGGATATAAGGGAGGTACACTTTCAAGTTCTCAACTTTGAGCAGATCGGATATCACATTCATACTAGAGAAATTTGCAAAGTTTATCCCCTCCGAGCTATTCATAGAAGGGCACGGAGAGCTGACTCAATGATTGGAAGCTATATTTACAAAAAGCGAGCACCAAGTCATCACAAGATTGACCCGGGCTGAGAAAACCCAGACTGTGAGGATTCATCTTATAAGGATTTGGCCTGAAACCCAGCATTGGCAACAATCATGACCCGGTGTCTATAACAGTCATGACCCGGAATCATCAGTTTTTATAAGCCGACAATTTTGGAAATCATAACTCGGCAAGCTCTACATCTTCAAACCGGCTGAACATCAGTTGAATATTTCAAGACCAATATTTTTGTCAAATCAAAGCATTGGAGGCCGACTCAAATGGATTCTTTTTCACAATATTTTTCTACAAGCAAATTAACTATGAAGCTGGTCTATTGAACCGGATTTTCTAGGAGAAAGAAATAACAAGGAATTAAGGATGAACAGAAGCCGGCTCAGAAGAAAGTTTGACCCGGCGCACAACTTGTCAAATTTGTTCTTGTGTTTATTTTGCAGGATCAGTTTAACATGGATAACTCCAAATTAAACTGGGGGCTAATGTTGAGGATATACCCTGTGGTGTAACCCAGCCGGAAGTATGACCCGGCCGGACTTGGCAACTCACTAAGTGACCCGCCCGGATTTCTCGACTCGCTGATGACCCGGCCGAGCCTGGCGACTCATGGGTGACCCGGCAGGCGGGTCAAACGAATAACAAGACCCAAGGCCCAGAAGGCGACTTACGAGAAGACCGGCTCTAGGCACGGTATCTGGTGGGCCGGCTTGAGAAGGAAGGCTTAAGGAATATTTCCTTTACAAGGGAAGCAAGACTAGGATTCCACTTGAAATAGAATAATCCTAATCCTACTAGGACTCCACATGTAACCCGCCCTTTTCAACTTATGTCGGTGCAACAAACTCTGGGTCCGTTGCCCAGACTGTGCACAGGCACGGGAGCAAGATTACAGCGCCAAGATCAGGCCAAAGTGCAAGGGATCAAGATCTTCAAAGGACCAACATGCAAATCAAGAGGACCAAGGCCAAGCGAGAGAAGTAAGAAACCACCAGGAGAAAAGCCTCCCTTGCCGGGCAGGCGAGCCTGGCGAGGACGGGGTCACCCCTGGAAGAAAACCTCCAAGACACCCCGGTAGGGCCTGCCGGGACTCGCGGAGGCAAAGCCACCTCACCAAACCACTTCACCACAACGCACGTCGTCGATCAATGCGGTGTCAAGCCGCAAAGTGACTAAGTGGCAACCATTTGCCACATGCCAGCCTCTTTCTACAGGAAATACATACAGGCGACACCCATCCTGCATCGTGTCGAGCGAGCAGGTGCAAAGCTGGCGAAACAGCCCGGCAAGGCTTGCCGGGCAAGCGATGATGTGACGTTGAGCGGCGCATTTAATGCACTCTGCCAGCCTGCAGAATTAGGTATGATAGCACTGTTTGCTATCTTATCAGTGCATAATGCCTAATTTGCCACTGTGGTGACCCCTTAGTCTATAAAAGGAGGACTGAGGCAACCGTAGAAAGGGGGGACCCTGGATTAGCAAGTCCAGCCCCTCACATTTCATATTCACGTAGCCGTTTCGCCCTGAGGCAACCCTGTTGGGCAAACGCGCTGCGACCACCACCATTTTTCCACCATCAATCCACCAAAGCAGGAGTAGGGTTTTAGGCCTCACGGTGGCCTGAACCTGGGTAAAACTGCCCGTGAGGTCTCTGCTGTGCTGTCCCGCGCTCTTCTGCTCTTTGTGCAACGTGCCATCCCCCCGCTAAACCAGCAAGGGACCTTTGGTCCCATAGGTGGCCGTGGTTTCCCGCGACATCTTTGGTGCGCCAGGTAGGGGTCATTTCCATCCCATCAGATGAGAAGGACGCAATCATTTGCATGGATAAGATGTACCGGGATGCAGTCGCGGCAGAGGCAGCGGCAGCAGTAGTTCCCGCCAAGGAGAACAGAGGAAAGAAGAAAGATAGCAGGGACGCTAGCAAGGAATCCGGGAAGCGTACCTCTTCGGAGTACGCTGCGCCTATTGATGACTTGCCGGAGAGTTCCAACAACAAGAGATCCAAGGTTGCTGCACCACAAGTGAAGAAGGTCCCGGCAGGGCTGGCTGGCGTTGATGGTACCTTTACTATCAGCGCCACCCTTGATGACAAACAGAAAAGCGCGCTCGTTGCCTTCCTGCGGGCGAATATTGATGTGTTTGCCTGGCAACCATCTGATATCCCCGGCGTTCCCAGGGAGGTAATCGTGCACCACCTTGCTGTCTGCCCACATGCCCGACCTGTCAAGCAGAAAGTTCGGAAGCAGGCCTTGGAGAGGCAACAGTTTATTGCAGAGGAGATTAAGAAGCTTGAGGCAGCTGGTTTGGTCAGAGGAGTGCTACATCCAACATGGTTAGCAAATCCAGTGGTTGTTCGCAAGTCTAACGGGAAATGGAGGTTTTGCATAGATTTCACAGATCTCAACACGGCATGCCCGAAGGACCCATTTCCCTTGCCGCGCATCGATCAGATTGTGGATTCCACTTCAGGCTGCGATTTGCTCTCCTTTTTGGATGCATATTCTGGATATCACCAAATCTTCATGTCCAAAGAAGATGAAGAGAAGACCTCGTTCATCACCCCATGTGGTACGTAC
Source organism: Thinopyrum elongatum (assembly GCA_011799875.1). Lineage (NCBI taxonomy): Eukaryota > Viridiplantae > Streptophyta > Magnoliopsida > Poales > Poaceae > Thinopyrum > Thinopyrum elongatum. Next base: position 282,766,245 of record CM022303.1, read on the forward strand.
TGTTTTATTCGCATGCCATTTGGATTAAAGAGTGCCGGGTCTACTTTTGCAAGGGCAGTCCAGATTGGTTTTGAGCCACAGTTACACAGAAACATTGAGGCTTGTATGGATGATATTGTGGTCAAGACCAAGGACAAAGCAACCCTCATCCAGGACTTGGAGGAGACATTTGCTAATCTACGCAAGATCAAATTGAAGCTCAACCCGGAGAAGTGTGTGTTTGGTGTTCCCTCCGGCAAGCTACTTGGGTTCTTTGTATCCCATCGGGGGATCGAAGCCAACCATGACAAGATCAAAGCAATCGAGCAGATCAAAGCACCAAGGACAGTCAAGGATGTGAGGCGCCTGACAGGGTGCATTGCCGCGCTAAGCAGATTTATTTCCAAGTCTGCCGAGTGCGCCCTGCCGTTCTTCAAAATCCTGAAGAAGGCAGGGCCCATGAAGTGGACTCAGAAGCATATGCGGCTTTGCAAGAGTTGAAGGCCTACTTGTCCTCTGTGCCCACCTTGGTTGCCCCCAAACCACAAGAGCCGTTGCTGCTATACTTGGCGGCAACCAATCAACTGGTTAGTGCAGCTTTAGTGGCACAACGGGAAGTGGAAGAAGCAGAAAGTGAGCAAGGCCTGGCAGAGCCAGATAAGGATCAGGACATAAATGAGCACGGCAGCAAGGGCAGCCCCAAGGACACGGCAAAGAAGAAAGTGGTGCAGCGCCCAGTGTACTTTGTAAGTTCCTTGCTGCAAGGAGCTAGATCGAGGTACTCTGGTGTGCAAAAATTGATCTTTGGTCTCATCATGGCCTCAAGGAAACTGCGCCACTACTTCCACCCATGAGATCACGGTTGTCACTCGCTTCCTGTTGCAAAGGATACTCCGAAACCCTGAGGCTACCGGTAGAATAGTGGAGTGGGCTTTGGAGTTATCCAGCTTCGGCTTGAAGTTTGAGAGCACATCAACAATCCAGAGCAGGGCATTGGCAGAGTTTATTGCAGAATGGACGCCAACCCCTGATGAGGAAGTGCTGGAAACAGTCATCCCCGGCAAGGAAGCGCCCCAAGAATGGGTCATGTATTTCGATGGTGCCTTTTCCCTACAAGGTGCAGGGGCTGGCGTGCTTCTCGTTGCCCCCTCCGGGGAGCACTTGAAGTACGTCATCCAGATGCACTTTGCCCGGGAAGAGGCAACCAACAATACGGCAGAGTATGAAGGGCTCCTTGCCGGGCTCAGGATTGCCGCAGAATTGGGAATCAAGAAGTGGATCATTCGAGGAGATTCACAGCTTGTGGTGAGATAAGTCAACAAGGATTACCAAAGTCCATTGATGGAGGCATACGTTGAGAAAGTGAGAAGATTGGAGGAGCACTTTGACGGATTACAAACAAAGCACGTACCCCGTGTGGAAAACAACATAGCTGATCATCTGTCAAAGTGTGCTGCACAGAAGCTTCCTGTGGAACCAGGAACTTTTGTTCTCCATCTTACTCAGCCCTCCGTATCCCCAGCAACAATGGCCCGGAAAAGGAGAAAGATGGACTCTGGTAAGCCTCTCCTGGTAGAGCCTCCCGGGGCTCCTGGTAGGACCCTGTCGGAAACAACTCCTCATCACTTGCCGGACCGCACCCTCCAGTCGGGCCTTTGGTCCCCGCGAACGAGGAACGTGCCCCCGCAGTTGAGGAGGTGCCTCTAGTCCTTGTTGCCGAGCCCCAGGCTCCAACTTGGGCAAGGCACATAGTCCATTTCCTCCAAACCGGAGAACTTCCCGATGACCAAGATGAGGCTGAAAGAGTAGCCCGGAGGGCCAGTATGTATCAGTTTGTCGATGACACTCTATACAGAAGGAGGCCCAATGGTGTGAAATTTAAGTGCATCTACCGGGAAGAAGGAAAGGAACTGCTGGCTGAGATACACAAAGGCATGTGCGGCTCCCACATTGGATCAAAGGCATTAGTTGGGAAAGCATTCCGGCAAGGATTCTATTGGGCCACAGCCCTCCAAGATGCGGTTGAGCTAGTCACTAAATGTGGAGCCTGCCAGTTCCATTCCAAAAACATCCACCTGCCTGCACAAGCTCTTCAGACAATCCCTTTATCATGGCCATTTTCGGTCTGGGGGCTCGATATCCTCGGCCCTTTCCCCCGAGCTGCCGGGGGCTTTGAATTCTTGTTTGTTGCTATCGACAAGTTTACAAAGTGGCCGGAAGTAGCTGCCGTGAGAAAGGTGACTGCTCAGTCAGCTATCAAGTTCTTGAAAGAATTGGTGTGTCATTTTGGAGTCCCGGCAAGGATCATTACCGACAACGGCACCCAGTTCACGGGCCGCGCCTTCATGCAATATGTTCATGCCCTCGGAAGCAAGATCTCATTTGCCTCTATCGCACATCCCAGAAGCAATGGGCAAGCTAAGAGGGCGAACACTGAAGTTCTGCGAGGACTCAAGACAAGAACCTTTGATACGCTGCGGAAGCACGGCAGGCGGTGGATCGATGAGCTGCCGGCAGTTCTCTGGTCCCTCAGAACGACACCAAATTGAGCTACCGGGCAGACTCCCTTCTCCCTAGTCTATGGGGCAGAAGCAGTTATCCCCACGGAACTCATTTACGGGTCACCTCGAGTGCTTGCCTATGATGAAGTAGTGCAAGATCAGCACCGGCGTGATGACGCTGTGCTACTCGAGGAGAACCGTCTCTGGGCTCCTACACGTGCTGCACGCTATCAGCAAGCCCTACGTCGCTATCACAGCCGCAGGGTTCATGCCCGGTGTTTTGAGGAAGGCGACCTTGTCCTTAGGCGTGTTCAGTCCGCCAAGGGTACAAACAAGTTGACGCCGAAGTGGGAAGGCCCTTACCGGGTAGTTCGAGTCACCAGACCTGGCGCAGTCCGTCTGGAGACCGGAGATGGCATTCAATTGCAAAACTCATGGAATATTGAGCATCTCTGCAAGTTCTACCCGTAAGGCGTGGCTGTCGGGCCCTGCCCGGCAGCTACCCTTTTGTACAGGCCTTGCCTCAGTTGCATGTAACCCCTTGTACAAAGCCAGGCGCAGACCCTGAGCAACAGAGAAATAAATGAAGCGCTTGGGGGCCCCCGACAGAGTTGCATGCATGCATGAGCATTTCAAGAGCATTGCATAAGCATTTCATGAGCATTGCATATGCATATAGATAAGGTCGCATTTTGCATCATTCCCATCTGCATAAGGTTGCAGGTTCCTGCCATGAGCTTGGCCTCTACAGGAAATTGGGAAGATGGACCAGCACTGCGATCTCCGGCAAGCCAAACAGATAAGTTCTACCTCTTGTCCATAAGTGTCCTGTAAGATGAAGCTTGTGCATGAGAAAACCTCGCCGCTTTTTGAAACTTAGGTGCTCCCATTCCTGGACTCGAACGTTGCTTCAAGCCAGGATGGTCACAGTGGCCTTTGGTGAAACGAGATTGGCGAGGGGCTGGTCCCTTTATTTTTTGCCCGGTAGGCTCGATTCTCCGGCAACTAAGTAAAAGGGTACCGGGAGGGTAACCTGCCAGGGAGAACTCGTTTATTTTGAATAAAGAGGCATCCCACCTCTGCATGGACATACACATGCACGAGCCCCCGGCAAAGTTCATCTTTTTCATTAATATGCTGATCATACAAGTACAAATCTTACAAAACACAGATATGGACTCGAGAGATTGCATTATTTGAATTAAAATTTGGCAAGTGCCTACAGATTTAAGATTGAAAAAAGATAAGTGCCCCGTAAACTCCTCTCCCTGTCCCTCTTGTCCCAGGTAGTGCGGTGGGAGGAGAAGAGGGCAGGAGGCGCACCGGCACAACGCCACCCCGATCCCGTCAGGGCCTGCCAAATGCAGCCTGACAAGATCAGGAGTGGCAAGGCTGCGAAGGAGGAGGACAGAAGGAGCACCTCAGCGGCCCCCCTGGTCACCACTTCCAGGACTAGTCAAAAGGCTCCAGCACAGGCACTGGCAGAGAAGGATGTCAGGGCCCAGCTGGAAGACCACTGGAGGAAGCGAAAGCGCCAGGAGGGCGACCCTTTCCCCGGCAACTGGTAAAACGGTGATGACGGTGCTGGGGAAAGGAGGGGGAAGACAGAAAGACGAGGCAGCAGGTCGCCAGTACGAGACGAACGCGTTGATGCAGTCGTACTCCGACTGGACGTCCTGCCTCCCGCCTTCTCCGTCTTCCCTGGCTTCATTTTCATCAACACCGCTCCAGGGAAGCGCCGACCTCGTGGTCTGGCACCTCCCCCGAAAAGACGGCGAGCGACCAAGGCGGCCAAGGGGCTCGAAGCGCGCCACTCCCCACCTTGGTGGGCAGGAAGGCACGCCTTCGTCAACATTAGCCCCAAGACCTCCGGAAGAGGCAGTGACGGGATTACCAACGATCTCCGGCCCTGCCTCCCGGGCGAGCATCGAAGACCCCAAGAACCTAGCCGCCAAGCCAGCAAGCAGCAATAGCCCGGGGCTAAATGCCACAATATCCGATGGGCAACCGACCGTGGCGGAAGGGGCAAGCATTTCCCCGTAACGGGAGAGCTTAATATTTCCCACGCCACGGGCGGCCTGCCCACGGCGTCTTCTCCAAGAATGGACCAGACTCACTCCCCAAGCGCTAATGCAAACATTTGGCGGCACCAACCCCAAACTGGAGCCCGGGGCCTGACCCCAGGCTCTTCTCTTCAACATAACCAGTAGGAGGCAAAAGACGGAGGAGAAAGGATGCAAAGGTGGATGACCCCGCTCTCCCCTTGCCCCTCCTTTTATAGGCGGGCCGAGGAAGGGAGCTGCTCCCTCAACAAGCGACCACCGCCCTCCTCCGCCAATTCAAGGAGACCGTGCCCTCGCCTTGATGCTCTCCCACACCACGCGCCTCCGTTACCTACCCCGCGCGATGCATGCACCATACGCGGCTAAGGATAAGAGCGTGGTGGGAAGAGTGAATTGGCAGTTTCTACCCCGTGCGTTAAAGTCATTCACGGGCCATTACAAGGGAGGCCCCACCACGATTGGCTTTACGCGACGCGCAGGAAAACCGGAAACTAGCCTGAGCTCAAGGTTAATGAAGAAGCAAAGAAGGCCTCAAGAGGCCAGCCTCTTCCGCACCCCTGCATGTGCACTTATTAGGGCCTACCCCGACGATGCTTGGCAGCGCGTTCGGGGCAGGCCCGGGGGCTTCTGTTAGTGCAACAAACCCTGGGTCCATTGCCCAGACTGTGCACAGGCACGGGAGCAAGATTACAGCTCCAAGATCAGGCCAAAGTGCAAGGGATCAAGATCTTCAAAGGACCAACATGCAGATCAAGAGGACCAAGGCCAAGCCAGAGAAGTAAGAAACCACCAGGAGAAAAGCCTCCCTTGCCGGGCAGGCGAGCCTGGCGAGGACGGGGTCGCCCCGGAAGAAAACCTCCAAGACGCCCCGGTAGGGCCTGTCGGGACTCGCGGAGGCAAAGCCACCTCACCAAACCACTTCACCACGACGCACGTCATCGATCAATGCGGTGTCAAGCTGCAATGTGACTAAGTGGCAGCAATTTGCCACATGGTAGCCTCTTTCTACAGGAAATACCTACAGGCGACACCCGTCCTGCAACGTGTCGAGCGAGCAGGTGCAAAGCTGGCGAAACAGCCCGGCAAGGCTTGCCGGGCAAGCGACGATGTGACGTTGAGCGGCGCATTTAATGCGCTCTGTCAGCCTGCAGAATTAGGTATGATAGCACGGTTTGCTATCTTATCAGTGCATAATGACTAATTTGCCACTCTGGTGACCCCTTAATCTATAAAAGGAGGCCAGAGGCAACCGTAGAAAGGGGGGACCCTGGATTAGCAAGTCCAGCCCCTCACATTTCATACACACGTAGTCGTTTCGCCCTGAGGCAACCCTGCCGGCAAACACGCTGCGACCACCACCATTTTTCCACCATCAATCCACCAAAGCAGGAGTAGGGCTTTACGCCTCACGGCGGCCTGAACCTGGGTAAAACTGCCCGTGTGATCTTTGCTGTGCTGCCCCACGCTCTTCTGCTCTTTGTGCAACGTGCCATCCCCCTGCCGAACCAGCAAGGGACCTTTGGTCCCATAAGTAGCCGTGGTTTCCCGTGACAACTTATATAAGGAGGGGCAGGGCACCCCAAGAGAGAGGAGTTTTAGAAGTGAAGACAGACAAGTCAATAGCTCTCGAGACGTAGGTAGTGAAACATCACCCTTGTAACTGAGATCATCATCATCATCAATATCAATGAAGCAGGATGTAGGCTTTTACCTCCACCGTGAGGGGGCGAACCTGGGTAAAACCTCGCGTCTCTCATCCCGCTCAACCACGTTCAAGCTACTACCTAGTTGTGTTGGCCTCACGACTAAGTCCTCACACTAGGACATCTGCCGTGACAAAACCACGACACACCGTAAACAAATAAACCCTAAAACCCTAGGTGCACAATTGCTGCATGCGCGGGTACCGGGTACATGGTGTAGCGCACCTTTGTAGGAATAGTCAGCTCGCGTGATAATTTGATCCGTAGGAGTTGATGGTCGGGACCACAGGTGAACGACCTGGAGGCGGTGGCTCGCCAGTCGCCACTGATCGAGTAGCTACGTTTAAAATATCATTTTTTAGCGGGGTAAGAGTTCCGATTTTCAATGGCGCGTTATACTAGTTTTTAGAACGATAGGTATAGAACGAAAATGGAATTCATAACTACTACCTCCGTCCTGGTTTACTAGTCCCCATCGTATTTTGGGTCAAAGTTTGTCCACGAATTTTACTTGTAAAATGTGAATGGAAAATGAGATTTTGTTATACCCAAACAAAAAAGGACCGGAGGGAGTGATTGCTCTGACATGGACGAGACCTCTCATAGCGCAGGCATTGAACCAGCGCGCCAGCCAAGAGGGCCCCACTTGCTGCAGGCCAGGCTGAACACGCCTCGTCGCCGCATGCAACCGGCTTCAGACTGCCCCGCCTGCCTCCATTGAATCCGCGCGTGTGCCGGCAACATGTCCTTCCGCGAGCCGGCCGGCATTTTAGAACACAACGGCGGTTGGCTCCTCTCATCCGCCCGCTATTTAAACGAGGCCAGACGCCTGGCAAGAACCGCATCACACCGCCGCTCCCCATATCCTCCTTGCACCATTTTCTCCACAATCTCCATAGCATCTGGTGAGCAGGAAGACGAGTTCACCAGCATAAAAGCCGGCTAGGTGCCCCGACGAGCCAGGCAACTCGCTGCCCCACCTCCCACCCCGCCCCAGGCCGTCAGTACCATGGGCGAGGCTGCAGGCGGGCAAGCGGAGGAGCAAGCCGCCGCTCCAAGCTACCCCCTGGTGCATCAACTCGATGCTCCAAGCCTGCTCGCAGAAGAGTGGCCAGTTGCTGCATGCCGGCACACGAGACCACGGCATCCAGTGCACCGTGGTTGGCCGTGCCATCCGACGCAAACATTGGCGAAACCGCGGCATGCTGGCAGAGGTGGCCAACATGTCTGCGGCCACCGCCGACACCGAGGAATAGTAGACCACGAGAGCCGCCGCCGCTCTGAACCCACGAATGCTATGACCACCAAGTCGCCGGCAGACTCCCGGTGTGTTGCCCGGTTTGGCTCAAAACATCATGGACCCCAGCCGCGGCCGGCATTAGAAATTATACCTGCTTCTAGAAGTTATTCGCGTTTAGTCAAAAAATGTCCAAAATATAATTAATTATGTATGTTCTTGAGTTGGTTGTGCTCGCGCTGGTAGTAGGAACTAGAGATTTTTCTTTATTTATAACTCTCCTCACATTTTTTCTAGCTTTGAAGTGAATCATGGTTGTGGACATTATCTATGAATGTGCAGATATATGTGAACATGAGTTTGATGTGGAAGTTGAACTTGGAATGTTGGGCTTGCGTGTGAACTATACCATGTCCAATGCTTCGTCTGCTATTGTTTGGAAAGTAATTGATGTTATTACATGACCCGAAAAAATTTATTTTGTGCCACATCAGTAGATGCACGGACATCATAACAGGCATGCTGACTAGATAAACATTTGAACCTAGCTATTATGAAGGAATATTTGTATTGACAACAGTTTTAGATAGCAGGATACGCCTAGCCTGCTCTGCCTCTGCTAGCTTCTTTCTGGCTTCTTCCATCTCTTCTTTGGCTTGGGTGAAGAGAGCATCTGATTGCTCTTTTCGCTTCTTCAGGAACTCAGCTACATTCTCAAGGGCTGCTGCACACTTTCTGTCAGCCTTTACTAGAGCCACAAGGACACGAACAGTTGATGACTCCACCTGGCTTGTGTGTAATCCAGCATCATCTGGGAATTTGCACCTTGTGTCTAATCCAGCATCATTAGGAAACGGGCACCTTGTGTGTAATCCAGCCTCATTTTCGAAACATGATCTCGAGGTTGACCATACTTCCCTCCTCGCGGGAACTACATCCTGACATGAAGTTACTTCTATTTTAGATCAATAGTTAGAGCAACCCAGATCCATTTAGTAGAAGCCAGATAAACAGGACTCGGAGAAGTGAATTCAAAAGGAGAAATATAAAAACAAACTCCAAGGTGAGAACACCCACTTCCTACATCAAGCTAAAAACGAAAGCATTAGGACGATTAAGACTCTTCTTATTACACATCGAAGAACACGAGGCTAAGAGAAATAGAAACTACAACATATACACATCGAAGAACATGAGGCTAAACGAAAGTAATTGAAAGGGTGTTACTTAACAAAGCTCATTTTACAGGTTTGGTGCAGCTCCTCTTTAACTTGCACATTCCTTGAAGATGTCCCCAATATCCCGTGTTTGGTCTTCATTGCTCCTCTGCATGTTTGCACTAGTAGTTTTAAAATCTCAACATGGCAAGAAAAATATAGTAATACTCACGCATCTTGTGGGCAACATTAAAGCACTCATCTGCCATGTTAGAGCATCTCCAACAGATGTGCAACGTGCGGCGCGTTAAAAAAGCGTTTACAGTGCCGGAATAGCCAGTTTTTGCGGGCCGCGGAGTGCTGGCTCCAGCGGCCACTGCAAAAAATTGCGCACGCGCGCCGCTCCAGCAGACGTGCTATATTTTTTTCTCCTTTCTACTCTGACTTGATACACATTCGACTCCGAGTCGATACTAGCATAGATAGATACATATATAGTTCTCAGCATAGATATAGCATAGATAGATAAAAAAATAGATAGTTCAACTACTCCTCGTCGTCCAACTCCGCCTTGGTGATGTCCTCCTCCGACGTCTCAATGTAGGCATCAAGATACAGATCGTTGTCGGAGTCCCAGGGTGACGCTGCTCCTAGCTTGATGTTGTATTGAGCGGCTGCCTTTCGCGTATGCCTGTCCTCACGATAGGCGGCTCGTTCCGCCCTCCTCTTCTCCCTCTCCGTCCTCCTTTGCATGTAGAACTCGCGCTCATTAATGATGTCCTGTGTGAAGCGTTGGCGCCAAGCGCCATGGCTTCCTCGTCCATCTCGGCGATGCCGAGATGGTGCTCCCGCCTCCGGTTGTCGCGACCATCCTCATCGGTGATAAGCCGCGGGGGAGGTGCGAGTTCCTGCGCCCGCTCCCGCGTCAGCATGTTGGGGAAGTTCATGTCCGTACGAGGCCGCTGGAGGCGCCACACCACCGCGTCGTACGCACAGGTGGCCTTGTGGGCGGTGTCGAAAGTGCCGAGGCCGAGGCGCATCTCGCGGAACCGGATCTCGGCGGAGAAGCCGCCGGAGGGGCACGCGCGGACGCCGCGGTGGCCCCAAGTTTCCCGGCGGTGCGGCGGCATGGTGGCGCGGCGGCGGCAAGGCGAGAAAGAGCGGGGAGAGAGTGGTGGCGAGGCTTAGAGTGGTGGGAGCGCGTTGGATTTTATAAAGCACGCCGGACGCCGCGCACCAAAACTAGCGCGCGCCCGGCCGCTTTTTCCCGCGCTCGCGCGATCCTTTCCCGACGTCCCTGCTATCTCTACTCTCTTCTCTACTCTTATATATATATATTATATTATATATTTATTTTATATTTATATTTATCTCTACCCTTATAAAAAACAAAGTTGGTGATGATGGTGTGCCTGCCATCCTGCAATATAGGCCGTCCGATTTATATCTGACGGATAGGAAGGAAACTATGCCAATTTTGCAAAAAGATAACCACACCCCTCTCCACATTTGCAAATAAGGCCTTCCCTTGTTCATCCTTTTCTCCCACAAGATAAACTACTCATACAAATGCATCTTGACGTTCCGTGCAATGCATGGCCATCTTGCTAGTTCTGAAAAACTTTCCATCATTTGGCACACTACTGGTTGCATATGAAGAACCTACCCAAGCACAACGCAATACAGGAGCGACGCACAATTACAAGGTGATATTCTGTTGGACAACGCAAGCTATAACCAATTACTTTTATCGGAACAATAGCAACCAGGAAATTTGAAGGGTAGGTATGAACAAAATTGGAACTGCACATGTAGTGCTAAGAGATTCAATATACACATTACCAATCGAGGAGGAGTACGATGGTCGCGGCGGCCTCTGTGCATCGTGGTCGGCAACGGGAGTCAGTTCATTGTCCACGACGGTGGTGTTTCTGCGCTTGGCGTCGGCTTCCGGGAAGCAAATCCGAGACCGTGGAAGACGGTGCCGGGGAAGAGGCTCCGTGTACGACGATGACGGTGGACCAGCTCCAGTGCGGCGTACGATGTCGTCGATGAGGTAGATGCACTGCGATGGACAAGCATGCCGATGTAGAAGGGGAGGAGCACGAAGGCTGCGGTGCCGTGGAGAAGTCTATTTTGCGGTGGGGATAGAAAATGGGGAGTATTCAGGTGTACTACTCTGGGTGCCAGGGTGGGGTTGGCTGGGTAGGGTGAACCTAAAGTTACCAAAACAGCCCCCTACCCACCAGCATCCATAGGCCTGTTCCGAAGGGTATGATGGTAACTTCGCACTGCTCAAATCAGGGTCCCAGGAGATTTTCCCGCCGACCTCAAAATTTTGTAACACTGAACTCCCCATTTGGCGTGTTGGGTGATTGGGCTAAGCAACTAGCGAGTAGTACTAGTAATGACTAGTACTCCCTTCGTTTTTATTAACTCTACATATTAGGTTTGACCAAAGTCAAACTTCCTAAAGTTTAACCAAGTTTATAGAAAAATATAAACATTTACCATAACAAATATATATGATGTGAAAGTACATTCAATAATGAATCTAATGGTATTTATTTGTTATTATATATGTTAATATTTTTTGTTATAAACTTTGTGAGAGTTTAGAAAACTTGACTTTGACCAATGCTAATACGCTGACTTCAATAAAAACAGAGGGAGTACACATTTGTTTTCTTAGTTTGTAGTGGAATTAATCATTTGTTGTAATCGTGAAATAAATATATTAGGCTACTGACTTCGAATGTAATGGTTTATACAATTCAATAGTTAGAATCATTGTTGAATTCCAAGATGTATACGAGGTCTATAGTACTTCACAATATGCTCAAACTCACATAATCCCAGTCAAATGAAAATCTAAATGCATTTCATAGTTATTACTTTGTAGGATGCAACAAAACCAACCATAACTCTACATGATCCATTATAAAGCAACATTTTGAACACATCCCAATGTGTGAATGAAACATGTAGAGAGAGCTTGCAAAGATGGAGCAAATAGGGCGAGAAAGATTGTATGTATGTGGGCGAGAGAGTAGGAGACAAACCTAACGAGAGAGAGAGAGAGAGAGAGGAAGAAGTTAGGTCTGTGAGAAAGATGGAGACATGTAATATATGTGAGACGCGTGTGCATCTGGATTTGTACATGTGGAAGGAGAAGAGACAACGGGTTTGATGAGAGAGCTGGAAAAACATGGACGAGAGGGGAAGGATCTCATGGGTTGAGGGATTGATAATTTTGTGCGGGAGAGAGAGGGGGGGAGGAGTCAGTCAGCCGTCGTCACATCATCCTACTTCCAAATGGCCCCGCATTCTGTAGTGCAGTGTGGTCGCCGTCTTCGATCTCCTCGATGCCCTCTTTGAAGATTGAGGTGGTGTGCATGCTGGGGTGCAGAGAAGCACAAGCGAGAGTGGTCGCCATATAACCTTGGATGGGGATGAATTGTGTGCTCGAGGGAGGGGGGGATTGTGTGTGCAGTGTGTGTGTGTGTGTGTGTCAGATATTGAGAGAAATCAAACCTATGGAGAGAATGTGTGTGTATGTGATGGAAAGCTACATGCTAAATAGGGTTTTCATGAAGAGATTGTGCGTGCGAGATAGAGAGCGATGTGCGGGCCTTGAGGCGGGCAGGGGCCGGGTGAGGGTGTCAAAATGTGTGCGTTGATGCATGTGTTACATGCGATCGTGCGAGGGACAGATAAATCGAGAGAGATGGTTGTTGTGTTATGGATGCTCCTCTCTCTCTCTCTCTCTCTCTCGCACACACACAAGCACAAATAGAAGACTGTTCTCTCATGTATACACAACATATCGGCATCTCTCTATGTCTCACTCATGCATGATCATTTGCACATTCACACCTCTCTATGTCTCAATCACATGCACACCGTCTCCACATTGCCCTTCCGCCACAACACACATATGGACACATACACACGTTCTCTCTCAGTCACACACACAGAATCAGTATTAAAAAAATGTCTAGGGTGCACCTAAAACGTCCAAATCCAAATAAGCACGAACTGAAGCTAAATTCAAATATATGGAAATATTGTAGCGTGAAGAACTTTTCCAGGAAAAAAAGTAGATTAATATTCGGGGATTGTTTTCACACACACAAAAAGGTTCGGTGGATGTCCTTCGAGCGCGACACGGTGACGCACCGTTCGATCGACTGCGCGGCCGTGGTGCACGCGCTTGCACAGGATTCCATATCGATGATGTGCTAACTAATGTGGTAGTATAAGCGCTGCCTCAGTCTAATGTTTACGTGTACTAGTACGGTGTTCTTTTAAGTTTGACCAACCCTATATAAAACAAAACTAAGCTCCCATACGCGCACTCATCAATATGCCGCCGCCGTTGTGCATGCTGACGCCCGCCTGCTCCGGCCGACCATTTCTCACCCATCACCGGCATGTCCCCGCCATCCCTGTGCCATGAAGCCGAAGGCTCGCCCGCTCACATCGTCTGCAGTCCCTCCTCGCGATGCCGCCGCGCTGCCAAGCACGCGAGCAGGTGGAGCCGCGTCTATGCCCGCAGCGTACAAAGAGGAGGACGAGCGCGTGCTCCAGCAAACCGGCGAGGAGGAGCTAGCATGTCATTGTCGTCTCCGCCCGCGCGGAGGAGGCGCGCATGGTGGCTGTCGTGGCGGAAGCCGGTCGCGCCCGCGCCGAGCCTGCAAACCGGGTGCGGACGTGGAATCTACCTTCGAGACCTTGAATGCCACATGGATCCTGCAATCTGAAGGAACAATATGGGTTAGTCGACTCTTGTGAGCCGTTGGATGCAACGTGGACGGCCAGAAGGGCTTCTTCAACCTCCGAAAATGATGCACTGTTCATCTTCTCTCTCAAGCATCGAGCCGCCAGCCCGCCACAGGCCTAACCGCCTGCCACGCCACCCCGCCCTCCCCTGAACCGCCTGCCACCGCCATTCTCCCCCCCACCCCGCCATCCGTTTAACCCCGGGCACGATCCATTTTTTTTGGCGAACTGCATTCCACACCCAACACTCATAAGATAGATCATGGGCACCCTGCCACCCTAATATAGATACTGGGGTAGCTTCTCTGTTGTCTTCTTCCTTCACTCCGTCAAACTTCTTTCACAAATTGACTAACCCAAATTATACCACTAGTACGTATTAAGTACAGTAGGAACACGAAGATACGAGTAGTAGTACCAACTACAAGAAGAACAGTAGTAAGACATACTAGTACTATTGTACGTACTAAAGAGTTCAAATAACGAGAAAGAACATAACATAGTTCTGCTGGGGGCTCAGCACAACACACCCCTAAAATAAAACTAAGCAACTAGTCCGCTTGACACTGCAGTAGAACCAGCATGAGCAACGGCACTGCCACCTTACTCGGAGTCCGAGTCTAGGTCCTCGACTTTGTCCTCGTCCCTCTTCCTCTTCCTCTTCGCCGACACTTCTTTGCTTGAACCGGACACTTGGCTCTGCTTCTTCATCCAACCCTTGTAGATATTTAAACAAAGGTAGGCATCCGTTGCTGCGTACATGATGTGATCTTCATCTATTGTCTTCGACTCCCATGCATGATGAAACTCCGGGTGAGGTTTCTTCAGTTGAGCGTACGAAGGATCAGTCATGGCTGCTGCCAGGGTCATCATTGAAGGCTGAGAGGAGGACACCAGGCTTTCCTTCTGGAGATCGAAGGGCTGGCCTACAATGAGGCCTATCCGACCTAGGACTCTCCTATCGTTCGTAAAGTCTACAGTAACGAATTTCACTCTTTTATCCTTCAGGAAGAACTCAAAATCCTGGCACCTAACGTCGGAATGGCATATGTGGTAGACCAAGCACACGTTATGTACGCAAACCTGGATCACGGCGGGCTTCTTCATCTCTGCCACCTTTAGAAGCTTCTCCCTTTCCATGATTGTGGTGTACTCAACATCTAGCCCAGCGACCCACTCATCCTTTGAACTTTTGAACATGTGTAGGAAGCGACCAAGGCATGCTTCCACCGTCGCGGATCTACGGGTGTAGATGACGATGAACTCATCGCCGGTGATGGTTCTAACCTTGTACTCACCACCGATCATGGAGATTTGGGAGCCCATGGATTTTGGAGGCGGGTTAGGAGAAGTGGAACTGGTGTAATGTGAAAGGACGGGACGACTGGGAGCGAACTGTTGTAAGGTAGAAGATGGGGACGAGTAGGGCCTCCGAACGGCGTGGGGTGGTGGCTTGCCCGGTGGATAGACGACTGCATGTCCCCAAAGAGTTCTCGAGTACTATGCGGGACCCACTGGATGTCATGTCTACTAGACCCATATCGTAGGCCTGACAGTATAGCTTCTGCGTGTTCGCACGCCATGCCGGTGCATGCATGTAACTTCACTTAATTCCGTCAACCGTCGCGCCTCCCACGACCTTCGCCTCCCTCGCGCGGTCGCACCCTTTGAGACTTCGGATGGCTATAAATGAGCAATTTTTTTTGCCTACTCCGCATGCATGATACTCCCTCTAGTCCTTTTTACTCCGCGTAAGATTTGTGTCAAGTCAAAGTTTGCAAAGTTTGACCAAATTTATACTAAAAATATCAATATCTACAATACCAAATAAATATTTTATGAAACTACATTTCATAACGAGTATAAAAATATTGATTTGACATTGTGAATGTTGATACATTTTTCTATAAGTTTGGTCAAAGTAGAGGTACATTGACTTCAGACAAAACTTATATGCACAATGCAGACTAGTTCCTCCGTCCAGGTGCGTGCCATGTCCTATCTAGTCATCACAACAAGGTTAGCTATTAGAGTACTACTACCTCCCTTCTAGTTTAAAGGGCTCAATTCAAAAAAATCACCTACCAAGATAGAGGCGGTGGAATAGTTTCTGTAGTCTGCAAAAGTACTCAATTAATGCTCTCGTTCTTCACAAAAAAATGTGTTTACCAATGCATTATCGCATTGCATGCATGCATGAACACTAGTAAATGACAAAGATTTTTACATGCATTAGTCAATATTCTCTTTAGGCTACTCATAGTGGAAAGTATCATATACTAGTATCATGTGCATGATACTAGTGTATGATACGGGACTATCTTTATAGTGCCATGCATGACACAAAGTAGCATAGTATTTAACATGATAGGGTATCTACCTATGTTACTCTAACCCCCTCTCTTCTTTAATTCTTTGCCACATCAGCATGTTTGCTATTCCCATGTGCATGATACCAGCTAAGATACCACCACTATGACCATCCTTAATCATCGCATGCAATAATTTAGTGCACCTTGAAATCTGAACATGTGTGGGGCGTGTATGTTTTTAATGACTTGAGACTATACCTAGCCCGGCATGCAATGGTCAGTTCATTGCATGTAAGATGACTTATTATGCATCATTCCCCATACCTGCAGGAAGCCCGTTCATCTCCAAATCTTTTCCTCTCCATGTGTGAAAACAATCTGCCTGCTTGACTCTCCTTCTCCCTCCGGCAGTCCCACCACTCCACCCTGTGTGGAAAAAATCTTCACGCATGACTCTCCTCCCCCCGTGCTCGTCCAATCCGTTGTGACCAGCAATATTTCCACCCCTTCCCTCCCCCGTAATTTACTCCAACAAATATGCCCACATAGCTATTACGTTAATCACGCAACATATCTTACGTAGGTGTGCCATTGCTCGCTATAAATACTATGCCTCCCACGGCATTTGGAAGAACACTCACGTTCATCGTTATCTCCTCCCCCTCCCTCTCATGTCGACCACCATGGCATCACCCCTCCCAAGCACTAGGCGCCCCTCGCTACACCGCACGGAGGGTCACGCGTCATCGTTCCGTTCCTCGCTGCCACTAGTCGAGGAGGACGTGTCGGCGTTCCGCTCCTCACCGCGACGCATCGAGGTGGACGCGTCGGCGTTCCCAGTCTCGCCAGCACGCGCGTCGGAGGACGCGTCGGCTCCCCGCTACGAGGAGAACGTCGCACCGCCCACCGAGCCCCCCAGCCTTGAGGAGCTTTGGAAAGAAATAGAGGTCGCCTTGTGGGAGGGTTTGCCTCCGGAGAGCGCGCCAAAATAGAGGCGGAGAAGAAGGCCGAGGAAGA
The DNA here is from genome assembly GCA_011799875.1 of Thinopyrum elongatum. Lineage (NCBI taxonomy): Eukaryota > Viridiplantae > Streptophyta > Magnoliopsida > Poales > Poaceae > Thinopyrum > Thinopyrum elongatum. The sequence continues at coordinate 282,782,996 of CM022303.1, forward strand.
GAAGCACGCCATGAGGCATGCTGCCTGGCAGGCCTATGTCACGTCCGAGAGAGTCAGGCAATTGGCTCTTTGGCAGAAGGCTCGTGTGAGGGCCGTGAGGGTGGCGGAGGACGCCCGTGCCAAAGCCCTGAGTGCAGTCGGGCCCAAGCGCCTCATCTACGCTTGGCGGTACGTGGATCGGGTGCACGCTTCCAGCGAGGAGGAGTACCCGTTGGCGCCGGATCACCACACCGGTGAGATCGCGCTCGCCCGCCGGCAAGCCGCCAATCAGCATCTCGCGAGTTGCGAGGCTGAGGAAGAGGCGTTGTGTCGGCGCGCTGGGAAACGGCCGCGCACCAGGGCACTCGTGCCACGCCGCAAGCGCTCGAGCGAGCGCCGTGGCTTTTATTAGGAATAATTTAGTTTCGTAAGGCGATCTCATTAGTTTTGGGATGCAAATGATAAATCCCAAACGTTCAGGAATTATTAGCGTCCTTAATTAAGTACGTAAAAGGAAAAGTTTGGAAACCTTGTGTATCCATACGCATTTTGTAAGTACGTGCATATAGCACAAACTTAACTATATATCGCACTACACGTCACTCTCTATATATGCTTGCAGACTGTGCTACTACTATTACTTATGTACGTGCAAATGCACATTTTAACATTATGATGCGGTTTTTGTAAAAGTAGAAAAACAACACTAGTCAAGCTTGTGAAACGATTCAATGCAAAAGAAATGCAAAAATGCTCGTTTGATTGTTTACTTTTAGCTTCCTTCTCTGTTGTTATTTCTCTATCGTACTTTGTAGGGAGTGTCTCACTGGTTCGTAAGGCATGCAAATTCCCAAACCGCTTCGTACACCCTGTATCGAATTTTTTGCCTAACAAGTTGTGCCGTGCAATTGGAATTTCAACTTGAGTACTACTACTAGGAGTACCAGGGGCCAGATCTTTTAGGCTTCTAGATAAGTAATCGCATAACTACTACCTCCGTCCTGGTTTATTGGTCCCCATTGTAATCTGTGTCAAATTTTGACCATAAATTTAACTAATGAAATGTTTACGCATGTCACCAAAAATTATATAACTTTTGTTGACATGCGCTAACATTTTATCAGTTAAATCTTTGGTCAAAATTTAGCACAAATTACAATGGTGACTAATAAACCAGGACGGAGGTAGTAGTTTAGAAGCCCAAATGTGAGTGAGGTGCCATATGTTACTCTCCACTGTGACTAGTCTTATGGGAAAAGCTGGGGAAGAGACGGCTTATTTTTTAAGCCGCCAAAAGAACTGGCCCTAGGAGTAGTAGCTAGGGATACTAGTAGTAGTAGCTAGGGATACTAGGAGTAGTAGCTAGGGATACTAGGAGTAGTAGCTAGGGATCGAGTGTGCGAGATGAACCGGACAAAGTAAATGCAGAGAGATGAAATACAAAAAAGACAGAGGGATGTGATGGTTGCTTGTCCGTTTATTTTACCAGGCCACTTATTACTGGGAGTGGTGGGGTTTTGTGATATGACGGCTTTACTGCCGCGCCACGAGCGGGGTGAGACTCCCGTCCAGCGCCGCCCTCTACACTAGTACTACCTCTATCGTGGTTTATTAGTCCCCCATGTAATTTGACTGAAGATTTAACTGACAAAATGTTAGTGCATGTCAATAAAAACCATATCGTTGGATTCGTATTTGAACATAGTTTTCAATGATATAATTTTTGGTGACATGCATCAGCATTTATTGTACTATATATAATGTTAGTTAAATTTATGGTCGTACTATATATAGTAAGGTGCCCGTGTGTTGCACGGAACAGTGAAATGCATTGATCGGGGAGTTGTTTATTTTGACAAAGTATGTGGGGGTCATCTCATGTGTAACGAGTATCGATAGGTTTCTTCGGATATTATTTCTTCTCTAGAGCTCACAAACATCTGGGTGAATAGTAAATGTAGGCTAAATAGATAAAAAAGTATCTTTTGCAAACAAAAGCGTTCAACTGTTCAACCTGCATCCAAAACTTGTGAAGAAATAACACTTATTGTGCTTTGCAAGAAATGATCTTTAAGAATTAGTTTTTGAGTATCGATTTTGTTTATTTTTTCTAGACCACCATGAATGTAGATCAGGATGACTTGGAAGGGGGTAGAGGAGATGTAAGAAATGGTTCATCATAAGTCTTTCACCATTACTGTAGTAAAAATTCTCAATTAATCTCATAAATGGCAAGCGAGAACTCTAATGGAGCAAAAGCATACATGGAAGATTCTAGACTAAACCATAAATGGATACACTTTTATTCAAGCGCGATACTCTAATAGAGCAAGATCATGCATGGAAGGTTCTATACTATATAAATAAGAAGTCTCCACATGCTTAGACAGTGGCTTACATTGAGCGAAGACTAATAATGAACAGTTAACTTGGTAATGCATATGACCAGGTGAACCTGACGCACACTATAGAGATGAGGCGGCGGCCTGCGCGGGCCTTGCCGGTGCCCACGGCCAAGAGGAAGATGCTGCCGTCCTCCTCCGCGACTAGCAGATGGCGATGATCCTCTAGCGACTCCGGCACGGCGAACGGGTAGCACGTCTCATACTTGATGTTCACCACCGCGGGCCAGTAGTGATTGATGGACGGTGCTGTGAGGTGATGCACGAGGCTCGCCGACGAGCTCTCAAACGGCGGCATGCACTCATGGCAGTAGCAGGGCGCGTGCGCGCATCTGGAACTATGCTCCGCCAGCGAGTGCTGGTCGACGTACCTCTCACAGCCGAAACTCTTGTAGACGCAGGGCACCTTGCAGGCATCGACCAGGTTGTCCATGAAAGGGGAGTGGTTGTAGGGGACGTTGCGCCCGCCGAATGGAGCGCAGGAGTAGCACACGAAGCAGTAGATGGTGTCCTTACTAGTACTCCCTAGGTAAAAAACAGAGTTGGTGATGATGGTGTGCCTGCCATCCTGCAATATAGGCCATCCGATCTATATCTGACGGATAGCAAGGAAACTATGGCAATTTTGCAAAAAGATACCCACACCCCTCTCCAGATTTGCAAATAAGGCCTTGCCTTGTTCATCCTTATCTCCCACAACCTCATTGCTGGCAATTAAAAAAGGAAGTCTCTAGAACAATCTGGCATGGTGGCCGCTGCCGACGCCGTCCATCCCCATGCCTCTGCCCAGTCCGACCACCAGTCACCACCACGCCCCACTCCTCCTCACCTTATCTCTCATCTTTCTCGAGATATCATTTTTTTGATGAAATTCTCGAGATACCATTTTTCCGATGAAATTCTCGAGATATCATTAGTTTTACACATGGTATTACTCCTGCATGGGTCAATCACAATAGGTGTTTTGTAAAAAAATGCATCTTGATGTTCCGTGCAATGCATGGGCATCTTGCTAGTTTGCATATAATTCCAAACACCACGTAGACATGTTCTTTGACCATTTTACAACTATGTTATTATCATTGTTAGTGGTCAGCCAGTGCAAGCTATAGCCCCGGGTGTTTTAACCTTTTTTTTAGTAATGATATCTGGCGATTGTTTGCCACGAGCCCAATCCTGGCGAATCCCACATAACCATCAGATTTCCATCTGACGGTGGCCTGTTTTTAAGCCATAGTATTTGACAAAACCGCCACCCTTACACACGTACTGTAACTACGTCGCGGGCGTTTGCAACTGCCCTGTCTCCTAGCGAACGTTTGCTGGGGATTGGAGTTAGCACCGATGGCAGTTTGTAGTCGTTCCACGCTTGGGCATTGAAGTTTGTAATTATTTTAGAATATACTACTCCTCCGGTGCTAGTAGTAGAGCAGAGTCCTACTCCACTATATGCAAACTAGGGCATAGTAGTAGGTACTGTAGTTTATTGTACTAGTACTGTGATCACTCAAGCAAGTTGTCTGGCATCGATATGACCCTACGCTGCTGGGATGTGTCTTGTAAGTCAAGCGGCGTGCTGTTGTCATCATCACCTGTCCACTTCCCGCAGCACATATTCGCTTCTCCATCCTCATCCGCACATAATCGTCCAATCTTCCATCCCCGCTAGGCGCCTCCCCCCTCTTCCGAAACCCAAGCACTAACAATGGCAGAACCGAGCAGCGTCCACCGAAAGAGTGGCTGGAATTCGCTCCCCACAGAGGTAATCAAGCTCATTGTTTCGCGTGTGGACAATCTCGGTACCATGCCGCTCGCTGCGTGCTCATCGGGGCTGTACCGTTTACTCAAAGCCCTCAGGCCGGAGCTTTTTAAGCCAGCTCCCTGCTTGCTGATGTCGCCTGATCTTCAGAAACAGCATGTCACGTAGCATAACGATCGTAGGGTGGCGAGCATCAACCCCCTCGACTGTGATCCGATCCCCGTCACCCTCAACTACATTAACAGTATGTACTGGGTCGGCATGAACATGCCTTGGATGGTGCTCGTCGACGATCGTGGCAGCTGGATGCCCGTGGAGGTCTACACCCGGCGATTGATCCCCCTTCCTTCAATTAACACTGCACTACTTTCGCACCGCGGCCCAGAATACTCGGAATCTTACAGTATCCAACATGTTACCAAGTTTGATTTGCTCAAGGTTGTAATCTGCCAAGTGCCCACAAGATCTGCGAATTATAAAGACTTCAGGCTAATTGCGTTCTTCAACAGAGGTCTCGCCTATTTGACAGGTCACTGCGGTAAGTGGATAAATCTGCACGTCCATCACAGGAACATACATCCTCCATGGTTCTCTGATGCCATTGAACACAAGGGCTTCATTTACGCTGTGGACTCCTTCTATGGCTGGACGTATTGCTGGCCTACTCCAGTCATCGCTATAAACGGCTGTTACAGCAGTATGTTACTTTCCTATGATATCATGATGGATTTCTTATATTACTGTCAACATTTACTAAAAAAATATTCATCCTCATAACATGCTGTTCTTAAGATTGACTACAGTATGAGCTCTTTTTTATTTGACTCCAACTTGATATGATGTTGTAGGCCGCCTGGTGTCCCTACCCTTCCTAATCCCAGAACCTTTCAAAGAAAAGTGGCATGGCAGTTGCAGGTGGTTCCTGGCTCGATTAGACGACGATGAACGATTGATGATCGTTCGCACGTACCGGACGTGTTGTTTCGCAGAATACAATCACAATCACTGCAAGGTCTTTGAGCAGGATCCCAGCTTCTCTGGGCCTTCAGGAATTTTTGACTGGAGGCTGGTAAGTAGCCTTGGTACACGCTGTCTATTTCTCAAACTGAATTATCCGATTAACCAGGAGATAACTGACGGCAAGGATCATGATGGTAGCGCGGTTTCGTTCATCAGGCAAAACTGTGTGTACACAGCGTACCATGCGTCTCTCCATGCACCATACCCTAATATGTGCCGCCACGCTCTGCAGCCCAAATTAGGAGAGAGGGTCGCAAGTATCAGAATTCGACCTGCTGGCTGGAGTTTCCCCCGTCAGGCACCGATCTGGTTCAAGCCATCAGCCAATCTCCACAACATAATAAATAGTAACGTCTAACTGAGCCAGTTAGTTAGATGCGTACACTTGCTGTAGTAGGATCTTTATTTAGTTTGATGCATACACTTGTTCTTTTTTGGTAGCCCTTTTGTAATGATGGCTGATGTTTGGTTTGGAAGAGAGAGCTGCGTCTTTACTCTTCTGGCCTGCTTACTGCTTCTGTTGCACCCTCAGCCCTGGTTGCTGTTGCTGCTGTTTTCAATGTACAATCAGTAGTATATTTCGTCTGTTGGTTGAATAAATGTGTTGTTAGAATGACAAACACAATGTTTTGGAAGTCATTGCACGGTCCGATCCTTTAGTGCCCCGTACGTACCACATACTTTTTCTGGTACGGACACATTTTCCACTTGTCGATAACATGCAACCCACTGATGAAGGCCCAATAGAGGAGCCCATAATTAACTGGAAGGGAGGCTCTCAAATGAATCCGGCCCAGGTACATGCTCATGGTCCCCTAAACATAAATAAGTAAATAAATAAAGCTAAATGCTCATGCACCAGTTCTTTAAATTTACAATTTGAAAAGTCAAATTTTAACAGGAGGATATTATTTCCTATGAGAGTGTCGTTACATTCAGTCGATATTGTTCTTAGGCAAAGATAGCGACCAGTCTTTTTTCTCCCACCACTTTCTTCCTGCAACCAGCGGACCCATGCAAATCGTAGTCAACGTCATAAATAGTTCCGGTCTATTATTATTTTTCGATAAGAATGCCCAACCCAGCCCAACACATTGGCGACACCACTTTATCCCAGGGCTTCTGAATGTGCTCGGCTTCACACCTCAAGAAGAAAATTGTCTAAAAAAAACCTCAAGAAGAAAAAGGTGCTCCGTAGCATTTTACAATAAGTTTTAGCCATATAAAATTAATTCTTATAATCCAGCATAATGAGTTTTTGGGTCTGACCGGTCCAGCCGCCAAAACCAAACCTACGCCGGCGGGAGCGCTTGTTCCCGCCTTCTACGGCTGGTTGCGCTGCCGTGCATGCATTGCCGCCCTGTCGTACCCTGAAATGCTGGCCAGGCCATCCCTTTACTCCCCCCGACATCCTATTCTTCTTTGGCGACGGCAGCCTACCCCGCACCAAAACCAGTGAACCCTCATACTCCCCTCCACCTACGGCCATACTGCCGCATGTTCCCTGGCTCCTGTTCATTCCTATCCGAGGCCTCGCCGTCGTCCTCTGCCTTGGTGCGCTCGTCGCGGCGCCATCGTCCGGCCCTGTCAACATAGTGAATCAGGAGTGGACTGTAGTTGTGAGTATGACAGTACAGACCCACCAGGTCCACTCCCGAACACAAGCAAGCGCCTCTTTTACTACTTAGATGCACCCCTCATTTTTTTACTCTAATCCACCCTGATGATATCTGGGACCCACATCATTGTCAACGTATAGTCAATTAACGACAGAATTGCACAATTTTTTTTTAGGATTTGTTCAGAGGAGCAAGCTATAAACTGGGTCGTGCGGTCTCTGTGGCCCGTCTAACAACATGACGAGCCCAGCAGTTTTTTCTTTGGGAAAATAGGTAGCGTACTATTTCTTTTTGAAGAATACCCAAGCTAGGCCTATTTGTTTTTTTCGACTTACTGGGCTGCAAATCTTTCAAGACGAGGAGGGATGCATTCCGGCCTGGCCAAAGTGTATGGGCAGTATATCTTAAAAGTTATATGAAAGGGGTTGCAAATTCCAAAAAATATATAGCTAATGGGCAATTAGTTTTGTTTTTTGTTTTTGTTCTTCACTGATATTTTATATTTCATTGGATTTTAACATGACATAGTACTACTTTATTTTTAAATTTGTTTTATTATGGCTACAAATTTTTGAATTAAGAATATTTTGTTCCCCAGCAAAAATATGCGAATTTTTAAAATTTTGCATATTTTTTAGTTCAAATTTTTAACCCTGGCACTGCCCAGAAAATGGGCAGCAATTCTAAAAATGGAAAATGGGCTGCAATAAATTCCATATGAATTAGCAAATGGGCTGTAAATTATAAAAATAATAGCAAATGGGCTGTACACGCAACAGATTTCGAGGCTGACTTGTTTATGCAAGGCTTTGTCAGTCAACACACGATTCTAGCAGCAGTGACTGTTGGATGTCCATCCAACGGCCGACGTGCTTCTTCAATCTCTGATCTTCCTGCTCCAGCCGCCTAAACCAGCGCCGGCGGGACTGCCTGCTCCCTCCTCTTGTTGCCGGCTGTGATGCCGCACAGGCTTCGCCGTCCCACCCTACTCCCTCCGCTGGCCTGGCCATCCCTCTACCCACCCGCACCTCCTGTTATTCTTCGGTGACGGCAGCCTCACGCCGCAGCCGAACCAGTCAACCGTCATACTCTCCTTAGCGTGGGCATCCACTGCTATGTCTTCGCCGGCTCCGGGTTGTTCCATTCCTAGGCCTCACCGTCGTCCAACGCGTTGGTGCTCTAGGCGCGGTGTGCTCAACATTCAACAAACGACAGCCATCAGAATAGGGATGTACGTGGAGAGGCTAACAGTAGGGACCCCCATGGTCCATGGCCGCACGCAAGCAACTACCTCCTTATTACGCGAAAAAAATGATTCCTCCCACTGACATCTGGGGCGCACCGGTTCGAAGGCTGACCTGTGGGCCTACTAAGTTGACGCGTACGCAGGGCTTTGTCAACTTAGCCAACAAACGATTCTAGCAGCAGTGACCATTGGATTTTAATCAAACGGTCCTGCTGCTTCTTCAATCGCTGCGCTTCTTGCACCAGCCGCCCATGCAGCGCCGGCGAGACTGCCTGCTCCTGCCTCCAGTGGCCGGCTGTGCTGCCGCGCAGGCCTCATCGCCCCACCCTACTCCCACCGCTGGCCAGGCCATCCCTCTACTCACCCACAGCCCGTGTTATTCTGCGGTGACGGCAGCCTCACACCGCAGCCGAACTAGTCAACCCTCGTACTCCTCTCCGCGTCGTCCCCTTCCTAGGCCTCGCCATCGTCCACCGCCTTGGTGCTCTCGGCGCGGCGTGGTCAACGTGGTCAAGGAACGACTTCCATCAGAAGAGGACTGTACGTGGAGAGGCTGACAGCTGGGTCCACGGCCGCAGCAAGGAAGTGCCTCCTTATTACGCGTAAATAATTATTCCTCCACCTGACAGCGGGGACCCACCGGAAGAGACTCTGTATTTTGCGAAAAAAACATTTCCCCCCTGACAGCTGGGACCTACCAGCTACATCTTCGCACACAAGGAAGTGCGTCCATATTACGGGCAAAAAAAATGATTCTCCCCCCTGACCGCTGGGACCCACCATCTATAACTTCGCACGCAAGGGAGTGCCTCCTTATCCTCCCTGACAGTCGGGACCCACCTGGCAGAAGCGTACGTAGCGTTGTCATTCTGGTCGCGAACGTGTACGTACATACTGGTCGATCGGTCTCTCTGCAACGATGAACCGTGGCCGAGCAAGCAGCGGCACGTGTAGTAGTAGAGCCCCAACATAGCAGTTCAGGCAGTCCAGTCAAAACCATGTACACATACGTACAGCCAGATGCCAAAAAATATGGCCACGTACGTACATACGGGCGGGGTCTCGAACGCCTACTCGCGCATTTGTACGACCAGGGCTCGTGTACACGGAGAAGCAACGAACGGCAGCAACGTTGTCCTGTTCATCGGCTGCTAACCGGCTGGGTCGGAACGGAGGAAATAGCATCCTGTTCATCGGGAGCAAAGCCACTGGGTCGGAACACGTCTGGGAGCCAAGCCACTGGGTCGGAACGCGTCCTGTTCATCGGGAGCCAACCGGCTTGGACGAAACAGCCGGAACGGGGTCTGGCGTACCGCAGAACGGAGGAAAACAGCCTTCTGTTCGACCACGTATGGTCGAAACGGGGTCCAGTTCATCGGGAAGGGTCTGGCGTACCCCAGAACGGAGGAAACAGCCTTCCGTTCGAGTGCCTATGGTCGAAATGGGGTGATGTTGATCGGGAGGGGTGTGGCGTACCGCAAAACAGAGGAAACAGACTTGTGTTGGAGCGCCTACGGTCAAAACGGGGTCCTATTCATTGGGAGGGGTGTGGCGTACCGCAAAACAGGACTCCACGGGCTACTGTTCATCCACCGTCTACTGCCTCGCTCCAGCCTCCACCTGCTACTGTTCATCCACCGTCGACTTCCTCCAGCCTCCACCTGCCACTGTTCATCCACCGTCGACTTCCTCCAGCCTCCATCAGCTACTGTTCATCCACGGGGTCCTGTGCATCCAGCCTCCACCGGCTACTGTTCAACCAGCCCTCCACGGGGTCCTGTTCATCAACCCTCCACAGGCTACTGTTCATGGAGCCTCCACGGGGTTCTGTTCATCCACCCTCCACCGGCCTCCTCGATCGGGGTCCTGTTCATCCAGTGGCAACGGCCTACTACTACCACGGGGGTCCTGTTCATCCAACCCCCACTGGGAACTGTTCATCCAACCCCCAACAACGGTCGTTATTCATCAAGAGGCAGCAGGTTCGATTGGCTTCAGTTAGCAGCAGTAGCGAAGGAATCCCTCGATCGGGTTCAGTTAACAGCCAGGGATCGATCGATCGCTCGAGTTCAGCAACGCGTAGCCAGTGCAATCGCTTGGGTTCAGTAAGCGAACGCCTCACTCGGGTTCAGTTAGAGCCCAACGCCTCGCACCCACGCGCGTACGTGTACAAGAGAAACGCGCAATCCCTCCGTGCATCGCTCGGCCCTGACCACCCACCGTAACCGGGAACTCCCCGATATTTTCCTCGCCCTTGCTTCTACCATGATTTTTTCCGTCATGGACGGCTCCAAGAATGTCATGCAGCTGTGTCTCCGGCCCGCCCAGGACGAAAAGCCCATTTTCTGTCATGGTTTTTTGTCATAGAAGTAGGAGCCCACCACATCTATGAAGATACCGGGTTTTGTCACAATTATCGTCATAGAAGTGTCATAAGCATGACAGAAAAATAGTTTGTTTGGCCCAAAATGTCACGGATGTGTCTTTTTTTTGTAGTGCTAGGGAGAGAGATCGGGCGAAAATGAGCTTTGGAGCAACAATGGAGTTTGGGGGAGGAAGAGGCGAGTCTTCTTGAAGAAGAAGACCCCCTTTTATAGTGGGGAACAAATCCAACCGTTATGCTCTTCTCAGCCCGCACACAAGCGGTACTATCGCTCTGGGAGCGGTACTACTGCTTCCTACAGTATGCCAAGGAGAAAGAGGAAACAGGGGAGAACAGAGCGCTGAGCAGTAGTAGCAGCGGTGGTAGGGGCGGTAGTACCGCCTACAGGCGGTACTACCGCCTCTACTGCCGCTCCCACTTCCGCTCATCCTGCAGGGTCTAACGAGTTTGCACGATAGAGACCTAGAGGTATTACCGTAGAACCTGACACAAAAAGTCAAGACCACATCAATGAGCGGTAGTACAAGCGGAACTAGCAGCGGTACTACTGCTTATAAGCGGTACTACCGCTTCCGCCCATGGTACTACCGCTTGCAGCTCTCCACCACTTCTTCAACAAAATAGATGGACTACTCCAAAGAAGCGGAAAGAAGAGATGGGTGCAATATGAGTATGTACGTGATGATTCCACCCAAACCTTTCTGAAGCGGACCCCCTCTTGATAGTACGGTTTTCCCTACGACTCAAGTCCACCAAAAAAGAAATGCAGGAAAGAAAACCGTCTTCACTCTGAAACTCCGAGTGGCTCAAATCGTCTTGTGCCATATGTTTGATAATCAGAAATGCTCAATCCACACGATTAGTCCGTGAACACATCGTCATCAATCACCAAAACCACTTAGGGAGAAATATGCCCTAACAACCATACCTAACTATATGCGGTATTTCCATGCCGTTCCAAGTAAATTTGTATGTGCCAATGATACGTCTCCGACATGTCTATAATTTTTGCTTGTTCCATGCTATTATATTATCATTCTTGGATGCTTTACAACCATTTTATAGCAACTTTATATCATTTATTGGGACTAACCTATTGACATAGTGCCCAGTGCTAGTTGCTGTTTTTTGCTTGTTTTTTACTTCGTAGAATATCAGTACCAAAATGAGTCCAAACGCAGTGAAACTTTTTGGAGATTTTTTTTGGACCAGAAGACACCAGATGGGCCAAAGATGTACCAGAGAGGAGGCCCGAGGTGGGCACAACCCCCCTGGGCGCGCCTGGGCCTCCAGGCGCGTCCTGGTGGGTTGTGCCCCCCTCCGTGACCTCCCGCACCACCTCTTCACCCTATAAATTGCCAAATATTCTAGAAACCCTAGGGGAGTCGACGAAACACAATTCCAGCCGCCGCAAATTCCAGAACCATGAGATCCAATCTAGAAACCATCACGGAGGGGTTCACCATCCTCATTGGTGCCTCTCCGATGATGAGTGAGTAGTTCATCATAGACCTACGGGTCCGTAGGCAGTAGCTAGATGGCTTCCTCTCTGTATTTTGATTCTCAATACAATGGTCTCTTGGAGATCTATTTGATATAACTCTTTTTGCGGTGTGTTTGTTGGGATCTGATGAACTTTGAGTTTATGATCAGATCTATATCCATGAATATTATTTGAGTCTTCTTTTGAACTCTTATATGCATGATTATTTATAGCCTCGTATTTCTTCTTCGAATCTTTGGTTTAGTTAGGACAACTAGATCGATTTTTCTTGCCATGGGAAGGGTGCTTTGTGATAGGTTCGATCGTGCGGTGTTCTTTCCCAGTGACAGATGGGGCAGCAAGACACGCATGTATCGTTGCTATTAAGGATAACAAGATGGGGGCTATTCCTACATGAATAGATCTCGTCTACATCATGTCATCGTTCTTATTGAATTACTCTGTTTCTCCATGAACTTAATACACTAGATGCATGCTGGATAGCGGTCCATGTGTGGAGTAATAGTAGTAGATGCAGGCAGGAGTCGGTCTACTAATATTGGACATGATGCCTATATATTGATCATTGGCTTGGATATCATCATAATTATTCGATCTTCTATAAATTGCCCAACAGTAATTTGTTTACCAGCCGTGTGCTATTTTCTTGAGAGAAGCCACTAGTGAAATCTAGTGTGTTCACCACCTCTCACTATCAATGAAACTGCTTTAACACTTGAGCATGTTATGCAAAGGCTTGATGCTATTGAAAAGAAGATGCTTACCGAAGAACATATTGAAAACTTGGATGAAAAAAATGCATAATCTTGCTAGTAAAATTGGGTCAAAAGCGGGAGAGGTTTTTAAGTTGCTAAAGGAAAAAGGAACCGTAATTCACGAATGAATTGAAGAAAGTCCTTCTCAAATTGATAAGTTGGAAGAAATTTTTAGTAATTTAAGCTCGGCTTTTGCTTCTGCTAAAAATATTCAAAAAACTCACGTTAAAATTAGCAAGATTACTCAAATCACTAAGAACATGGGTGCAACTTCTAATAATAACAAAGAAGATCTTAAGATGATTAGTATTCACCCCGACTTTGTTGAAGTTGTGAGAAACCCAACTTGCAAGAATGAAATTTTCAATCTCATTCCTAGGAGTATTGTTATTGAAAATCTATATGCTAAATCTTTGAAGAATATTGGTTGTGTAATTGAGGAATTGGAAACTAAAGATGACAATACTTGAATCTATGCATTATGCCTAGCTAGGGGCATAAAATGATAGCGCTTGTTGGGAGGCAACCCAATGAATAAAATTTATTTTTGCCTTTTTCTTTCTGTTCTTGATTGTTCACACAATTATGCCTCTGTTATGATTGTGTTTTATTATTATTTAATTAGTGTTTGTGCCAAGTAAAGCCTTTGGGATAGCTTTGGTGATAGTTGATTTGATCCTGTTGAAAAACATAAACTTTTGTGTCCAGTAACAGAATTGTTTAAATTCACAGTAGCGACAGAAAATTCTGAGTTTTTTTAAAATAGATTGACATACAAATTTCCTATCTTTTCCTAATTTTTCAGAATTTTTGGAATTACAGAAGTATGAGAACAATTCGTATCTTTACAGACTGTTCTGTTTTTGACAGATTCTATTTTCTTTGCATTGTGTGCTTATTTTGATGAATCTATGGATTGTATCGGGGGTATAAGCCATGGTAAAGTTAGAATAAAGTGTGTATAATGCAATAACAAAATTTGAATGGGTTTACAACAGTACTTAAAGTAAAGATTGGTTTTCTTATACTAATGGATCTCACGAAGATTTGTTAAGTTTTGTGTGATTGAAGTTTTCAAGTTTTGGTCGAGATCACGATGGATGAAAGAATAAGGAGTGAAAAGAGCCTAAGATTGGGGATGCCCCATGGCAGCCCAAGTTAATATTCAAGGAGAACCAAGCAACTAAGCTTGGGGATGCCCCGGAAGGCATCCCCTCTTTCTTCTAGCGACCATCTGTATTTTACTTGGAGCTGTATTTTTATTCGTCACATATCATGAGTTTTGCTTGGAGCGTCTTGTATTATATGAGTCTTTGCTTGTTTTACTTTATATTTTGTCACAAGTATCCTTGCTTGACACACCTATTTGATAGAGCCAAAATTATGCTATGATTTGTTAGAATTGCTCTATATGCTTCACTTAAATTTTTTGAGCTATGGAATTGCTCTAGTGCTTCACTTATATCTTTTTCAGCACGGTGTGCTTTAATATTTTTTAAGAAATGCTCTCATGCTTCACTTAGATTAACTTGAGAGTTAGTAATTTTTTTAAGAAACTCTCTCATGCTTCACTTATATTATTTTGGGAGACGAAAAATTTTATGCTCATGTTCTTCGCTTAGATTTGTTTGAGCTTGTCAAAAGCAATTACAATATATGAAACTAGTCCCAAAGTGATAGATATTCAAGAGGGATATAATAAAAAAAATTCATGAAGATCATTGGACAAAATAAACTTGATTCTTTGTAATAGTTTTGAGATATGATGATAGTGATATGTGAGTCATGTTGGTGAGTAATTATGCTTTAGTAAGAATATTGGTGTTAAGGTTTGTGACTCCCTATGCAAGCATGAAAGTCAATAGTTATGAAATGAAGTTACATCCTACTTGTGGTGCATTATTCAGTGTTAGTTATGCTTAATGCTCGCTTATGTGATTTTTCGTTTCTTGGTTGGTTGCTTCTCAATCTATTTGCTAGCCTCCACTTGTACTAAGTAGAAATACGGTCCTAAGGTAGCGTAATTCCTTGTCGGGTAAGTTCCGACCCGCACAAAAGGCGTAGCAATCTGGGCACTATCTCGGAGAGAGGCTCTACTTGTGCATCCAACATCTTTAATCGTAGTTTTGCCATATGAGTCCCCCATACCTACGTATATGCGGTATTGCCGTGCCGTTCTAAGCAAATTTGTATGTGCCATCTCTAATTTTCAAAATAATTTTCCTTTTTGTGTGCCCGTACCGCTCATGAAGCGGCAGGGGGTGGCCAATATTTTCCATGCTAGATGTGTTATTTCTCAAGATGAGTGTTTATTCACTTTCCATTGCACGAGAGTGCGGCGGTATTAGGGATGCCCAATCTCGAAATGAAAAAGAAATTTACTTTATGTTGTCAAATAATAAATTCCTTGGAAAGTGTTGGTATGGACGGTACCCGTGGATACGGCTAGCCGTGGAATGTGAAAGGATGGTGGAAAAAGGAATAAACTTTATTTTCTATTTGGGAACCACCTATGATATATCTAGCATGGAAAGTGTTGGGAATTACTCAGTCGTTTTCGTTGACGGGAAAAGTATGCCTCTCAAAAATTTTTATCTCTCAATTTAAGCTTTGAGCTCTGGCACCTCTACAAATCCCTACTTCCCTCTACGAAGGGCCTATCTATTTACTTTATGTGATTTTTATTTTTATTTTGAGTCTCCATCTTCTCTTATAAAGCACCAACTAAGGGGCACTATGATCGTACTTGAGCATTAGATGTAGCTAATATGTGAGTGTGTTTCGTGATTGGATCAATGATTGAGCATGATGGGCTAGGGATAACTTTCTTTAGTGTTGATATTTTGAAAGACATGATTGCTTGTTGATATGCTTGAGTATTGAAATCTTCATGTCAAAACTAGACTATTGCTCTGAACCATATAAAAGTCCAAATGTCCATGCTACAAAAGAAAAGAATATGTGATGAACATGTTAGGCAGCATTCCACATGAAAAATTCTGTTTTTATCATTTACCTACTCAAGGACGAGTAGGAATTAAGCTTGGGGATGCTGATATGTCTCCAACGTATCTATAATTTTTGCTTGTTCCATGCTGTTATATTATCATTCTTGGATGTTTTACAATCATTTTATAGCAACTTTCTATTATTTTTTGGGACTAACCTATTGACATAGTGCCCAGTGCCAGTTGCTGTTTTTTGCTTGTTTTTTACTTCACAGAATATCAGCACCAAACGGAGTCCAAACGCAGTGAAACTTTTTGGAGAACTTTTTTGGACCAGAAGACACCAGATGGGCCAAAGATGTACCAGAGGGGAGGCACGAGGTGGGCACAACCCACCAGGGCGCGCCTGGAGGCCCAGGCGTGCCCAGGGGGGTTGTGCCGCCTCGGTGACCTCCCGCACCGCCTCTTCACCCTATAAATTGCCAAATATTCCAGAAACCCTAGGGGAGTCGACAAAACACAATTCCAGCCGCCGCAAGTTCCAGAACCACGAGATCCAATCTAGACACAATCACGGAGGGGTTCATCATCCTCATTGGTGCTCCGATGCATGAGTAGTTCATCATAGACCTACGGGTCCGTAGGCAGTAGCTAGATGGCTTCCTCTCTCTCTTTTGATTCTCAATACAATGGTATCTTGGAGATCTATTTGATGTAACACTTTTTGCGGTGTGTTTGTTGGGATCCGATGAACTTTGAGTTTATGATCAGATCTATATCCATGAATATTATTTGAGTCTTCTTTTGATCTCTTATATGCATGATTATTTATAGCCTCGTATTTCTTCTTCGAATCTTTGGTTTAGTTAGGCCGACAAGATCGATTTTTCTTGTCATGGGAAGAGGCGCTTTGTGATGGGTTTGATCGTGCGGTGTTCTTTTCTAGTGACAGAAGGGGCAGCAAGACATGCATGTATCGTTGCTATTAAGGATAACAAGATGGGGGTTATTCCTACATGAATAGATCTCGTCTACATCATGTCATCGTTCTTATTGCATTACTCCATTTCTCCATGAACTTAATACACTAGATGCATGCTGGATAGCGGTCGATGTGTGGAGTAATAATAGTAGATGCAGGCAGGAGTCGGTCTACTAATCTTAGATATGATGCCTATAGACTACTAGGGAAAAGCCTAGCAGTTGCGTGGGTATTATGTGTATCAGTAGCGCGAGTACCCGCGCTACTGATACGGTGCTACAGCTAACGTTTAGCAGTAGTGCATTTTGACACGCGCTACTGCTATACCTACTTAGCAGTAGTGCTTTCCAAACCAGCGCTACTGCTAAGTGCTTTAGCAGTAGCATTTTCCTGTCCAGCGCTAAAGAGCGCTACTACTATATTTTCTCATATCTTTTTTTGCTACATATTGGTGATGTTTTTGTACAGGTTTTATAAAGTATTCTAATCATATCATAAACATGCAATATGCTCATCATATCATACACATAATAGTCTCATCATATCATCCAACACAAATCATGTTGTCACATCATAATCACGATATAGCTATACAAGTTACATGACATGTCTCATCATACAAAATGTAGTACTTCTTGAGGTGTCGGTTCGTATCCCTCTCTCGCACTAGCGTGAACCTAAATTAACTACTGGTTGTCGCTCGGAAACCGGTACACTTGGGCCTGACACTCTGGCCACTCATCGTATACTCCTGGCGTAGCACTTCTTCGCCATCGATGATCTATGCACCTGCATCGTCACATGAGTCGATGATATGCAACATATATAGTTGAGCAACAGAAAGAGACAGACTTGGCAAAAATAGAAGCAACATATCATAAGCATAAATAACAAAGTTCATCGTACCCAAAATGCCCTAACTAGAGTGATCTTCGCTAGTTGAGGAGGACGGTTTAATTACATCACAAATAAAGATTCGTCGTGCATAACTCAAAGTTTCGTCATAGAGAAAGTATGGACTAAACGGACACATTGTCATATATCGTCAATCACTCCAACATGTCGTGCCATCCATCTAAGTCAGGGAGATAGTCCCCGAGCGCAGTGAAAGGCTTCAGGTCGAGACGCTGAGCGGCTACACGTGTTCGGTCGTCTTCCCGCGACATTTGCCCTTCTTCGTAGAACATCCCTATTTTTTTGAGGACCTCCTTCATGATGATTTGGGCAAGTTCACGCTGGATGTGATAGAACTCAGCTCGAAGTCGATGATCTGGGATATCTCCTAGGTTCTTTGCCCATTGCAGAATATGGGCATTGCCAGATCTAGGTGACATGAGAAGGTTCTGCTGATCCTGTCTGGACTCCAGAATGTGGTGGAGGACATAGAATCCAACACTAAGAGTACCACTCGGTTGCTGGATGCAGCAGAAGTCGGTCTTATGGCCGAAGGCGGGCACGTGGTTCCTTGTCTTCCTGGTCTTGATCTCTCCACCCCGTAGGCCGTAGCTAAAGATAGCACTGTCGAGAATAGACTTGATGTGGGTGTAATCCTTTTTCTTCATGTTCTTCGACGAGTCCAAGTAAAGAGCATGGGAGAATCGGGGGTAAAGGATGATGAGGACGGCGTGCCCATCGCCGCGCAAAATAAGTACACCTCAAATTAGCCTCCACACGTGCAAATGAAATGATTGAAATTGAAGGAAGGATATCCGCGCGGATGTCTTACATGGGATGATAAGGCACGAGAATCGTCTCCTTGTCCTTATTGCCGACCATGAAATCGGCGATGTAGTTACTCGCGTATTCATGGTGCTTTGGGCAGACTGCCAAGAAGCCCTCGTGCATGAAGTACGGGTCAGCGACACAGATATAAGGTATCTGCTCAGTCCTAATGATGTAGTTCATGTACAAGGCAAAAAGGCGGACAAACGTAAAATCCATCTTTTTCAAGTGAAACATGTCGAAGATGTAATCGACTCGAAGGAAGAATTTCTCCGCGGGGAATGTGTCAACGTACAACCTTTGCTGCGGCACGTTAACCACGTAGAGCGGGTATCCTAGATTTTTCGAGGTGATCAGGCTTTTCTCTCTCCGCAGCACATTGTCATGAAGTCTCCTTAGATCGCCGTATATGGCCTCTACCGCTGCCTTAGGTAGGATTGGATCACCGGGGATATGCCATTTTGCCGCACCGGGGATAGGTATACGGTCTTGAACCCGAGGCTGCTGAGGCGGTTGGATCATAGAAGCAGCTTTGTTGCCTTTCCTCGATCTCTTCCTATGCTTCTTTGCTACTGGAAGGTCGTCTATAATACGTTCATCCTCCTGCAATTCAGGCACCAACTCATGACGCTCAAACCCTGAGTACTCATACTGCTGAGCCATCAATCCTCCATCATCAGAGGCGCCGGTATTGAGATACTGTAGAGTGTCATCGTCATCCTCGTCGATAGCATCGATATCATGCATTGCTTCTTCCTCACCCGGCACGACATGCGACGCTAATTGGGTAGGTGGGGTGTTGGTGTTCATACCTTGCTGAGGCTGCTTGGTCGTGGGTGTGCTCCTGGCCGCCTCCAGACGAAGCAGACTCTTCGGCCACAACAGGACCCAACGCTTGCAATCGCCAAGCCGCCGCGGGGTCTTGTCGTCATCTCCCCCTAGTGCTACCGGAGGATCCAAATTCTCATGGCCCGATTTGACACTGGCCATGGAAACCTTGAAGACGTCAGGGGGGATCGGCCGGCTGTGGAACAATTGTTCCTTCGGCTTCATTATCGTCGCCTTCCCCACGTCCACCTTCTGGCCGCTGATGGTGTACAGTATGGTGCACGGGGTTACTTCGGCCTACAAAGACATGTCTACGATGTGAGACATCCAAAAGGCAATGGAAACAGGAGATTATACATATATTGAAGAGTGCCGGTGTGACAGGTACCGTGAGGGCATCGAGCTCAGCCAAAGACGAAGCACCGCTGAGCACGTCCGAGATGGAGGACGGGCTGCTATGAGCAGGTGCGGGAGCCGGTGCAGGAGCAAGTGCGGGAGCAGGTGCTAGTGCAATGCTAGTTGAGCTTCTCCCCAAGAAGTTGGAAGGGGGAAAGTCTGCTGCAACATTATTTGGATTTTCCTTGGTCCAACTCACGATAGCCGGAACCAAGACACTATACGAAGCTGCAATCTCCTGTTTTGCGGCAGCTACCGCTGCTACGACTGTCCCAGCTGATTTCTTATCAACCGCAATCGAAACCTTCTTGTCGATGTTTTCTTCATTTAACCTCTGTCTTTCCTTTCTCTCCTCCGTGGTCTCACGGTAGTACTTCTTCCACGTGGCGCCGTCTCCGACGCCGTGCACGTGTCCATACGATGGCCGAGTGTCCACCGAGAGTCCTTTCAATATGTTCAAGGCCTGGTTGAATGGGGTGCCCCACTTGGGCCTCACCAACGCCTCAGACGGCGAGTCGTTTTCGGCCGCAATCCTGTGCTGCTCTTTTTGCAAAAGGAACAAGGATCATTTACAAACAAGACTAAACGTGCAGTCGAATTAATCAGAAGCTAAAATTACCAGCAGTCTCATGAACTCCGTCATGACCGCGTCCGTCTCAAAAACCTTCTTAATGGGGTCCCAATGGTACCGGGCCCTGATGATGTCACGCTCCTGCGGGATGGTGAACACCGCCAAGGGGTCTGGGATGCCCAGACTTTCGCGTTCCCTGTCCTCCTTGGCCCATATGGACCTCTTCCCCGCGTAACCACGGCTTTCGAGGTGGTGGCACCCCATGTTCCTCTCTTGAAGCCCCTTCATGTACTCCGACTTTTCTTTGGCAGCTTCGGCAACGCAAGCCACCTTGAATATTTCAAACTGCTCTTCCGTAATTGTTGGATTATCCTTTACAATCTCGGAGTAGGGTTCCTTTTTGTCGATGATCCTTGATTTCACCCTTACTTTCCAGGCGGACAACGCGCCGCTAAACTTGCCCATGGCGCGTTTGTTTATCTTCTTCATTGCCGGGTCTTTATCTGGATCAGTATATTTGATTTCATCCCAGCCTGGGAACAAGAATACCTGGTGCAGCTTAGTTAGGAGGGACTCCTTCATATCTGGTATCTTCTTTAGTTTCTCATCGTTGATGGTGGCGGTTGCCCGTAGGATGCAGCCTATTTGATTGCCGTAGCACGCGCGCGCTTCCGCATGCTCTTTTGGCTCATCCTTCTTACGATGTGAGACATCCAAAAGGCAATGGAAACAGGAGATTATACATATATTGAAGAGTGCCGGTGTGACAGGTACCGTGAGGGCATCGAGCTCAGCCAAAGACGAAGCACCGCTGAGCACGTCCGAGATGGAGGACGGGCTGCTATGAGCAGGTGCGGGAGCCGGTGCAGGAGCAAGTGCGGGAGCAGGTGCTAGTGCAATGCTAGTTGAGCTGCTCCCCAAGAAGTTGGAAGGGGGAAAGTCCGCTGCAACATTATTTGGATTTTCCTTGGTCCAACTCACGATAGCCGGAACCAAGACACTATACGAAGCTGCAATCTCCTGTTTTGCGGCAGCTACCGCTGCTACGACTGTCCCAGCTGATTTCTTATCAACCGCAATCGAAACCTTCTTGTCGATGTTTTCTTCATTTAACCTCTGTCTTTCCTTTCTCTCCTCCGTGGTCTCACGGTAGTACTTCTTCCACGTGGCGCCGTCTCCGACGCCGTGCACGCGTCCATACGATGGCCGAGTGTCCACCGAGAGTCCTTTCAATATGTTCAAGGCCTGGTTGAATGGGGTGCCCCACTTGGGCCTCACCAACGCCTCAGACGGCGAGTCGTTTTCGGCCGCAATCCTGTGCTGCTCTTTTTGCAAAAGGAACAAGGATCGTTTACAAATAAGACTAAACGTGCAGTCGAATTAATCAGAAGCTAAAATTACTAGCAGTCTCATGAACTCCGTCATGACCGCGTCCGTCTCAAAAACCTTCTTAATGGGGTCCCAATGGTACCGGGCCCTGATGATGTCACGCTCCTGCGGGATGGTGAACACCGCCAAGGGGTCTGGGATGCCCAGACTTTCGCGTTCCCTGTCCTCCTTGGCCCATATGGACCTCTTCCCCGCGTAACCACGGCTTTCGAGGTGGTGGCACCCCATGTTCCTCTCTTGAAGCCCCTTCATGTACTCCGACTTTTCTTTGGCAGCTTCGGCAACGCAAGCCACCTTGAATATTTCAAACTGCTCTTCCGTAATTGTTGGATTATCCTTTACAATCTCGGAGTAGGGTTCCTTTTTGTCGATGATCCTTGATTTCACCCTTACTTTCCAGGCGGACAACGCGCCGCTAAACTTGCCCATGGCGCGTTTGTTTATCTTCTTCATTGCCGGGTCTTTATCTGGATCAGTATATTTGATTTCATCCCAGCCTGGGAACAAGAATACCTGGTGCAGCTTAGTTAGGAGGGACTCCTTCATATCTGGTATCTTCTTTAGTTTCTCATCGTTGATGGTGGCGGTTGCCCGTAGGATGCAGCCTATTTGATTGCCGTAGCACGCGCGCGCTTCCGCATGCTCTTTTGGCTCATCCTTCTTACGATGTGAGACATCCAAAAGGCAATGGAAACAGGAGATTATACATATATTGAAGAGTGCCGGTGTGACAGGTACCGTGAGGGCATCGAGCTCAGCCAAAGACGAAGCACCGCTGAGCACGTCCAAGATGGAGGACGGGCTGCTATGAGCAGGTGCGGGAGCCGGTGCAGGAGCAAGTGCGGGAGCAGGTGCTAGTGCAATGCTAGTTGAGCTGCTCCCCAAGAAGTTGGAAGGGGGAAAGTCCGCTGCAACATTATTTGGATTTTCCTTGGTCCAACTCACGATAGCCGGAACCAAGACACTATACGAAGCTGCAATCTCCTGTTTTGCGGCAGCTACCGCTGCTACGACTGTCCCAGCTGATTTCTTATCAACCGCAATCGAAACCTTCTTGTCGATGTTTTCTTCATTTAACCTCTGTCTTTCCTTTCTCTCCTCCGTGGTCTCACGGTAGTACTTCTTCCACATGGCGCCGTCTCCGACGCCGTGCACGCGTCCATACGATGGCCGAGTGTCCACCGAGAGTCCTTTCAATATGTTCAAGGCCTGGTTGAATGGGGTGCCCCACTTGGGCCTCGCCAACGCCTCAGACGGCGAGTCGTTTTCGGCCGCAATCCTGTGCTGCTCTTTTTGCAAAAGGAACAAGGATCGTTTACAAATAAGACTAAACGTGCAGTCGAATTAATCAGAAGCTAAAATTACCAGCAGTCTCATGAACTCCGTCATGACTGCGTCCATCTCAAAAACCTTCTTAATGGGGTCCCAATGGTACCGGGCCCTGATGATGTCACGCTCCTGCGGGATGGTGAACACTGCCAAGGGGTCTGGGATGCCCAGACTTTCGCGTTCCCTGTCCTCCTTGGCCCATATGGACCTCTTCCCCGCATAACCACGGCTTTCGAGGTGGTGGCACCCCATGTTCCTCTCTTGAAGCCCCTTCATGTACTCCGACTTTTCTTTGGCAGCTTCGGCAACGCAAGCCACCTTGAATATTTCAAACTGCTCTTCCGTAATTGTTGGATTATCCTTTACAATCTCGGAGTAGGGGTCCTTTTTGTCGATGATCCTTGATTTCACCCTTACTTTCCAGGCGGACAACGCGCCGCTAAACTTGCCCATGGCGCGTTTGTTTATCTTCTTCATTGCCGGGTCTTTATCTGGATCAGTATATTTGATTTCATCCCAGCCTGGGAACAAGAATACCTGGTGCAGCTTAGTTAGGAGGGACTCCTTCATATCTGGTATCTTCTTTAGTTTCTCATCGTTGATGGTGGCGGTTGCCCGTAGGATGCAGCCTATTTGATTGCCGTAGCACGCGCGCGCTTCCGCATGCTCTTTTGGCTCAAACCTCCGTGACCACCAGTCTAGTAGTGATGAGCTGGTTTGGGCGCCGTTGCCTCTTTGGTTTCGGTTCTATACCGGCTTCGTCAGTCTCGGTGCCGGTCTCGGCACCGGTGTCAGTCTCAGCGCCGGTCTCGATGTTGGTCTCAATCTCGGATGTGACAGGTGGGCCCTGCAATAACCGTTGCTCATCGAGAAGGTTGAAATAGGCGTCTGCCGCCGCGTAGACGTTGCAATCACTAGAACCCTGTCCTTCATCGTTGCTAGCCATGTTTCCTACGATTAAATCTAGTCAATTAATTCTAGACCTAATAAAATGAATAATGACATAAAAAAGGCCAATGTCTTGCAGGAATGTTGATTCATTCCCGTTGCGGCAAATCCCGGGCACTTGATATGTCCTAGTTTGTAGCACAGGTCATGCCGAAATTCACGAAAAAATTCGGCATGACCTTTGCTACAAACTGGACAAATAGAGTGCCTGAAATTTGCCGGAACGGAAATGAATCAACATTCCGGCAAAACTTTGGCCACTCGGAATCATTCCCTGCAAACAACAAAAGGCCACTTGGGCACAATCGAACCACTTCAATGTTGCATATAACAGGACCACTTAAGAACATGTACATGAGCAACTACAACAGTAGATAAACATGAGCAAACACTATTGAGGAATTTGCATATAACATGACCACTTCAAATTTGCATCTCCTAGTGTTTGACACTTCAAGAAAATCTACACAAATCTCATGCTCTCTCAAACTCAATTCAAAAACCAAATATAGATGGATGAACCCTAGAAACCTAGAACCCTTACATATTTCTGTCCTAAATTGCTGTCCTAATATAAATTATTAAGCTTAGAACTCAATTTATGTCTTAAATTTCAAATTATGAACCCTAGAACTCAATTCAAATCATGTCCTCAATTTCTATCATAATAAAAAATCAGTAAAAATTAAGAACCTAGTAGACTTGCAGCACTGATAGAAATTTATATTTTTATACTGAATTTTTTCTCTAAACTAAACCCTACTGCCCTAATTAACATCTAATTCAAAACTAAGATTAGAAGAAAATCACTGTTAACTACTAATAGAAGAAAATTCATGTTTAACTTAGAAATGCTTCTATAATGATGAAATGAAAAAAATTCAGTAAACTACTAATTTCATTCATTTAGGTCATTCGTTTAACTTCACCTAATTAACCTAGTAACCTAATTAACCTAGTAAAACGTAATTAACCTAGTAACCTAATTAAGCTAGCAGCATTACTAACCTAATTAACCTAGTAAAACCCTACTGCCCTAACTAAGAAACATATAATTAACATCTACTAGTACCACTACTGCCCTAACCTAATTAACATCTACTAGTACCACTATATACTACTAGCAGCACTGCTGCAACATTTTCTTCATTTTGTTCTTTTAAAAAAACATCTATGAAAACAAAAACCATAATTAAACCCTACTGCCCTAGTTAAACCCTACTGCTTTAACTAAATTTTTGCTCTAAACCCTACTGCCCTAACTAAATTTTTGCTCTAACCTAGCCAACCTAATTAACCTAGCTAGTTAACCTAGTTAGTAAACCTAGCTAGTTAACCTAGTTAACCTAGATAATTAACCTAATTAAACTAGTTAACCTAGCTGGCTAGTTCTCTGTCAAATGTTTGTGCTATGCATGAGAGAGAGAGAGAGAGGAGGGGTGGGGGCTTACAGAGGATGGCTCCGGTGGTGGCGAGGGAGGCAGTGGTGGCGAGGGAGGCAGGGGCGTCTCCGGTGACGGCGAGGGAGGCAGTGGCGGCGAGGGTGGCTCCGGTGGCGGCGAGGGCGGCTTCGGTGGCGTTGATGAGGCCGTGCGGCTCCGGTGGCGTCGGGGGCGGCTCCGGTGGCGTCGACGGCGCGCGGCTCTGGTGGCTCTAGGGGCGTCGACGTTGGCAGGAGAAGGCGGCGAAGTGGGGCGACTGGCCAGTGAGGGATTTGGGGGAGAAGTGGTGGCCGCGGGGGAGAGAAACCGCGCGGGGGTTAAGTCAAACGTAGCGGTAGCGCTGGTAGGCAAAAAGCGCTACTGCTATAGGAAGTAGCTATTTATTTCCCTTTTTCTTTTATTTTTTTCCTTTTCCTTTTCTATAGCGGGGGTCAATAAAGCGCGCTGCTGCTATATTATCTATAGCGCCTGTCCTGAACAGACGCTACTGCTATGCCTTTCTCCTTTATTTTTCTTTTTCTTTTATTTTTCTTTACATTTTCCTTTTTTCCTTTCTCCTTTTTCTATTTCTTTCATTTTCATTTACTTTTCTATTTGTTTTTCATTTTATTTTATTTTCATTAGCAGTAGCGCTTTTCTTAGAAAACATGCTATTACAATAAGCTTAGCGGTAGCGCATTTTTCCCAAGATCGCTACGACTATTCCTAGCCTGCTCGCAACAGTGTGGGAATTTTAGTAGTAGCGCGTTCTCCAGCAGAGGCGCTACTGCTACACTCATATCTGTAGCGTGGTTTGTTTACACGCGCTATGGGTAAGTAGCAGTAGCGCTTGCTTTTAACAGGCGCTACTGGTAAGATTCTGTGTATAAGGTTTTCCCTAGTAGTGATATATTGATCATTACCTTGGATATCGTCATAATTATTTGATCTTCTATCAATCGCCCAACAGTAATTTGTTTACCCACCGTGTGCTATTTTCTTGAGAGAAGCCACTAGTGAAATCTACGGCCCCCAGGTCTATTCTTTATCATATTTGCTTTGAGATCTATTTTTATTCGCTTTTGTTTTCAGATCCATTATTCCAAAAACCTGAAAATACCTTGCTGCATTTTTTATTACTTATTTTGTTTTGCGTTTTATCAAGATCTATTTATCCAATCTACACAATTTTTATCCCGTCAACTTGACAATTTCTGGCGCTGTTACCCGTAAGAGGGATTGACAACCCCTCATAAGTGTCGGTTGCAAGTATTTGTTCTTTGTGTGGAGGTACCGTTTACATAGTGTTGCTTGGTTCTCCTACTGGATTGATACCTTGGTTTCATAACTAAGGGAAATACCTACCGTAGTTGTGCTGCATCATCCCTTCCTCTTTGGGGAAATACTGACGTAGTTCAAGCGACATCAGCCAACTCTAATTTTCAAAATGAATTTCCTTTTTGTGTGACTGTACCGCTCATGAAGCGTCAGGGGGTGGCCAATATTTTTCCATGCTAGATGTGTTATTCTCAAGATGAGTGTTTATTCAGTTGTCTTTGCAGGAGAGTGTGGCAAGGTAATAGGGATGCCCAGTCCCGAAATGAAAAAAAAATTATGTTGTCAAATAATAAATTCCTTGGAAAGTGTTGGTATGGAAGGCACCCGTGGATACGCTAGCCATGGATTGTGAAAGAATGGTGGAAAAAGGAATAAACTTTATTTTATGTTTGTGAACCGCCTATGATGTATCTAGCATGGAAAGTATTGGGATTTCTTAGTTGTTTTCGTTGACGGGAAAAGCATGCCTCTCAAAATATTTTATCTCTCAATTTAAATTTTGAGCTCTGGCACCTCTACAAATCTCTGCTTCCCTCCGCGAAGGGCCTATCTATTTACTTTATGCAATTTTTATTTTTCACTTTTGAGTCTCCATCTTCTCTTATAAAGCACCAACTAGGGAGCACTATGATCATACTTGTGCGTTGGATGTAGCTAATATTCGAGTGTGTTTCATGAATGGATCAATGATTGAGCATGATGGCCTAGGGATAGCTTTCTTTAGTGTTGATATTTTGAAATACATGGTTGCTAGTTGATATGCTTTAGTATTGATGTTCTCATGTCAATTATAGACTATTGCTTTGAATCATCTAAAAGTCTAAATGTCCATGCTACAAAAGAAAAGAATATGTGATGAACATGTTAGGCAGCATTCCACATAAAAAATTCTGTTTTTATCATTTACCTACTCGAGGACGAGCAGGAATTAATCTTGGGGATGCTGATACGTCTCCAATGTATCTATAATTTTTTATTGTTCTATGCTGTTATATTATCAATCTTGGATGTTTTACATTCATTTACTAGCAACTTTATATCATTTTTTGGGACTAACCTATTGACATAGTGCCTAGTGCCAGTTGCCCTTTTTTTGCTTGTTTTTTACTTCGCAGAATATCCATATCAAACGAAGTCCAAATGCCACAAAACTTTTTGGAGATTTTTTTCTGCTCAGAAGAGACCCAGGGAGCCCAAGAGGTGTACCGGAGTAGGCCCATGGGGCCCACAAGACACTAGGGCGCGCCAGAGGCCCTAGGAGCACCCTGGTGCCTTGGGGGGCCCACGGTGATTTTTTCCACCGCCTCTCAGCTCTACAAATACTCAGATATTCCAAAAACCCTAGAGGAGTCGACGAAAAACAATTCCGGCCGCCGCAAGTTCTAGAACCATGAGATCCAATCTAGAGCCCTTTTCCGGCACCTTGCCGGAGGGGAAAGAATCACGGAGGAGTTCATCATCCTCATTGGTGCTCCTCTAATGATGCGGGAGTAGTTTATCACAGACTTACGGGTCCGTAGGCAGTAGCTAGATGGCTTCTTCTCTCTCTTCGATCTTCAATACAATGTTCTCGTCGATGTTCTTGGAGATCTATTTGATGTAATGACTTTTTGCGGTGTGTTTGTTGGGATCCGATGAATTGCGAGTTTATGATCAGTTATATCTATGAATATTATTTGAGTCTTCTCTGAACTCTTTTATGCATGATCTTTATAGCCTCGTATTTCTTCTCTGAAACTTTGGTTTGGTTTGGCCAACTAGCTAGATTGTTTTTTCTTGCAATGGGAAGAGGTGCTTTGTGATGGGTTTGATCTTGCGGTGCTTATTCTCAGTGACAGAGGGAGACATGACACGCATGTATCATTACCATTAAGGATAAAAAGATGGGGTCTATTCCTACATGAATAGATCTTGTCTACATCATGTCATCGTTCTTATTGTATTACTCCGTTTTTCCATGAACTTAATACACTAGATGCATGCTGGATAGTGGTCGATGTGTGGAGTAATAGTAGTAGACGCAGGCAGGAGTCGGTATACTAATCTTGGACGTGATGCCTATATACATGATCATTTCCTTGGATATCATCATGATTATTTGCTTTTCTATGAATTGCCCAATAGTAATTTGTTTACCCACCGTATGCTATTTTCTCGAGAGAAGCCACTAGTGAAATCTACGCCCCCCGGGTCTATTTCCTATCATATTATTTTCAGATTTATTATTCCAAAAACCAAAAAATACCTTGCTGCACTTTTTCTTTATTTATTTTATTTTGTGATTTTGTCAGGTCTATTTATCAAATCTCACACAATTTTATCTATCTCAATACCGAGGAGGGATTGACAACCCCTCTTACGTGCTGGTTGCAAGTATTTGTTATTTGTGTGCAGGTGCTATTTAGATAGTGTTGCTTGGTTCTCCTACTGGATTGATAACCTTGGTTTCATAACTGAGGGAAATACTTACCGTTGTTGTGTTGCATCATCCTCTCCTCTTCGCGGAAATACCAACGCAGATACAAGCAATCAGTCATCGCCAATTGCTTGATAGATGCTAGAATTGGTTGTGCATGTTTGACACATATTTCATTTGCTATCTTATTGGGTTAGCATGTTGGGATGCATGTTTTCTTCATTCGAGGATATCTATTTGTTGTTTTGATTGTCTTGGTTTTTCTGGCAAAGTGGATGTACAAGAATGCCTAAGCACCTCCTTTAGCTATCTATGCTTTCTTGTCTCGAACTCTATTCTTGCTACATCGAAAAAATTGAACAAAGTCATTTTCGGACCCTCCGGGTGAGGCGCACTCGGAGCCACCAATCTGAGAAGGACTGAACTCCAAAACCTTCTTTATGCATTTCGGTTGGACCAATCCACTCAAACTCGGTCACACCAAAATCATTTAGATTGATCTAGTTTTCCTTCTCTGTGTCACCGAGTTGAACCATTTCGGAGTCACCGATGTGCTACACTGCTTGCAGTTACACATATCGGTGCCACCGAGTTGGTCCACTTGGAGCCACCGAAAGCGCATGTGTATATATTCCTCGCGGCCCTGTCGTGGAGGAGCACGATCACCTATGGGGCAGGGTTGCCCCTTTGTGGTTCGGCGGGGGACGGTCACATTGCACAAAGAGCAGAGGCAGCAGTGCAGCGCGGCGAGGGACAATTCTCTTTTATCGAGCTTCGGGCCGCTTGGTAGCGTAACACCCTACTCCTGCTTTGGTGGATTGATCTGAAGGAACACGAAGACGTGGAGCGCACAAGCCCATCAAGGATGCCTCGGGGAGAGCAGCTATGTGTGTACAAGTGTTGAGGGATCAAAAGTTTGAACCCCTTGCTCGGTTGCCTCAGGCCTCCTTTTATAGCTTAAGGGGCGACCATAGTGGCAAAACAGTCATTATGGTATGATTAGATAGCTAATAGTGCTATCATACCTAACTCTGGCAGTTAGGACAAGATGTATTAAATGCACCTGCTAGGTGTCATATGGAGAGGTAGCCCTGGCAAGGTTTCTCCACCGCTTGCCTAACCACCTCTTATATGCATGACACGCCTCTGGGACGGGTGTCATTAAAGGTAATCTCTTCTCCCGCAGGTTGCCACGTGCTCGACAGGATTCACCTAGCTCCTTGAGAGCTTGACACCGCATTGATTAGTGACTGGTGTGTGATGAGGTGGAGCGGTGGCGTCCTGGCGGATGCTTGCCGGCACGGAGCCTACTGGGCTCTAGTCTTGGAGTCTTGTTTTTGTCCTGGCGACCCTGGAGACCCTACCGGGGCGGCTTGGCCTTGTCCCCAGGTGCAGTCTCGACCCTACCGGACTCGCTTACCGGCAGGGGAGATCTTCATGGGGGCTTCTCTGGTTGGTTTGGTCTTCTCAATGCGCTCCTTTATCTCATGAAGAGCGATTTCTCTGGCTTATCCTGAGTCAAGGATTGATATTAGATGTATGACCCGCCGCACGCCTGTGCACAAGTCTGGGCGGCAAACACAAATGTTTGTTGCACTGACAGGAGCCCACAGGCCTAGTCCATACGTGCCACCGGGCATCGTTGGGGTAGGCCCATCAAATGCACAGGCATACATGTTGGCCTTGCTGGGGCTGGTGTTGCATTTTTGAGATCTTCTTTGCTTCTTCATTAATTTGGACTTGAGTCAACCTCCAGGCTTCCCATGGTAACTTCAACACTCAGACGCCGTGCGTCGTTCATGTTGTAAACCAGGGGCGCCCACGTCCACGGGAACCCATTAGGGCGCCCGCGCATGAACCGGGGTAACTACCATTTACCTTTAGCTCACGCACTATGCCTGCCGTTTCTGCCATGCGCCCCGCATGCATTGCGCGAGGTCGATGGTGGATGTGCAGGGCGCGGGAACGTGGGCCTTGGCAGAATATGCAGCGCCTTAGATTGGTGTAGTGGGGGCGGCTGATGAATCTGTACGCCATCCTAGGACGCAGAGGGCTGGATTGGGGGAGCGGGGCGATTGCTCCAGAATAGTGGAGAGCCAGCTCCCCCTTGCTCCTGCTATAAAAGGAGGTGCGGGGGAGCTGTGATGCTCATCCACCATTCCTCCCTTCTCCAACCTTACTGCTTCTTCCACCATGGCGAGGGGAAGAGGTCGTGCTCGTGCTCCGACTGTAGCAACGAGAGCTTCTCTTTGACACCCTGCTCCTACCTCCACCGCAGCTGCAGAGGCTGAATCCAGTGCATGAGGTGGAGCTACAGGGCGTAGATGGGGTCGACGCAGCACCCGCGGTCGAGGTGGATGGAGCGGCGCACTCACCGCACCTCCTCCAACTGCTCCAACACCGCCAGAAGGCCACACGGGGGACACGGCGCTAGAGTTCATCGTCAAGCTGCGCAATCCTCTGCGCAGCCGCCTCCGGCTCCCTAGCCCATTCACCAGGGTGATGGAGGTCGACCAGCCGCCCGGGCTGCGGCTGTGCATGAGCGACTGCTGTAATGGCGCTGTGTGGGTGAACGTCGAGTTCCCCGCGCCTCACGTCATGCTTCTCAGGCGTGATTGGAAGACTTTCGCCCGCGCCCACTACCTTGCAGAAGGGCATGTCCTCCGCTTCAAGTTGGTGGAGTCCGATACGCTCTCCATCAAGCTCTTCGGGTGCTCGGGTGCTCGCCTTGGGTGCTATATGGAAAGCTCAAGCGATGACGAAAGCTCCACCTCGAGCGACAGCGACGAGGAGGACACTGATGGCAAAGACGGCGATGGCAAGCCCCGGTCGTCAAGCATGAAGATGACGACTCAGACTCCGGCTGAACGTCTACCGCACCATCACCGTCAGCTAGGCACCGCCAGCACCATCATCTGCAGCTGGACCCCAACAGACCGATTTGCCGGGGTGCTTGGCCTGGACATCACCGCTTTCTCCAGCTAGACCCCGATAGGCTCGTGGACTCCGGCTTTGTCTTCCCTGCTAGTGTCCCTGCTGAGCCGCGTCCCTCTGGTCCTGGCGGGGGTGACCAGGGCATTACCTAGCCGCTCTCTTCGTCTCCGGCCTCTTCTTCCTTGCCGGGGAGGCGCCCTCCCGATCTTGTCAGGCTGCGTCTCGCTGGTCCTGACGGGGTCAGGCTGGGCTTCTGCCCAGGCGCTCCTTTTGTCGTCTTTCCTTCTTAATGTAACTCCTAAGAGGAGAGTGACAAGAAAGGTATTACGGAGCACTTATCTTTTTAAATTAAAAAAAATGTATGTACTTGCCAAATTTGAATCAAATTTATGTAATCCTTCATCCATGTTGATACTCATATGATTTCTACTTGTTTGTCCACGCAATTTTGAAAAAGGAGCTTGCCAGATACTTATGCATGTACTTAGACATACTAAAGGACGAGCCCTCAATACACTTTTGTGAGCAAAGTTTCCGGCAAAGCCTCTTGCCGGCCTTTAACACGGCTACTATCAAACCTCGTTTAGTGAGCTCAAAAATGGGTTAGGAGCGCGAATAAAGGCTGGTCCCTTACCAATCTCTCCAAACGTGGCTACAACCAACCTTGTCCAGTGGACTCGAATCAAGGACATGAGCGTGAATGGTAGATGCGACAAGGTTTCCTCGCGTGGAAGTTTCTCATACACAAGTATTACGTGGAGTGATGGGATGTTGCAGGCAAAGTAAACTTATATTTCTTTGCTGTGATTCTTATCATTCTAGATAAGAAAGAGTCGTCGGGGACTGAATGCACGGGCTGGTTTGCTCCTATCCTCCTGCCGGGGAAATTGCTCGTGAGGAACCTTTCTGCATTTACCAAGAGAGAGAAAAGGAGGATAGCACAAGGCCCTTTATGGCATGTCAGTCATCTTATCTAAAAACTAGTGTAATCACATTAATATCATACTTAAGCAAACAAGAAATCATGCATGCAAGTTTTGTGAAAACACTTTATTTTCATCCAGCTATGCACAGGGCCTGCACCTGGCTTTGTACAAAGGGTTACAAGTCTCGGAGACTATGCTTGTACAAAGCAGGCTGCCGGGGCAAGTCCCGGCAACCGCGCCTAACGGGTAGAACCTGTGAAGATGCTGAATATTCCATGAGTTTTGCATTGGGATGCCATCCTCGGTCTCCAGAAGGACTGCGCTAGGTCTGGTGACACGTACTAATCGGTAAGGGCCTTTCCACTTCGGTGTCAATTGTTTGCACCCTTGGTGGACTGAAAGCGCCTAAGGACAAGGTCGCCTTCCTCAGGGCTCCGGGCATGAACCCTGCGGTTGTGATAGCGGCACAGGGCTTGCTGGTAACGTGCAGCACGCACAGCTGCCCGGAGACGATCCTCCTCGAGGAGCGTGGCATCGTCATGCCATAGCTGCTCTTGTGCTACTTCATCGTAGGCAAGTACTCGAGGCGACCCATATGTGAGTTTCGTGGGGAGCACTGCTTCTGCACCATATATTAGGGAGAAGGGGGTCTGGCCAGTAGCTCGATTTAGTGTCGTCCTGATTGACCAAAGAACCACCGGCAGTTCATCAAGCCAATGTGTGCCGCATTTTCGCAACTTGTCAAAGGTTCTTGTCTTGAGCCCACGCAACACTTCAGCGTTCATCCTTTCAGCATGTCCGTTGCTCCTTGGATGGGCGACGAAGGAGAAAGAGACCTTGCTTCCAAGGCTCTGAATGTATTGCATGAAGGTGCGACTCGTGAATTGAGTGCCATTGTCGGTGATCACCCTATTGGTACTCCAAAACGACACACCAATCCTTTAAAGAAGTTGATAGCTGATTGCGCTGTCACCTTCCTCACTGGCTCTACTTCGGGCCACTTTGTAAACTTGTCGATTGCTACCTACAAGAATTCAAAGCCCCCTGCAGCATGGGGAAAGGGGCCCAAGATGTCAAGCCCCCAGACCATGAAAGGCCAAGAAAAGGGATTGTTTGAAGGGCTTGAGCAGGTTGATGAATGTTCTTGGAGTGGAACTGGCATGCTTCACACATAGTGGCGAGCTCAGCTGCATCCCAGAGGGCGGTGGGCCAATAGAACCCCTGCCGAAAGGCTTTCCCGACAAGTGCTCTTGATCCTAGTTGCGAGCCACACACCCCTCCGTGTATCTCTGCCAACAGCGCTAGTCCATCTTTCCGGCTAATACATTTCAACTTCGCACCATTTGGTGTTTTTCTGTACACAGTGTGATCCACAAACTGATACATACTCGATCGTTGGGCCACCTTTTCAGACTCCTCTGAGTCATTGGGAAGTTCTCCTGTTTGCAGGAATTGGACTATGTGATGTGCCCATGTCGAAGCATGTGGCTCGAGGACAAGGACTAAAGGCATTTCCTCTGTCGTGGGAGCGCTAGCCTCAACAGCGAGAACTTGGGGTTCTGCTGGAGGATGCATCTCACCAGCCAACATAAGGTTCCCCCGGGCAGCCTTCTCACCAGCGACTCCAGGGAGCTCTATCGGGAAATGTCTTCCGGTGTTTAGTTTCCTGCTCTTTCTGGCCAAAGCTGATTGGGAGACTGAAGGTTGAGTTAGGTGGAGTACAAAAGTTCCTGGTTCCACAGGGAGCTTTTGAGCAGCGTACTTGGACACGTGATCCGCAAAACCGTTCTCCGCATGGGGTACGTGTTCCGTTCGCAACCCGTCAAAGTAGCATTCTAACTTTCTCACTTCCTCCACATATGCCTCCATCAGTGGGCTCTGATAATCTTTATTCACTTTCTCACTTCCTCCACATATGCCTCCATCAGCGGGCTCTGATAATCTTTATTCACTTGTTTCACAACGAGCTGAGAATCACCATGAATGATTAGCTTCTTTATCCCCAGTTCTATTGCAATCCTGAGGCCGGCAAGGAGCCACTCGTAATCTGCCGTGTTGTTGTAGCGTCCTCCCTAGGGAAGTGCATCTGGATGACATACTTGAGGTGCTCTTCGGCGGGTGCGACAAGCAGCACTCCAACCCCGGCGCCTTGCAGCGAGAAAGCACCATTAAAGTGCATGATCCACTCCTTGGGGGTCTCTCTGCCGGGGAGAGCTATTTCCAGTACCTCTTCATCAGGCGTTGATGTCCATTCCGCGATGAATTCTGCCAGTGCTCTGCTTTGGATAGTTGATGTACTTTTAAACTTCAAAGCGAAACATGACAGTTCCAGTGCCCATTCCACTATCCTGCCGGTAGCCTCGGGATTCCTCAGAATGCGCTGTAATGGAGTCGAGTGACAACTGTGATCTCGTAAGCTTAGAAGTAATGGCGCAGTTTCCTTGAGGCTATAAGGAGGCCAAAAATCAACTTTTGCACCCCAGAGTACCTTGACCTAGCCCCCTGCAGGAGGGAGCTAACAAAGTAAACTGGTTGCTACACCATTTTCTTATTTGCTGACGTCTTCTAATTATCAGCATCTACTTGTGTCCCTCCTTCCTTGTCAATGCTAGGCCTTGCCGGGGATAGGTTTGGCTCATCATTGGGCGACTCTACTGCTTCGGCTTCTTCGCTACCCACTTCCCTCTACGCCACTAACGCAACACTAACCACTTGATTCGTTGCTGCTAAGTACCGCAGCAGCGGCTCTTGTGGTCTAGGCGCGACCAAGGTTGGTGCAGAGGAAAGGTAGGTTTTTAAATCCCGCAGCGCAGCCTCCGCCTCTGGGGTCCATTTCATTGGGCCTGCCTTCTTCAAGATT
This sequence comes from Thinopyrum elongatum, assembly GCA_011799875.1. Lineage (NCBI taxonomy): Eukaryota > Viridiplantae > Streptophyta > Magnoliopsida > Poales > Poaceae > Thinopyrum > Thinopyrum elongatum. The sequence goes on from CM022303.1 coordinate 282,818,671, forward strand.
TTGAAGAACGACAAGGCGCGCTCAGTGGACTTTGAAATGAACCTGCTTAGCGCAGCAACACAGCCAGCTAGACGCCTCACATCCTTGACGGTCTTCGGGGCTTTGATCTGCTCTATTGCTTTGATCTTGTTGGGGTTGGCTTCTATCCCTCACTGAGACACAAAGAATCCAAGGAGCATGTCGGACGGAATGCCAAACACGCATTTCTCTGGGTTGAGCTTCAAGTTGATCTTCCGCATATTTGCAAAGGTTTCTTCCAGGTCCTTGATTAGTGTGGACTTGTCTCTGGTCTTGACCACTATACCATCCATGTAGGCTTCTATGTTCCGGTGTAGTCGAGGTTCAAAACCAATCTGCACAGCCCTTGCGAACGTGGAACCGGCGCTTTTTAGCCCAAAAGGCATACATACAAAGCAGTATGTGCCACATGGGGTTATAAACATGGTTTTTTCTTCGTCTTCTTTGGCCATGAAGATCTAGTGGTAGCCGGAGTATGCATCAAGGAAAGAGAGCAAATCACATCCTGAAGTGGAATCGATGATCTGATCGATGCGCGGCAAGGGGAAGGGATCCTTTGGACATGCTTTGTTCAAGTTAGTGAAGTCAATACAGAGCCTCCACTTCCCATTTGCCTTGCGCACCACTACTGGATTTGCTAACCAAGTTGGGTGCAACACTCCCCTGACCAAACATGTTGCTTAAAGTTTCTTGATTTCCTCGGCGATGAACTGCTACCGCTCCAAGGCTTGCTTTCTGACCTTCTGCTTGATGGGATGGGCATGAGGGCAGACAACAAGGTGGTGCTTGATTACCTCCTTGGGAACACCGGGGATGTCAGATGGTTGCCATGCAAACACATCGACATTCGCCCACAGGAAGGCAACGAGCGCGCTTTCCTATTTGTCATCAAGGGTGGCACTAATGGTAAAGGTACCATCAGTGCCATCCGACCTTGCCAGAACTTTCTTCGTTGCAGGGGGAGCAACCTTGGGTTTCTTGCTAGCTGAACCTTTCGGCAAGTCACTGCCGGGCGCAGCGCACTCCGAAGAGGCGCGCTTACCGGGGTCCTTGTCAGTGTCCTTGCTAGTTTTCCTACCCTTCTTTCCTTCCTTGGCGGGAGACGAGGTCTCAATGGCCTCTGCTGCTACCGCATCTCTGTACATCTTGTCGACGCATATAACCACATCCTTGTTATATGACGGGATGGAAATGACTCCTATTGGCCCCAGCATCTTCAAGGTGTTATATGCGTAATGGGACGCCGCCATGAACTTAGCCAAGGCAGGACGACCAAGGATCCCGTTGAATGGTAGGGGAAGCTTAACAACATCAAACACAACTTTTTTAGCCCTGTAGTTCAGTTCCCTGCCAAACATCACCGATAATGTGATATTTCCCTTAGGTTGGCTTCTTCTTTGGTTGATCCCTTCGAATGTGCCAGTCCTCTTGAGGTCCTCGTCAGGAATTTGGAGTTTCTTAATCACGTCAGGAGAAATCAAATTCAACCCTGCCCCGCCTTCAACCAACATCTTTATGACCTTGAGGTTGCGGATTGTTGGTGAAACCAACAACGGCAAGCATCCAACCGCAGTGGTGCAATCTGGATGGTCCTTAACATAAAAAATGATGGGCGTGCGGGAACATTTGAGTGGTTCCTGAGCATTTGCTGCTGGCTCTGCCGCATTGACCTCACGCGCCCACTTCTTAAGTTGGCGGTGAGAGGAGTGCAAAGATGCGCCCCCGTCAATGCACATTGCTTCGATAGCCTTCTGAAATTCCTGTTCACTGGACTCATCATCATCATCTTCTTCACTGTCATCTTCACCTTCCTTTCTCTCACGGCCCCTGGCGGGCTTTTCCTTCTGCTAATTGGTCTTGCCGCGGCGACCACCACGGCGGCCATGGCCTTCCCCGCCAGCGCCATCCTGGCCTTTCTCCTTATCATGCTTTTCATATTCTGCCGGGTTCAATTTTCCGTCGTATTTCTCCAGCAGGTCAGGCTTGAAGGTATGGGACGATGGCCAGCGGACTTGCCGCAGCTCATGAGTGAAGGCGAGGCACCCTACCTCGTAAGGCAAGTACCCACGAGCACTGGGCGCGGGTTCATCTATGTCTTGGCCATTACGCCTATCTGATTGACGGCATGCTTCATGGCGCCGCTCGATGGTGATTGATATGTCTCTAACGTATCTATAATTTATGAAGTATTCATGCCGTTATATTGTCATTCTTGGATGTTTTACAATCATTTTATAGCAACTTTTTATCATTTTTTGGGACTAACCTATTGACATAGTGCCTAGTGCCAGTTGCTGTTTTTTGCTTGTTTTTTACATCACAGAAAATCAATACCAAACGGAGTCCAAACGCAGCAAAACTTTTTGGAGATTTTTTCTGGACCAGAAGACACCCGGTGGGCCAAAGAAGTACCAGAGGGGAGCTCCGAGGGGAGTACAACCCACCAGGGCGCGCCTGGGGGCCCAGGCGCGCCCAGGTTGGTTGTGCCCACCTCGGTGGCCTCCCGCACCGCCTCTTCACCCTATAAATTCCAAAATATTCCAAATCCCCCGGGGGTAACCCTAGATCAGAAGTTCCATCGCCGCAGGCCTCTGTAGCCACGAAAAACCAATCTAGACCCCGTTCCGGCACACTGCCAGAGGGGGAAATCATCACCGGTGGCCATCTTCATCATCCCGGCGGCCACCATGATGAGGAGGGAGTAGTCCACCCTCGGGGATGAGGGTTTGTACCAGTAGCTATGTGTTTAATCTTTCTCTCTCTCTTGTGTTCTTGAGATGTCACGATCTTGATGTATCGCGGGCTTTGTTAATATAGTCGGACCATATGGTGTTTTCCCCTCTCTATCTTGTGATGAATTGAGTTTTCCCTTTGAGATTTTGTTTTATCGGAATGAATACTTTTATGGATTTGAGAGCACTTGATCTATGTCTTGGCACTCAACTCGCGGATTCCCGAGGTGACATTGGGGTAGTCTATGCATATGGGTTGATGCACATTTTCGTCCTTTTTTCGCCGGTAGAAATCTTGGGGCACTCTTTGAGGTTCTTTGTGTTGGATCCAGTATTATGAACTAGGTGACATTAGAGTTGGTTGATGCGTATCATATGGTGTTATTTTAGTACGAACTCTTGGATAGATCGAACGGAAAGAATAACTTTGCGTTATTTTAGTATGAACTCTTGAATAGATCGAACGGAAAGAATAACTTTAAGGTGGTTTCGTACCCTACAAACAATTTCTTCTTATGTTCTCCGCTAGATAAGAACTTTGGAGTGATTCTTCATCACACATTGAGGGATGCTTATATGATCCAATTAGATTAGCATTGTTGAGAGATTGCACTAGTGAAAGTACGGACCCTAGGCCTCATTTTCAAGCATTGCAATACCGTTTGTGCTCACTTTTGCTACTTGCTACCTTGCTGTTTTTTATTGTTACTATGACAAAAACCAATATCTACTATCATTACTACACTTCTATTACCATCTCTTCGCCGAACTAGTGCACCTATACAAATTACCATTGTATTTGGTGTGTTGGGGACACAAGAGACTCTTTGTTATTTGATTGCAGGGTTGTTTGAGAGAGACCATCTTCATCCTACGCCTCCCATGGATTGATAAACCTTAGGTCATCCACTTGAGGGAAAATTGCTACTGTCCTACAAAACTCTGCGCTTGAAGGCCAACACGTGTCTACAAGAATAAAGTTGCGTTGTAGACATCAAGCTCTTTTCTGGCGTCGTTGCCGGGGAGGTGAGTGCATGAAGGTATATCTTTAGATCTTGCAATTAAATCTTTTAGTTTCTTGTTTTATCACTAGTTTGGTTCGTAAAAGAAAACTACAAAAAAATGGAATTGAGATGGTCTCATATTGTTCATCTTTATAATGTCTTTCTTGAAAATGATGGAAAGGAAAATTGTGCTCAATTGATAGAAGAAGAATTCAATAAAATGTTTGGCATGAATGATGAGCATGATTGCAATGTTGTTATGCTATGTTTGATGAAGATGATATTTTTAGTCCCCCAAGTTTTGATGAGAAAATTTATTATGATGAAAGCATGCCTCCTATTTATGATGATTATGGTGATGACATGTATGCTATAAAGAGTGATGATATCCATGAAACTTGTCATCATGATTTTAATTTCCAATCACATGATAGTTATTTTGTTGAGTTTGCTCCCACCACTATTCATGAGAATAAATTTGCTTGTGTGGAGAGTAAGAAAATTTCTATGCTTGTGGATCATGAAAAAATGATTTATGTGATAGTTATATTGTTGAATTCATTCATGATGCTACTGAAAATTCTTATGAGAGAGGAATATATGCTTCTACATATTTCAATAATATCAAGTTTCCTCTCTTTATGTTAAAACTTTTGAAGTTGCACTTGTTTTTCCTTCCTATGCTAGTTGATTCTTGTTCCCATAAATTGTACAAAATCCCTATGCATAGGAAGTGGGTTAGGCTTAAATGTGCTTGTAATGTGATTCATGATGCTCCCTTTATGTTTCAATTCTTATCTTTTATGCGAGCATCATTGAAATCATCATGCCTAGCTAAAAGGCATTCTAGAAAAGCGCTTGTTGGGAGACAACCCAACACTTTTACCTACTGTTTTTGTGTATTCACATGGTTAGGCTACTGTAGTGATCTTGTTTTATAGCTTTTCTTTCAATAAAGTGCCAAGTAAAGCCTTTGGGGTAGTGTGGATGATAGTTGACTTGATTCTGTGCAAAAACAGAAACTTTTTTGTCCAGTGCAGAAATTCCTATCTTTCACTGGAACGTGGAAAAATTCTGAATTTTTTACAGTTTATGTGTATACAAATTTTCTATGTTTTCCTAACTTCTCAGAATTTCTGGAGTTACACAAGTATGACCTTAATTCAGATCTTTACATACTGTTCTGTTTTTTGACAGATTATGTTTTCAATGCATAATTTGCTTGTTTTCTAGTTTCTATGGCTTATATTGCTTAATATAAATTTTGGAAATTTTAGATACAGTGGGAATTGTGTGAGAACAATTATGAATCTTTTCTTTGATACTACCAAAGTGAATGATTTGACTTTATCATACTAACCCATCTCACGAAGTTCCGTTAAGTTTTGTGTGATTGAAGTTTTCAAGTTTTGGGTGAGATATCAATATGAGGAGAATAAGGAGTGACAAGACCCTAAGCTTGGGGATGCCCAAGGCACATCCAAGGCAATATTCAAGGAAGATCCAAGCAACTAATCTTGGGGATGCCCCGGAAGGCATCCCCTCTTTCGTCTTCAACATTATCGGTAACCTCACTTAGAGCTATATTTTCATTCGTCACATGATATGAGTTTTGCTTGGAGAGTCATTTTATTTTATTAGGATTTGCTTTCTGTTATTTATAATAATGTTTTGCATCTTTAATTTCAATAAAAATGTCAAGGATGGCCTTTACCATGCTTATTTTGCAAGTCTATTTGTTGCTGTTTCAAAACAGAAAGTTTATCGCTGTTGTAAAAATTCCCGAGAAAAGTCAGAATGTGATCAAATATTGAAACTTTTTGCAAAATAAGATCTGATAAACTTTCTACAGTGTGCTAAATGTTGAGAATTTTTGGAGTTAGATAAGTATGAATACTCTTGCACTCTTTACAGACTGTCCTGTTTAGACAGATTGCTGTTATGTTCGCATTGTTTGCATATGTTTGCTTGTTTAATGATTCTATTTGAGAATAGGAGTATTAAATACGCAGAGGCATTTAGTATGCAATGTTGAATAATAATTTTAGTGATTTTCTACTGTAGAGAATGATAAGGTTTTGCATTGATTTATACTAACTTATCTCACAAGTTCTTGTTGAGTTTTGTGTGGATGAAGTTTTTAAGAATTAGGGAAACCGTGATTTGAGAGGAATGAAGAAGACACAAGAGCTCAAGCTTGGGGATTCCCAAGGCATCCCAAGTTAATATTCCAAGAAGTCTCAAGCATCTAAGCATGGGGATGCCTCGGTAGGCATCCCACCTTTCTTCATCAACAATTATCGGTTAGCCTCGGTTGAGCCTAAGTTTTTGCTTCTTCACATGATGTGTGCTATTATTAGAATGTCATTTTATTTTGTTTTGCTTGCTGTTTTAATAAAATACTTAGATCTGAAAGTTTTAAATAAGAGAGAGTCCTCAAATAGCTACCCATTTACATAACTACTCGCTTGATCTTCACTTATTTCTTTTTGGAGTTGTTTGTCGAACACTCTCATGCTTCACTTATATTACTTTGAGAGTTGACAATAGTGATGAAATTATGCACAAGCTATGAATTTGATCCTAATATGGTGAATATTCAAGAGGGATATAATAAAAACTTTCATGAAGATCATTGGATATGATAAGTTTGATTCCTTGCAATAGTTTTGCGATATGGAGATAATAATATGTGAGCACGAAAGTCAATAATTATGCAATGAAATTACATCCTACTTGTGGTGCATTATTCGGTGTTAGTTATGCTCAATGCTCGTTTATGTGAATTTTCATTTCTAGGTTGGTTGCTTCTCAATCTATTTGCTAGCCTACATTTGTACTAAGTGGGAATACTACTTGTGCATCCAAATTCTTAAACCCAAAGTTGTGCCAAATGAATCCACCATACCTACCTATATGCGGTATTTCCATGCTGTTCTAAGCAAATTTGTATGTGCCATCTCTAATTTTCAAAATAAATTTCCTTTTTGTGTGCTCGTACCGCTCATGATGCGGCAGGGGGTGGCCAATATTTTCCATGCTAGATGTGTTATTCTCAAGATGAGTGTTTATTCACTTGTCATTGCACGAGAGTGCGGCGGTAATAGGGATGCCCAGTCCCGAAATGAAAAAGAAATTTACTTTATGTTGTCAAATAATAAATTCCTTGGAAAGGGTTGGTATGGAGGGCACCCGTGGATACGGTTAGCCATGGAAAGTGAAATAAATGGTGGAAAAAAGAATAAACTTTATTTTCTGTTTGGGAACCGCCTATGATATATCTAGCATGGAAAGTGTTGGGAATTACTCGGTCGATTTCGTTGACAGGAAAAGTATGCCTCTCAAAAATTTTATCTCTCAATTTAAGCATTGAGATCTGGCACCTCTACAAATCCCTACTTCCCTCTGCGAAGGGCCTATCTATTCACTTTATGCAATTTTTATTTTTATTTGAGTCTCCATCTTCTCTTATAAAGCACCAACTAAGGGGCACTATGATCGTACTTGAGCATTGAATGTAGCTAATATGCGAGTGTGTTTTGCGAATGGATCAATGATTGAGCATGATGGGCTAGGGATAACTTTCTTTAGTTTTGATATTTTGAAAGACATGGTTGCTTGTTGATATGCTTGAGTATTGATGTCTTCATGTCAAATTAGAGACTATTGCTTTGAAACATTCAAGTCCAAATGTCCATGCTACAAAAGAAAGAGTATATGATGAATATGATAGGTAGCTTTCCACAACAAAAATTCCGTTTTCAATTGCTACTTTATCATGATAAGTTTTATGAGAAAGAGTTGCTATTATGATGCTAGGAAAAGTGATTGAAATTATCATTGATCAAACTTTTGCATTTTGCTAGCATTCACACTTCATAAATTATTTCTTTTATCATTTACCTACTAGAGGACGAGTAGGAATTAAGCTTGGGGATGCTGATACGTCTCCAACGTATCTATAATTTATGAAGTAATCATGACGTTATATTATCATTCCTGGATGTTTTGCAATCATTTTATAGCAACCTTACATCATTTTTTGGGACTAACCTATTGACATAGTGCCTAGTGTCAGTTGCTGTTTTTTGCTTGTTTTTTACGTCGCAGAAAATCAATAACAAACGGAGTCCAAACGCAGTGAAACTTTTTGCAGATTTTTTCTGGACCAGAAGACACCCGGTGGGCCAAAGAAGTACCAGAGGGGAGCACAACCCACCAGGGCACGCCTGGGGGCCCAGGCGCGCCCAGGTGGGTTGTGCCCACCTCGGTGGCCTCCCGCACCGCCTCTTCACCCTATAAATTCCCAAATATTCCAAAAACCCCGGGGGTAACCCTAGATCAGAAGTTCCGCCGCCGCAGGCCTCTGTAGCCACGAAAAACCAATCTAGACCCCGTTCCGGCGCCCTGCCGGAGAAGGAAATCATCACCGGTGGCCATCTTCATCACCCCGGTGGCCACCATGATGAGGAGGGAGTAGTCCACCCTCGGGGCTGAGGGTTTGTACCTGTAGCTATGTGTTTAATCTCTCACTCTCTTGTGTTCTTGAGATGTCACGATCTTGATGTATCGTGGGCTTTGTTAATATAGTCGGATCATATGGTGTTTTCCCCTCTCTATCTTGTGATGAATTGAGTTTTCCCTTCGAGATTTCGTTTTATCGGATTGAATACTTTTATAGGAACATTAGCTGACAAATTAAACATTCTCTGTTTTAGTAATATGAGCATCATATCAAATTTGTATTTCAACAACTAAGCTTTGGAATTATGAGTGGCATGTTGTTTTGCTTGATGGGTTGAGGTCTTGAGGAGCAGTGCTAGCACCACACGAAGCACCTACGATGATGGTAGTGAATATAAAGGGGGGAAACCATAAGCTTTACGAGTATAGTGACCGTGCCATGGCTGATCTGAAGGTGCAAACCGGACAAAGGCTACTTCGCAACCAATGTTTGCTTTCAACTAGCCACTACGATTTGGTATGGACAAGAAAAGTACAGTAAACAAGTTACGATCTAGTTTCCAGGTGAGATCAATAACTTAAGCAGATATGAAAGAGTACCACCTCTCTTGCGACACCGTGTAGGCCCCTGCTGATACGTTGAGGGTGCTGCGGGTGCGATGGATGTCGGCGGAGCGGAAGAAGACTTTAGACGGCAGACAGCCAGGTCGGGGGATAAGTCCTGTTGCCGTGGACGAGGCGGTCGTAGGAGCGGCACCGGCAAGGTGGACGACGGCGCCAATGAAGCGAGAGGACATGAGAAAAGGATCCTGGTCCGGCGCCGTGGATGAGAGACGTCCATCTCTTGCAGTGGACGACGGGGTAGGGGTAGCGGCTCCGGCAAGGTGGAGGATGGGGTGCTGGACGGAGTGGGGAGGTTGTTGTGGTGCCTATGGTGTATGAATGGGGAAATGGAGGGGAAGGGGGGATCTCAAACTTTGGGACGCGCTTGTCTGAAATGTGAGAAAGTTACGAACTTAGCCCCCGTTTAAAATTTCGGACATCTCGTTGGTTGGGGATAGGACGGTAATCTCGCATCTCCCCAATATTTTCCGGTAGCGATTTCGGGTGAGGAAAGGGTGTTTTGCCGCCCACGGTTGGCGCCCATGGTGTATGAACGGGGCTGACAGGTAGGGCGGTTGTGTCACGTCTGAGGGAAGTTACACATCTGCCCCTATTTAAAATATTTGCCTACATCGATTTCGGACGAGGAGAGTTTGTTTTGCCGCCCACCGTGTATGAATGGGGAAATGGAGGGAGAGATACAGGTCTTTCGGATGAGCTTGAATCAAATGTGTTTTGGCGCCCATGTTTGGCGCCCACCGTGCCTGAATGGGCTCAGAGGCGGTCGTGTCACCTCTGATTGAAGTTACTAGTCTACCCCTATCGACAGCAGTGGAAATCGGGTCGATTAGGATGTGGAGTGTCAGGGGTAGACAGTAATTTCCATCTCGCAAACACTTGCTTCGGGCAGCCTTTCACAAATGATACTGGTTGTTTTGCCGCTTCGTTCAAAATTTGGGAGAATTAGCATTCACGTTTACCCTGGGCCCTGGAAACTAAATTCAAATCCAATTTGTATTCGATTACGAATATCCATATATCATTCTATGTTTTGTTATTTATTTCTTCAAAACCAAGACAAAATTTATTCCAACTTTATATATGAATATGATTTAGAAATGTCGTGATCTTCGAATTCAGTAGGTTGGGTCCACTTTGAGTCAAACAGTTATTTCATCCAATACAATATGCTCACACGAAAAACAGTTCACCTTATGTCAATCATACAAGTACTTAGGATTACCTCGCCTAAAAAATTCAGATCATTACAACACATGGACAACATAGGGGGCCTTACAACATAATCCATTCAGAGACATGACACAACATGCAAGTATACTAATCTAATGACAATTTCAACTGGTATCTAAAGAAGAACTGGGATTACCTTGGGCTTCAGATAGCAGAAGCAGCAGGACCTCCTCCGTCTTCAAATGCAACATTCTTACTTCCTGCAATTCTTGGGTTGCTTGCATAATGTGTGCAGCTAATTGCATAATTTCCAGCCTCAAGATCAAGATTACCTCATTCATGGCAGCCACACCATCTCTTTCTGCCTCTAGTAGAGCCTCAAGAACTATAATATCTGTGCTCAGACAGCTCTCCAGCGGTGTTGCCTCTAAACTGCTACCATCTGGTAACATGGATGGCGCACTACTTCCACATAGATTCTGGGGTTGTACATTGTGTCCTAGTGTGAACGGCACCCTGAAAGGTTTCCGCTAGACATAAGTAAGAGATAGTTATCGCATGATCCAAGCAGTAAGCTTACATGGTAAATGACATGCGAATTATTGCCGAGCATGGCAAGCTATATTTAAATGGTTCGAAGCAGCATTAGCCGAAAACAAATTAAAATGGTAAGATGAAACTAGGGATGTAAGTGGCAAATAAATGGCATCCGCCAGTCTCATCTAGTTAGTTTTTATTAGCTCGCTAGTTCATTTTCCTCAAAAAACAAAAACTCTTTTGAACTATCATACCATTAGTTGACTTTAATCGGGATTAAATGGGACCCAGTTGACATCCCTATGAAAGGCAGTGTACCAGCGCTATATTTAAGTTGCCAAGGCATCTAAGCAGTTGAAATAATCTGAGAAAGCACTTAACAGTGTGGCCTCATATAAACTACGAAGACAGTCTTGTGATGAAGTTCATAGGAAAAGTTAAGGAGTCAAATGAACTAGGCATGCATTTCTTTACGATAGTATAGCAGGCACTGCTGGCATATTGGCCAACTCAGGTATAGCCTAACAAGTAACAAACAAGCATTCGAATCAAGAAATACAGCAAAGCAGACAACTGAACTATTTGTAATTCTGTAGGATTACAGGTCGAGGGCACAAGCCAAGAAAGCAGCCCACACGCATTACATTTCACATGTACTAAAACACACTGGCATACCATACGTTGATGTGAAGCCTCGCTGCTATTGCAATGTTCTTTGAAGATATTGTCAGCATCCCGTGGTTACAAATCTAGTTGTTGTAGTTTATTCTGCACCCTCTATTTAGGTAAAATTAATTTTAATCGCATGCACTGGTTCAAATTGATCATCAATGGTTCATCTAAACTAATGAAAGAAGGGTGTGTGCTTACACGATAATATATGTGCTTCACTCTATTTTTATATTTGTTCGAGGTGCCAGCCCCAAAAGAACAAATATTTTGCTTTATGGGGTTGGCAGCTCCATAATTAATAGAAGCATCAAATTAGTCATGCAACTTGGGAAGATCAAGAACACACACAAAAGTAATGATCAGAGGCTCGGAGCAGTGATGTAATAGCTAGCATCACAAAATGTAGGGTAAAACGAACAAAAAGCAGTGGAACCACAAGCTGGTTTGCTGATGTGTAATTAAGCATAAAGAACATGAAGCAGTCTGATGTAACCAACAGGTGGCATAAGAACAACACCATTATCATAAATATAGCATGCAAGAAGTAAAATAGTAGGCAGTGATATCTAGGAAGTACAGTAATACTTAGGACAAAACAAAAGCATTAATTGTAACTATATGTGCATTGGTTTGTAATTTAGCACATGTAACATGTTCACTGCCAGAAGTATGGCCCTACAGGTGCAAGCAGAATAACGTGTCTCATGAAAAATTGAATGATGCCCTGAAGAAATTCAAAGGTGCGGTGCTTATGCTAAGAAAGTGAACGTAGGCGCCGGCCGTTGGATAATAGTACCTGATTCTCGGCGGCGTATGGGTATCATTGTCATACTTGACAGCTAAGGATCATCGATGGTGCTCGTGTTGCAGTTGAGTTTGGGCCGGTGTCGCCATTGCTGAAGCGGCTCCAGTACTTCGGTTGCGGTTCCTGTTGACATACAAGAAAGCTCATCTTTGGTAAGTAAACAATTCCATGATAAAGAAGAAAAACCGAAGGAGTACAAATCGAAATAACCTGATGAGGCTGCGACGTCAGTAAAGCAGGGCCGGTGGAGTTGAATATGGCGTTCATGGAGCGGGTCCGGTGCAGTGGATGAAGGCGTCGGCGAAGCACATCCGGCACGGTGTACAGTGCTTTCGGTGAGGCGAATCTATTGCGGCGGACGAGGGCTTGTATGAAGGGCCAGCGATGGGGCGGACGAGGGAGTCGGTGAAGGGCCTACACTATGGTGGACGAGGGCGCCGGTGAAGCAGATCCGGTGCGGTGGACCATGATGGCGGTCAAGGAGATCTGAAGCGATGGACAAGCCAGTCGCTGAAGCGGCTCCGGTGAAGTGGTGAGTTGGCAGTTGGGGGTTCCAAGGTGCAGAAGGTAGATCCGGCAGGGTGTGAGGTCCATCGCTACGGTGGAGGACTAGATTCGGCGGCTTGGCGTGGTTGGGGGGAGGGGAGAGGAAGGGGAGGGGCTCTGGGGAAGAATGTTGGGGGCAAAGAGGGGAAAGCAATGGAGTTACCAAAGCAGCCCTTTTCCGTTCATGTGGCAGGGGTAAAACAGGAATATAGCAGGGCTAAACTTTCGGGCGTGAGATATTTCGATGTGAGCGGGAAGTTTGAAAGCTTTTGGCGGCTGAAATTAAGTGTTCTGCTCTTGTACGGCCGACTATGATATCATGGCCGAGAATTTATTTGTTTTGCACGCAAAAAATAGTGCATGTTTCGAAAATCAATGTCTCCAACTCGAAACTTAGATTGTCCATTCAATTCAAATATGGATCATTGAGCTAGTGGAAGGAAATACCATCATATGGTCCAATTCAAATGAAATTCCAAATGTGTTTATCGTAAATATGATGACAAAAACAAAAATGTGTATGTGTATGAATAAAGTGGATGATTATAAGGTTTGAACATGCCCGTATGTGTATATCTCTAGGTTTGATATATGAATTTGAAATCACGAAATCCCGGCTTAAAAAATGTACCTCCGTTTAAATGAATTACAAAAGCTAATGATGGAGTCGAATTCCCAAATTCCAGGTTTGTAATTCTGGAAATTCAAAGTATATCACGCATGTTCAAAAGTACCGTTACCTCATAGTCCAAACTGTGAAACAAATTGATCAACCATGAGTTCACACACTATTGACCATATATATCTCAATTACGCTAAAGTCTCTCAAATATAGACACCTCACTCTTTATCTGAAGCCACCCACCCCGTCCCCCCCCCACATGTCGTTCTCTCCCCTGGACATGAACACAGGAGCACATTAACACCCCTCTCTCTTCTAAGTCCGGACCCCAATATAGGTCTCTATCACTTTGTCTCTCGGGCATGGACACATCTCTTCCCCCACTCTCTAGGTCTCCCAGCATTTCTCTTTCCTAAACACACGCACTATATAGAGTGTATCTTTCCCATACACACAAAACGTCGCCCCCAAACGTCTATCTCCCTAGTTATGTGGTTCTCGCACACTCACCTCACTCACCACCCCCACTGCAAACAAGCACCCTTTGTCTCCTTGTGCACCACTCTCCTCTTTCTATCTCTCCCACATGCGGACCCGCCCCAGCTCCTTCCCTATATACATATATGTCGTGACTCTTTCCATAGCTCCCTAACGTATCATCGTTCTCAATCTCGCACGTTGTTCTCGACACCATCTATTCTAGATCTCTCATGAAGTCTCTATCACACACACGATGACTCGCTTCCCTTGTGTCTCACATAGGCCACTTTCGAACAACATCAACCTTGTCTCCCTATCTATATGCCACTTCTGCACACAAACGACCCCTCTCTCTCCCCCTCTCTTCCTCTCTCTCTCCCTCACTGGCTCTCTCTCTCTCTCACTCTCACACCCCTCTCCCACACACACTCGATGTCTCTTCCAAATAGTCTACTCCCCGCCCGCACCCATGCTATCCTGCTACTACACATGCCTTTCTCTCTCTTTGACACACATGTCACACCATTCCCCCTTTCCTACTAGGTTTACATCATTAGTGGTCTCTCTTATCCACATACACATACTCCCTCTCACACACACACGCGCGCACAAACACACACAGACACGCACAAACACCCATCTATCTGGATCCTTCGTTTAAGACACACATCCTTGCATATTCTCTCCAACTCTAGGTATGTATATATCCCCCTCTCTCTCTAGCTCACATGCACACCAAAATTCTCCATCTCTTTAACTCACACATCTCTCCCCATGTCCGCATGTGTATCTCACACACTCACTCTCTGATTATGTCTATGTGTCTCCACGTTACACAACACAAAGCCCCATGCACATGTCTCTCTCTATCCTCCACACATAGAGACACAAAGAATCTCTTATCATTGCCTCAGTCTCTACACATATCACACACACACACGCTCTCTCTCTCTCTCTCTCTCTCTCTCTCTCTCTCTCGCACACACGCTCAACCAAGGTTTCCCATGAATAACTTACCGTCGATTCATCAACAGTCGTGGCAGTACGATGAACACGAGACGTGAAAAAGAATAAATCTACACGTGCGTAGACCACCTAGTATGACTACTAGGACTAGAGCGAGCTGAAAGCGCACCGCCGTCACCCCCTCCTTATCGGCGACGGGAAAACCTTTGTTTTACACAGTCGAGAAGTCATCGTGCTAAGGCCCTAGCTACATGCTCAGCCGTTGAATAGAATGTAGATCCAAGTTTATGGAAACAAGTATCGATAATACGTTTGTATCTCCATACTTATATCTCTTCTTATAAAAAAAACTGAGTTGGTGATGATGGTATGCCTGCCATCTTGCAATATAGACCGTCCGATCTATATCTGGCGGATAGAAATTAAACTAAAAGATACTCGCACCTCTCTCCACATTTGCAGACAAGGCCTTCCCTCGTTCATCCTTATCTCCCACAACCTCATTGTTGAGCAATTAAAAAAGGAAGCCTTTGGAACAAACTGGCATGGTGGTCGCTGCCGGCGTCGTCCATCCCCATGCCTCCGCTAAGTCCGACCACCAATCACCACCACGCCCCACTCCTCCTCACCTTATATCTCCTCGTTCTCGAGATATCATTAGTTTTTACACATGGGATTACTCCCGCATGGGTCAATCACAACAGGTGTTTTATAAAAAAATGCATCTTGATGTTCCGTGCAATGCACGGGCATCTTGCTAGTACTCCTACAGAAGACTTAGTTGGTGATGATGGTGTGTCTGCCATCCATCATTTCTGACCATTAGATCTACATCTAACGACTGTGAGGTAAGTTGTTGCCTTTTCTCAACAACATCCCACTTCTCTACCAATTTGCAGAAAAAACCTTAATTAGTATCTTAAAACCAACCACATCCCTCCCTCACCTCACCAAAACAACCCAAGGAATATATTCTGATTGAAACATAACATATTTCTAGTGATATATGTATATCAAAATTAGAGTGTTTCCTATCAAGTTTGTGAATAAGTATTATTCTAATTATGATCCGTTGCAACGCACGTGCACATTGCTAGTATTTCCAACCATGCAAAAAAAATTTGCTAGTATTTCCATAGTTTCGAGTTTTCCATCAAGATATTAGTCACTCATGGTTGATATTTAGTTTGAATTACGTACACATAGGCACTATGTAACTAGCCATGCTTATTGGCTTCCAAAGCTTAACTTTCACTCCTACTTACAGTATGTAGAGTATTTAACAAAAAACTACCACTTTCAACCAGCCCTAGGAAGAAACTATTGTACAAAAAATAGCAAAAACATACCAAAAATTTCTTAATCCTCGCCAAAAAACTACTACCTAGTGCCGATTAGGCTCGTTTAAACCCGTTTATGACAGGGTTGGCCCACACGTCCGTGCTGATGAGGCAGCTTAAACTAACACATTTTGTTTGACCATTGACACGTGGGACCCACATCTGACCTTCTATCCTGTTCTTCCTCCTCCAATCATTATTTTTCCTGAACATTACTTCAAACAGTTCTTATGCATGTTCGTCAGTGGCACCGGTGATGAGCGAGCTAGCCGCCGCTCCGCCGGACGGGCCGGACGCCGCGCTGGCCTTCACACGGGTTGGCTGGCTGCCCCGAGCGTGGCTCACGCACGAGCAAGCCGCCGCGCTGGCCTTCGCTCGAGCCAGATGGCTGGCCTTAGCGCGGCGCGCGCGAGCAAGCCGCCACACCGTCGTGCCAACCTAGCTAGCAAACCTTGCAGACAAGCAGTCGGATGCATCTAGCAGGGTGTGTGCTATCTTGGCTAGCTAGCGGCCGCGAGCGCCGGACGGAGCTGGCATCTGGGCTGCCGCAAGATGGGCTCCGCGCCACCGACGCTTTTGACCTCGCCTTCTGCCGGCGGCGGTAGCTGCATCCCATGACCGAGGATGGCTAGGTGGACGGGCCGGAGGTAGGAGGTCACTCGGGGATTTTTTTTCCAGACTGACATGTAGGTCCCACAAGTCATAACGCCTAAGGGCATCTCCAATGGTCGTATGATCACCATTGGTAAATTTGCCATGTAGACTGTTCTGATGAGGTGGCTTAAAATAAAAGAAGAGAGAGAATGGGATGGTATGATGCTGAACCAATGTTCTGGACACAAGCTCCGAGGTAATTGCATTCATTTATGTGGGCCCTGCCTGGACCTGGTGAGAGCTACGGCAGCTACCTCTCCAATTTCCTTCTCTCGGGTGTTGGTCATCAGTTTATTTACAATGATTTAACGTGCGTGGTTCCCTATAGATTAACATACGCTTCACTGGAGAACTTGTATGATACGCTGTTGGTTGCTAACGTGGACCTTGTACCAACGATTCTATCGAACAGACTATTGCAGATGCTCTAACGTGCCGGTCAAATAGAAGGCATTGACTTAAGGGGCGACATGGGTTGAAACGTGCCTATAACGACACTTTGTAGAGTAGTCGTTTCTTGGTAGGGCTGGTTGGTAAGTGGCACTAGTTTCTTGGTATTAGTGGTTTCTTGTAAAGAACAATGTACTAGCGACAAAAGGCGATTCTAGGTTGCGTTGTACTCCAACGAGTACTACTAGTGGTCGCGGGAGTGTATAGCTCGTTTTGTGGGTTCGATCCCGGCCGAACGCACAGCGGCCTTTTTTTTAAATAGTAACCTCGCTGCGAGCCAATATTAAACACTGGTAGTTTGACTTTTGAAGTCAAACGGACGTGTCGCACCACAATCTGGGTGCACTAGATAGCCCAGCCACGTGAACGGGTTTTCCCTCCCATCATCTCGTGGCTAGCATACTAGAGTAGTACTCCCATATATCAATTCACACCATGCAAAGTTTCTCACCTGCGTGCTCGCCCTAGCCGCACCTTGCTTGCAGCTTCCTCACTAGCGCCTCCCAATTAAGCCCGAGGAGCCAGAAAAGCCTGGCGCGACATTGGGAACTATGTGATATGGCTCTGTACGTAAAGTGCTACTCTACTGCTCTGTAGCTTGTGGCGTTGCACGCATGGACTTCACTCCATTATCGGCTCTATAAAAGAAATTCCTCTTGACGTGATTTTTTTTGTTTTGAAACGGAGACAAAAGCTTTGCCTCATCTCATTCATAAAGAAGGAACTAACAAAGTTCGACGAGATCCATTACACCTCCACAAATGGAAGCGAAAAGCCTAGTCTTGCTGTATCAAAGAACTCAAATGTTCTACCCCCGCAGTAACCGCCGCTGATAAACAGGATGCTAGTGTGCGCGTGAGAGGAGCGGCTGAGTAGGCCAGCTATGCGCTTGAATAGAGCACGGAGAGTACGCACTACGCAGGTGTACTTTCCCTACATTGATAGTACAACGATGGTTCTAGAGAACAGTAGTACCCTCCACTAGCAACTGTAGCTCCTTGGCCTTGAGATTCAAGAGTTCAAAACTGGTGCACTATAGAAGTACAGTACATCGCACTACTAGTTGAGAAAGTAGTAGTACTACTACTCCTACAGTACTAGGCACTACCACTATGCGTGCCTGCATAACTTCCTTAACGAAGGGACGAGGCCCTGCGGTTACGCTCTTATCTCCTCCTCACCAGTTCCCCTCCCCCCGAAGAGACCAAGGCAGTTCGTTGCTGCTCCCATGGATTCGCCAGGCGGTTCTCCTCCTCGTCGGGGCTGGGAGATCTTGGACGACGATCCTCTAGGAGAAATCGCACGCCGCTGCGACGTCCTCACCGCCGCAAGACTCGGTGCTTCCTGCACCAACTATTTTAAGACGGTGCTTAAACAGGCTTGGGAAAAGGCCATGCTTGTTGGTCTTCCATGCGTCCTCGAGGAGAAGGTTATTCTATGGGACAATCCATCGAACAGTCCACCGCTCCCTGGCCATGGTTGCACGTTGACTCCGCTAGAGTTGCCGACATTGAGAGGTAGTCGGATTTTGTCCGATGAGCAGGTCAGTCATGGAGTTTGATCTTGTAGTGTATATTCTAAATATAGTACTTAGTTATTCCATCCCGTAATTTCTCTGCTGCCCACCGTCTTATATATAGGTCTGAGTTGGTGCCAATGAAGATTGGCTTGCATACCTCTGGCTGGATACCACCATCATTTTGCACAACATCCACAGCAGTGCGGCCGTTCCCGTAGACCCCTTCTCCACCATTGGGATCGGCCTTCCGGACTGGCTGGGCTTGAATACGTATGATGATGCCTACATGAGATTGAAGAAGATAGCAATTGCGGACCCGTCGACAAAGCGACGCGGCTACGACAATTACTATCTCATCGCGGTGTTCGACATAAGGATTGCCATCAATACAAAAGGCAGTAACGGCAGAGGCTGGCACATGTTGGCCGCGGTAGATTTGTACCCCTACATGTTCGAAGACGCCGTGTGCCATGTAGGCTGCATCTTCGCGGTGACAAGCCAGGGGACTTGTTTCATCTGGTTGCCATCCTACAGTACGGGAGATTACAAACGGAATGCACAAACCATCATTTGCATCCCTAACGGTACTCCATTATTTTGTAGGGACCAGTCATCCCCAGATCAAAATAAGATCGCCGATCCTAGATGTGCATTTGCATCCGTGATTCGGTCTAACCTGGAACCTTGTAGCTGACTTTGGCATATTGGGATCAACTATCTTAGCAGTCGTTACCCATGGTACCATTGATGTGCAACATGGTCACACAATCTACCACGATCGGACCATCACCATCTACCTAGGTATTCCATTTTCTCATTGCTGTGTGTTAGAGTAGTAGTACTTGTTAGTTATTTTCTTTTCTTGACTGGGACATGTTTACTGTACTAGTACTACAATTTAGTATTATATTTTTTTAACCCTCTCGCCTTCTCTTTCATTGTAGTACTACTTACTAGTACTAGTACTTTTTACCTTGGAGGACGCGTATAGCTAGCTAGGCCCTTGAAGACTTGAACCCACTAGCTCCCACCATTTTTCTTTTTCCATGTCTTACTATCTCATCCATGTAGCCAAGAGTGCCTATATATAATAAGCCGGTTATTTTACTTCCTCTATACCGGAGTAGTACTATTTGCTGCACAATATTACTGACCGCCATATTTGAGCACAACATTATTATGCATGGACCTTGACCATGTACGTCACCATGTCTCCAGATCTGAGATGCCGTTTGTACCAGATGAACGGCGCCGAGTTCGACCCACGTGATGCTATGTGGGTGCCGAGGAACACTCTTGGAGAGTACTCGCTTTTCATTGGGGACAGCTACCCCATTGTGAAGCGGATGCCACCTTTCGTGCACGACACCGAAGGCCTGCCGTTCATGAAGCATGGTTGTGTCTTCAGTGCGCACCGCCGGATGAACGACATGCTGGGACGTGCTATCCCTGATTTATGCCGCTTCAGCTTGGATGAGTCTCCATCGTGTGGAACTGGACTAGAAAGCTGCGACAATGATTCCCGTTGCCCACCGCTATGGATCGTGCCATCTATGAAGAACACCTGGGACTGGAACCTGGAGGAGGACATGGAGCCCATCTATAACGTGTAAGTGGAGTATGGTAAATTGTGAATGGTAGCGTTGTGAATATATGTAGACTAGTCGTGCACAAATTTATCACATGAAGTGGAGATGAACTTGTGTGGCATGCTGGCATTTATCCTTTAGAATTTATTACTAGTAAATGTGTTATGTGTACGTGCAACTTGTGTGGCTGTTGCACGGGCTCCAACACACTCTGTGAGAAAAAAAGGTGGCACAGCTTTGGATATAGGTGACGTGGCGGCATCATACAGTAGCATCGTTCACTATAGTTGTAGTACTAGGACGACAACTCCTATAAAACCTTGCACTTGGCTCTTTGCCTCTTCGGGAGGTTCAACAGTTCGTACTCCTGTGAACCTTGCACTTGGCTCTTCGCCTCTTCGGAAGGTCCAACAATGATGATACTACAGTACAATATGCTTTTAGCAATCTGACACCGAATCAACTGTTGCACGTCCACCGCGAGGGCGAGGGCGAAGGAGAGGGAGAGGGCGCTGTAGTCAAAACCCTCTCATCGTCCTACAAGCCACCGCGTGCGTGGGCGAGGGAGAGGGCGTAGGCGTACATAGTAAGCAAGCTTCTCCTCGTCTTGTGAGCCACCACGCGTGGGCGAGGGAGAGGGCGTAGTAAGCAAGCTTCTCCTCGTTCGGCGAGTTGACAAGACACATCAAAGTAGTACTAGTCCATACTGCCTCCTTTCCGGTTAATATGGCTTAATTTGAAACGAGAAAAATACACTGGCGGTTAACGTATGTAACAATACGCTCATTACAGTCACTATATAGTTTTGCGGTAATTATACGGTCACTAGCTCACCGTAGATCATCGTATTGTACCCTACTGACCGGCCACATAGTCGACGTGGCACTTTGTTGACTGGTTAAATTGACACCTGGTTTCTGGGTCCCACCTGTCAGTTGGCAGAGCAAAGAAATCAATTAAACAAAACTTTACGCAGGCGCGACAGGAGTCCAACCCTTGCGTGCGAACCACCCTGGCTGTGTATGTGAGTGCATGCACGTGTACTCCCTTGGTCCGTGAAAAACTATACATCTAGCATTAGAAATTTTTCCAACAAAGAGTGTACATCTAAACTTCCAATGCACTTAGCCTTTAATCTAATCGATATTGATTGACTAATGCACCAACTTGTGCTCTAGCTATAGGCTACATGTCTATCCTTAATTACAGCATGCACCAACTTCATTTAATCTTTTTCTCTCAATGGTCGCATGCACACATAAGTCTGCTACTTTTGGGCGTTAATTATGCCATGAAGTTCCGGTTCCTCTTGGTCAATGTGTAAATCTCTATATGTACAGTCTTTCACGGACGGAGGGAGTAGGTTGAGCACTTGAGCATGAGCCTGTGTGTTGTGTCGTGTGTTGTTTGCCGCATGGATGCGTGAGTGTTGCGTGCGTGCATGTGTACGTGTGAGTGTTGCATGTTGCATGCATGCATGAGGCTTTTACTCCCTCCCATTGACATGTTCATATTTCAAGCTTCATTAAAACATTGCATGCAAGAATTAAGAGAAAACTCACCAATGCGTGTAAAAGTTCTGGTCATTTGTTCCTCACGTATGCATTCCAATTAATACGTTCGTAAACACAATTTTCTTGAGGAAAACGAGCCCATTATTGAGTACTTTCGAAAAAAAAAATCTTCGGGCACTCATCATTTACTACTACCTTGGTTGATGATTTTTTTATTGACCTGTATATAAACCTCCGTCCTGGTTTAATGGTCCCCTTCGTACTTAGTGTAAAATTTTGACCATAAATTTAACTAACAAAGTGTTAATGCATGTCATAAAAAACTATACCATTAAAAACTATGTTCAAATACGAATCCAGTGATATAATTTTTGGTGAAATGCATTAACATTTTATTAGTTAAATAGATGGTCAAAGTTTGACACAAAATACTACTAGTACTCCTACATTATTGGCGCCGGGTGCCTTGGCCAATGTTTCATCTTGTTGGACAGGATGAGAGTAGAGGCATAGGGATACTGTAGATAGGAAGTCTTGGCGATCCATTATTCCCCATCTCGGTCAGAGAGAACTATTCAACTAGTCTTCACAGTGAAGTGACAATACACGCTGCAGCAGATGGGACACTTAATTAATAAGCTGAACCAGCGTGTTGGTGTTACTAAGTCAACCTTACCCAGTACTGCCATCATGTTTGCCAGTGGAGCATGCTTCCGCAAATACGCCTACACACCTCTCTCTTCCATTAACTAACATATGGGCCCTCTTGAGGTAGACCCACATGTCATCGGCTTAACTATTTACACTCCGAAGGACGGTATATCCTGGTAGTAGTACTAGTAGAATTGAGATTTAATGCACTTTCTTCCCCGTCTTTCCCTCTTCTTCCTCCTCTCTTCTTCTTCCTCCTCTCTTCCCCATCGTCGGCCACACACCATTTCCCCCCGCTCACTGCTCGCCCGCCCGCGCCATCTTCCTTGGTAGCTCGCACGTACCATATCCCCCCCGCTCACTGCTCGGCCACACACGCCATCTTCTTCGCTCGCCTGCCCAAATCCACTTCCCCGCTCGCTCGCAGGCACTGAAAACCCCAATCACTCAATGCCCTAAAAAACCCTATGGCAGAACGGACTAACACGCAGAGCCGCGATTGGAATTCCATCCCCGATGTTCTCGAGCAGATCTATAATCGTATGGACCTGCTCAGCACCGTGCGTCTGGCCGCATGCTCGGTGTCTTTGTACCATCTACTCATCTACAACCGGCCGGCTCTTTTCAAGACACCCTGCTTGCTGATACACGATCCTCACAGGTGGCCCAGACACCAACTTGACAATCCTACGGAGCTTGCCGTGGTGCCCCTCGACATGCTACCACTACCCGTCCACCTGTCCTTCATGCGCGACCACTACTGGGCGGGCATGAAGGCCAACTGGATCGTCCTCATCGACCAATCTGGTAGTCCGTGGTGTCTCATGGATATCTACACCCGGCGAGAGATCACCCTTCCATCATTGGATACCGCCGGCATCGAGCCTCACGGCCCGCCGGACACTCATGCCTACTACGCACGAGACGCGTCGAGCTTTTGGTGAGACCTCTGTTTGCTGAAGGTTGTAATCTACGAAGTGCCCACACCATCAGAAGACTACATGGATTACAAGCTCATTGCCTTGTTCGACATGGGATTAGTCTATCTGGAATCCGGTCGCCATACATGGTTATGGCTCATCATCAATCCTTTTGAGCCTCCATTTATGTCTGATGCTATAGTGCACGATGGCATCGTTTACGCGGTCGATGCACAGATTGGCTACCTATACTAGTGGAATCTATTGTCGTGTAATTGTTCTATCTCATCTTTACCTTATGAATACGACTGCCTATTGATTGTTAGAAATTTAGAATAGATAGTATGTCTATAACCACATCATTGCTATATGTTCCTCTCGTTTCCTAGATTTTTATGACCACACATGTTATTGTTAGAGTTGATATGAGAACAATTGGCATCTAATGATTGTTCGAATAGATATTATGAGTATAACCTCATGATTGCTATATGTTACTCTCATTTCCTAGATTTTTATGACCACACATGTTATTGTTAGAGTTGATATGAGAACAATTGGCATCTAATGATTGTTAGAATAGATATTATGAGTATAACCTCATGATTGCTATATGTTACTCTCATTTCCAAGATTTTTATAACCACACATGTTATTGTTAGAGTTGATATGAGAATAGTAGTAACTGCTATGGTAGAATATGAGTAGGCCCTGTCATAGATGTTTTCCTCTTATTTTTACATGATGTTTGAACCATGACATATTGCTAGAATATGAAAGCCATTGGCTTAATTTTTTAACTTGGGGTATGATTATGACCACGGCACTGCAATTCTCTGTCTATGATCTGTGTCACTGTTATAATAATCTTAATTCCACACATACTCTGAACATGATTGTATATTTTTGTCCTTTTGGTCTCCAATTTGATTTGTTGCAGCAGAGGCAAATGCGCTGGCCTTCATAATTCCAGGACCTGGAAATATACAAGTCAATGGGTGGTGGTTTATCGCTCATTCAACTAACGGCGGTCATTTGATGCTCATTCGCACGTACCAAATTGACCAAACCATTTCATCAAACCACATGCAGTACAATGCCTAGGGCGTTCATGACTATGATGGCTATGGCTGCTTCGTGTTCGAGAAAAATCCCAGCTCTGTTGGGCCAGGCGTATTCAACTGGAGGCGGGTTTACAGCCTCGGCAACCACTCCATGTTCCTCGGGCTCAATTATCCAATCATCCAACCAATCATCGATCATATCACCGGCGATGATTACCGTGCTATGCAACTTCCATTCGCCAGGGGGAACTGTGTTTACACATCGTACCATGGGTTTCATGAATCACCATATCTAGAGATTCATCGACACAACTTGTTGCCAGATAATCTTCAGTGTGTGAAAGGCATCAAGCTTCCAAGCGATGAATGGCTTTTGCAAACCCAACATGCGGCGATGTGGTTCATGCCAACAGCAATATGCACAACTTGATTCGTAGTGATATCTAGACTGAGCCATGTATCCTGCTGCTGTAGCATGACTCTCTTTTGTTGGATATTATGTACTGTAGTTAGTTTGAAGGATAGATACCTTTCTGGGATCAAGTGCATCCTATGTCGGTGTAGTGAACAGGGGGTGTTCATTACCCCTGGACACGCACCGGCGAGTTGCAGCCTCCAGGCGGGAAGGGCATGGCAGGGGAGCGAGCCTTCCTGGGAGAAGACAAGTGGGAACAAGCACAAGACTATCCAAAAAGCATTCGAGTCAATAATTGGAAGGCAAAAGACCAAAGGCCGAAGCCCCAGCAAGATTCTTGCTGGTGAGCCCCGACAAGATTCTTGCTGGTGAGGCCCGGCAAGATTCTTGCTGGTGAGCCCCAGCAAGATTCTTGCTGGTGAGGCCCGGCAAGATTCTTGCTGGTGAGCCCCGGCAAGATTCTTGCTGATGAGCCCCGACAAGATGATCCCGGCAAGCTTGGCCCCGGCAAGATGACCCCACCAAGCTGCCACCGCTCCAGTGCAGCGACCAAACCTGTCAGATGGGTTTTGTCCTCCTGGATGCGTGTCAAGGCACCAACGGCGGGTGGGTATAAGCGGTACTGATGGGACGGCCCCTTTTTCCATCCCCAAGAAGCTAAGGGACACCTAGACAGAGCATTTAATGCGCTTGTCCTGAGCCGTCAGTGATAAGCATGTAAATGCTGTAGCAACTTTCCACCTCATGTATACCCTATAGCTACTTTACACCTCAATGTATGTACATTTTGCCACTGTGGTGACCCCTTTGTGATATAAAAGGAGGCCCAAGGCAACTGCTACAGGGGAGAAGGATCTTCTGGCCCATTCTGCATGCGTAGCTGCTCTTTGAACGTACTGTTCATTGCAAGCGCTCCTGGAGCCTGGGCTCAAGAACACTAATAATAACACAAGGCAGGAGTAGGGTTTTATGCTGATTAGCGGCCCGAACCTGGGTAAAATCGCCCCGCGTTGATCATTGGTTCTGCTCTTCGCGCATACCTCTCCCCCCGCCGAATCGTAAAGGGGTCCTCTGGGATCCCATAGGTGTCGCACGCCGACATCTTTGGCGCACCAGGTAGGGGGATCGAGGTTGCGCGAACCTGATCCAGCGGTCGGCGCGTCAGCTTCATCGTCCATGGCGACTTCGCTCCACATACAGAAAGCTAAGTCCTAAAACTTTAATTGCTGTATAGTCTGTCGGGTTTGTCGTTGTGCTAAAGCGGTGGCACAGTAACAAAACCTTGCCGGGCGCCAAGCCTTGCCGGTCGTCGAGCCTTGCCGGGCACTGATCCTTGCCGGGCTCCGCAGGCCACCCCGGCAAGATCTTGCCGGGGAAGCTGGCCTTCGGATTCCAGCTCTCCTTACCTGCTGATCCTCAGATCTCTGACTGGATGGTTTCTTTGACGGCTTGAATTAACCTCGAACTGTTCCCCGGCAAGCCTTGCCGCGAGGATGGCTTCAACTGCCCATGCACAAGTACGGGGTACTAGCGGCCAAATACTTAGTACACCGACAGGAGCCCCCGGGCCTGGCCCATACACGAGTGCGAGGCGTTGTTGGGCTAGGCCCAAACAGTGCACGGGCACGCGTGGCAGGGGATTAACTGTTCGTAAATATCTCGTTTACTGTGCCCCCCACTACGTGCGTCGAACGCGCGGCGTGGGGAGCGTGCCTCAAAGGCTGCAACTGCGATGCGCCTATAGAGGTGCATTCACATCGGGGAATAAAAGAGGCGGCCCCGCTCCTTCCCCATAAAAAGGAGAAGCCGCAGAGGCACAAGCCTATTTACCCCCCTCTTCTTCTCAATCTGGCCGTCGCCATCGCCTTCCTCCTCTCGATCTCAGAGTGAAGCTTTTCCTCTTCCGCCCGCCGCTTCCACGCTCGCTTCACCCTCGGCTTCCGCCCTCACAGCTGCCATGCCGCCCAAGGCCAGCAAAGGCAAGGGCAAGGAAGCGAAAGCCGATGTCCCGGAGAGCGAACTGGTGAAGATGCGGAAGAAGTATGTCGTCTTCCCCCCATCGCTCGATGCAGAAGCTCTGAAGAGGCGGTACCAGTGCATGTGGGCGAAGGAGACGCAAGCTCACCCCACCACACGGGTGATTCCAGGTTCTTGTTCCAAAAGTGGGTCGGACAAATACCCTTTCTTCGCTGCATATTTCTATTGCGGGCTCTGCCCCCCATTTTCCGACTTCTTCAATGATATCATGTACACATACGGCTTTCATCTTCTCGATTTCACGCCGAATGCGGTACTATGCATGTCCATCTTTGCCCATCTTTGTGAAAACTTTGCCGGAGTGATTCCCAACTCTACTCTTTTTCGCCATTACTTCTTCCCCCGCATCCAAAAAGGAGAGGCCCTCTCTGATTCTATCGCCTGGATCCCAAGGGCTTGGAATAAGGAAATATACCAGAAGGAGTTTACCGTGAAAAGTGGGACGAATGGCGGGCTGAATGGTGCTGGATCAAGGAAGCAGATCCCCATCCGTTTTGTCTTCCCCGGCAACAGAAGGTGGTCTGCGGCAGGGACTGGAGCGATCTCGCCGTGGAGGACGAGAGGCTCACAATCGCCACCACCAGGATCCTTCGCCTGAAAGTTGTCGGGCTGACAATGGAGATGATTGGCTTCGACTTTCTCCGCCGCCGCATTGCCCCCTTGCAAAACAGGGGAAGGCCAGCTTGGGAATACCGAAACGCGGCAGATATCATGAGATTGCGCCCCGGGTTGAATAATAATCTGACCACTATGCAGCTTGGCGCTCTCCGTCAAAAACTATTCCAGCGCGAAGACAAGCATAGGCTGCCGGCAAGGATCGTCCCTTTGTGCAACAACTCCGCCTTGGGGTCAATCATCGCCTTCATGCCGATGTTCAACGCCCACGGTCTTGACGCGACTTGGGCCGAGCCAACCGAGGAGGAAGCACAGAAGTTTTTTGACAACTTGACGGAGAGACCCGTCCGGCAAGAGACAAATTTCATCCGAGCCACCACCGACCAAGAAGTAGCCTACATTGCTACTAGGGTGGAGGAGGCAAATCTTGCCGCGGAGGCCGGTTGCGTTGGCTTCACAGAATGGGAAACCAGCGACGCAGAGGTAGTAGTGGAGGTAAAACCTGCCGGGAAGGACAAAGCTGCCGGGGAACAGAGCAGCACAGCTGCTGAGAGCTCGTCCGACGAGGACACGGCCGAAGAAGAACCGCAAGAAGAGCTCCCAGCCCCGAAGAAGATGAAGCGTGTTCTTCGGAAGGCTGCATCTGGCATCCCGGCAAGCCAGCCTTCTTCGAGCGGCAAGGCTCCCGGCAAGAAAGTGGCCGACAAGACTGCACCGCGGCAAGGGACTCGTCAACAACCTGCACGGTGCGCGAGACCCACACCAGTGGCCACTGCTGGGGCGGCAGGGGTGTCCCGCACTACCGCACCGGAAGCTGCCCCGGCGCCTGCCACAGCCAAGCGGCCTAGGACCCCTCCTCCGCCTCCCCACTCAGACATCGCAACGGAGGCCGATTTCGACATCTCCGGCTTTAGTCCGGAGCGAGAAGAAGAAGAGTGAGTACTTTGCCACAGCCTTTATATTCCAATCTTGGATCGATCTTACTGACTTGCTCGTATTGTCTCCACAGTGATGCAGAAACCTTGCTGGAGAAGATGGTGAAGAGGACCAAGACTTCCACGGGCGACGAGCCCCCGGCAGGCTCCACGAGTGTGCCAGAAACTGTCGTCGTCAGCCCGGAGCCCAGTCCTCAATGCAGCCCCCAGCACAGCCCCCAGCGTAAGTTCACTGTTCTTTTTCTGCTGGTGGGTGCTGAGGCTTCCATTCTTGCCGCTGATATCCTTGAGCTCGCAGGAGAAGAACGGCAACAAGGAGAGTTGTCAGAAGACATCCCCGTCGCGCGACCTTCATCGACCACGCCGCCCACAAGCACGTCCCCAGCAAGAGATCCTACCGACGAGCCCATCCCAACTGAGGAGGAGCCGGCAAGCATGGACATCGGCAACCCTCCCCCGGCAACCGAAGTTGCCGGGAAGGGCAAGGCCACCTCTCAACAGCTCGACGCAGGTAACTGATTGCCTCAGAACGCTTGTTACTCTTTCCCTTATCTCTCTGTCTTTAGTCGCTTCAAACTTCACTCTTGATCTTATTCTGTTCTCCTCCTTCGTCCTTCAGAGTTCCCTGTGATGGAACACATGGATGTCGACGTTGTCATCGAGGAGACCGCCAGGGACGCCGCTGTCGAAGCAGACAGGATCGCTGCCAGCGAGGCCATCAAGGATGACACTGTCGAGGCTGGTGGTGTTCTTGACGGGGAAGCCGCCAAGACTGCACAGGAGGAACCCGCCAAGGAACCTACTGAAGGGGGCGACAGGGAAGCTGATGACCGTGCTGACGGCATTCCTGCCACTGGTGAGGCGGTCGCTGAAGACCAACCATCAACATCCGAAGGCCCCTCATCCAGCAAATACCTCAAGGTTGGCGAGAACCTATTTGTCAACTTGTCGGGGACGGCAAGCATTGGGGCACCAGCCGAAGGAGAAGTTTTTGACGAAGAAATCATCGCTGCTGCCGGGCTCGAGGTTGTTGATGATCCCAGCGCTAGCAGCGGCAAATCTAAAGAGGATCAGCTCCTTCAGGCCTTGGGCGAGAATTTCCGCAAGCTCCAGGCTCTCCACCGCGCCCGGAAAGATAAAGCGGATTCCAGAATGGCAGTTGTCGAGGCGGCTGAGGCAGATTTCCAGAGGCGCGTCGAACAAATGCAAACCTGGTATGCCGAGGCCCTCCAAGCGCTGACTGCTGGCCGGGAATAGGTGAGCCAACAGTGGACAGAGATCCTCCTGAAGCAATCTGATATGGAGAAGGCGCAGGATGAGGCTACTCAAAGGATTGCTGCTGAAGATGCCCTCCTGACGGGGCGCCGCGTTGCTCTTGATGCTCATGAGGAAGATCTCACCGCACGTGAGCAGGCGCTCGCCGCCAAGCTTCGCAGCAAAGATGAAGATATCGAGAAGCTTGTCGTGTAGCGGACCCAGGAGCTGGAGCAAAAACATAAAGAGGCGCTCGAAGCTCTAATTGCAAGTCATGCGGCAAGCTCAAGGAGGCCGTCGATGCTGCCGAAGCTGCAGAGGCCGCCAAGAACGAGCTGAGCGACAAGGTAAAGAAACTGGAAATAGATCTCGAGGAGCACGGCAAGGAGCTCTCGACGCTCAAAGGTGATAGGGAAAAAACCCTCCACTCCTTGGCGAAGATGCAAGTTGCCCTGTCCAACAAAACCAAGCAGCTCTCCTCTGCGGCTGATGCTATTGCAGTTCTGGAATTGAAGCTGACCACGTTGCAGAAGTCTCTCGAGGCCGGCAAGGCCCGTGAGAAGGCTCTACTCAAGGATCTCCAAGGAGAGAGGAACCTGCTCAAGAGCGCTGCCGCCGCCCAAATCGATTACGAGAAGGGGGTGGAGATCTGGACTGGACGTCTCATCGCCACTGCGGAGAAGCTTACGGCAGAACTGTCAACCATGGGCCTGTCGAACTTCAGGTATTCTTCCGAGGAAAGGATATCTTCAAGTGCCAGGTTGACGATGTTCTTTGAAAGCATCATCGATGCCTTGAGGGTGCTCCAGTCTAGCCAGGCAACCCAATTGGCCAATGAGACTCGTCGGCTTTGCCGGGCCGTCCTTCGCAAGGTGCTTATCAAGGTGGTGCACAGCAATCCCAGCATCGACCTCTCCAACGCGCTCGGCCATCTGCCAAGGGACGCAAATGTCGAGGCGCTGGAAGAACTTATCGCGCCTATCCTTGAGAAGGTGGACTCCATCAAAAGGATCGAAGGCCAGCGCGGGGATTAAGTGCTCCGCCTTTTCTTGCCGTCATCATTCCATGTAAAAGACAATTAAGTCTCAAGTTAGAATTGCGGCAACTCATGAATGTAATACAACTCGCCTATGTTTAGGTTCATGCTTGCTACTTTCCTTGTCTGATTCCTTTATGTATGGAGTTCACCCTACGCTTACTGAAAAACTTGCCGGCGCGCAACCTGCCGCGAGCGCTGGGTGTGGGACTTCAGCAGCCTGCTGGAGGCGCAGCGGCCGGCAAGACTCCTTGGCGTTCTTAGTGCATCCACTTAAATCCTTGAGCGGGCTCGAAACAAAATAAGGGCGCAACTGATTACAACAAGGGTTCCTTCACGTGCAGATTTTCCATACAAGAGTCGGAATTGTCCAAGGAAATAACTTGCAATAAAGGAAACTTGCTCTAAGTTTTTAGAACTTAGCTTTCTGTCACTGTCCTTCCTCCGGCAAGCGTCGATTCCGAACGTCGCCAACTGGTACTTATATCTCCCTTCCCCCCCGGCAAATGTGCACGCGAGGAATCCTTCTGTATTTTAAAAAGAAAGAAGAGAAAATAAAGACATGAAACCTTGGCGGTTCATTAGAACTTACCGGGAATAGGTGTTATACAACATCTTAGACAAACATGCATATATAAATATGAACATGGGAATCAATAAGGGAATGTACAACACTTAAATTTATTCATCTGCTCTCAGGGTCTGCGCCTGGCTTTGTACAAAGGATCACATGCCTTGCCAGCAAGACTTGTACAAAAGGGTGGTTGCCAGGAGCCCCCGGCAA
Organism: Thinopyrum elongatum; assembly: GCA_011799875.1. NCBI lineage: Eukaryota > Viridiplantae > Streptophyta > Magnoliopsida > Poales > Poaceae > Thinopyrum > Thinopyrum elongatum. The sequence goes on from CM022303.1 coordinate 282,850,088, forward strand.
CCGCGCCTTATGGGTAGAACTTGCGAAGATGTTCGATATTCCAGGAATTGCTCACTGGAACGCCATCTTCGGTCTCCAGGCGGACAGCGCTGGGCCTGGTGACTCGTACTACCCGATAAGGGCCTTCCCACTTTGGCGTCAACTTGTTTGAATTCTTGGCGGACTGAATCCGCCGAAGAACAAGGTCGCCTTCCTCAAGGCTTCGGGCATGAACTTTGCGGCTATGGTAGCAGCGCAAAGCTTGCTGGTAGCATGCAGCTCGCACACCAGCCTGAAGACGATTCTCCTCAAGGAGCACAGCGTCATCTTGCCGCAGTTGCTCTTGCTCAAGCTCATCATAAGCGAGCACTCGAGGTGATCCATACGTGAGTTTCGTGGGGAGAATTGCTTCCGCTCCGTAGACCAGAGCGAAGGGCGTCTGGCCGTTGGCTCGATTTGGTGTCGTTTTGATTGACCAAAGAACCGCCGGCAACTCATCAATCCAGCGTCTTCCGCACTTTTTCAGTCTGTCAAAAGTCCTGGTCCTGAGACCGCGCAGCACTTCAGCATTAGCCCTCTCTACTTGGCCGTTGCTTCTCGGGTGAGCAACAGAGGCAAAAAAAATCTTGCCGCCAAAGTCTTGGACGTACTGCATGAAGGTGCGACTTGTGAACTACGTGCCGTTGTCGGTGATGATCCTGTTGGGTACACCGAAACGGCAAACTATCCCTTTAAAGAACTTGACGGCTGATTGTGCTGTCACCTTCCTCACTGCTTCCACCTCCGGCCACTTTGTGAACTTGTCGATAGCAACGTACAAGTACTCAAAGCCCCCGGTAGCACGGGGGAAAGGGCCCAGTATGTCGAGCCCCCAGACCGAAAATGGCCAGGAGAGAGGGATTGTCTGAAGAGCTTGAGCTGGTTGATGTGATTTCTTCGAATGAAACTGGCACGCTTCACACTTGGTGACTAGTGCAATTGCATCCTGGAGAGCGGTGGGCCAAAAGAAACCTTGCCGGAATGCTTTCCCGGCAAGCGGTCTTGATCCTATGTGAGAACCACATATGCCTCCATGTATCTCTGCCAACAGCTCTAGCCCATCCTCCCGAGGAATGCACTTCAATTTCACACCGTTTGGTCTCTTTCTGTACAGGACGTCATCGATGAACTTGTACATAACAGACCGACGGGCTACTCTTTCTGCTTCTTCCTGTTCCTCCGGCAGTTCTCCTGTCTGAAGGAAATGGACAATGTGCTGCGCCCATGCTGGAGCCTGAGGCTCGACAGCTAGGACTAAAGGCATCTCCTCCGCCAGGGGAACGTTTGTCTCGACAGAAAGGGCCTGAGGCCCTGCCGGAGCCTGTTGTTCCCCGTCAGGCATGTCGATCCCGGCAACTTCCTTGCCGGCGGCTCCGGGGAGCTCTGCCGGGAAGTACTGACCAGAGTTCAACTTTCTTCTCTTTTCTCGCCGCATCGATGGCGCCACAGATGGTTGAGTCAATTGGAGCACAAAAGTTCCTGGTTCCACAGGCAATTTGAGGGCGGCACGCTTTGACAGGTTGTCAGCAACACTGTTCTCGGCACGAGGAACATGCTCCATTTGCAGACCGTCAAAGCGCTCTTCCATTTTCCTCACTTCATCCACGTAGGCTTGCATCAATGGACTTTGATAACTCTTGTTAACTTGCCTGACGACAAGTTGCGAATCACCTTTGATGACGAGCTTTTTGATACCAAGGTCTGCCGTGATCCTGAGACCGGCAAGCAAACCCTCGTATTCTGCAGTGTTGTTGGTCGAACTCTCTCAGGGAAAATGCATTTGGACTACGTACTTGAGGTGCTCTCCGGTGGGTGCGACAAGCAGCACGCCAGCACCGGCGCCTTGCAGCGAGAAAGCCCCATCAAAGTACATAACCCATTGCTGATCGATTTCCTTGCCGGGGAGAGTTGTTTCCTGAGCCTCTTCGTCCGGCGTTGGGGTCCATTCTACAATGAACTCCGCCAAGGCCCTGCTCTGAATCGTCGAAGTGCTTTCAAACTTGAGGCCAAAGCTCGACAACTCCAACGCCCACTCCACGATCCTGCCGGTTGCTTCTGGATTTTGCAAAATCCGTTGCAACGGAAAGCGAGTGACGACGATGATTTCATGTGCTTGAAAATAATGGTGCAGCTTCCTCGAGGCCATAAGAAGGCCGAAAAGCAACTTCTGCACACCAGAATATCTTGACCTAGCTCCTTGTAAAAGAGAGCTAACAAAATAAACTGGGCGCTGTACCACCTTCTTCTTCTGCACTGGTTCTTCTGTTTGCGCAGATCCTGTCTTGCCGGGATCAACCCTTGCCGGGGAAGATCTTGCCGCGTCACCTGGCGGTCCTGCCGCTGGTGTTGCTTCCTCATCAGCCTCTCTCTGCGCCACTAGCGCAGCACTAACCACTTGATTTGTTGCTGCCAGATACAGCAGCAACGGCTCTTGTGGTTTAGGCGCGACTAGCGTCGGCGGAGAGGAAAGGTATTTCTTCAAATCTTGCAGCGCAGCCTCTGCCTCCGGAGTCCATTTCATTGGACCTGCCTTCTTCAAAATTTTGAAAAAGGGCAGGGCGCGCTCAGCAGACTTGGAAATAAACCTGCTTAGAGCAGCAACACAGCCGGCAAGACGACGCACATCCTTGACGCGTCTCGGCGCTTCAATCTGCTCAATAGCTTTGATCTTGTGGGGGTTCGCTTCGATTCCCCGGCAAGATACAAAGAATCCGAGGAGCTTGCCGGAAGGAACACCGAACACGCACTTCTCAGGATTGAGCTCTAAGTTGATCTTGCGTAGATTTGCAAATGTTTCTTCTAAATCTTGAATGAGCGTCGCTTTTGTCTTTGGTTTTGACCACTATATCATCCATATACGCCTCCATATTTCTATGGAGTTGAGGCTCAAAACCAATTTGGATTGCTCTCGCAAATGTCGAACCAACACTTTTCAACCCGAAAGGCATTCGTATAAAACAATACCTACCACATGGGTTGATAAATGCGGTCTTCTCTTCATCTTCTTTTGCCATAAAAATCTGATGATACCCTGAATAGGCATCAAGGAAGGACATGAGATCACAACCAGCGGTGGAATCCACAATCTGGTCGATGCGCGGCAAGGGAAAGGGATCTTCTGGACAGGCTTTATTGATATCTGTATAATCGATACAAAGCCTCCATTTCCCATTCGCTTTCCGCACTACAACCGGATTAGCCAACCAGGTTGGATGAAGCACTCCTTTGACCAATCCTGCCGCCTCCAGCTTTCTAATTTCTTCGGCAATGAATTCTTGCCGCTCCAAGGCTTGCTTCCTGACTCTTTGCTTGACGGGCCGTGCATGAGGACAGACAGCAAGGTGGTGCTCAATTACCTTCCTGGGAACACCGGGGATGTCAGACGGTTGCCATGCAAACACGTCGACATTCGCCCGCAGGAAGGCAACGAGCGCGCTTTCCTATTTGTCATCTAGGGTGGAACTTATGTTGAAAGTTCCCCCTGTTCCGTCCTCCCTGACGGGCACCTTCTTGGTCTCTGGCGGAGCAGCCTTGGATTTCTTGTTCTTGCCGGTGGAACTCTCTGGTGCGTCCTCGACGGAAGCGCAGCACTCCGAGGAGGTGCGCTTGCCGGAGTTCGCGCCAAGATTCTTGCCGGTCTTCTTCTTCCCCCCGGGAGTTCCAGCGACAGGAGCAGGTGCCTTGATGGCAGGTGCTGCAACTGCTTCCCGGTAAACTTGGTCGGCACAGATGAGCGCATCCTTCTTATCGGAATGGATAGTGATGACGCTCAACGGCCCAGGCATCTTCAAAACGTTGTACGCGTAGTGTGATGCCACCATGAACTTAGCCAGCACTGGCCGACCAAGGATCCCATTGTACGACATGGGGCTCTTGGCGACATCAAACACCACCTTCTTGGTCCTGTAGTTGAGCTCGCTACCAAATGTCACCGGCAGCGTAATCTTGCCCTTGGGCTGGGTTCTTCCCGGATTGACCCCTTGAAACTTACCCGTTTCTTCGAGGTCCTCGTCGGGAATTTGGAGCTTTTTGAGCACATCCGGTGAAATTAAGTTTAGGCCGGCCCCACCGTCAACTAGCATTTTCGTCACCTTGAGGTTGCGAATCGTTGGCGAGACCAACAATGGCAAGCACCCGACTGCAGTTGTGCGATCAGGGTGATCCTCGGCGTCGAAAATGATAGGCGTGTTGGACCACTTCAGGGGCCTACATGCATCTGGGGATGGCTCTGCCGCATTGACTTCCCGCACCCACTGTTTGAGTTGACGGTGGGAAGAATGCAGCGAGGCACCTCCATCGATACACATGGCCTCTGTAGCTTTCTGGAATTCTTGCTCACTGGACTCATCATCTTCTTCATCATCATCTTCTTTGTCTCGGCCCCGAGCGGGCCTATCCTTTTGTTGCTTGGCCTTGCTGCGGTGCCCCCCTCGGCCACCGCACTTCTTGCCGGATCCGTCAGCACCATCTTGGGCCTTCTCCTTATCTCGCCTTTCATATTCGGCCCTCTGTTTCTCGGCAAGCTATTCAACTTGCTGGCAGTTCTGGAGATCGTGGCCCTTGGTGCGATGGATCTTGCAATACCGCTTGCCGGAGTCCTCCGACTTGTCGGCAGCCGCCAAGGCCTGACAGGAAGGGCACCCGGCAAGATCCTTGCCGGGGTCGCCAACCTTGGCCTTCTTGGCGGCGCCGGGGTTGGCGGATTCCTCGACAGCAAGCACGGCCTTGCCTCCGTGTTTCCTGTTCCACCGCCGGCCTTTCCTTGACGGGGCCGCGGCATCTTCTCCTTCGGATTCGCCCGTCGCGCCAACAGCCTCACCGGGGAGTTTCCTCCCCTCTTCAGCTCGAGCGCATTTATCGGCTAGAGCGTAAAGCTCGGCAATACTCCTGACTTTGTTCATTGCCAGATCTTCCCGCATTTTGCGGTTACGCACGTTCTAGTGAAACGCGCTAATGACAGCGGCAGGGTGAACATCAGGAATATTGTACTGCACCCGGCTGAACCTCTGCATAAACTTGCGCAGGGACTCGCCTCCTTCTGAGGGATGATATGCAAATCACTCTCTTGGCCAGGAGCTTGGTGGCCTCCAACAAAGGCGCCAACAAACTGATGGCATAGATCTGACCAGGAAGAAATAGAATTCTCTGGCAGATGCATCAACCACGACCTGCTGTTGTGTTTGAGCACCAACGGGAAGTAGTTGGCAAGTATCTTGTCATCTCGGCCCCCGGTAGCCTGCACCGCAATGGTGTAGATGCTCAGGAACTCCGAGGGATGGGTCTTACCGTCATATTTCTCCAGGACCTCCGGCTTGAAGGTTCGGGAATTGGGCCACTGGACTTGCCGCAGCTCACGGGTAAACGCTGGAGTCCCTACCTCATAAGGCAAGTCTCCTACGTCCCCTGGCGCAGGCTCGTCGACAGCCGACCCTGCGCGCTTATCAGATTGATAGCGCGCTTCCCATCGCCGCTCGATGGTAGTTCGAGCGTCTTCCTTGCCTTGTTCCTGGAGAACTTGACGCTGATCGCGGCGCATCCGTGGATCGGATGACACCGTGGAAACTTCTTCACGGCGGTCGACCTGCTGGGTGGTCGGCCGCCGCTGGTGCCGCGGAGGGGAGTGCACCGTGGTCGCACCACCTCCGGTTTTCTCCACATCGGCTCGCGCCGGATCGATGGGCCTTCGCTGCGAGGGCCCTGCCTCTTGCGGTCCATCTTTGTTGGCGAAGCCGATAAGGCTCTGGATAGTAGCCCGCCACTCCTCCATCTTCTCCGGGGCAGGAGGAAAATCGAGGAGCAGCTGCGCACGTGCCAAGGCTTCCGCTGGCATAGGCGGCAGCGACAGGTGCGAGGTACGTGAGGTGCTCTGACTCCTAACCATATTAGAAGGAGCACCACCACGGTCACTCAACCGTGCGCCACCTCCGCCGGCAGCTTGGTGTGCATGCTGGTCCCGTGCATCTTGGGATCGATGCGCAGAAATTTTTTCATGGGGACGCCCTGAACCACCAGCGCCATGACGTCGCTCATCGTGCATGACCTGGGTAGGTCGTGATGCTTGCGCCGGCGCGGGAGCCCCAGCAGGCGCCCTCCAATCTCTGGAATTCATTTTGCCACCCGTAGGCAACACAACGCCGTCTCTGGATCCAGCGGCGTGTAGGTTACCGCTGCCGCTGCGAATGATACCGCTCACCTGGCTCGGATCACCAGAACACCGTGGGAGTTCTAATCCTCTTCCTGCTGCACCCACGCCATCGCCTGTACGAGAAGGCTCAGGTAAAACGGACGTGGATGGTTGCGTCGTCACAGCGCTCTTCTTCTTGGGCGGCATGATGATGAAGATGATGAAGAAACTGAAGTGCCGATCACTAGATCAGGTTCATGCAACCTTCAATCCCCCTACCTGGCGCGCCATAAATGTCAGGTTTGTCGCTGTGCTAAAGCGGTGGCACAGCAACAAAACCTTGCCGGGCGCCAAGCCTCGCCGGGCGCCGAGCCTTGCCGGGCGCCAAGCCTTGCCGGGCGCCGAGCCTTGCCGGGCACAGATCCTTGCCGGGCTCCGCAGGCCACCCCGGCAAGATCTTGCCGGGGAAGCTGGCCTTCGGATTCCAGCTCTCCTTACTTGCTGATCCTCAGATCTCTGACTGGATGGTTTCTTTGATGGCTTGAATCAATCTCGAACTGTTTCCCGGCAAGCCTTGCCGCGAGGATGGCTACAACTGCCCGTGCACAAGTACGTGGTACTAGTGGCCCAATACTTAGTACACCGACATAGTCTTTCCTTGATGCTTATTTTTGTACAACCTGTGCGCGAGGGAGTGCTCTTGAAATACTCTGCGCTCCTGGTTGTTCTGGGTCCGCCCAACAACACAAGTGCAGCTGTAGTTGTTTCTAGAGCGTTAAGCTCCCGAAGAGGCGGCGTTCTCGATAGGTTGCTAGACAGGACTTGATCCTAAAAGCGCTATCGACCAGAACGTGCGCATTCGGAGAGTATTCCAGCAAGCATAGGGATTCATTGTACAAGAAGGCAATCATCCGAGGAAAAGGCTAGATAAGTTTTATCTTCAAATTTCTGCACAAACCCGTATGCTGAGGAACCTTCCCGGGGCTAGTTGCGCTCCTAGTCGCCTCGAGTCCGCTCTTCGATGTGAGCAGCTGCGCTAAAGCCGGGAAGGCAAACCTTTTCGAGAGGCGGCGTTCCCGGCAAGCTGCTAAGGATCCGTTCCTTAAAGCGCTGCTGACTAGATCGTGCGCACCGGGAAGTGTTCCGGCAAGCAAGGGAATATTCAGCAGGAGTCAAGATTGCAACGAATTAATCATTAACCAGAAGCTAATTAACTTGTTGTGCTAAAACACTGTCATGGCATTACATGTCCAATCAGTGTTGCAGGAATACGCATGAAAGGCGGGCTCGGGGGCTGGCAGCGCCCTAGAGAGTAACCTTCTAGAAGGCTTCTGGTCATCACCACGAGTGCGGCCTCGCTATGCGAGATGAACGGCAGCAAAAGCTAAGTTACTAAACTTGTGGCGGTTGCATTTCTTGTACTGTCCTCATTTCCTCCTTGTACCAACACGCGAAGGAGCCTTCCCAGAGCCAATCGCGCCCCGAGTTGTCTCGAGTCCGCTCGACAATTTGGGCGACTGCGTAGGCTTCGGGAAGGTGAATCTTTCTGGGAGGCGGCGTTCCCGGCAACCTGCTAAGGACCCGTTCCTCAAAGCGCTGCCGTCTGGAGTGTGCGCACCGAAAAGCCATCCGGCAAGCGTGGGTTATCTTGATTGATCTTTCCATCCTTGTACATCAATCTGCACGCGGAGGAACTCGCCGTGGTTAGCCCGCGCCCTAGTTTCGCCTCGAGTCCGCTCGGCAAACCTGGCAGTCGCGTTCTGGCTCGACGAGACGCCTTGCTGGTAGCGGCACTTCTAGCAGGCTGCTAAAGCTCCGCACCTAGCGCTCACGGTAAGTGTGCGCACCGACAAGGTTTCTGGCAGCATAGGATATTAACGTGTGCAAGGACGGGCTTAATCAGGAGGGGAGCAGACTTTCATCTAGTACAAAGGAACATGTGTCGCATACATAAAGATTTGCCTGACTAAGATTAATTATTTCTTTACATGCACCATTGCAGCAACAGGCCGGCAAGACGGCAGTGAGACATTCGCGGTAGACGGCTGCGGCAGCAGGGGTGACCATATGGATCGAGCACTGCACCCGCAGTACCCTATATGGGGAAAGCTCGGGGGCTGGCTCCTCGTCGCATAGTGTGGCACTTCCTTTCGGGCACACGACTCCTGTTGCCGTCCTGCTCTGTCTGCCCAAGCTGCCGACAATCCCAAGGCCTGGCAAACCACAAGCTCCCTTGTGTCATCATCAGCATGTAGTTAAAAAGTCAAGAGTAATGGTTACTTCTCGCCGCGCGTGTACCGGTGAATGTTCTTGGGCCTAGCCCAGACAAGCACTGTGCGTGTTTGTCCGGCCCAGGCCCGGGGGCTCCTGTCGGTGTAGTGAACAGGGAGTGTTCATTACCCCTGGACACGCACCAGCGAGTTGCAGCCTCCAGGCGGGAAGGGCATGGCAGGGGAGCGAGCCTTCCTGGGAGAAGACAACTGGGAACAAGCACAAGACTATCCAAAAAGCATTCGAGTCAATAATTGGAAGGCAAAAGACCAAAGGCCGAAGCCCCAGCAAGATTTTTGCTGGTGAGCCCCGGCAAGATTCTTGCTGGTGAGGCCCAACAAGATTCTTGCTGGTGAGCCCCGGCAAGATTCTTGCTGTTGAGCCCCGGCAAGATGATCCCGGCAAGCTTGGCCCCGGCAAGATGACCCTGCCAAGCTGCCACCGCTCCAGTGCAGCGACCAAACCTGTCAGATGGGTTTTGTCCTCCTGGATGCGTGTCAAGGCACCAACGGTGGGTGGGTATAAGCGGTGCTGATGGGACGGCCCCTTTTTCCATCCCCAAGAAGCCAATGGACACCTAGACAGAGCATTTAATGCGCTTGTCCTGAGCCGTCAGTGATAAGCATGTAAATGTTGTAGCAACTTTCCACCTCATGTATACCCTGTAGCTACTTTACACCTCAATGTATGTACATTTTGCCACTGTGGTGACCCCTTTGTGATATAAAAGGAGGCCCAAGGCAACTGCTACAGGGGAGAAGGATCTTCTGGCCCATTCTGCATGTGTAGCTGCTCTTTGAACGTACTGTTCATTGCAAGCGCTCCTGGAGCCTGGGCTCAAGAACACTAATAATAACACAAGGCAGGAGTAGGGTTTTACGCTGATTAGCGGCCCGAACCTGGGTAAAATCGCCCCGCGTCGATCATTGGTTCTGCTCTTCGCGCATACCTCTCCCCCCGCCGAATCATAAAGGGGTCCTCTGGGATCCCATAGGTGTCGCACGCCGATATCCTAACTCACCTGCGTAGGATGTACTGATAATGATGATGGAGATGCTGTGCAGAAGCCATATATATATATATATATCAATTAGGCTTCAAGTGCGTACTTGTTGGTGAAAGTGTTGTCCAATGGGAATTATATTTTGTATTACTCATGTAGCCTACAAAGTCTGTCACACAGCCTTGTAACTTCGTACTCCATTTCTAAATTTGTACTAGTCCTCTATACCGTATATTGCGCTACTCGTACTACTACCTCCCTCCTGGTTTATTGGTCCCCTTAGTAATTTGTGTCAAATTTTGACCATAAATTTAACTAACTAAATGTTAATGCATGTCACAAAAAATTATATCGTTGGATTCGTATTTGAACATAGTTTCCAATGGTATAATTTTCGGTGACATGCATTGACATTTTGTTAGTTAAACCTATGGTTAAAATGTGACACTAAGTACGACTAGTAAGTAGTACAGTAGTAGTACTAGTATACGTCGGTCAAATTATTCATCATGTCCTTACATTGAATTGACGTGGCAACACGCTGCACGTGAGGTGACACAAGAGTCCCGACGGCGTATTCGGTTCACCAAAGTGAGCCTCACCCCTCTCGTACTGCAACAGCACTCTCGCATTCTCTACCAAATCACTCTCCCATTCTCTCCCGGTCTCCCCGCCTCCCAGCCGCCGCCTTGTTCCGATCCATTTGGTACAATGAGCGATGAGCTATTGGAGTTGCTATACTTCATTGCAAGTAGTGAAAAGGAAGACGCTGAAAAAATCGATCTCAATAAGGATGCTCTTCAAGCTAGCCGGATGAAGGAAGGAACCAGCGAGGCCACTCTTGTGAGTATTCCTCCCGTCGCCCTGTATTATGATTTCGATCTTTATGGGGGTTTTCAAGTCTTTAGAGTCTACATGTAGTAATGAAGCCCAGACCCCAGTTTGTTCGGGTATTGTGGACTTCAGATTTGGAGTACCACTTATCTGTCGAAATCTTTCATCATTTACTTAAAACAGTTGATTGACCATACATTGAGTACAATTTAACTAGAATTAACCGACGCAAGTCCAAGAAGGATTGACCTGTGCTGCCGGCTGGCATCAAGTTCGATCCCACGGATCAGGAGCTGATCGAGCACCTTGAGGCCAAAGTGAGTGCTGACAGCACGAGATCTCACCCTCTCGTCGATTTGTTCATACCAACCATCGACAGCGAGCATGGCATATGCTACACCCATCCTGAGAAACTTCCAGGTGAGACACCGATCGGTCGTCTACTTGCACAAACATATTCCTTTGTTTATAGCTCTATTTTTCTTTTTAAATGCAGACCTAGTGAAGCAATTACAATTTGACAGTTAATAAAAAGTGAAACAAGTGACTGCAACATGCCAAAGATGTTATGAAAATGCCAATTACGTACACTAAAACCTGTATTCGACAATATTGCAGGTATCACACTGAGTGGCCTAAGCAAGCATTTCTTCCAGCGCAACGCCAGGGTATTCAAAAGGGGCACGCGGACGCGTCGCAAGATATAGTCGGAGTGCGGCATGCACGCGATGTGGCACAAGACCGGCAATACCTTGCCGGTGATGGTCAACAGCCGGCAGACGGGCAGCAAAAAGGTTCTGTTGCTGCACACCAACAAGAACTTCAACCAGCAGAGGACCAACTGGGTGATGCACTAGTACCACCTCAAGGACCTGGAGCAAGAGAAGGAGCGGGAGCTGGTCCTCTGCAAGATTTTCTACCAGACGAACACTAGGGCCAGGACTAAAAAGATTATAAGTTAGTTTGGTATTGGTACTTGTACTACCTGGTCGTCTGCAAGTTGGTATTGTTGTTAAGGATCTTTCGGTATGAACTTGGCATTTGCTTCCAACCATCATGTCGAGGGTCGACATGGATATAAAGTTGAATCATTTGTTTCGAAACGAAATTTCAGGCACCTGATTTTTATTTGATGGGTAGCATAAGCACCTGCCGTTCGAATTCCCAGTTCTCCAATTTTTTTACATCTTCGAAGTACGCTGGGGATCCATCCAGTTTCATAGACTGATAGTTGGACGCAGCACGTCAAAACTGGGCTGTGGCATGCCAAGCCCAGCTGGAAATTGTTAAAAGAGACGAGCGATGGATTTGGGCCTTCCAGAACAGTTAAGTGTTGTGACCTCGATCGTGAAGCGCCTCCCATGGACTAAAAAAGGCCTAGTCCATTATTATTAGTTGAAATATGTAAAATATTCCATAATGAAAAGAAATATGTAAAATGCAATGAATTTAGTCCGCTTTCACTGAAAACCATCCGATTTGCATGAAATTCATCTTTGGAACCACAAGACGGATGTCCATACAGAGCCTAACCGTACGGAACCAACAGGTCCATGGCCGTACGCAAGCAAGTGCATGCACTTATTATCACGATGGAAAAATAATTCTGATGTCTGAGACGGTGAAACCCATGAAGTTTTTAATGTAGTCAATAAACGAGAGAATTCTGCAAGTACAAACTGATAACTGGGATCCAGCAGGTATATTGTTTTTCAGGTCAAGCAAGTTTCAACTAGGCTGTAGACTGCCCTGGCTTGGTTTTGTTTTTAATAGGCCCAGCCCATGACGTCAACGGGGCACAAAGATCCAGCAGGTATCAACTGGCCTCTGGCCCACCAGCCTTAGTTATATTTTCTCTTAGAACATCCGCAGGCAGTTTTTTTACTGAATCAAACACACAACCCAGTTCTATTTTCCTCTTGAAACACCATGTCCTACTTTCGTTTTCTAATCTCTACCTATAGTTTTACTAGTTCATATACATGTATTATTATATTGAAAATACATAAAGTTCCCTTTTCATCTTTACATCCTTATTTTTTTTTTCCCTCCCAGCGCAGATTTTTTTACCACTGGTTCTCCCTAAAACCAACTCAATTGTCCCACGTCTTATTAGCTTACAAAAATAAAACAATATTTTATTTGGCAAATCAATAAGTTCTTAAAAAATAAATGTTTATCATTTCTGGATTAAAACAGTTTGGACTCCACTGAAATATGCAAAATAAGGTTGAACTTTTTGACCATGGTCCTGGGCAGAAAATGGGCTGTAATATGCAAAATAAGGTTGAACTTTTTTACCGTGGTCCTGGGACGAAAATGGGCTGTAATAAATTCCTTAAGAATTAGCAAATGGGCTGCAAATTATTAAAAAAAATAGCAAATGGGCTCTATGTTGTCTGCCACAGATTTGGAGGCTGACTTGTGGGCCTACTAAGTTCATGCGTACACAAGGTTTCTCAAAAAAAGAAACTTAGTCAACAATTGACTCTACCAGCATCAGACCGTTAGATGTCAATCTAATGGCAATCGTGCTTCTTCGGTCTCTGATCTTCCTGCTCCAGCCGCCCAAACCAGTGCCGGCGGAACCGCCTGCTCCCGCCTCCCGTGGCCGGCTATGCTGCCGGGCAGGCCTCACAGCCGCACCATACTCACATCCCTGGCCTGGCTATCCCTCGACTCACCCACACCTCCTATTATTCTCCGGTGATGGTAGCCTCACACTGCGGCCGAACAAGTAAACCCTCGTACCCACTCCGCGTGGGAAACAACTGCCGAGTCTTCCTCGGCTCCGGGTCATTCCCTTACTTGGCCTCGCTGTCGTGCACCGCCTTGGTGCTCTCAGCACGGCGTGGTCAACGAACGACATCCATCGGAAGAGGACTGTACGTGGAGAAGCTGACAGCTGGGTCCAAGGCCGCACGCAAGGAAGTGCCTCCTTTTTTTTGCGAGTAGGAAGTGCCTCCTTTTTACGCGCAAAATAATGATTCCTCCTCCTGACAGCTGGGACCAACTGGAAGGGCCTCCATATTTCGCGAAAAAACATTCCCCCCGCTGACAGCTCGGATCCACCAGGTATTACGCACAAAAATAATGAATACCCCCACTGCTAGGTCGGTCCCACCATATTTGGAGGCTGACTTGTGGGCCTACTAAGTTGACATGGACACAGGGCTTTGTCAACTTAGTCAATATAAACGATTCTAGCTGCGGTGACCGTACGATGTCCATCCAACGGTCGTCGTGCTTCTTCAACCTCTAGTCTTCTTGCTCCAGCCGCCCAAACCAACGCCGGCCGTGCCGCCTGCTCCTGCCTCCCGTGGCCGGCTGTGCTGCCATGCAGGCCTCACTGCCCCACCCTACTCCCACCGCTGGCCAGGCCTTCCCTCTACTCACCGACACCCCCAGTTATTCTCCGGCGACGGCAGCCTCAAACCACAGCCGAAGCAGTCAACCCTCATACTCCCCTCCGCGTGGGCATCCACTGCTGCGTATTCCCCGGCTCCGGGTCGTTCCCTTCCCAGGTCACGCCGTCGTCCACCACCTTGGTGCTCTCGGGCGGTATGGCATCGTCAACGCGGTCAACGAACGACAGCCATCAGAAGAGGACTGTAAGTGGAGAGGCTGACAGCTGGGTCCATGGCCGCACGCAAGGAAGTGCCTCCTTATTACGCACAAAATAATGATTCCTCCACCTGACAGCTCAGACCTACAGGAAGGGCCTCTGTATTTCGCGAAAACAACATTCCCCCCTGACAGCTGGGACCTACCGGCTTTATCTTCACACGGAAGGAACTGCCTTCTTACCCCCTGATAGCTGGGACCCACCAGGTTGAAGCGAAGGTGGCGTTATATGTCCGGCCGCGAATGTGTACGTACATAGCGGTTGATCGGTCTCTCTGCAGCGACGTACCGTGGCCGGGTAAGGAGCGGCATGTGTTGAAGTAGAGGCTCCGACATAGCATGTCAGGCAGTCCCGTCTATATCATGTACACGTACGTACGGCCACGCTGCAAGATAGTAAATATGGCTACATACATACATACGGGCGGGGTCTCTAACGCGTACAGCGGCGTCATCCTGTTCATCGGCAGCCAACCGGCTGGGTCAGAATAGAGTAAATAGTGTCACGTGTTCATCGGATCCAATCGGCTTGGACGGAATAGCCGAAACAAGGTGAGGTGTACCGCAGGACGGAGGAAACGGCCTTCTGTTCGACCGCGTATGGTCGATACAGGGTCCTGTTCATTGGGAAGGGTCTGGCGTACTGCAAAACGGAGGAAACAGACTTCTGTTCGAGTGCCTACGGTCGAAACGGGGTGCTGTTGATTGGGAGGGGTGTGGCGTACCGCAAAACGGAGGAAACAGACTTGTGTTGGAGCGCCTACGGTCGAAACGGGGTCCTGTTCATCGAGAGGGGTGTGGCGTACCGCAAAACAGGACTCCACGAGCTACTGTTCATCCACCATCGACTTCCTCCAGCCTCCACCTGCTACTGTTCATCCACCGTTGACTTCCTCTTGCCTCCACCAGCTATTGTTCATCCATGGGGTCCTGTTCATCCAGCCTCCACCGGCTACTGTTCAACCAGCCCTCCACAGGGTCCTGTTCATCCAGTCTCCACCGGCTTCTGTTCAACCAGCCCTCCACGGGGTCCCTCCACCGGCTACTGTTTATCCACCCCACCTCCTCGATCGGGGTCCTGTTCATCCAGCGGCAATGACCTCTACTACCACGGGATCCTGTTCATCCAACCCCCACCGGGAACTGTTCATCCAACCCCCAACAGCGGTCACTATTCATTAAGAGGCAGCAGGTTCGACCGGCTTTAGTTAGCAGCAGAAGCGAAGGAATCACTCGGGTTCAGTTAACAGCAAGGGGTCGATCGGGGTTCAGTAACGTAGCTAGTGCAATCGCTCGGGTTCAGTTAGGGCCCAACGCCTCGCTCAGGTTCAGTTAGAGCACAATGCCTCGCACACACGCGCGTACGTGTATGAGAGAAACGTGCAAATCTCCGTGCATCACTCGGCCCCGACCAGCCACCGTAACCGGGAACTTCCCGAAATTTTCCTCGCCCTCGCTTCTACCACAACTTTTTCCGTCATGGACGACCCAAAGAATGTCATGCAGGTGCATCTCCGGCCTGCCCAGGACGAAAAGCCCATTTTTCTGTCATGATTTTTTGTCATAGAAGTAGGAGCCCACCACATCTATGATGATATCGGGTTTTGTCACAATTATCGTCATAGAAGTGTCATAAGCATGACAGAAAAAAAAATCGTTCGGCCCAAAATGTCACGGATGTGTCTTTTTTTTTGTAGTGTTGTCACATGCTCGACAGGATCCACCTAACTGCTCGAGAGCTTGACACCGCACTGATTAGTTACTGGAATGTGATGAGGTGGAGCGGTGGTGCCCTGGCGAATGCCTGCCTGCACGGAGCCCACCAGGCTCTTGTCTTGGAGTCTTGTTTTGGTCCTGGCGGCCCTGGAGACCCTGCCAGGGCGGCTTGGCCTTGTCCCCAGGCGTAGTCTCGACCCTGCCAGACTCGCCTGCCCGGCAGGGGAGATCTTCCTGGGGGCTTCTCTGGTTGGTTTGGTCTTCTTAATGCGCTCCTTTATTTCATGAAGAGCGGTTTCTCTGGCTTATCTTGAGTCAAGGATTGATACTTGATGTATGACCGGCTGCACGCCTGTGCACAAGTGTGGGCGGCAAACACAAATGTCTATTGCAACGACAGGTCCGTACGATCGAAAATTTGTTCAAACGTCTGGTTCCCGCACCCCGTTGCTACCATCGCCTTGGTCTTCGGATCGTCGCCTTTGTCTCCTGCGTGCCCTAGCCGCCGGACTCCATCATCGTCAACGGCATTCAACCCCGCCGTCACCACCGTAGAGGATCTCCACCAAATTAGGGTGAGATTTGACCCCCTCTGTGCTCAAAATCCTGATTCAATGCATGGATGGATTGCCATTATTCTTGCCACAGATTGAAATCTTCTTATGCACTGCAAACTCCATAGATTAGTTTTGAGCAGAAATTTTAGGTTTAGGTTTCCGCAGAACGCATCTCGGACTGACCAAGTTGAAATTTTTGGAGTCACCGATTAGGCCCAGGCCATTGCACTAGTATGTCTCGGTGCCACCGAGTTGTACTAATCGGTGAGACCGAAAGTAAAGTTTTAGTGAAACCCTAGCATATCGGAGACAGCGAGCCACTTTTCGGTCTGACCAAAATGGTGTGCCATGTTTCTGTAAGTGCTTCGGTATCACCGAGATGATCAAATCGGTAGATCTGAAATGCCTTCTGTGAAAACTTAAAACTAAGATTTGAACTCAAATTTCTTCAAAAATATCTGCTTTTTGTGATGACTCATCTACTCTGCTCATACCCATCTATTCACAGGGTCAGCTTTGCAAGATGTCAGAAGCTAGTGACAATCATAATGCCTCGGAAGCTAATGTTGACCTTAGTGAAGGCTCAAGTCCCGAGGGCAGCTATTATGAGGGATAAAGGAGTTCCCCTGAACTACCAAAAGCTTCTACCAGGGTAAGAAAGAAAGAACCTCAGATGATGAGGATGAGGATTTTGTTGCTGGGGAAAAAACATCAAATAAGAAGACTATGCTGAGAAAGGAATATGGCACATCAGCCAGCACAAAACCATCTGCCAAGGACAGAACTTCTGTAAGGAAGGTTCCTTTGTCCAAGAAGGACAAGATCTCTGAGGAGGATCCACCAAAGAAAAAATGAGTTAGGAAACAGTCAGTAAAAGTGGTGTACGAACCAACTTCAATGAGGAGAGATGACCTGCCTGAAAGTGAAGAGGAGGAGGAGGACCCAACAGCTAACCCACCTCCTGCCAAGTCTCAGAAACTTATGGCAGATGCAACGAAGACTTCTTCCTCCAAGTCCAATTCTAAAGCTCCCGCACCCAAGAGGTCTACAAGAAACATTTCTGCTAGTGAGAAGAACAAGGCCCCAGTGCCTAAAGCTGATGCTAATGATGAGCCACTAGTGCTCAGGAAGTTGAGGCCTAAGATTCCAGATCATGACAACACCCATCCAGTTGCTGAGAACATGATGCCGAGGAAGGATAAAGGTTTGCGCCAATGGAGATTGTTAGATCCATATGCTGTCAGAAGGAAGACTGCTTGTCACTATCGTTTCCACACCAGAGAGTAACAAGACTTCTATGAGACAGTGTTGCTAGATAAGAACCCAATTGCCAGTGATATGAAATGGGTGGATTGGAAGTATATTGATGCAAATGAAGATAACTTCCCCCATGTTCATAAGAGCTTTAAGCTTGTTGGTGTAGATGATTTTGTTGGGAAGAAGCTTACCAAGTGGAATGATGAGATGATCATGCAATCCTACTCTATTGCTCATTTCTATCCAGATGGGAGGATAGTGTGGATGACTGAGGGAAACAATTACCAGTCAACCATCTCTGAGTGGGCTGCTCTTCTTAGTGCTCCTAAAGAAGAAGAAGAGGATGATATTGATGTATATGCAAAGCCCAAGATGGACCATAATTCCACGAAGAACATGTACAAGCCTATTCCAGCGGAAGACCTTGAGACAAAGAAGCTTGGATCTGTGAAGCACCTGTTGGCTGGTTTGGCCAGCATTAATACTATTTTGAGGCACACCTTGTTGCCCAAATCTGGAGATGAGAAGATGATTCGTGGCCACTCCATTAATCTACTGCATCTTTTCGATACACCTCAGAAGTTCAAGGTGATGAGCCTCATTGTTGAAACCATCAAGAGAAGCGCAACCGACCAAAAGAGATCATGTGGTTTTGCTCCGCACATTCAGTTGCTCATCAACTCCAAGGTTGGCACGAGCACATACCTTCTTGATCGCGAGCATCTCCCTTTGTTGCCAGAGTTTGAGGATAATATAGTGGTGGTGGATCCTTCACACCCTACATCTACTGAGGCACAGGAGAAGATCCAGGCAGCTACTGCAGCTAAAGCAGCTCAGGAGGCATATGCGCCCAATGCTCCCATTGCCAACCTCAAGACAAAGAATGACCAAATGACTTATCTGTTGAAGCAACCTTGAGGATTGAGCAAAGTCTGGCCAACCTCACCAAGAACCAGGAGAGCTTAGAGCGGATAGTCGAGGCAAAGATATATGATCTTGATGTAAAGATCACAGAGGTTCAGTCAGTGGTAACAAAGCTGAAGGATAATGTTGATGCTGCTAGAGCTACTGCAGAGGACAATGGAGATGGCAGACAAACTAATGACAGATTCCAGACAGTGCCTAGGGCACCCAGGTCTGCTGTTGTACCTATTGCAGATCCAAGAGCTACAGTTTCTACACCTGCTGCTGCTTCTACAGTGCCACCTCTAGTTTCTACTCCAGCAGCCCAGCTAACATCTGACGAAGCTTTCTTAGATGCACTTCTCTCAATGCCATCTACGCACACCGGAGCTGCCAGCCAGAGATCGCCATCAGGAGCTGCCGAGGATCATGCCTAGAGAGACGTATAGCTCTATGCTTATTCAAGCTTGTTGGTACTTGTTGCCAAAGGGGGAGAATACGTATAGATCATTATGCTTCGAGAGAGAGAGAGAGAGTGTCTTGTCTTGCTTTTGCTCATTGTTTTTTCTTGAGTTTTTGCTACTCTTTGGTTCATGCTACTTTGTTTGTTATGCTTGTGAGATACTATGTTGGTTGTGTTTGATCATACTATGCTTCATGTCATGCTTAATGCTTATACTTATCATTATCCTTGTATGATCACTCACTTGTGTTTTGGTGATGCATGCTTACTATTCCTTTCATATCATTTTGTGCGCTCCACCAAGTTGTATGTGACACGGAAGAGTGACCCATGGTCCTAATCGATTGTGCATATGCATTCAAATGCATTTTTTTAATAATGCACAAATTTAGGGGGATCTCTTGCTTATCACATACTTCTCAAAGCAATGATGTATTTCATTCATTTAATCATTTGAAGAAGCTTTGATCTATATGTTGTCAACAATTACCAAAAAGGGGGAGATTGAAAGTGTAACTTATCCCCGGGTGGTTTTTGTAAGTGCATCTAGTGCCCCTTAGTGATTTTGGTGTATTGAAGACTTATAGGTTAAGGGACTAATGTGTTTTTGAGTGTACATAGGTTCTATAAGTCTATGAGGAGTTTGATATTTGCGATGAAAGTCGACCCCTAAAAATGAATGTCTTCATTTGAAGACTTTGGTTTTCTTGAAGACTTTGAAAATGAGGAAATTGGTGTGATCTTGAAGACTTTGATATTGATGCGAGGATTATGAAGCGTGAAGACTTTTGTTTTCGTAGTTTCATTTTCTCTTTCTTGAGTCATAGAAAACACCGTACTGTTAAAGGGGGTCGTGGTAAAACTAAGGAAAAGTTTCCAAGTGATGCTCATCTCAAAGCCTACACATACCCAATCCTTTCGAGTGAAGCCATTGGAAATCTCATACAGTTCAGTTAATTTCTTCAGTGACAGAGACGAAGATCTTCTGTTCTCTAAGAAATTTGTTCTGACTAAGGAGTTAGGAATTCGCCAGTGCGGATTGCCTACAAGTGAGGAACATGATAGCCCTGAGGAATTTGAGAGCTCAAATTTCCGCCCATTGCTGTGCTACGCGCCAGCTGTCCCAAATATCTTATCCACCTAACGGTCATATCATTGAAGGGCATTTATGTCTTATCATGTCGGGCTACTCCCCGTCTATAAATAGCCGCCCCCTACAACCACTAGTTGGTTGGCTGCTCCGAGAGAAACTAACACTTGTCATTGAGAGCATCCCATCCTTCGAGGTCTTTGAGAGAAAATCATCAGTGAGGAAAAACCCAAACCCAACACCTAAAACCCAAAGTGATTGAGCATCACTGAAGAGATTGTTCCTCTGTGGAACCGATGCTTGTTACCTTTGAAGACTGTGCATCTTCCAGATGGTTAGGCGTCAAGGTCTAGAGCATCCAAGAGGAATTTTGGATCGCCGGGTGACCTAGTCTGTGAAGGTTTGGAAGTCACCTAGAAGACTTACCACGAGTGATTGGGCGATGTCTGTGTGACCTTAGCTCAAGGAGAATACGATGAGGACTGTGTGTCCGGGACTATGTGTCCTTTGGTTTAAATAGCTAGCCGCTCCAACCAGACGTACAACTGTCACAGCAGTTGGAACTGGTCTACCAAATCATTGTCTTCACCGAGCTACTGGTTCTATTTCCTCAACCCTTTCATTTCCTCATTCATGTGTTGATGAAATTGATCGTTACGGTTTGAAGACTTTGACTGAAGACTTTCTCTATTTCCTCAATCCTATTTCTTCA
The DNA here is from genome assembly GCA_011799875.1 of Thinopyrum elongatum. Lineage (NCBI taxonomy): Eukaryota > Viridiplantae > Streptophyta > Magnoliopsida > Poales > Poaceae > Thinopyrum > Thinopyrum elongatum. The sequence goes on from CM022303.1 coordinate 282,870,660, forward strand.
GTCACTTTGTCTTCTGCCTGCCTATCCTGTTTTCACGCTACCCTTGCTCCGTGTATGCTTCATTTCATCATGATGACTATGCTACCTTGTTGTTATGCATGCACCTGAGTACTTATTCCACTGCTTGTAGTTCATCACTTAGCAAATTCCTCAAGTAGTATTTCCTCAGTGACGAATTCATAAAAATCGCCTATTCACCCCCCCTCTAGTCGATATAACGCAATTTTAATTGGTATCAGAGCTAGGTACTCCCTTGTTCTGTGTGATTTTGGTTTAACCACCTGGAGTTTTAGTCATGTCGACTGCAGGCATGATCAAGGTCTCGGCTAGGTGTCCTACCTTCAATGGGACAGACTACCCATACTGGAAGAACAAGATGCGCATGCATCTTGAGGCAATTGACAACGATCTCTGGTTCGTTGTGGAAAATGGTGTTCCCTCTGTCACTCCTTCCGTGAACGCTGCTGATGTGAAGAGATTCAAGCAACTCGACTCTCAAGCGAAGAATATCATATGTGGTCATCTGAGCAAAGGACAGTACGACAGAGTGAGTGCTTTGGAGCCTGCAAAGCTTATCTAGGACAGGCTGTCCACGGTCAACGAAGGAATCTCAACCCAATGTGATTCTCGAGTTGACGTTCATCGCAATCTCTTCAACCGCTTCAAAAGACTCGACAATGAAAATTTTCAGCAAACCTTCGATCGCCTCACTGACATCTCAAATGAGCTTCAAGCACTTGGTGCCACTGACATCACCGACCATGAGGTGGTGAAGAAATTGCTGAGGTCACTTGATTCCTCATTCGATACACTAGCACTGATGATTCAAGAACATGGAGACTACAAGTCACTAGATCCTACTGATATCCTCGAGAGGCTGAACACTCATGAATTCCAACAAGCTATGGAAGATCATGCGCACTGAAGGCCAAGGCAGTTTCCTCATCTGAAGGAGAAGATTCTGATAGCAGCCTTGGTGACCCTGAAGAACTAAGCCAGGAGCTAGCAATGCTCGTGAGGAAATTCCAGAAGTTCTCAAGGCGTGGTCGCTTTGGAAAATCTTCAACAGGTGATGACATGAGATCAGATTCCTCATCCCGCGATTACAAGAAGAGGACTTGCCACAAATGCAAGAAACCTGGTCACTACATAACTGATTGTCCTCAGTGGGCAAAGGAATCAAAGAAGAAGAAATACAAGGGTGATAGTTCAGACGACTCGAAGGAAAAGAAGAAATCTTCAAAGTCCTCATCACCAAAATCTTCAAAGACTTCATCTCAAAAGAAGAGCAGTTCTAAAAAGGCTCGGGCATTCATTGGCAAGGAAATGGACTCTAAAGCTGAATCTGAGGAAAATGAGGAAGAGGAGGCATCTGAGGAGTCAGACTCTGGTGTGGCGAGCCTAGCTCTCGCTACTGCTTTCGTCAGCAAGTCCATCTTCAACACTGAGGAAAATGGCTTCCCTAACACTGCTGATGATGGCGACGATGACTATGCTCCCACCTATTGCTTCATGGCAAAAGGTGCCATGGTACTCAAATATCCCTCCTCTGAATCAAGTGAGGATGAATCTGATGAAAATATCAAACCTAGCTATTCCAAATTTGCTAATATTGCCATAAAACAACAAAAGGCTTTGGAAAAGGTTCAAAATCTGCTAGACAAAAGCAATGACCTGTTGGGTGAGGAAATGAGTCAAACTCAAACTCTGACTGATAATCTTCAGCGACTACAGTCCAAGTTTGATAATCTTCAAGGTCATCATGAAACGCTCTTAGCCGATCATGAGAAGCTTTCATATGAATTTATTCAGAGAAAGCAAGATCTTGAAAAGCTAAGGGTGAGTCATGAAGATCTTCAAAAGGAAAATGATTCATTACTTGCTCAACAGATCAGTTCTGCTCAAGAAGAATTTATTCCTCCATGTTTGAAATGCATTGAACATGAATCTGCTAATTCTTCACCTGAAAGTTCAAATGCTTCTATTGCTGCAAATTCTTCAACTATTTCTGTGGTCACAAATTCCTCATCTGAGGATACCACAAGTATCACTGACGATAATGCAGGGTTGAAGGAATTGTATGTGACAGGCATGTACAAAAGCCTCAAAGGGCATCAGGCTCTTTGTGATGTGCTTAAGAAGTAGATCCTCAACAGGAACACTAGGAAAGAGGGTATTGCATTTGAGAGGAAACTCAATGCTGATGGGTCCTACTGGAAACCTGAGCTCTATCCCAAAACCACATGGGTTGCTGCAAAAGGACCTCCCGTAGATCCATCCACTTTATCTGGCTTTACATGTGAATCTTCATATTCATCTGATGAGTCATTTGACTCCAACTATAAGCTGTTCAAAAATCAGAATGGTGAGGTATTTGCTAGATATGTTGGAACTAACTACAGAAACGGTCCTCCAATGAAGAAAATATGGGTTCCCAAAAGGTGCCTTGAAAGTCTTCAGGTGAATGTCCTCATGACACCACCTGTGAAGAATAGGAACCCCAGATCGAATTCTTCATATGGACCAAAGTCTTCATATGGATCCAATTCCTCACATGGATCCAAATCCTCATATGAACATCATCGTACTAATGCATCTGTTTCGCAGGGAAACTCTAAGAGTCATGAATTTGTGCATTATTCTTCAAATCATTATGTTCATAAGTCCTCGAAGAATTTCTTTGCTTATTCATATGCTTACTCTAACCCCGCTTCTATGAAACGAAGTGCACTGGCTTCAATGCCACCTTTCTCTTATGGAGCTCGCAGAATGATGAACTCTTTGCCACCCCTCCAGATGTGGGTGGTGAAGAAAAAGAACTAATCTCTTATGCAGGGTCAGGTCTCCAGACGAACTTGAATTTCTGAAGAATTTGCTGGAGACCTGAGAGTGCTTGAAAGGATGCAAGCTAATCATGAAGAAATGACTCACTCATTTCTCACGTCCTCATACTGCCACATATGTTGCATTATTTGATGAAATTCTGTCTGATGAATCTGATGTCATATTCTTCACTGAAGTATATGAGTTCGTAAGATGCACTAATTCATCTGCAGGATGAAACACCCAAAGCTACTGAGTGGGTCCTTGACAGTGGATGTACAAATCACATGACCGATGACAAGAGCTTACTAATGGACTCTGCTCTATCTCCATCGCATCTGAAGCATATCACCTACGCTGACAAAGGCAAAAGCAAGGTATTGGGTCTAGGTAGGGTTGCAATCTCAAAGGATCGACACATGGACAAAGTCATGCTTGTCGAGTCCCTCGGATTCAACCTCATGTCTGTCTCAATGCTTTGTGATCTTGATATGGTTGTCGTCTTTGGCAAATATCGTTGCATTGTGCTCATGGAATCTGACAATTCCAAAGTCTTTGAAGGCTTTAGGAGAGGAGACTTGTATATTGTTGATTTCTCTGCAGGACCACAGCCTACCACATGCCTACTTGCAAAAGCTTCAGAAGGCTGGCTATGGCATCGTCGACTCGGTCATGCTGGCATGAGGAACTTGCACACGCTTATGAAGAAGAAGCATGTTATTGGCATTGAGGGTGTCAAATTCCTCAAAGATCATCTTTATGGGGCTTGTGAGGCTGGAAAGATGGCTAGAGCCAAGCACCCCTCGAAGACTATCATGACCACCGCTCGTCCATTTGAATTGATTAATATGGACCTCTCTGGCCCTAATCATTATGCCACACTAACAAATGCAGCATCTCTATATGGCTTTGTTATTGTTGATGATTATTCTCATTACACCTAGGTGCATATCATTATGTACAAAACTGAAGTGCAGGAAGTCTTCAAACGATTTTCCTCAAGGGCCTCGACGAATTTCGGTGTGAAGATCAAGCATATCCGGAGTGACAATGGGACCGAGTTCAAGAATACTGGTCTTGATGACTATCTTGATGAACTTGGTATTACTCACGAGTTATTTGCCCCATACACTCCTCAGCAGAATGGCGTCGTGGAGCGCAAGAATAGGACTCTTGTTGAGATGGCTCGTACCATGCTTGATGAATACAAGATGCCTCGTCGCTTCTGGCCTGAGGCTATTGATACTGCATGCCACATCATCAACAGGGTATATCTTCACAAATTCTTCAAGAAGACCTCATATGAACTCCTCACTGACAAGAAACCCAATGTGAGTTATTTCAAAGTCTTTGGTGCTAAATGTTGGATTAGAGATCCACATCACAACTCCAAAATTTGCACCGAAAGCACATGAGGGTTTTATGCTTGGTTACGGAAAGGACTCGCACACCTACAGAGTCTTCAACACCTATCACCACAAGGTTGTTGAAACTGTAGATGTGCGGTTCGATGAAACTAATGGCTCGCAAAGAGAGCACCTACCTCCTGTGCTAGATGAAATGTCTCCTGAGGAATCCATCAAGTTCAAGGATACTGAGGATGTCATACCTACTGAAGAATCTGCTGAAGAAGTCATTCCAGAACATGAAGAAAATCATGCTGGTGCATCTGAAGAAAATGGCTCTAAAGAAAATGCGGAGCCTAATCAAAGTCGTCAACCTGCTCATCCTCGCATTGCAAATGAAGTGCAGATTGAGAAAATCATCAACGACATCAACGCACCAGGTCCTCTCACACGCTCAAAAGCTTCACATTTGTCTAACTTTTCTGGGCACTTCGCTTTTGTCTCTATCACAGAGCCCACCAAAGTTGATGAGGCATTTCTAGAGCCTGAGTGGATTCAAGCTATGCAAGAGGAATTACATCAATTCGAGCTCAACAATGTGTGAGAACTTGTCAAGCGACCAGACCCACACAAGCACAATATCATCGGTACCAAATGGATCTACCGCAACAAGCAAGACGAAAATGGCCTAGTGGTAAGGAACAAGGCTCGTCTTGTAGCTCAAGTTACACACAAGTTGAAGGAATTGATTTCGATGAAACTTTTGCACCTGTTGCTAGACTTGACGCTATTCTCATATTGCTTGCTTATGCTAACCATCATAATATCATCTTATATCAAATGGATGTGAAAAGTGCATTCCTCAATGGTAAGCTTGAGGAAGAAGTATATGTCGCTTAACCCTTAGGTTTTGAAGATCCTAAGCATCCTGACAAAGTCTTCAGACTCAATAAGGCCCTCTATGGCCTCAAGCAGGCCCCTCGGGTGTGGTATGATACACTGAAGGAATTTCTCATGAAGAAAGGCTTCAAACCCGGTTCACTTGACCCAACTCTTTTCACCAAAACCTATGATGATGAATTATTCGTGTGCCAAATATATGTTGATGATATTATCTTTGGCTGTACTAACCAACGTTACAGTGACGAATTTGCCTATATGATGAGTGAGGAATATCATATGTCTATGATGGGAGAATTGAAATTCTTCTTAGGTCTTCAAATTCGTCAACAACGCAATGGCATCTTCATTTCTCAAGAGAAATACCTCAAGGACGTTTTGAGGAAATTCGGCATGCAAGATTGCAAAGGCGTCAAAATCCCTATGCCCACTAATGGCCATCTATGGACCGATGAAAATGGTATAGACTTCGATCAAAAGGTATATCGCTCCATGATTGGCTCTTTATTGTATCTATGTGCATCTAGGCCAGATATTATGCTTAGTGTTTGCATGTGTGCCTGTTTTCAAGCTACACCGAAGGAATCACACCATAAGGCTGTGAAACATATTCTTCGATATCTAGCTCAGTCTCCAACACTTGGATTATGGTATCCCAAGGGCTCGGCTTTTGATCTCATTGGATATTCTGACTCTGACTATGCTGGTGATCGAGTGGATCGCAAGTCAACATCAGGCACATGCCATTTCCTCGGACGATCCTTAGTATGTTGGTCCTCAAAGAAGCAGAACTGCGTACACTCTCTACTGCTGAAGCTGAGTACATTGCTGCTGGTTCTTGCTGTGCTCAATTGCTATGGATGAAGCAAACCCTCAAGGACTATGACATCAATGTGAAGAATGTGCCACTCTACTGCGACAATGAGAGTGCCATCAAGATTGCTCATAACCCAGTTCAGCAGTCGAAGACTAAGCGCATCCAGATTCGTCATCATTTTCTTTGAGATCATGTGTCGAAGGGCGACATCTCCATCGACCACATGAAGACTAAAGAACAGCTAGCAGATATCTTTGCAAAGCCCTTGGATGAGAAGAGATTTAGCAAGTTGCGGTGTGAGCTAAATATCTTAGAATCTTCGAATGTTCTTTGAAAGGACACACATCCTAACACTTATGCAAAATTGATGACTTAGATGTGCAACACACGAAGTAACGTTTTTCTTCAATCAATGAAGACTAACCCTCTAAGTGTGAAGAAATTAATGAAGAATTTGATTCTCAGAGCCCTACGACAATTGTACGCGGTGTCTAAAATCATCATTCTTAAATGGTGGGTCACGCCACCAACCAAAGTTGACAATCTTCAAATTTGAGTTTTTTCTTCATTTTGCAAATTCTTGAAATTTTCAAATTCCTCAACTTTGCAATTTCCTCAAACTTTTCAATTGGTGTTCTTCATTGACTATATATATATATATATTTGAGTTTTCAACGTCCTCAACAGCATTCACTTATTCCTAATTCTTCAAGTTGATTTTTCCTCTAAGTGAATGTGATCGGACCCGTTCCCCCTCTATGCTAAACTCAACCCAGTCTGTTCACAAATTCTTCATGTGCGTTCTATTTGAAACCCGTTCAAAATCTTCACTGTGTCCTTGACAACTGAAGAATTTGCGAACGAAACTTTAAAATATTCCTTTCAAATTTTTGGTTGTTGCCGCTCAAACCATTCCGCTTCCCACGATGGATTAAACAACTCACCCACGATCCTCCACGATCTCCACCTCTCTGTACATGTGTGACACATGTCTTTAGAATAGTAAGGGTCATGGGCATGTTCATCCAAAATCTTCGGACGAGCAGTTTTTCACTGCGGCTATAAATACCCCTTCCCTTCCTCAGACCTCAGTTACTCCGCTCGATCTCAATCCTGCTCGAGCTCTCAGACCTAGCGCCGCTGCTACACTCCATCATCGCCGGTGAGGAAGAGCTTCACTGCCTTGACCTCATCGCCGTCGTACTCGCGCCCGCCGTGGAAATCTTCAATCTGCCGCCGTCGTAGCTGTCTTTCACCGCCAAGTTAGGGTGTGGGAGATCTGAACAGACGAACTTCTCCAACTCCACTCCCTGTTCGTCGTGTTCTTCGTCAAGGGTAATTAAAATCTGATTTTACTGCCCTACTTTGATTCTTTTGATTTCCACAAAATCCTCAAAAGGTGTTTATTCTTCAACTTCCCACTCCTTAAACACCTGGATGATTCTGTTCCTTGATTTGTTTCTCTAAGCTATGTTTTTCTTCAAGATTCCTCAATTGTGTGGATTTTCATATCTATACAACTCTGGAACCTAAGTCAAGAACACTTAGCGAAATTCTTCAAGACACCTATGGTCAAATTCCTCAAACTTGATAATTTTGAAAAAATTCTGAGAACGCATATGGCCTCTCCAAACTTCGCACCTATACTCTGTTCAGAGGTACAAAATGTCCGCTGCTGAATCACTAGGTTCTCATCAACTTAACTCATTTGCAGCGTTCCTCGAAGAAAATTTGCATACGTCCTCAAAAACATCCAAAGTTCAAAGTCCTCAGGTGAGGAAAATGGCAGATGGGAAGAAACCTCAGAAATGAGGCAAGAGGCCAGAAACAAACACTGCCTTTGAGATACTTGAAGACATATATAATGAATATTGCACACCCGATGAAGCAACTCATGGCAAAGAGACCAAAACTCAGTGCAAACTGCGCATTCAGAGAATTGAGAGGAGATGGGCTAAGGAATGGAGGGAATATCGCTATGTCACTCCCAAGTACATGAAGAAATTCGCCGTGAACCCTCTATGTCCAAGACCTCCTTTGACTGCTGGCCAAGAAGTTGATCCCACCAGCGTCAGACACGGTGAGGAATTTCCAAAGGAATGGGCCAAGCGCCAAGCCAAACTTGCTAAAGTGGCAAAAGAAGTAGTGAAGAAATTCAATGAGGATTCTCAAGCTGCTGCTGCTGCTGAGGCCCCTACCAGTAAGCCTAAGAAGGCTATGCCGAAGAAATCTGCTGTGAAGCCAAGTTCATCAACAGCAATGCTCTCACAGCCAAGTTCTTCGACGTCAAAACCCTCAAGGCAAATTCCTCTAGCAACTTCTTCAAGGGCAGTGCCAATCCCCTTGATTGCCACAAAATCCTCAGCTGCTGCCACAAAGTCCTCAACACCTGTGCATCTTGCAACATTTCAGCGGACTGCTGGTTTCTCAATTGCCTCGGGGGCATCTGCTTCTTCCTCAGCTCCACCACTGTCCTCAACAGGTCCAACCTTGCTGAAAGTCAAAGCCACTGATGGACGTGGAAAGAGGCCAAGTCCTCACAAGAAGCAAGTGGCGTTTCATGTTCTGTCTGATGACGATGAAGCTGATGATGAAGAATTTGCTGAAATCATCAGGAACTGACAAGAAAGGGCCGCTAGAGCCAAAGGCAGTTCTGTGCCTCTCATGCTGGATCCAAAGAAGATCCTTGATTTCATCGACCTCTGGCACAAAGATCCCAACACTCCACTGCCTGACTTGAACCTCACTCCTGGTCAAAGTCACATGCTGACTGCCTTCATAGGCGAAGAGAAATGGAAATTTGAGAAGGCCAGACAAGTCAAGAAGGCTCAGTACAAGAAGGAATGCTTTTTGAAGAATAATGTTCTGACCATGTCTCCTGAAGAACTTGTAAATATGCAAAAAGAAATCAAAGGCCTCAGTGATGAATTTGACTCATATCATGCAGGCTGGCTCAGTGCCAAAGTCAGATTTGTCAAGCTTGCCAAAAACCTCAAGACTAATGTTGCAGCTCCATCGCAACTACAAATTCCTCAGGCTGAAGCATCTGCTCAGCCCACTAAAGAAACAGTAAGCGCAGCTGATGAAAATCAGGCTGCTGAAGAAACTGAAAATGCCAGGGCGACTGCATCAGTCGTGCCTGAAGAAACTGAACCTACTTCATCTGCTCCTCCTGCCAAAACATAAAAGATGAAGAATATCACTCTTCCTTCTGCATCAAAAGTGAAGAAAACCAAGGCTGCGGAGAAGGCAGCTGTGAAGAAAAGGAAAGCATCAACCTCTGCATAGTCCTCAGCTCCCAAGAAAGTGAGGACTTTGACAAGCTCCTTCACTAATCCAATTGATGCTGTTCTGATCTCGATTGTACCATCAAAGGAACTCGTTCAATTTGGTGAGGAATATGTCATTCCAGATGATACAGATGAGGAAAATCCTTCTACTGCTTCTTCAGTGCAGTTGGATGAAGAAATTGAAGTGGAAGATATCCCTTCCACCCCACTGGTATCATCGCCTATGCCACAGTTCATAGCTGAAGAGGCAGGCATTGAAGAAATTGAAGAAGACATGGATATTGGCTCAACTACTCCTGTGCTGAATGATGACTATTGGGAAAACCTTCACCCTAATTCACCATTGACCACACCTCTGCATCCAATCCCTCAGTCCCCTGTGCAAACTGAAGAAATTCAAACGGGATATGAAGGACATCAAACTTCTCTCCTTTCCATTCCTGAAGAAATTCCAGCTGCAACAGCTAAAGAAATCGAGAATCAGACTGCTGCTGAAGAACCTGAAGCTTCAATTCCTCAGTCAGCAGCTCCAGAGATTATGACTCAAGAGGTTGTGAGACCTTCCAGAGCAAATCTTCAGCCCCAGCAACAAAATCCTCATGCAAAGCGGCCAAAGTTTAAGGCTGCTGATTTCTTTGATGAACATCATTTCTTCACTGATGTCAATCCATATAACTCAGCAAGACTTCAGCGCAAGAGGTTCTGGACAGCTAGCCAGATGAATTTCTATGCGGCTATTTTGTTTGACAAGGACAAGGAATTTGAGCACCGTCAAATTCCTCATGTGGATATGGAGTCCATCCCGTGCTTCCAACCTGTCTTAAATGTTCTTCACGAAGCTGGGCTCTTGAATTTCTGTGCTGACATCTGCGATTGGAATGAAGAGCTAATTCTTCAATGCTATGCTACTCTGCACCTCACTGGAAGTGTGGATGATGTTAATTCATGGGTGCTTGATTGGATAATTGAGAACACGCACTACAAAGCTCTGGCCTCTGAATTGCTTCATGCCATTCCAGTCAGTCATCCTGCTAAAGGCGCAAGGCTGATTTATGAAGAAACTGAACTTCCTCATCATCTCATGCAAGTGCTAATGAAGCCTTTGCGACCTGGCCAAGCTCCAAGAACCACCTTCTTAGTGAAGGATTTGTTATATGTGCCAAGGATAATCTATCGCATCTTAACCAAAACCCTCAGTCCAATCAAAGGCCACAACTCAGAAGAAGAAGAGGTTGTTGGCATCATGAAGAATCTACTATTCAACATTATACATGGTATTCCCATTAACTACCATGATTTCTTCATGAGGACTTTGGCGAATGTTGCACTATCACCGTTTGAGTTGAAGGCCTGTGCTCCATGGATTATGAAATTCATCAGAACCAGGTCTTCAATTCACTACAAGGTAGATTGTCAGAATCACCTCAGCTTTTTGCCTCCTATTGAAGTCCTCAAAAGGACTATTTCTTCAGCTGATGAAAAAGGCAAAGCTACTGTCATTGATGAAGGCACTCATCCTTTGGATGGTCAGTTTCACAAAGCTGCATCTTATTCCACCAATGATGACTCTGCAACTCAAGACTCTGCCGCAAAAGCCTCAAAGCCAAATCCTCAAGCCACTGCCCCACGCGTGATGACTGATCGTGAGCTTCTTCTCAGTCTTCATCAGAAGGTCGATCGCAATCACAAGTGGGTCAAGCGTCAATTTGGCTCAATTCTTCAAAACATGACTGTCACTCAGAACACTGTGAAGAAGAATCACTATTACGCGCATGAAATCTTCGATCGCACTTGGGCCATACTTTCTCATCTCTACAGTGCTGAAGACCTCAAGCAGATGGACTTTTAGCAGAACTTTGACTGGGCTCATCCTCCTTCGAAGAAATTCAAGAAGGTCAAAGTTCCTCAGCTAGTCACCAGTTCATTTTCTTCATCGCGTGAGACGGATGAAGCTGAGGATCTCGACGACACTGCGGCAGGCCCTACTTCAACAAACAACCCCAACAATGCTGGCGCTCCTCCATCGACATCATGATGATATTCTTCAGGGGCGTTAGTCCTCATTTTTCATCCCTTTTGGTCATTCGATGACAAAGGGGGAGAAATTTGAGTTAGTCTTCAAGCGGGTCTTATATATGGGCTATTTTTTTCTTTAAGTTACAACTCTTGCTCTTTTGAGGTGTTTGCTCTAATGAGTTGTAAACTTAAGTCCGATGGTGGTCTGATACTTTTGAACTACTTTCTGCATGCTTATTTCCGCAAGTACCTTAATGCACGCATGTTGAATTTCGTCAGACACCATATTTCATCATACATTTCAAATTCTTCATATTATATGCTAAATGCGTGCATGGATTACAAGATATAGGGGGAGATCTCCATGATTTTATTCTATAATGTGCATTTGCAATCCAAAGCAAATTCCTCAAATATGCACATCTTCAGGGGGAGTTCTTCTATATCTTGCAATCAAATTCCTCAATATCAGTATTTACACTTCATATGTTTATCCCCATTAAAAACTTAACCTATTTGTCATCAATCACCAAAAAGGGGGAGATTGTAAGTGCATCTAGTGCCCCTTAGTGATTTTGGTGTATTGAAGACTTATAGGTTAAGGGACTAATGTGTTTGTGAGTGTACACAGGTTCTATAAGTCTATGAGGAGTTTGATATTTGCGATAAAAGTCGACCCCTAAAAATGAATGTCTTCATTTGAAGACTTTGGTTTTCTTGAAGACTTTGAAAATGAGGAAATTGGTGTGATCTTGAAGACTTTGATATTGATGCGAGGATTATGAAGCGTGAAGACTTTTGTTTTTGTAGTTCCATTTTCTCTTTCTTGAGTCATAGAAAACACCGTACTGTTAAAGGGGGTCGAGGTAAAACTAAGGAAAAGTTTCCAAGTGATGCTCATCTCAAAGCCTACACATACCCAATCCTTTCGAGTGAAGCCATTGGAAATCTCATATAGTTCAGTTAATTTCTTCAGTGACAGAGATGAAGATCTTCTGTTCTCTAAGGAATTGGTTCTGACTAAGGAGTTAGGAATTCGCCAGTGCGGATTGCCTACAAGTGAGGAACATGATAGCCCTGAGGAATTTGAGAGCTCAAATTTCCGCCCATTGCTATGCTACGCGCCAGCTGTCCCAAATATCTTATCCACCTAACGGTCATATCATTGAAGGGCATTTATGTCTTATCATGTCGGGCTACTCCCCGGCTATAAATAGCCGCCCCTAGAACCACTAGTTGGTTGGCTGCTCTGAGAGAAACTAACACTTGTCATTGAGAGCATCCCATCCTCCGAGGTCTTTGAGAGAAAATCATCAGTGAGGAAAAACCCAAACCCAACACCTAAAACCCAAAGTGATTGAGCATCACTGAAGAGATTGTTCCTCTGTGGAACCGATGCTTGTTACCTTTGAAGACTGTGCATCTTCCAGACGGTTAGGCGTCAAGGTCTAGAGCATCCAAGAGGAATTTTGGATCGCCGGGTGACCTAGTCTGTGAAGGTTTGGAAGTCACCTAGAAGACTTACTACGAGTGATTGGGCGAGGTCTGTGTGACCTTAGCTCAAGGAGAATACGGTGAGGACTGTGTGTCCGGGACTATGTGTCCTTTGGTTTAAATAGCTAGCCGCTCCAACCAGACGTACAACTGACACAGCAGTTGGAACTGGTCTACCAAATCATTGTCTTTACCGAGCTACTGGTTCTATTTTCTCAACCCTTTCATTTCCTCATTCATGTGTTGATGAAATTGATCGTTACTGTTTGAAGACTTTGACTGAAGACTTTCTCTATTTGCTCAATCCTATTTCTTCAGTCACTTTGTCTTCTACCTGCCTATCCTGTTTTCATGCTACCCTTGCTCCGTGTATGCTTCATTTCATCATGATGACTATGCTACCTTGTTGTTATGCATGCGCCTAAGTACTTATTCTGCTGCTTGTAGTTCGTCACTTAGCAAATTCCGCAAGTAGTATTTCCTCAGTGACGAATTCATAAAAATCGCCTATTCACCCCCACCTCTAGTCGATATAATGCACTTTCAGTTTTGGTAATTCATAACAACATATATCTCATTGAACTCATGTTCATTCAAGTTAAAGATTTTAGGATGTTCAATGATTGGCATGGCAAGGACTAGTGATTGTGGACCACTCAAAATGTTAAGGACATGGATTGGCAAAAGCTCAAGACTCTACATTTTTGGTTAAGTGATCCAAGATCACATTGAGTCCATAGGAAAGCCAATACTATTAAAAGGGGATGAGGTGTTGCTTAATGATCTATTTGCTCAAGTGCTTGGTCATATTTCTCCAAATACCTCAACCACTTTCTCTATCCAAATCTGTCCAAACACTACATTCCAAATCGGCCCCACCAAAATTTCCCTATCCGGAGCCACCAAGTTCATCTAGACACTGCCACAGCCAAACCCGAACAAATCGAATCCATCGATATGGTTCCCGGTCCCACCGGAATGGCTTGTCCAACTTTGTGTAACTTGTTGCACTTATTTCGGTCTCACCGTGTTTTGAAATCGGTCCCACCGAGATGGCTTGCCAAACCTTCTGTAACTTGTTGCATTTATTTTGGTCTCACCGAGAATTGCAATCGATCCCACCGAGACGACGTGCCAACCTTTCTGTTGCCTTATTGCTTCTCTTCGGTCCTACCGAGTTGATGCAATCGGTGCCACCAAAACGAGGCTTGCCTTTGCCATTGCACATCGGTCCCTCTGAGTTGTTCCAGTCAGTCCCACCGAGATTCCTAACATCATATCTTTTACACAAGTTGGTGCCATCGATATTTCTTATTGGTGCCACCGAGTTGAGTCAAAAGTGTGTATCGGTTGGATTTTGTGTGGAGGCTATATATACCCCTCCACCCCCTCTTACTTAGTAAGAGAGCCATCAGAACGTGCCTACACTTCTACTACTCATTTTCTGAGAGAGAACCACCTACTCATGTGTTGAGATCAAGAAATCCCGTTCCTACCATTTGAACCTTGATCTCTAGCCTTTTCCAAGTTGCTTTCCATTCAAATCCTTCTTCCATCATAGCCAAATCTGTGAGAGAGAGTTGAGTGTTGGGGAGACTATCATTTGAAGCAGAAGAGCAAGGAGTTCATCATCAACACACTGTATATTACCTTTTGGAGAGTGGCTCCTAGATTGGTTAGGTGTCGCTTGGGAGCCTCCAACATGAGGTGAGTTGAACCAAGAAGTTTGTAAGGGCAAGGAGATGGCCTACTTCGTGAAGATCTACCCGAGTGAAGCAAGTCCTTCATGGGCGATGGCCATGGTGGGATAGACAAGGTTGCTTCTTCATGGACCCTTCATGGGTGGAGCCCTTCATGGACTCGCGCAGCCGTTACCCTTCGTGGGTTGAAGTCTCCATCAACGTGGATGTACGATAGCACCACCTATCGGAACCACGCCAAAAATCTTCGTGTCCCCATTGTGTTTGCCTTCTCCAAATCCTTCCCTTTACTTACATGTGCAATGTCTTATTTTCCGCTACTATACTCTTAGAATTGCATGTGTAGGTTATTGCTTGACTTGTCATAATTGCTAAAATCTGCCTACAACTAAAATTGGGAAAAGTCTAGCTTTTATTTGGTCAAGTAGTCTAATCACCCACCCTCTAGACATACTTTCGATCCTACAAAACCATTCTGGCCTGTCCTTTGCTATAAAAAAGATTGGGCTACCTTGTTGCACCTTTGTTATCGTTACTACTTATTGCTCATTACAAATTACCTTGCTATCAAACTATTACTGATAATTTCGGTGCTTGTAGAGAATACCTTGTTGAAAACCACTTGTCATTTCCTTCTTCTCCTCGTTGGGTTCGACACTCTTACTTATCGAAAGGACTATGATTGATCCCCTATACATGTGGGTCATCAAGACTCTTTTCTGGCGTTGTTGCCGGGGAGTGAAGCGCCATTGGTGAGTGGAATTTGGTAAGGAAACATTTATATTACGTGCTGGAATTTACTGTTACTTGTCACTATGGAAAGTAATCCTTTGTGGGTTTTTTGAGGGGTTTATTCGGGGTATCTGCACCTCGACCGGAAGCAATTAGAGTTGCCCCTCAACCTACTAAACCTACTAAAAATATTTATTATGAGATTCCTTCGGGCATGATAGAAACACTACTAGCTAATCCTTATGCAGGAGATGGAACAATACATCCTGATATGCACTTAATCTATTTGGATAAAATTTGTAGATTGTTTAAGCTTGTAGGTTTATACCAAGGATGGAGTTAAGAAGAAGGTTTTCCCTTTATCTTTGGAGGGAAAGGCATTGACATGGTATAGGCTATGTGATGATATTGGAATGTGGGATTGGAACCGATTGAAATTGGAATTTCATCAGAAGTTTTATCCTATGCATCTGGTTCATCGTGATCAGAATTATATATAATTTTTGGCCTCATGAAGGAGAAAGTATCGCTCAAGCTTGGGGAGGCTTAAGTACATGATGTACATGTAGCGACCCGACCTCAAACAGTCAAGCCTCTGTGTATCTGTGCCATCCCTGGATCAGTATGCTGGCACACACAGTACATCCATGTATATGTCAAAGTGCAATCTCATGTATAAATAACGTAAAACTGATATATATATACCTTATAAGTCTCAACGGAAGCAAACAATCGGGTCTGGAGTCCCATCCACGCCATCAGCAAGTTGAGTGTAGACTATAACTCTACAACAAAACTCACTCATCGTAGAAAATCCTGCAACATATACATTGCAGCCATGTAGGTCAGTACATTGAACGTACCGGCAAGATCACAATAAGAGAAAGCAGATGATAAAACTATTCTATATGCAATATGGCTTTGTGGCTCTGTGTCTGAGTTTTATTTTGCATAAAAGCTGGTTTTATTTTCCCTACCACAAAGGAAATGACCAGAGTCTGTACTACGAAGTTTTCTATCATGACATGGTTCCGCCAACCGATGTCTCATAGCCCAAATCATCATAAGTTGCCCACAATTAAGTTTTCGATCCAGTGTTGAGAGTTCCGAGATAGATCCAAGTCCAGAGGCTCGAATTGTCTGTAACCGGGGACACGGCTAATCGATTAGGTTTTAACCCTCTGCAGAGGTTTGTACACTTTACCCGCAAGATTCGATCCCTCCCTTTTCGTCCTCGCACTTTAGATTGTTTGAGAACAGGACGATCGAAACATGGTCTTCCAAAGAGTTCCTCTGACCACTGTATGGTGCCCATCCAATCCTACCGTAGTTCTACATCTGCTGGCATCATCCCAGCCAGAGTCACCAATAGGGTCAACCAAGCCAGAGCCCATAGTGACTTGTGGTTGCACAGGTAAGCTTCCGGGCATGAAGTATTCTTCCGTCCCTTTGAGTCTGGGTGAAGCTTTCCGCAAGATGTCATGGCGCTTCTCCATGCATCCCGGACATCCACTGGTTGCTCCAGGGTGCCCATCAAATCCATCCTTCACCCAGTAGTGTGTATTGAATTCTCGTCTCGAGTCTTGAAGTCTTGGGGTCCTGAGGATGTAGTCCTTGAAGATGCCATCACGAAGTTGTCATCATTGATGCAGAGTCCTCCATTCTCACACCACTCCCGAACACTCATACCAAACCTCATCTACTATAGCGTAGCATTAAAATAAATAACGTCTCGGGCTTGGTAATAGGGGGATGGGTTCCTACCTCATGCATACTACTCAACTACAAGGATTCAATATCACTACTAGAGGGATTGATGAAGAGGTGGCACTAAATGCAAGTAAAATCATAGGTATAAAACAACATAGTCAAAGTGAACTTGCCTGGTAAGTTGATGAAGATTATAACGCTCTCAGAGTAAAGACTTGGTAGAACTATTCGTCACTCCGTTGAAAATCTATATTAAACAGACATATCATTCATAGAAGCAAACATCCTAGCAAACAATTCTAGCACTCAAAATAACAATTAAGACAACAAAGAAACCTCAATAATAAAACTCCAATGAAATTCCAAGGAAACTTCAAATAAAACCACAAAGAAAAACTACTAAGGAAAGTCTATGGCTTTACTACAAACATCTAATATAGTTTTGCCCTAAGTAAAAACTTAACAACAATTAAACACTAAACTAATAAATTAACAAAAAATAAAATGTAAAACAACTAATTTAACAGAAAGTATTTTTCATAAACTTTTAGTAACAAAAAGAAACAAATAAAAAGCTTTTATAAAACTCTAACTATGACCTATAAAAGCTTTCATACAAAACTAAAGAAAATAAAATTTTAAAATAAAAATAAAATTTTCTTCTGTTGACTAACAGAAACAAAACTAAATTTGTCAAAAGTGACAACAAGAAATAATTTTAAAACAATTGAAAGTAAAAGTTTAAAGATAAAACAAAGCTAAGTCAAAAAAGTACTGTTTTGCCTAAAACCCTAAGTTAAAATTTTCTAAAATTTCCCAAATCAAACCTACTGCTCGAAAAAACCATAAGTGACTAGGAGCAAAAAGAATTAATTCAAAACCTATTTTTAAACTCAAGTTATTCACAAAATAGTGTTCGAAGCAAATTCATGGAAATTCAAAAATTTCGAACGGCCAAACTTGGTATCTATAGAAACTAGATGAAATTATTAATCCAAAGCAAAAAGAATCACTAAATTTGGATTAAAACCCTAAAATATATTAACTTTCTAAAAATAGAACTAATTCTGGAAATAAAAGAAAAATAGAAAAAAGAAAAACACTAGGCGTCAGCTAGCCTACACGTGGCGCAAGATGATTGGACGAGGGGTGCAGGTGTCCTAAATTACGGGCGGACGGCCGAACGGTAGCAAAAACCCTTTCGGGCGGCTAATTAAACAGAAAAACTGACCGGTTCACTAACTAAAAACTGGACCTAACCGAAGAGGTACGCGGGATCTAATCTACGCCGTGGGTACAGATCGGATGGCAGGGAGTGGCTCCGGTGCTCATCGCGGTGATCGACGGCAGCGTCGTCGGCGAAGGCATTCCGGTGGTCAGCGGTGACAACGGAGGGGTCCAAGAGATGCGGGGTGTCACGGCGATCCCGGTGGTGGTGGAGTTCAACTTCAGGGAGGTCCGAGGCGAGCTTGGCAATGTTCGGTCGAACCCCATGCTCCGGCGAGGGCACGCGTGCTTGATTGCTTGTATCTGCGTTGGTATTTCCACGAAGAGGAGAGGATGATTCAGCACAACAACGGTAAGTATTTCTCTCAGTTATGAAACCAAGGTTATCAATCTAGTAGGAGGATCCACCCAAACTATGTAAACAATACATGCACACAAATAACAAATACTTGCAACCCAATGTGTAAGAGGGGTTGTCAATCCCTCCTCGGTATTGAGATATATTAAATTGTATGAGATTGATTGAATATATCTAACAAAAACACAAAATAAAATAAATAAAGAAAAAGTGCAGAAAGGTATTTTTGGATTTGGATTAATAGATCTGAAAATAATATGATAGGAAATAGACCCAAGGGCCATAGATTTCACTAGAGGCTTCTCTCAAAAAATAGCATATGGTGGGTAAACAAATTACTGTTAGGCAATTGATAGAAAAGCAAATAATTATGACGATATCCAAGGCAATGATCATGTATATAGGCATCACGTCCAAGATTAGTAGGCCGACTCCTGCCTGCATCTACTACTATTACTCCACATATCGACCGCTATCCAGCATGCATCTAGTGCATTAAGTTCATGAAAAAAATGAAGTAATGCAATAAGAACAATGACATGATGTAGACAAGATCGATTCATGTAGGAATAGACACCATCTTTTTATCCTTAATGGTAACGATACATGCGTGTCATGTCTCTTTCTGTCACTGAGATTGAGCACCGCAAGATCGAACCCATCACAAAGCACCTCTTCCCATGGCAAGAAAAATCAATCTAGTTGGCCAAACCAAACCAAAGTTTTGGAGAAGAAATACGAGGCTATAACAATCATGCATAAAAGAGTTCAGAGAAGACTGAAATAATATTCATAGGTAGAACTGATCATAAACTCACAATTCATCGGATCCCAACAAACACACCGCAAAAAGACGCCCAAGAGACGGCCGCGCCCCCTCTTGGGCGGCGGCGACTCTGGCCCCTACTTGGGGGCCTTGCCCTTCTCTTCGGCGGTGAACCTCCTCACTGAGACCATGGTTGCTTCGGCGAGGTGGTGGCTACAGCAGAGATAGGAGAAAAGAGGGCGAGAAGGCAAAGATGGGATGGGGCACTGCCCCCTCGCCCACTATAGGCGACTGTGGGCCAACCGGCGCCCCTCCACCTTCGCGCAATGATGCCTCACGGCATGCACGTCCATGACTTTTGTCAGCCTGGGTAGTTGCCGAGGCGACATGGGGAAGCGGAGGCGTCCGTGTCCCGCCGAGCGCCATGTGTCGAGCCTGGCCCGCAGGCGATTGGGGGCCTACGGTGTTTCGCCCTTCGCTCCTTACCTTCGCCTCGAAGCCAGGCCAGGCACGCCTTGGGCCCGGGGGATACTGTCGGCGTTCTAAGATCGAGGGTACCCAGACTTGCCTGCCTATGGCCCAGCACGTGGGCCCATCGACGGCCTTGTACGGCCCAGCTGCAACACCCCCAAGACAAGACCCTCGCGAGGACCCAGGCCTTGCGAGGCGAACGACACCAAGACCCCCAGAGGAGTGGCCTCCCCAGGCTGTCTCCCGAGGAGCGGAGATCTCTATGCAAGCCTCCCACCTCGTGAGGCTGTGATGACATGAGCTATGACGACCAAGGGCACGTAGGCGCCAGCGGGCGCAGAGGGGACAGTTTCCTCTTCGGTGCTAAGGGAGCAAGGGCAGGCGCAAGTTCCCGAGGAAGGCCCTAAAGCTTTCCTTTCTGGTGCATCAAGACCAAGACCACGAGCTCGGCTGGACGGATGTCATCACCGAGCCCACCGCTGCGTCATGGCTAGAAACTTTGCAGGCGAAGACCACCTTTCATCAGGATAAGATGTACTCCTTGTCCCCCTTCAAAATTGGCCGTTGTGGAATCCCTTCCCGCCTAAGCTATGAGGGAAGAGGACCAAGGCTACTATAAATATGGGCTAGCCATCACTGTCGAAGGGATTCCCCGATCGGACCCCTGACCAATCCATCATCACCACTTGAGCCCTCGCGAGGCTGCTCATCCACTGTAATAGTTCATCCTCTACCTCCTCGTGAGGCCAATCCAGCAAAAGCAGGAGTAGGGTTTTACACCGCAAGGTGGCCCGAACCTAGGTAAATCTTTGTGTTGTTCCCTTCCGCACAATCCAGCGTACTCGTCGAGATCAGGTCATGGGTATGGCGAGCTAGTGTTGTTGTGGAGCGAGATCCTTCATTCACGCCCCTGAGTTCGAACCTTCTTGGGTCTGTGGAGTCATGAATCCGACATAAAGTATCTAGCATGGAAAATATTGGCCACCCCCTGCCGCTTCATGAGCGGTACGGGCACACAAAAAGGAAATTCATTTTGAAAATTAGAGTTGGCACATACAAATTTACTTGGAACGACATGGAAATACCGCATATAGGTAGGTACGGTGGACTCATTCGGCACAACTTGGTTTAAGTAGTTTGGATGCACAAGTAGTATTCCTACTTAGTACAAATGGAGGCTAGCAAATAGATTGAGAAGCGACCAACCAAGAAACAAAAACTATCATAAAAGAGCATTAAACATTAATAACACCGAATAATGCACCACAAGTAAGATGTAACTTCATTGCATAACTATTGACTTTTGTGCTTGCATAGGGAATCACAAACCTTAACACCAATATTCTTACCAAAGCATAATTACTCACCAACATGACTCACATATTATTGTCTTCATATCTCAAAACTATTGCAAGGAATCAAGTTTATAATATCCAATGATCTTCATGAAAGTTTTTATTATATCACTCTTGAATATCTATCACTTTGGGACTAATTTCATATATTACCATTGCTACTAATAAAGCTCTCAAATAAATTTAAGTGAAGCATGAGAGCACATATTTCTTCAACACAATTTTCATCTCTCAAAATAATATAAGTGAAGAAATGAGAGGATAATTCTTTAAATTTTTACTAACTCTCAAAATAATCTAAGTGAAGCATGAGAGCATATTTCTTCAAAATTAAAGCACCACTGTGCTCAAAAAGATATAAGTGAAGCACTAGAGCAATTCCATAGCTAATTTTTTTTAAGTGAAGCACATAGAGCAATTCTAACAAATCATGGCAGAATTATGGCTCTCTCAAATAGGTGTGTCGAGCAAGGAAAATTGTGACAAACTAAGAAACAAAATAAACAAAGACTCATACAATACAAGACGCTCCAAACAAAACTCATGATATGTGACGAATAAAAATGTAGCTCCAAGTAAAATTACCGATGGTCGTTAGAAGAAAGAGGGGATGCCTGCTCGGGCATCCCCAAGCTTAGTTGCTTGCTACTCCTTGAATATTACCTTGGGGTGCCATGGGCATCCCCAAGCTTAGGCTCTATTCACTCCTTATTCCTTCATCCATCGTGATCTCACCCAAAACTTAAAAACTTCAATCACACAAAACTTAACAAAAACCTTCGTGAGATCCGTTAGTATAAGAAAACCAATCCTTACTTTAATTACTGTTGCAAACCCATTCATATTTTTTTTATTTAATTATACCTACTGTATTCTAACTTTAGCATGGCTAAAAACCCCCAGCATATTCCATAGATTCATCAAAATAAGCACACAATGCAATGAAAACAAAATCTGTCAGAAACAGAACAGTCTGTAAAGACTCGAATTTTACTCATCTTATGTAACTCCCAAAATATCGAAAACTTAGGACAACATAGGAAATTCATATATAAATCTTGTGTAAAAAATTTGGAATTTTCCGGTGCTTCTGTGATTTTTAACAATTCTGCTACTGGACGTAAAAGTTTCTGTTTTTCAACAAGATCAAATCAACCATCACCCAAGCCATCCTAAAGGCATTACTTGGCACAAACACTAATTAAAATGTAAAAAACACAATCATAAGAGAGAAATAATTGTGTGAACACACAAAAACAAAAACAAAAAGGAAAAAATATTTTATTCATTGGGTTGCCTCCCAACAAGCGCTATCGTTTGATGCCCCTAACTAGACATAATGCATAGATTCAAGTATTGTCATCTTTCTTTTCCATAGATGTGTTTTTGGTAGGAGGTTTCTCAAATATAACTTGAAACACATTATCCATAAAGATTTTAGCATTATCAAGTTGCCCATTTGCAAATCCCCTTTGATTTTCGGCTATGAGCCAAGAATATTTTTGATTAACATCATTGAAAACTTGTTGGATCATATCTAAAACAGGGGCTTCCTTTTTAAGGTTCTCATCAAAGATGCGATCATTTCCAAGCAAATGTCTTAAAACATAATCACTATTGTAAACAATCTCATCTATCACTGGTTTTTCACGATTCATACAATAAAAATCAAAATTTCCCTAGCTTCCCGCACTGTGATCAAATTCATTCATAAGAACAAGGGTGGCCATCTTTTTAGCTCTACAATCCTTTATAACGGGTAGCTCATAAAACAATCTTTGCAAGGTAGGATGAGTACGAATAAATCTATTTTCAAGTTTCAGAACTAGTGGTGAAATAGCTTTCACATAAGTTCTAGTTCTTTTAAGTATAGGAGCATCATCACAAGTCAAAGTTCCAACACAATTGAAGAATTCTTGGATGGCTTCTTTTCCTATAACGTTCCTTTGTCCCAGAACAAAAATTTTAGCATCCAGATTACCAGAATGTCCAATTTTAGGAGTTCTGTCATCATCTATTTCTGCCATACCAAAGTCACTCATGATGATAGTTTCAAAGCAAGCAAAGAGACAAACACGAAAAGGGCAAACGGAAAAGAAGGCAAATAAAAAGACAAATATTTTTGTGTTTTCCTGAAAATGTTTTAGAAGTGGGGAAGATGAACATGAGAGGCAAATGGCAAATAAAGTAAATTGCAAGGAGATGAGATTTGAGATTGGGTACTTGATAGATCTGGATGTGATCCTCCCCGGCAACGGCGCCAGAAATTCTTCCTGATTGCTTGTATTTGTTGTTGTATTTCCCCGAAGAGGAGAGGATGATGCAACACATCAACGGTAAGTATTTCCCTTAGTTATGAAACCAAGGTTATCAATCCAGTAGGAGGATGCACCCAAACTATGTAAACAGTACCTGCACACAAATAACAAATACTTGCAACCCAACATTAAGAGGGGTTGTCAATCCCTCCTCGGTATTGAGATAGATTAAATTGTATGAGATTGGTTGAATAGATCTAACAAAAACATAAAAATAAATAAATAAATAAAAAGTCCAGCAAGGTATTTTTGGAATTTTAGATTAATAGATCTAAAAATAATATGATAGGAAATAGACCAGGGGGGCGTAGATTTCACTAGAGGCTTCTCTCAGGAAAATAGCATACGGTGGGTAAACAAATTACTCTTGGGCAATTGATAGAAAAGCAAATAATTATGACGATATCCAAAGCAATGTTCATGTATATAGGTATCACGTCCAAGATCAGTAGACCGACAGCTGCCTGCATCTACTACTATTACTCCACACATCGACCGCTATCCAGCATGCATCTAGTGTATTAAGTTCATGGAAAAACAGAGTAATGCAATAAGAACCATGATATGATGTAGACAAGATCTATTCATGTAGGAATAGACCCCATCTTTTTATCCTTAATGGAAACAATACATGCATGTCATGTATCTTTCTGTCACTGAGATTGAGCACCGCAAGATCGAACCCATCACAAAGCACATCTTCCCATGGCAAGAAAAATCAATCTAGTTGGCCAAACCAAGCCAAAGTTTCGGAGAAGAAATACGAGGTTATAACAATCATGCATAAAAGAGTTCAGAGAAGACTCAAATCAAATTCATAGATAGATCTGATCATAAACTCATAATTCATCGGATCCCAACAAACACACCGCAAAAAGTCATTACATCAAATAGATCTCCAAGAACATCGAGGAGAACATTGTATTGAAGATCAAAAAGAGAGAAGAAACCATCTAGCTACTGCCTACGGACCCGTAGGTCTGTGGTAGACTACTCACGCATCATCGGAGGGACAAGGGTGTTGATGAAGAACCCCTCCGTGATCATTGACCCCTCCAGCAGAGTGCCAGAAATAGCCTCTAGATTGGATCTCATGGTTCTGGAACTTGCGGCGGCAGAAACTATTTTCTCTTGACTTCTTTTGGGTTTTTGGAATATTAGAGTATTTATAGAGATGAGAGGCGGTGGAGGGGGTGCCTGTGGGCCCCACTACCCACCAGGGCACGAAAGGGGCCTTTGGCGCGCCCTGGTGCCTAGTGGGCCCCACAGGGCCCCTCTGGTGCACCTCCTGGGCCTCCTGGGTGTCTTCTGAGCAGAAAAAAATCTCCAATTTTTTTTGCTGCAATTGGACTTTGTTTGATATGGATATTCTGCGACGTAAAAAACAAGCAAAAAACAGCAACTGGCACTGGGCACTATGTCTATAGGTTAGTCCCAAAAAATGATATAAAGTTGCTAAAAATGAATATAAAACATCCAAGATTGGTAATATAACATCATGGAACAATAAAAAATTATAGATATGTTGGAGACATATTAGTGGTCGGGGCGTCGGCTGTGGAGGGAAAGGAGGCACAAGGCCATGTCAAAATGGAGCGCGACAATGAGAGTGGCCAACGTGAGAAGGAAGTGGCCTCGGGGAGGCTTACCGGCGACGGAGATGACGGCGCTCCGAAGCTTCGGTGGCGGAGATCCAAATGACGACGACGGACGATGTGGTTGGTCTCGGGCGAGGGTTCAAAGGGGAATCGAGGGAGGAGGGTCGAGGGGTTTTATAGGGCATATGCGTGCGTGAGGGGAAGGCTCGGGATCACGATCCCGAGGAAATCGGGATACGGCGGCGGGTGAGCGTGCTCTGGCGTGGGCGAGAGGTAAGGGAAGGGGTGGGGTTCACTCATCATTGACAGAGGGGCGAGCGTGGGCAAGCGGGTGGCCGGCTCGTAGCGGTTCGCCCGCGTGGAGGGCTGGCTGGGCTGGCGGCTAGCGCCTGGCCTAGCGGCTGGGCCTCCTTCTTTCTTTCTTTCTTTTTTATAAAATAGACAACAAAATAAAAATAAACATAATAATAACAATGATATATAGGCATATTATATATAAAAAAGATTCAGAAAAAGATTTCCTAAAACATGAACATATTTTCATATACAAATAAAATCCTCAAAAATTCAAATAAAGCAAACAGCGCTACTGTTGCATTTAAAATTCAAATAAAATATTTTTAAAATATCAAAATGATTTCAAATTTATTTTTCTCCATTATTCTATTGAAGGGAATCATTTTAACCTAATTTCCATATATTTTATTTTTGGAGAAAAATAATTTGAATAAAACCCTCAAATGAGTTTGAATTTGAATTTCCAATCATTTGGGATTCCTTTCTATTTTTTACTCGACCCAGTACCTCTCAAATGCTCCTAAATATTTGAAGTGTCATATTACTTCTATGTTTTGAATATTTCCAGGGGTTTTGAAACTTGAAAATTCAAATAACTTCAAAAATGAAGGTGGGTGTCAAATAACTTCAAAGGGGCTTTTCAAATTGTTTCTTTTAAACTTCCAATTCATCTTTGAAGAAGTCATTTTATCTTCTCTCATGAGGATCATTGAGTTGCATAAAGTTTATGACTTTGAAGTGTTTTCAAAAAGGAATTCAAATCTTTCCAACACTACTTTTTATTTCAAATGGATGAAGTCATGTTGTCTTCACTCTAGGGTTTTGTATTTGAAATGAATTTGAATTCCTGGAGATAAAATGAAAATTGAAAGTTTGGAAAAGTCATTTCATTCCCTCTCATTCAACTTTAAAAAAAATCAAATTTCGCTCAATTTCACACAATCAAACACACAACAACCAAACAGGCAATCAAACTATTTATTTAATATAACATTCCAAAATTTAGAATTTTGGGATGTTATAGTACACATGCCCCAATCATGAGCTCTCAAGAGAAATTATTATACAGAATTTTTACGCTCACTGTGTCAAAATGATCGATCCATGCTCGATTCTTCTTCTACTGGTTCTTTTATGAAGAAAACTGTTGAATTGCAACTCTGAAGATTGTGAACTCGATAAAGGTAAAGAGTCAGGTATAAAACTTGAGTTTGATTATGTTAGATCTTTTATGGAAACCGATGCTTTTCATAAGTTTAGTACTAAATATGGACTTGACTCTGAGATAGTAGTCTCTTTTTGAGAATCATTTGCTACTCATGTTGATCTCCCTAAGGATAACTGGTTTAAATATCATCCCCCTATTGAAGAAAATATTGAGGAACCCGTTATAGTTAAAGATGAAACTATCATTTACAATGTTGATTCAGTTGTGCCTACTTCATATATTGAGAAACCTCCTTTCCCTGTTAGGATTAAGGAACATGCTAAAGTTTCAACTGTGGTTAACAAAAGTAATATTAGAGCACCTAGACCCTCTGAACAAATTAAAGTTGAACCTAATATTGCTATGGTTAAAGATCTCTTGCTCGATAATATTGATGGGCATGTTGATTACTTCTGTGATGAAGCAACTAGAATTGCTAAGCCCAATACTGAAGATAAAAATAAACCCGTTGTTGGCATGCTTGTTGTTTCTGTTAAAATAGTGATCATTGCCATCATGGTTTATGTGACTTGGGTGCTAGTGTGAGTGCTATTCCTTTTACTTTATATCAAGAGATTATGAATGATATTGCACCTGCTGAGATAAAGAACATTGATGTTACTATTAAACTTGCGAATATAGATACTATTTCACCACTTGGGATTGTTAGATTTGTTGAAGTCTTGTGTGGAAAGATCAAATACCCTACTGATTTTCTAGTTCTTGGTTCTCCACAAAATGATTTTTGTCCCATTATATTTGGTGGACCTTTCTTGAATACCATTAATGCTAAGATTGATTGCAATAAGGAAACAGTTAGTGTTAATTTCGATGATACAACTCATGAGTTTAATTTCTCTAAATTTCGTAGACAACCTCATGATAAAGAATTGCCTAGTAAGGATGAAATAATTGGTCTTGCTTCTATTGTCGTACCTGCTACTGATCCGTTAGAACAATATTTGCTAGACCATGAAAATGACATGCATATGAATGAAAGAAATGAAATAGATGAGACATTCTTTAATCAAACACCTATCCTTATACATAATTTGCCTATTGAAACTTTTGGAGGTCCTCCTCCACCTAAGGGTGATCCTGTGTTTGAACTTAAGAAATTACCTGATACATTGAAATATGCTTATCTTGATGAAAAGAAGATATATCCTGTTATTATCAATGCTAACCTTTTAGAGCATGAAGAAAAGAGATTACTTAAAACTCTGAGGAAGCATCGTGCTGCTATTGGATATACTCTTGATGATCTTAAGGGCATTTGTCCCACTCTATGTCAACACAAGATTAATATGGAACCTGATGCTAATCCAGTTGTTGATCATCAACGACGGCTGAATCCTAAGATGAAGGATGTGGTAAGAACTGAAATATTAAAGCATCTAGAAGCAGGTATAATTTATCCCATAGCTGATACTAGATGGATAAGTCCTATTCATTGTGTTCCTAAGAAAGTACATATAACTATTGTTCCTAATGATAAAAATGAACTCATCCCACAAAGAATTGTAACTGGCAATAGGATGGTAATTGATTTCAGGAAATTAAACAAAGCTACTAGAAAAGATCATTACCCCTTGCCTTGTATTGATAAAATGTTAGAAACATTGTCTAAGCATACACACTTTTGTTTCCTTGATGGATATTCTATTTTTTCTCAAATACCTCTGTCAAAAGAAGATCAAGAGAAAACTACTTTTACTTGCCCTTTTGGAACTTATGCTTATAGACGCATGCCTTTCGGTTTATGTAATGCACCTGCTACCTTTCAAAGATGTATGACTGCTATATTCTCTGATTTTTTGTGAAAGATTGTTGAGGTATTCATGCATGATTTTTCTGTTTATGGGACTTCCATTGATGATTACTTAAGCAACCTTGATCGAGTTTTGCAGAGATGTGAACAAACAAATCTTGTCTTGAATTGGGAGTAGTGCCACTTCATGGTGAACGAAGGTATAGTGCTTGGGCATAAAATTTATGAACGAGGTATTGAAGTAGATAGAGCTAAAGATGATGCAATTGAGAAAATGCCATGCCCTAAAGATACTAAAGGTATAAGAAGCTTCCTTGGTCATGCTGGTTTTTATAGGAGATTCATTAAAGACTTCTCTAAAATTTCTAGGCCTCTTACTAATCTCTTGCAAAAAGATGTTCCATTTGTTTTTGATGATGATTGCGTAGAAGCCTTTGAAATACTTAAGAAAGCCTTAATCTCTGCGCCCATTGTTCAACCACCAGATTGGAACCTGTCGGCGTACTGGGAACTAGGGTACCCAGACTTGCCTGCCTACGGCCCACGGCGTGACTCCTTCGATGGCCTGGTACGGCCCATCTACAAGACCGCCAAGACAAGACCCTCACGAAGGCCCCCTGGCCTCGCGAGGCGGACGACACTAAGACCTCCGGAGGGAGCGGCCTCCCTTGGCTGCCTCCCGAGGAGCGGAGTTTTCTATGCAGGTACCCAGCCTCATGAGGCTGCCATGACGCAAGCCATGACGACCAAGGCAGGCGGGCGCCAGCGGGCGCCGAGGAGGCAGTTTCCTCTTTGGTGCTAAGGAGGCAAGGACATGCGTGGGTTCCCGATGAATCTACCAAAGGTTTCCATTCCGGTGCTAGAAGACCAAGACCATGCTCGGCAAGACGGATGTCATCGCCGAGCCCACTATTGCGTCACGACCAGAAGCTTTGCAGGAGAAGACTACCTTTTGTTAGGATAGGATGTACTACTGGTCCCCTTTCAAATTGGCTGTTGTGGGATCCCTTCCCGCCTAAGTTTCGAGGGAAGAGGACCAAGGCCACTATAAATATAGGTTAGCCACCACCATAGACGGGGTGGACTCATTCTCACCCCCGGGCCCTCGCGAGGTTGTTCATCCTCTGTACTTGTTCATCCTCAGCCCCTCGTGAGGCCAATCCACCACAAAGCAGGAGTAGGGTTTTACACCGCAAGGTGTCCCGAACCTAGATAAACTGTCGTGTTCATCTTCTTCCCCGCTCACGTGAGTCCGGCTAGGCTAGGCCATGGGGCGACGAGTTGGTAGGCTTGAGGGGTTGAGTTCTTCACACACGCCCCAGAGTTCGAACCTTCTTGGGTCTGCGGAGCCCTAAATCCGACATTTGGCGCGCCAGGTAGGGGCTTGTCGAAGTCCTTGTTCCACCGTTCGCTTCGCCTCCGTTCCGTCGCCCCCATGGCCGACGCTTGTCGCGTTCGGGCCGAGCGCCGGGCCGCTCGTGTCGCCCAGATGGCGTCCGTGGGCAACGGCGCTCCTCGCCGCTCTGCCTCCTCGGTGGCCAACGCCGCCACTGACCCTGCTACTCGCGAGCAGCAGGACTCATCGCTGCCGCCTTCCGTGCGGCTTGATGGCCGCACCACCACTTCGTCGCCTACTCCTACCACGGCGTCATCCTCCCATGCTCACCGTGGGCCGGCGAACACGCAGGTTGCGCTGCTCATGGCACGCGAGCTCCAGCGCTACTGCCCCGCCAATGACCTCTACGATGACTGGCTCGGCCGCATCGCTGAGCTCTTCAACGCTGCCGGTGAGGCTCCTGCGCCATCCCGCTCGCTGCCTCCCCTGCCATCCCAGGCAGGCGACATGGCTCACGGTGTGCCTCCTCCTCCTCGGTGCGACATGGACCCAGAGCCCAGGCATGATGCGCCCCCGCACGACCCACGGTGCGAGGCGCCGACAAGAGATGAAGCGAGCTGCCAGGTGGTGCAGCGGCCGCAGGCCGATGCGCGCGCTCCCGCCGTCTCAGCGCCAGCACCAAGACCTCGCGCCGCCGGAGCCTGTGGCACGTGGGCGACAAGACCGAGCTCCCCCCGTGCATGCTGCGCCTGTGAGCGTGGCGGGCTGCCGTGCTTTCACCCCGGAGCTGTGCTGCGTCGTCTGGCCCGGCAAGTTCAAGCCAGATCTGCCTCCGCGCTACGACGGCACCCCCGACCACGCGGAGTTCCTCCAACTCTACGCGCTAAGCATCGAAGCGGCAAACGACGATGAGAAGGTTATGGCTAACTGGTTCCCCATGGCCCTCAAGGACGGCGCGCTCCTGGCTCCTCAACCTCTCGGAGGGGTCGATTTCCTCCTGGGACGAGCTTCGCGAGCGTTTCATCGCCAACTTCCAGGGCACCCGCGACCGCGCTCCCGTAGTGGCCGACCTGCGGCACGTGAAGCAGCAGCCGAGCGAAACTTTGCACAAATACATCCAGCGCTTCACGAGCATTCGCCTCAAGATCCCGAAGGCGTCAGACAAGGCCATCATCTCGGCGTTCACTGATGGCGTCCGGGATGTCAAGATGAAGGAGGAGCTCACCATCCACGAGGACCTGTGTTCGGCCCTGGAGATGTTCAACCTGGCGACCAAGTGCGCAAGGGCCGAGGAAGGCCGCCTCTCCCTCCTTGAGCTTCCGGAGGCCGGCCCTGAATACAAGAAGGCCAAGGAGGCAAAAGCAAGGGCCCCACTATGCTCGCGGCCGAGCCTGAGATGAAACGCGGCCGCGACCACGATGAGCCCTCGAGGGGCAACCGCCCGTTCTGCATCTTCCACAACGTTCACAGCCACAACACCAATGACTGTCAGGAGCTCAGGGTGCTCCATGACGGGCGCCTCGGTCGTCACCCCGAGCGTGGCGACCGCTGCTACGGCCATGGAGGAGGCCGTGGTGGAGGCCGCTGGGACAACCGTGACCCCCGCCAGGACTGGCGCGACCAACCCCGCGAGGACCGCTGGTAAGTCCAGCCTCGTGAGGACCGTCCTCAGGCCAATGCCGGCCTCCCTCCGCTGCCGCCGCCACCAGGGAGAAATGATGACAATCGGCAGGGCGATGGGGCTGGGGGATACCAGGAGCCTCAAGCGATCGCCTGCATCCTGGGTGGTGCTCAGGCCCCCGCCTCACACAGCATCTTCAAGCAGTTCTCTCGTGAGGTGAACGCGGCCCTCCCAAAGCTTGAGGCGACGTGTCCCCTCAGGTGGTCGCAGCATGCCATCACCTTCGATAACAAGGACCAACTTAAGTGATCTGCCACCGCTGGCGCACTCCCTATGCTTTGCACACCCACCATTAGCAACGTCCTCGTCACCAAAACCCTCATCGACGGTGGCGTGGGGCTCAATGTTCTCTCCGTCGAGATGTTTGAGACTCTCTAGGTGCCCTACGACTAGCTCCTGCCCACCAAGCCTTTCTCAGGGGTGACCGATGGCTCCACCGTCCCTCTGGGGCAGGTACGCCTCCCAGTCACCTTCGGCAAGTGTGACAACTACCACACCGAGCTCATTGACTTCGATGTCGCCCACATCAGCCTCTCGTACAATGCCATCCTTGGGTATCCGGCCCTTGCCAAGTTCATGGCAGCGACCTACCATGGTTACAACGTCCTCAAGATGCCGGGGTGCAGTGGTATCATCCCGGCCGCCTGCGACGAAAAGGATGCGGTGTGCTCCCTTGAGCGCGCTTACCAAGCTGTGGCGATCAAAAACTCTGACGACGAGGGCGCCATCCTGCCTCCTGAGGCCTCCCCAAGAAGAAGAAATAGGTCCTCCCCATAGGCTGTCAGGAGGTTGGGGCGCCTGCCGGTTGTGCCTCAGGCCCCATGCCCACTACTGGGGCGCCTTTCCCTCTCGCATAGGAAGGCACGCCCGGCGCCCCCCTCAGGACGGCTCGGGAGCTCTTGTCTGGAGGGCCTCTGACCTGACCAGCGTGACGAGGGAGGCATTCGGGCAGCACGTGGAGGCGTTCTTCGACGCGCGCCTCCGTGAGCAAGGCGCAAGGTGCGGGGCACCAGGCGCGCAAGAGTTCATCACCAAGGCAATCGAAGAGCTTCAGGAGGTGCGAGCCATGCGTGGTGAGTGTCGCCCCGCATCACCGGGTGCAGCTCCACACCCCAACATGGGTGGCGAGCTGCGCATCTGCGTCAACATCCCAGGCCTCAACAGGGCTGCTTCGTAGGACCTCTTCTGGCCATCCCGCGTCGGCCGGAGTGGGGGCTACCCCTGCAGCTACGTCCGCATGCCATTTGGCCTGCTGAACATGGTCGTCTCGTACCAGCACTTCGCGCAGGGTGCCATGGCGGCCCATGAGGCCAGGCGCCAGGCGGTCCTGACAGAGGAGGCGTCGGACCCTCGCGAGCCCCCCGAACCTCCTGAGCCTCTCGGGCCTCAGGAGCCGGTCGGCTCGTGAAGAGCGATCTCTGCAGCACGCATCTTGAGCTACCCCAACGCTTCTACAACGATGGTGCCAGGTGACTTTTTGGTTTGTTCAACTGAGGGCACCCTTCGGGCTGCATCATCCTCAGGCTGCTAGGGCCCAGCCCCGCAGCTGTATTGTTTTTGCGCATGTATCAGAACTGGCCTTCCCTTTATGAATTTCCCAAGTATTTCAACTGCATGTCCGGTGCTTCGTCCCTAAGATGTCGCTGCACCCTCGCAAACCCACCCGCGACCACCTCATGATTAAGGACTGGCACGGCATCTATGCTCGGGTCCATCCCTGTAGCATTGTCAAATCCAAGCGACCGAGCTCTGTCCCGCGGGCCAGCTCCCGTGCACGTCACCTCCCGGGGTCCTTAGTGCCTTGTTCTCGCATGAGCTAATCGCGTGTGGGCAAGTAAGGGCGCGCGGTCCGGTTCGTACAACCGCAGTTCGGTGCTTCGCCGTAGCGGGAGCCGTGCACCAGGTGTTTTTCTGTGGGATCATTGCATGAGAAGACTTGGCACGGCGTCTGTGCTCTGGTCCGTCTCTGCAGCGTCGATAAAACCAATGGTTGAGCTCTGTCTGGCGGGCCGGCCCCATTCACGTCACCTCCTCGAGTCATTGGTGTCCGGCCTTCTCATGCGATAACCTCCGAAGGGGCATTTGGCGCAGGACCCCCCATCACCCCACAGGTGTCTTAAGCGTGCCCCGAGCCGCATAAATTAGGTGTAACCCGCCTTGAGGTAGGGCCTCGTGAGTCCCGCGCTGGCTCACGAGTGCCCAGATACACCTCATCCAGTTCTGCCGTGCTAGCCACGCGTACGAACGGGGCTGTACACGGCCCGGAGTCTCCCCCGGAGAGAACTCCCACCCACGCACCAGTGGAAGCCCCATGCTCCGCACTGGCGGATGACATGGCCGAGGAGCGGCTATGCCCACGCACTAGTGGAAGCCCCATGCTCCGTGCTGGCGGACGACATGGCCGAGGAGCGGCTATGCCCACACCAAAGTGGAAGCACCATGCTCCGCGCTGGTGAATAAACAACTGAGGGCGCCCTAGTGGCTGCACTAACCTCAGGGTAGCCTTTGGCTCTTCGTGCGATCCTATCGCGCAGCTTCCCCCACAGGAGGCACGCGGGAGGGGGCTGGACATGGGGGTTGTGCTCAGTCCAGGCCTGGCACACGCCACCCTACCAGGTCCGGGTATCTGGTCTTCTCGCCCCCCCAGGCGAAAGCTGACGAGGAAAGGTATGGGGGCTGCGGATTAACCTCGCCGTTGCCTACGTTTCCTTCATGAGGGCTGCTCGCACGTTAAGGGGGGCCTCCTGAGCACCGCGACTCAGGGGCCTCACTAGTCACGTAGCCCCTCGCCCCTTGGTGTCGTCCTGGCAATCCGGACACCCCAACGGCGGTCGAGGTATGCGCGGGGCTGGGCCCTGCCGACGCAGAGCACAAAAGCAAACGAGGAGGAAACCAAGCGTGAAAAGGAAATCATAGAGCCCTAACAGTTATTACTTTCGTTGTCCTGGGAACCAGGGTACCCAGACTTGCCTGCCTGTGGCCCACGGCGTGGCTCCATCAATGGCCTGGTACGGCCCGCCTTCAGCATCGACAAAGCAAGACCCTCGCGAGGGGCCAAGCCTCACGAGGTGGACGACGCCAAGACCTCCAGAGGGAGCGGCCTCCCTAGGTTGGCTCCTGAGGAGCGGAGATTTCTATGCAAGCGCTCACCTCATGAGCTTAAGGTGACGCAAGCCATGACGACCAAGGCCATGTGGGCGCCAGCGGGTGCAGTGCAGCAGGGTTCCTCTTTGGTGCTAAGGAAGCGAGCGCAGGCGCGGAGTCCTGAGAAATCAGCCAAAGGATTCCATTCCCGTGCTACAAGACCAAGACCACCAGGACGGCAGGACGGAGGTCATCACCGAGCCCACCACGATGTCACGACCAGAAGCTTTGCAGGTGAAGACCACCTTTCGTCAGGATAAGATGTACTATTTGTCTCCCTTCAAACTTGGCTGTTGTGGGATCCCTTCCCGCCTCCATTTTGGGGGAAGAGGACCATGGCCACCATAAATATAGCTTAGCCCCGACCATAGAAGGGGATCGGATCATCCGAACCTCCACTAGCTCACACCAACACAAGAACAGACCCCCTAAGGTAGTTCTTCCCTTGTACTAGTTCATCCTCAGCCCACCACGAGGCCAATCCACCCCAAAGCAGGAGTAGGGTATTACACCGCAAGGTGGCCCGAACCTGGGTAAACTGCCATGTCCCTTTCACTTCCAGTTCATCAAGCTAGGCCGTGAGATCGACGGGTTGTCCGACTGGGGAGATCGAGTTCTTCGCACGCACCCCAGAGTTCGAATCTTTCTTGGGTCTGCGGAGCCCCAAATCCGACATTTGGCGCGCCAGGTAGGGGTGCGTCGGAGCCGCTCTTCCGTCGGTTGATTCGCCACCGGCCAACCATTCTCATGGCTGATGCTCGTCGAGTTCGTGCTGACCACCGGGCTGCCCTCGTCGCCCGCGTCGCCCAGACAGCGCCAACAGGCGACGGCACCCCCCGCCGTTCCCCATCGCCTGTGGCAAACGCTGTCACCGGCCCCGCGGCCCACGAGCAGCAAGCTTCATCACTGCAGCCCTCTGTGCGGAGTGACAGACGCACCGCCACCCCATCGCTGACTCCGGCGGCTGCTTCGTCCTACCATGCCCGTCGCGGGCTGGCGAACACGCAGGCTGCGTTGCTCATGGCACGCGAGCTTCTGCGCGATCGCCCGACCAATGACCTCTACGAGGACTGGCTGGACCGCATCGCCGAGCTTGTCAGCGCCGCTGGAGAAACCCCTGCACCGTCTCACTCGCTGCCTCCCCCGCTGCCTCTTGTTGGCGACGTGGCCCACAGTACGCCTCCTCCACCTCCCAGGGAAGATTCGCCCTGAGCCAAGGCATGAGGCTCCTCGGCGCGACCCGCCGTGCAGGGCGCCGGCGCGCGACGAAGAAAGCTGTCAAGTGGTGCAGCGGTCCCAAGGAGAGGTGCGCGCGCTCCCAGCGCTGCCACATCAAGACCGCGTGCTGCCCGAGGCGGAGATGCACGAACACCAAGACCAGGCTCCCCCTCTACGGCGGGCTCCTGTAAGCGCGGCGGGCTGCCCTGCGTTCACCCCAGAGCTGCGCCGCGTCGTCTGGCCTGGGAAGTTCAAGCCAGACCTGCCACCACGCTATGATGGCACCCCCGACCCTGCTGAGTTCCTCCAGCTCTACGAGCTGAGCATCGAGGTGGCCAACGGCGACGAGAAGTTCATGGCGAACTGGTTTCCCATGGCCCTCAAGGATGGCGCGCGCTCATGGCTCCTGAACCTCCCTGCAGGATCGATCTCCTCATGGGATGAAATGCGAGAGCATTTCATCGCCAACTTCCAGGGCACTCGTGACCGCGCCCCGGCTGTGGGTGACCTGCGGCGCATCAAGCAGCAGCCAGGGGAGACCTTGCACAAATACATCCAGTGCTTCACCAACGTTTGCCTCAAGATCCCCAAGGTGTCGGATGAGGCCATCATTTCGGCGTTCACTGATGGCGTCCGAGATGTCAAGATGAAGGAGGAGCTCGCCATACACGAGGACCTGTGCTCGGCTCTGGAGATGTTCAACATGGCAACTAGATGTGCGGGGGCTGAGGAAGGTCGCCTCTCCCTCCTTGAGCTCCCGGAGGCCGATCCAAAAGACAAGAAGGCCAAGGCCAAGGACATGAAGCGCAAAGGCCCGGCTATGCTCGCGGCCGAACCAGAGATGAAACGCGGCTGCGACCACCCCGAGTCCTCTAAGGGCAGCCGCCCGTTCTGCGTCTTCCACAACATGCACAGCCACAACACAAATGACTGCCAAGAGCTCAGGGCCATCGGGACGGGCGCCTTGGCCACCGCCCCGAGCGCAACGACCGTGGCTATGGCCGTGGAGGAGGCCGAGGTGGGGGACGCTGGGATAACCGCGACCCCCGCCAGGACTGGCGCGACCAGCCACGTGAGGATCGCTGGCAGGGCCAGCCTCGCGAGGGCCCCTGGAGGGATCATCCTCGTGAGGACCGTCCTCAGGGCAATGCTGGCCTTCCTCCGCTGTCGCCACCGCCAAGGAGGAACGACGACCACCACCCAGATGATGGGGCCGGGGGCTTCCAAGAGCCTCGTGCCATCGCTTGCATCCTAGGCAGCGCTCAGGCTCCCGCCTCCCATCGCATCTTCAAGCAGTTCGCTCAAGAGGTGAATGCGGCCCTCCCCAAGCTCGAGGCGTCGCGTCCGCATAGGTGGTCCAAGTACACTATCACCTTTGACTCTACAGACCAGCTCAAGTGGGCGGCCACTGCCGGCGCACTCCTGATGCTCTGCTCGCCCACCATCAGTAACGTCCTCATTAGCAAGACACTCATCGATGGCGGCGCGGGGCTCAATGTCCTTTCCATCGAGGCGTTCGACACGCTCCAGGTGTCGTACGACCAGCTTCAGCCTACCAAGCCTTTCTCGGGGGTGACCGATGGCTCCACCTGCCCTCTAGGGCAGATCCGCCTCCCCGTCACCTTTGGCACGCGCGACAACTACCACACTGAGCTCATCGACTTCGACGTCGCCCACATTCGCCTCCCGTACAATGCCATCCTTGGATATCCAGCCCTGGCCAGGTTCATGGCCGCGACTCACCACGGCTACAACGTCCTCAAGATGCCCGGAAGCGGCGGCATCATCACGGTCGCCTGCGACCAAAAGGATGCTGTGTGCTCCCTCGAGCGCGCCTACCAGGCTGCGGCGGTCGACAACCCAGATGACGAGGGCACCGCACACCCACCTGAGGTCACCCCCAAGAAGAAGAAGCAGCTGCTCCACCAAGGATCTCAGGAGGATGGGGCGTCCGACGGTCGTGCCTCAGGCCTCGCGCCCACTGGTAGGGCGCCTTCCCC
Organism: Thinopyrum elongatum; assembly: GCA_011799875.1. Taxonomy (NCBI): domain Eukaryota; kingdom Viridiplantae; phylum Streptophyta; class Magnoliopsida; order Poales; family Poaceae; genus Thinopyrum; species Thinopyrum elongatum. Next base: position 282,908,235 of record CM022303.1, read on the forward strand.
TCTCGCATAGGAAGGCGCGCCTGGCGCCCCTCTCAGGTTGGGCTCGGGGGCTCTCCTCTTGAGGGCCTCAGACCTGGCCAACATCATGAGGGAGGCGTTCGGGCACCATCTGGAGGCGCGCTTCGACGTGCATTTCCGCAAGAGGAATGCAGGGCACGAGGCGCCAGGCGCTCAGGAGTTCATCACCAAGGCGACCGAGGAGCTTCAGGAAGCGAGGCCCATGCGAGGCAAGCGTCGCCCCGTTCCACCCGGCGCAGCTCCCTCCCCTGACGAGGATAGTGAGCTGCGTGTTTGCGTCAACATCCCAGGGCTTAATAGAGCCGCGTCTCAGGAGCTCTTCTGGCCATCCCGCGTCGGCCGGTGTGAGGGCCCCCCACACAGCTACGTTCACATGCCTTTCGGCTTGCCAAACACGGTGGCATCGCACCAGCGCCGCATGCGGGCCGTCCTGGAGGCTCATGAGGTCAGGCGCAAGGTGCTCCAAACAGAGGAGGTGATGGACCCTCGCGAGCCCCCCGGGCCTTCGAAGCCTCATGAGGTTCAAGAGCCGGATGCCTCGTGAGGAGCGACTTCTGTGGCTCGCGTCTTCAGCTACTCCAACACTTCTTCAGCGATGGTGCCAGGCGACCTTTTTTGGTTTGTTCAGTTGGGGCGCCCTCGGGCTGTATTATCCCCAAGCCATATGGGTCCGTCCCTGCGGCGTGTATCGTTTTGCGCATATTTCAGAACTGGCCTTACCCTCTCATGAGTTGCTTTATGTTTATCATTTGCCTGTCCGGTGCTTCACCACCATGAACATCATACGCCCTCACAAACCCGCCCACGACCACCTCATGATTAAGGACTTGCACGGCGTCTATGCTCGGGTCCGTCCCTGCAGCGTCGCTAAATCAAAGTGGCTGAGCTCTATCTCGCGGGCCAGCTCCCGTGCACGTCACCTCCCATGGTCCTTGGTGCCTTGTTCTCGCATGAGCTAATCAAGAGTGGATGAGTTAGAACACACGACCCGGTGCCACGCCGTCGTGGGAGCCGCCTGCCGGTTATCTTTCTTTAGGATTTTTGCATGAGAAGACTGGGCACGGCATCTGTGCTCGGGTCCGTCCCTGTAGTGTCGACAAACCCAACGACTGAGGTCTCTCTGGCGGGCCGGCCCCGTTCACGTCACCTCCTGGGGTCGTTGGTGTTTGGCCTTCTCATGCGATATCCTCCAGAGATTCACTCGGCGCAGGCTACCTGATCATCTCGCAGGACCCTCGCAAATATCCCAAACTAAAATCCAGGTGCAACCCGCCTTGAGGTAGGGCCTCGTGAGTCCCGCGCTGGCTCACGAGTGCCCACACACACCTCCTCTAGTCCTGCCATGCAAGCCACATGTCAGGACGGGGCTGTACACGCCCCGGAGTCTCCCCTCAGAGGGAGCTCCCACCCACGCACCAATGGAAGCCCCATGCTCCATGCTGGCGAATGACACGATCGAGGAGCGGCTATGCCCATGCAAGAGCGGAAGCACCATGCTCCGCGCTGGTGAATAAACAACTGAGGGCACCCCAGTGGTCGCAGTAACCTCAGGAGAGCCGCCAGGCTCGCTGCTCGGCCTCACCGCACCCTCTTCCCCTCAGAAGGGTCGCGCAAGGGGGCTGGGCACGGGGGCTACACTCAGCTCACGCCTGGCGTATGCCACCTCACCAAGTCCCTCGGACCTGGTCTTCTCACGTCCCTCCCGAGCGAAAGCCCGGCGAGGAAAGGTATGGAGAGTTGTTCGTACGTCAAGGGGGACCCCTGAGCATCGCGACTCAGGGGCCTCACTGGTCACATAGCCCCTCACACCTTGGTCTCTTCCTGGTGATCCGAACGCCCCAACGGCGGCTGAGGTATGCGCAGGGCCGGGCCCTGCCGACGCAGAACGCCAAAATGACACTCGCGTCTCCCTCCTGAGGGCTGTTCGTACATCAAGGGGGACCCCTGAGCATCGCGACTCAGGGGACTCACTGGTCACGTAGCCCCTCACCCCTTGGTCTCGTCCTGATGATCCGGACACCCCAACGGCGGTTGAGGTATGTGCGGGGCCGGGCCCTGCCGATGCAGAACACTAAAGTAAACAGGAAGGAAATCATGAAATCCAAGCAAATTATTACAAAGCATATTATCTCTTAAAACTCAAAGCAGAAGTTCTCATGCCTCCACGAGGCATGGTAAATGTCCCAGGGTTAAAACAGGAGGAAGCGCCGCTTTTGAACCTCTTCTTTAGCCTTGGACACTGCCGTCACTTGCCTGGGGGGGCCCGTCGTCGACAACGTCGCCGCCATCCTCGCCATTGGCCCCGGTCGTGGGGTCGACGCAGAGGAACTTCTGCAGTAGGGCCTCCACTAGCTTCCCCACCGCCTCGGCGGCAGCATCGTGGAGCTTAGGGGCCACAGGTTCGAGTAGCGTGCCAAGGTCGAAGCTTGGGTCCCAAAGGTAGAGGTGGCTGAAGACACGCGTCGCAGCCGCGGTAAAAAGCGCGCGAGTCTCCCCCTCCACCATGGTGCCCACTCCGGCGATGATGCCCTCGAGCACCGTGGCAAGCTTGGGGAGCAACTCGGCGGGGCCCTCCTCCGGAGTCGCCAGCGGCTCCTCGTACCCTTACCCATAAAGGGTCTGCAGCGACGTGCGGGACCTTAGCTCGAGGGAGGTGAAGGCGTCGCACCCCGTGGCGGCCGCCTTCTCAACTGCGGCAAGGGACTTCTCCCTGGCCTCCAGCCGGGCTTTCTCCTCGGAGACAAGCTTGGTGTGGGATGCGTGGGCCGTCTCCGTCTCTTCTTTCAGCTTGCCCAGGCGGCTCCGCTCTGCGGCCTGTTCCTGGGCTGCCTGCTCCAGCTCGACGTCTCGGTCGGTGAGCGCAGCTTCCTGGGCCTTGAGCTTCTCCTCCTACTCCTCAAGCTGACGGGTGCGAGCGGCCTGCTCATCACGGAGGGCCTTCAGCTCAGTCTCCACCGTGCGGCAGCGCTCCTTGGCAGACGCTGCGTCGGTCAGTGCTGCATCACGAGCTGTTGTGGCCTCGACGACCTCCTTCCTGCCCTCTGCGACGACAGCCTTGGCCTGGCCCCAGGCCGCCCTGACGGACGAGTCGGCCTAGAGCCACCCCGAGATCAGCCCCAGACGCCCCGTCACCACACGCCGATCGGCGCCCTGAAGGTCAGTCCGGAGCTGGTCTAGCGCGGCGAAGGCCTCCTCCAAAGCGCCGGGCATGGCAGAGGAGCCATGGTCCGCCAGCGTGAGGACTTGGGGAGGAGTTGGCACCGGCACCTGGACTGGCGCCGTTACAGCAGCATGGGCGGCAGGGGGCTCCGGAGCCCCCGAACCCCCCGCGGGTGCGCCGGAGACGGGCGCTCTCGGAGTCTGCTTGGACGCGGAGGCGGTCCCCTCCTGAGGCTTGGCCACCGGGCTTCGAGGGGCTCGCTCCGTAGCGAGTGAACGCGAGGCGGCCTCTTTCGCACGTGTCGGGGTCGCCGCGGCCACGGCAGGTCGCGTGGCCTCGGAGGCCCTGACCTCCTCCTTCTTCCTCTTCACCACCGGCTTCAGCCTGGCCACCAGGAGGAGAATATCGTGAGCGCGGCATCAAGGATGGAAAGCAAAAACAAGGTAAGGTACTTACTCATCATCAGCGACGTACGCCCTCTTCTTGGCTAGGAGCGCGGCGCCCTCGGGCTTCTTGAGCACGGGCTTCGCCGCGCCCTTAGGATTGGCCGGGCGCATGACGGCTGGCTCTGGAACGGCAGCGACGGGTGACAAGGCAGGGGCGTCGTCCCGGGGCGGCGACACCGCCTCGCCCTTCTTCGGGGTCCCTCACTTCAGCCTCCACAGAGGGGTGCCCCCGAACCTCGTGACAACCCCAATGGAGCGCGGGGACCCCTCAACCAACTGCTCGCCGGCGTCATCATCGTCTGAGAGATCGTGGAGGAGCTCGCTCTGCAATGGAGAAGAAGTCTCCCCCACCTCCTCCATGGTCGCCTCCGAGTCCTCCTCCCCCTCCTCCTCGGAGCTCTCGCCGGAGGAGGGGAGTTAGGGAGCTTGGGCGGCACAAGCCCGAGCTCGTTGAAGACAGGCATGGCATCGGCCACCTCCGCCCCGTTGTCGCGGCGATACAGTGGGAGATAGGCCTCCGGGAGGCCGCCCGGGTCCTTCTCAAGCAAGGTGCGCACGGCCTTGTTTAGCTCGTCGTCCATCAAGCTTTTCGGGCACAGCCGGAGGTCGTCTTCTGCGCCTTTGAGGTTCCACAAGGGGCGCAAGTGCGCCTGGAGTGGGGCCAGGCGCTGTGTCAGGAATTCCTTAACAAGCATGGCCCCCGTCAGCTTCTCAGCCTCCAGATCCACTGTCATCTTCTTCAGGACCGGTGCCGCCCGGGGGTCGGTGAGCTCTCGTGAGCCCACCGGTCCAGCTTCACCGGCATCGCGGTCGGCAGCTCCAGCCGAGCATGGAGGCGCTTGGCGTCCATGAAGATCCACTTGCGCCGGAAGTCCTCCACCTTCTTCCCGGCCCTCAAGAGCGTGTTGCTGCCGTGGGATGCAACAAGGCAGACGCACCCGGAGCACTGGGTTGAGCTGCGCATCCGGAGGTAGAAGAAGTGGCGGAGCAGCGCGACGGAGGCCGCCACCCCCACGAACAACTCGCAGTAAAAGGCAAAGATCGACAGGAGGAGGATGGAGTTGGGATGGAGGTGAAGGGCGTGGATCTGATAATGGTCAAGGACGGCAAAGAAGAAACTAGAGAAAGGAGGGATGAGCCCCGCAAAGACGCTGTGAAGGAAGAATGGGTAGAAGGTCCTCGCCAAGCTGTCCTGCTTGGTGCAGCCGCCCCGAAGCGCCGTCTCCCTCCCCTCATTGTCATTACTCGTCGTTAGAGGGAGCACGGCGGCGAGGTGCTTCCCCTCGGTGATGGTGGACACGCTGAGGGCCAGCTCGGGCGAAGAGGTTGAACACGTGGAAGGAGCGGCGGGTTTCTCCTTGGTGGCCATCAGTGGAGAGTTCGGGGGAAAGGTTCGACAGATCTGGAGGCGCTATCAGCAGGGAGAAAAGGGGATCTGGAGCAAGACAAAGGGAAGACAATGAAGGCTCAGCAGCAAGCGCCAGTCTTTTTGTCAGCCCGGGACGGTTGCCGAGGCTGCGTGGGGAAGTGGAGACGCACACGTCCCATCAAGCGCCACGCGTCGACTCTGTCCACAGGTGATTGGGGCCCGCGGAGCTTCACCCTTGCCCTTTGGCTTCACCTCGAAGCCAAGTTCGAGCGTGCCTTGAGCCCGGGGGCTACTGTCGGCGTCCTGGGAACTAGGGTACCCAGAATTGCCTGCCTGCGGCCCACGGTGTGGCTCCATCAACAGCCTGGTACGGCCCGTCTTCAGCAAGACCCTCGAGAGGGGCCCTCGCGAGGCAGACGACGCCAAGACCTCCAAAGGGAGCGGCCTCCCTAGGCTGGCTCCTGAGGAGCGTAGATTTCTATGCAGGCACTCACCTCATGAGCTTAAGGTGACGCAAGCCATGACGACCAAGGCCAGGCGGGCACCAGCGGGCGCAGTGCAGCAGGTTTCCTCTAGTGGTGCTAAGGAAGCGAGCGCAGGCGCGGAGTCCCGAGGAATCAGCCAAAGGTCTCCATTCCCGTGCTATAAGACCAAGACCACCAGGACGGTAGGACGGAGGTCATCGCCGAGCCCACCACGACGTCATGACCAGAAGCTTTGCAGGCGAAGACCACCTTTCATTAGGATAAGATGTACTATTTGTCTCCCTTCAAACTTGGCCGTTGTGGGATCCCTTCCCGCCTCCATTTTGGGGGAAGAGGACCAAGGCCACTATAAATATAGCTTAGCCACCACCATAGAAGGGGATCGGATCATCCGAACCTCCACTAGCTCTCACCAACACAAGAACAGACCCCCTAAGGTAGTTCTTCCCTTGTACTAGTTCATCCTCAGCCCACCGCGAGGCCAATCCACCCCAAAGCAGGAGTAGGGTATTACACTGCAAGGTGGCCCTAACCTAGGTAAACTACCGTGTCCCTTTCACTTCCAGTTCATCGAGCTAGGCCGTGAGATTGACGGGTTGGCCGACTGGGGAGATCGAGTTCTTCGCACGCACCCTAGAGTTCAAATCTTTCTTGGGTCTGCGAAGCCCCAAATCCGACAATTACAAGCACAAGTGTTCTGCAAATTCAAACAGAAGTCTTACGCCTCCACGAGGCACGGTAAATATTGCAGGAATAAAACTAGGAAGAAGCGCCAACACCGCCTTGGCCATCACCGCCGCTTGTCCTGGTCGCCGGGAGCCCGTCGTCGACATCGCTGCCGCCATGCTCACCACGACTAGCCTCCGTCGCTGGGGCCTCGTGATCGGGGACGCAGAGGAACTTCTTTAGCAGGGCGTCTACCTGATCCTTCATGGCCTCCATGGCGGCGGCGCGGGACTCAGGAGCCACCGGGTGGATCAGCGCACCGAGGTTGAAGCCTGGGTCCTGGAGGTAGAGATGGCTGAAGACGCGCATTGCAGCCGCGGTGAAGAGCGAGTTGCACTCCTCCAAGAAGGAGTCCACTTCAGCGGCGGCACCCTTAAGCGCGTCGGCAAGCTTGGGGAAGAGCCCTGCAAGGCCATCTTCAAGGATCGTCAACGGCTCTTCGTACCCTCCCCCGTGGATTGAGCGCAGTGCCTCGCCAGATCTGAGCTCAAGGGAGAGGAAGGCCTCATGTCCTACGGCCGCTTTCTTCTCGGCGGCAGCAAGCACCTTCTCCCTGGCCTCCAGCCGGGCTGTTGCCTCGGAGATGTGCTGAGCATGGGAAGCTTGGGCCTTGTCCACCTCCTCCTTTAGCTTGGCCAGGCGGTCCCGCTCCACGGCTTGGTCGGTGGTCGCCTGTGCCAGCTTGGCATCGCGATCGACAGACTTCGCTTCACGGGCCCTTAGGTCCTCTTCCCGTTGCTGAAGCCGTTGGGCGAGCGAGGCCTGCTCCTCCTGGAGGGCCTTCAGCTTGGCCTCCACTTCAGCGCGGCACTCCCTCACGGACGCAGCGTTGGCCAACACTGTGTCATGAGCCTTCTTGGCTTCGGTGATCTCCTTCCTGCCTTCGACGGCAGCGGCCTCGGCCCGACCCCAGGCCGTTTTGACGGATGTGTCGGCCTGGAGCCACCCTGAGATAAGCCCGAGGCGCTCCCTCACGAGGCACCTATCGGCATCTTGGAGGTCGGCTTGGAGTGGACCGAGCGCGGCATAGGCTTCGTCCAGGGCACTTGGCCTGATGAGGGGGCCGCAGTCCACCAGCGCAAGGGCCTGGGGAGGAGGCAGCATCGGCGTGTCAGCTAGCACCATCGCCAGGGAGGCAGTAGCGAGGACAGCTTGGGGCACCGGAGGCTCCGAGCCCCCCTCAGGCATGACAGGGATGGACGGTCCCGTGGCCTGCTGGCCTGCGGGAGCAGGCTCCTCCCGAGGCTAAACCGCCACGCCCTGGAGGGCCTGCTCCGTAGCGAGAGGACGAGAGGCGGCCTCTTCCGCCTATGCCGGAGTCGCTACGGCTGCGGTGAGAGGTGGCGCTTCTGGAGTCCCGGCTCCTTCCTTCCTCTTCTTCACCGCGACGCCCATCTTGGTCATCAGGAGTGGAGTGTTGTGGGCACGATGCTAATGAGCGCGAAACAAAAAGCAAGGTAAGGTACTTACTCATCGGGGTCGATGTACGCCCTCTTCCTGGCCGGGGCTGGGGCACCTCCGCTCTTCCTGGGCGTGGCCTTTGTCGTGCTTGGGGGGTTGGCGGGGCGCTCTTCGGCCGGCCTCGGTGTGGCGCCAACGCTTGGTGAGGCGGAGGCATCACCCTGAGGAGGGGGTGCCGCCCCGCTCTTCTTTGGGGTTGCCTGGCCTAACCTTTGCAGGGCCCGGGGAGTGGCCCCGGAACTCGTAGGGACCCCGGCGGAGCATGGGGATTCCGCGGCCGGGGGCTCATCGGCATCGTCGTCGTCTGCAAGGCTGTGGAGGAGCTCGCTCTGAGACGGGGGAGAGATCTCTACCACGTCGTCCTCGGTCGCCTCTGAGTCCTCCTCGCGCTCTTCGCCGACACTGGTGCCGGAGGACACTGGCACTGGAGAGTTGAGGCACTCAGGCGATGCGAGCCCCAACTCATTGAAGGCAGGCATGGTGGTGACCAACTCCTCCCTATCGGCGCGGCGGTATAGCGGAGTGTAGGCTTCCGAAAGGTCACCTGGCTCGCCCTTGAGCAGGGTGGTGTTCATGGCCTTGTCCACCCCCTCGCCCGTCAAGCTCCCTGAGCACAGCCTGATGTCGTCCGGCATGCCTTGGAACTCCCACATGGGGCGCGTGTGCGATTGTAGCGGAGCAAGACGCTGCGCCAGGAACTCCTTCACGAGCATGCCCCCCGTTAGCGCCCTGGCATCCATGTCTGAGGTCATCTTCCTTAGGACAGGCGCCGCCCGGGGGTCAGAGAACTTCTCGTGGCTCCACCTCTCGAGTCGTTCGGGCAGCGCGGTCGGCAGCTCCAGCCGCTCGTTGAGGCCCTTGGTGTCCATGAAGACCCAGCGGCACCAGAAGCTTTCCACCTTCTTCCCGGCCCTCATGAGCATGTTGTTCTTGTGGACCATGACGAAGGACACGCAGCCAGAGCGCTGGGTCAGATCATGTAGCCGCAGGGAGAAGAAATGCCGGAGAAGTGGCACGGAGGGCCTCACGCCCACGAATGCCTCATAGTAGAAGGCAAAGATGGATAGGAGGAGGATTGAGTTGGGTTGAAAATGCAGGGCATGGATCTGGTAATGGTCGAGGATGGTGGTGAAGAACTCGGAGAGAGGGGGGACGAGCCCCGCGAAGATGCTGTGGAGGAACAAGGGGTAAACCGTCCGAGCCAAAGTCCGCTGCTCGGCGGAGCCGGCCAGGACCATGGTCTCCTTCCACTCGTTCTCATCGCTCGCCATGTACGGGAGCACGGCGGCGAGGTGCCCCTCCTCAGTGATGGAGGACACGTTGAGTGCCGGCGCAGGAGAAGGAGGAGAGCTTGCGGCTTGCACCGCGGGCTTCGACTTCTTGGGGTCCATCTGTGAGGTCGCTGGCGTCGGAGTTGGAGAAGGAAAATGGGAAGCTGAGCTCGATTGGATCTAGAGAGGTCCTTGGAGGAGGAAAGGGGATCTAAAGCAAGGTGAGGAGGAGTAATGATGGCCTGGCGATGTGAGCCAGCCTTTTGTCAGTCCGGAAAGTTGCTGAGGTGATGTGGGGAAGCAGAGACGCCCACGTCCCGTCGAGCGCCACGTGTCGGTCTGGCCCGCGGTGCTTCGCCCTTATCCTTTGGCTTCGCCTCGAAGCCAAGCCCGAGCGCGCCTTGGGCCCGAGGGCTACTGTCGGTGTTTTGGGAACCAGGGTACCCAGACTTGCCTACCTGCAGCCCATGGCGTGGCTCCTTCGATGGCCTGGTACGGCCCATCTACAATACCACCAAGACAAGACCCTCGCGAAGGCCCCCTGGCCTCGCGGGGCGGATGACACCAAGACCTTCGGAGGGAGCGGCCTCCCCAGGCTGCCTCCCGAGGAGCGGAGTTTTCTATGCAGGTACCCAGCCTCATGAGGCTGCCATGACGCAAGCCATGACGACCAAGGCAGGCGGGCACCAGCGGGCGCAGAGGAGGCAGTTTCCTCTTTGGTTCTAAGGAGGCAAGGACAGGCGTGGGTTCCTGAGGAATCTACCAAAGGTTTCCATTCCGGTGCTACAAGACCAAGACCACGCTCGGCAGGACGGATGTCATCGCCGAGCCCACCGTTGCATCACGACCAGAAGCTCTGCAGGAGAAGACCACCTTTTGTTAGGATAAGACGTACTACTTGTACCCTTTCAAATTGGCCGTTGTGGGATCCCTTCCCGCCTAAGTTTCGAGGGAAGAGGACCAAGGCCACTATAAATATAGGTTAGCCACCACCATAGAAGGGGTGGACTCATTCTCACCCCCGGGCCCTCACGAGGTTGTTCATCCTCTGTACTTGTTCATCCTCAGCCCCTCGTGAGGCCAATCCACCATAAAGCAGGAGTAGGGTTTTACATCGCAAAGTGGCCCAAACCTGGGTAAACTGCCGTGTTCATCTTCTTCCCCGCTCAACGAGTCCGGCTAGGCTAGGCTGTGGGGCAACGAGTTGGTAGGCTTGAGGGGTTGAGTTCTTCGCACACGCCCCAGAGTTTGAACCTTCTTGGGTTTGCGGAGCCCTGAATCGGACAGAACCTACCAGTTGAAATTATGTGTGATGCTAGTGATTATGCTGTTGGTGCTGCTCTAGGACTGATAAGAAATTGAATGTCATCCATTATGCTAGTAAAGCTATAGAGAGTGCTCAAAGGAATTATGCTACTACTGAGAAATAATTTTTAGCAGTTGTGTTTGCATGTGGTAAATTCAGATCTTATATAGTTGATTTGAAAGTAACTGTTCACACCGACCATGCTGCTATTAAATATCTTATGGAAAAGAAAGATGCTAAACCTATGTTGATTAAATTTAGCATCTTTCTTTGATTTGCATATTATTGATAGAAAGGGAGCTGAGAATCCCGTAGCTGATAATGAAAAATGTTCTTGATGACCCACTGCCTATTGATGATAGTTTTCTTGATGAACAATTAGTTGTCATATAGTACTCCTTGGTATGCAGACTATGCTAATTACATTGTTGCCAAATATATACCACCTAGTTTCACATACCAACAAAAGAAAAAGTTCTTCTTTGATTTAAGACATTACTTTTGGGATGACCCACACCTATATAAAGAGGGAGTATACGGTATTATTAGACGTTGTGTACCTGAGCATGAGCTGGAAAAAATCCTACGGAAGTGTCATCCCGAGGCATACGGAGGACACCATGCTGGAGATAGAACCGCACATAAGGTATTACAATCTGGTTTTTATTGGCCTACTCTTTTCAATGATGCACATAAGTTTGTCCTTTCTTGTGATGAAGGTCAAAGAATTGGTAATATTGGTAGACATCTGGAAATGCCTATGAATTATTCACTTGTTATTGAACCATTTGATGTTTGGGGATTTGATTATATGGGACCTTTTCCTTCTACTAACGGGTATACACATATTTTAGTTGCTTTTGATTATGTTACTAAGTGGGTAGAAGCTATCCCAACTATTAGTCTTAATGACAACACTTCCATTAAAATGCTTAAAGAAGTTATTTTCCCAAGGTTTGGGGTCCCTAGATATTTAATGACTGATGGTGGTTCACATTTTATTCATGGTGCTTTCCATAAACTTCTCGCTAAATATGATGTTAACCATAGAATTGCATCTCCTTATCATCCTCAGTCCAGTGGTCAAGTTGAATTGAGTAATAGAGAGGTCAAATTAACTTTGCAAAAGACTGTTAATAGATCTCGAAAGAATTGGTCTAATAAACTTGATGATGCACTTTGGGCTTATAGAACTGCTTAAAAGAATCATATGGGTATGTCTCCGTATAAAATGGTATATGGAAAAGCATGTCATTTACCTCTTGAGTTAGAACATAAAGCATATTGGGTAATTATAGAACTTAACTATGATTTCAGACTTGCTGGTGAGAAGGGGTTATTCTATATTAGCTCGTTAGATGAATGGAGAACCCAAGCTTATGAAAATGCCAAGTTGTTTAAAGAGAAGGTTAAAAGATGGCATGATAAAAGAATTCAAAAACAAGGATTCAAAGTAGGTGAGCATGTTCTGTTATACAACTCTCGTTTCAGATTCTTTGCAGGAAACCTTCTCTCCAAATGGGAAGGACAGTATATCATCGAAGAAGTTTATCGCTCTGGAGCTATCAAGATCAATAATGCTGAAGGCACTAATCCGAGAGTGGTCAATGGGCAAAGAATTAAACATTATATCTCACGTACACCTATTAATGTTGAAACTAACATTTTTTAAACTATGGCACCGGAGGAACATATAAGAGAGACCTTCCGGAGTACTCCAGAATCCTGAAAAAGAGTAGGTATGTGATACGGTAAGTAAACCGACTCCAAAAATTCCATAAATATAATTTATGTCCATTTTGGAATATTAGAAAAAATACAAAAATAAGAAACAGGCGAGGGGACCCACGAGGAGGTCACAAGGCACTAGGGCGCGGCCACCCCCTGGGTGCGCCCAGGTGCCTTGTGGGCCCCTCATGTGCCTTCCCGACTCCATTTTCTTCTGGAATACTTGTTTCGCAAGGAAAAAATTCTTTATATATACTCTCGGATGTTTTGACCATTGTATCGCAAGATTCTCCTCTGTTCTTGTTTCGGGTTGTTTTCTGGTAGATTTTCAAGGGCAGGCATCATGTCTTCTTCTTCCTCAAACAACATGGGAGACGATGCTTGGCTGCTGTAGATGAAACTTAGGAGAGAGAGAACCGAGGAGGTCACCATGGAATAATATGATGGAGACTCGCTTGAAGTCCACCCTCCAGCTTCGGAGAGGGGCACTCTGGCCGGCATCTCCACTACTCCAAACCCCCATGAAGCCATGAGGTTGATGAACTACCAAGGTAATCAAGAGGTGCAAGAAGGGCTTCCGCCTAGGAGGCCCTTACACAGGTTACATCAGAACAATTTTCATAACTTGGTTCATAATTATGGGGTTGAAAACACTCCTTGTATGCACATACCTTCCAATTGGGACATATTGTGTCCAAGAGAAAGTGATGCAGGAACGAACTCTTAGGGCCGGAGAATAAGCATATTATGGCCGAGGTGCAAAAGAATGTTGCGATGATCCGCCACGTGCTCCGGGAGATTCAGAGCTTGAGGGAGATCCTCAGGAACATTATGAAGGACAAGCCCACTACCTCATCACCATCATCACCAAATAAATAAACTTGAGTACACAGGTATGGGCACAACCCTAGGCTTGTGCCAAGCTTGGGGGAGGTGCCCCCATATCGTATCACCGTCACTTTTATTATTTTTACCTATCCTAGTTCGATCCTTAATTATTTCATGATTTAGAAGAATAAAAGTTTAGTATGATCTATTTTCGAGTGCTAGTTTTGTGATCTATCTATCTATGTAATCGAGTTGAGAGTTATATAATAAAGAGTAGTTTGAGTTTTGCTTCTTTACTTTCATGTTTCAATCTTAGCAATGAAAATAATAAAAAGTTCATATGCTAATCCCATGGGAAGTAATGACTTTACATAAAGAAAAGTATAAGTGCTAAATTTGTTGGAAGTTGACAAACATAGTATTGGTCAATGATGCAATTCATGAAAGATTAATAAGGGAAGAGAAGATTCACATATAAATATACTATCTTGCGCATCTTTTATGATTGTGAGCCCCCATTAAGTATTCTATGTCAATTTGTTGACGTTAGACAAGGAAGACAACATAATGAGTTATGTTTCCTTATATTCACATAGAAGCTATATTGTCATGGATCCTCAAACATGTGGTGCTTGCTCAATATCTTTTGCTAGCCAAAAATTTGCACTAAGTAGAGATACTACTAGTGCATCCAAAACCCTTAAACCCAGTTTCATGCCATGAGAGTCCACTATATCTACCTATGGATTAAATAAGATCCTTCAAGTAAGTTGTCATCGGTGCATAAAGCAATAAGAAAATTGCTCCAAAATATGTATGATCTTTTATTGTAAGGGAAAATAAGCTTTGTACGATCTTGTGATGGTAAAGAAATAAAAGCGACAGACTGCATAATAAAGGTTGCTATCACAAGGGGCAATATAAAGTGACGTTCCTTTACATTAAGAGCTTTCACATCCCAAAATAAAAAGCGCATGACAACCTCTGCTTCCCTCTACGAAGGGCCTATCTTTTACTTTTATGTATTTACTTTTCACGCAAGAGTCAATAGCGTTCTTCTCTATTCCTTTTTCATTTTTTCTCTTTGCAAACATCATGTGTTGGGGAAGATCTAGGCATATATATTCTGTTGGATATGGGTAATCATGAGTTATTATTGTTGACATTACCCTTTAGGTAAATGAGTTGGGAGGCGAAACTATAAGCCCCTATCTTTCTATGTGTCTGACTGAAACTTTTGCTCCATATATATGTCATGAGTGTCAGCAACCATAGAAGATTAAATGATAGTTGAGTATGTGGACTTGCTAAAAAAAGCTCTTACATGAGACCCTTCCTAAGAACATGACGAATTATAATTGCTTTGTTGACTGAGAACATAGTTAGTTAGTTTTCAAGAAAGTTTATGCTTTATACTTCGTTATTATGATGAATTTTTACTTGATCATGAGAAGTTTTATGATAATACATATATATTGCTGCTATGATAATGATCATGATGCTACTATGTCTGTATTTGATTTTTATCGACACCTCTCTCTCTAAACATGTGGCCATGATTTTTGATATCGGTTTTCGCTTGAGGACAAGCGATGTCTAAGCTTGGGGGAGTTGATACGTCCATTTTGCATCATGTTTTCCTACTGTTATTTATAATGTTTTTGATCATTATAACACTTTGTGATGCAATTCTAATGCCTTTTATCTCTTAATTTGCAAGATTTACATGAAGAGGGAGATTACCGGCAGCTAGAATTCTGGACCTAAAAAAGCTATGTTACACATACCTATTCTGCACAACTCCAAATGAGCCAAAATTTCATTGAGAAATTTTATGGAATATATAAAAAATACTAGAGCAAAGAAGTACCAGAGGGGAATCACCAGCTGCCCACCAGGCAATTGGGCGCGGCCACCCTCTGGGCGCACCCAAGTACCTTGTGGGGCCATTGGCAGGCCTCCGGCCCCCATCTTCTGATATGTGAGGGGTTTTGACCTAAAAAAGATAAGGAGAGGACTTTAGGGACGAAGCACCGCCGTCTCGAGGCAGAACCTAGGTAGGAGCAGTTTTGCTCTCCGGCGGAGTGATTCCACCGGGGAAACTTCCCTCAGGGAGGGGGCAATCAAAGCCATTGACATCACCAACAACCCTCTCATCTTGGGAGGATCAATCTTCATTAACATCTTCACTAGCACCATCTCATCTCAAACCCTAGTTCATCTCTTGTAATCAATCTTTTTCTCAAAACCTCAAATTGGTACATGTGGGTTACTAGTAGTATTGATTACATCTTGTAGTTGATGCTAGTTGGTTTATTTGGTGGAAGATTACATTTTCACATCCTTGATGCTATTCAATACCCCTCTGATCTTGAACATGAATATGATTTGTGAGTAGTTACTTTTGATCTTGAGGACATGGGTGAAGTCTTGTTATAAGTAATCATGTGAATTTGGTATTCGTTCGATATTTTGATGATATGTATGCTGTTGCTCCCTTTAGTGGTGTCATGTGAATGTCGACTACATGACACTTCACCATACTTGGGCCTAAGGGAAGGCATTGTGGAGTAATAAGTAGATGATGGGTTGCTAGAGTGCCAGAAGCTTAAACCCTACTTTATGCGTTATTCTCACTGGTACAACGAGGTGCTATACAAACGGTTTTTAACCCCTTTCGCGACGGCATTTGGAACCGTCGCCAAGTGAGTGTGGGCGATAGGGGGGTCCTTCACACACAACCCAGAAACCATCGGGGATAGGCCCTCCTGACACACACGCTCGGCAAAATGAGCTCGTGTGCGACGGGCGAGCGATCAAATACAGTTATACGCATAGTTGTGCTAAAAAAATACAATTATACATGCCAAATCGTTTCCGGTCGTAAGTACATCCCACACAGTTAGTCCCGGCTAAACATATCGTTCGTATGTACATTCCACACAGTCAATCCAAAGAATACGTTTCCGTTAGTATGTAGATCGCACACAGTTAATCCAAGAAGTACGTTTCCGTTCGTATATACATCCGACACAGTCACTCCAAGGAAAATGTTTCCATTCGCAGGTACATCACACACAATTTTCCCCATTAAATCGTTTGTGATACCATTGCCATTGCAGACGATATTAACAATTTTTTCGTTTGCGTTATTGAATGCATCACACACGGTGCGTAGAAGAAACTGTGTGGCATAGGCTGTCCATCACACACACTTTTTATGTGGTAAACATTTGCGCAAGGTAGCCTAGCACAAACAGTTTTTAAGAGGATGTCGTGTGTGATTGTTCATTGATCCAACACGTTTTATTCCTAGAAACTGTGTGCGTTGTCTGAGGTCATCGCCCATGGTGTTTTCTCAATAACCGTTTGCAATAGAAAAACCCAATTAGCAGGCTAACTAGCCATTAGCAAGCTAATTGGCCTATTATTAATAATCCATTTATTAATCTAATTGACATTTCATATTAAGCACACAATATATTTCATTTTCATATTAAGGAAGCAGGATTTCATAATTGAAATACATCAGAGTACAACATCATATAGCTTCAGCACTCAGCTACCCCATTACACAACCGCACCAGCACCAAGTTTCACATGCAACATCTATAACCTTTGGAAATTAGCATCATAGACGGTACATAGATAGATGAATCTCATCTGGAAAACTGCTGAAGCGGAAGGCAAATATTGAGCCTTCATTGATGTTGAAGGTCCTTGCAACTTTAGGCCAGTGCCTATGGATGATTGATCGTCCATCCTTCGTCCTCTTCAGGAACACTTCAATATTGAACCATGGGTGTTGTATGAATACCTTCCTCGCCTCCTGACCATACAGGTGGTTTGAGAGGTAATCATCAGTGAACTGCTTTAGAAAGGCCTGAAAACAAGGACGTGCATAAATATCTTCTCTATATTGGAAATGAGGCAAAGGAATAAAAAAGCCAATGTATAATAGTTAGTACCATCCTGTAGTGAACTGATGCCTTCTTCATTGTGCAGACAAAGATCTTGTTGTTTTTTGTCGCTAATTTCTTTATCCTAACAATCTTTTTGAGTTTCTTGGCTTGACTGATATTCATGGACAACTCATTTCCCCATATGCAAAAAGGGTCGAACAATGGGTCAAAACCTCTGACAGCAGGACCTACATGTGCAAGACCAAATTGTTAAAAACCTAAATATTAGAATGGTTCCTGTAATTGCACAATAATGTGCTATTAGCCAAAGAACCATGCATGTGCAAACCTCGATTGTAAACCTCAGTGCTTCCCATTGTTTCCCTGCAACACATATAAGGTAGTTAGTGATCAGGTTAAGTGAGGGTTCGCATACTATCAGTAAAATATGTTGATGAAAAATAAGCACATTGCAGATTCATCAGATTAATTCAAGCCAACTAGAAAACCCATTTATCCAAACCAAGCATGATTAAGAACTAGGAAATATAGAAATTGTATATGTTTCTCATGTATTAAGTGCAGCCAAATTCGATTTATTCCTCACATGCACAACAATACAAAATTCTACCCACGACAATTGGACATCGCATTGCAGAAATGAATCAAGCAGTTAACTAAACACCACAACAAATGAACCAAACATTAACTGAGCACCACATTGCACAATATAACATACTCCTAATAGAAGATCAGACAGTTAACCAAACCAAGCATGCTTAACAACTTGGAAATATAGCAATTGTATTTGTTTCTCATGTATTTAGTACAACCAAATTTGATTTATTTCTCACATGGTATACAATAACAGAATGCACCCACAACAATTGAACATCACATTGCAGAATTGAACCAAACAGTTGATTAAACACCACAACAAATGAACCAAACGTTAACTGAGCACCATATTGCACAATATATAACATACTAGAAGATTAGACAGTTAACCAAACCAAGCATGCTTGACAACTTGAAAATATAGCAATTGTATTTGTTTCTCATGTATTTTGTATAGATAAATTTGATTTATTTCTCACATGGAAGACAATACAAAATTGCACCCTGAAGAATTGAGCATCACATTTGCAGAATTGAACCAAACAGTTAACTGAACACAACAACTAATTAACCAAATAGTTAATAAGTGAGCACCACATTGCATGACATATAGAACATATACACTAGAGCAACAGATTGCATGGTAAAAGTAGATAAGACAATTCACTAGAATTTTTTAAGGAAAGGCAAGCGCATCACATGCAACGGGTAAACTGAGCATGCTTAACCGGCATAGCTAGCAAACTGAACATAGGTCCTTATAGTGAGCTAATAAGACAAGCTACTCCTCATCGTCGGAGATATCGATGATGATTGGCTCCTTGGACATGGAAGAGGGCGAGGCCTCCACATCGTGGGTGCCCTCGTCATAGTGGTGAGTTGCCTGAGCCGCTCCGGGCACCAACCTGCTGGCTCTCGAGTTGAGGTAAGCACGGGCACGCTGAGAAAATATCTCGTAGTCTTCGTCGAAGGCACCGATGGTGGCCTCTAGAAAACGCCATGAACTATCGTTTAAAGCAGACAACCGTGTCGCAGCGTCGGTGCGCGAGGTGTCGACGGTGGCCTCGACAGCGAGGTGCTCCTCCAAGTTCTGGGGGTCGGCACGAATGGCAGCCATCGCGACCTCATCCACGCGTGCGGCTGTGATTTGCTTCTCTACTGCCAAATGCTCCTTGAGCTCCTGGCTATACTGCGTGCACCATGGCTTAGGGCAGCGCTTATTTGGGGGAGGGGTCGGTGAGTTGGGTGGAAGGTGTCACGTCGGCGGTCGGGGCATGTGGGATGTGGAAGGAGGAGGATGGGGGTCGGGTGTGGATTACCTGCCTGGATCGACGAGGCCAAGCATCATGAAGGAGGGTCACCGGCGAGGAGGCTGCGCTGCAAGCAAGGAGTGAAGGTTTCAACTTGGAAAGGAAGGCGGAAACAGGGGAAATGTGGCTTTTGGTAAGAGGGAGGGGGCGGGGAGGTAGATATTTCCGCGAAAGCCGAAAATTTTGGATCGGTGCAGTGAAAAAACTGGCACGCAAAGTGTCATCAGACACAGTCCCTTATTCAGCACTGTGTACGATATGTGAATATCACAAATGATTCATATAGCTTAACCCGTGTGTGATGAGTTTAAACGTGCAAATTTTGGTTCGAATTTCCCTGGTTACAGTGGTCATCCACGTCATTGCATAATTTGGGTACACAAAGAAGACTACAGCACACCCACACTTCTTAATCGAGCAAGTTCATCAATTAAACAGAGTTAGCTGACCTAAACATTACTCTAACAAATTAAAGATCGGCGCTCTTAATTAAACAAAACAAAGAGTACTACTACGGCTGGTGCTCGTCGATCTCCGCCGCCTCCTCCATCTCCAGCTCGCAGCCGACGATCTCCCGGGGAAGGGGCTCCATGGCATCCATCACACCATACTCGGCAAGCATCTCGCCATCCGCGTCTGCCATCTCTTTGGAAAAGGCCACCACGAGCTGGGCGTGGGCGGCCGCGATCTGGGCTTGGACGGGCTCCGTCGTGGCAAGGTATGCCGCGGAGGAACGGACGGCTGCTCGAACGCTCTCGGCGATTGCCAACTCTTCGGCCGTGGGTTGCCGACCATTGTCGGAGAAGCTTCGTTCAATTTGTGCAGTGACCGCCATGAGCTGGGTGTGGGCGGCCTCGACATGGTCGTGGGAGGCATCCATCAGGGCTAAGGCCGCCGCTACGGAACGGGCAGCTATTGTGCCGCTCTTGCCAGTTGCTATCCCCGAAGCAGATGTTGCTGCCGCCACCTGAGAAGCAACAGCGGCCGTTTGGGCTGCCTTGGCCGCCTGGTCGCAGATTGCGGCGCGCTCATGCAGCTTGTTAGCACGCGCATGACAGCTGCGGCCGCGCTCTCGCTGGAGTGGGCCGCCAAAGTTGCCCTCACGACGCGGGTCCACGTCCCCATCTTTCACCGGCGATGATTGAACAGTGAAATGATATTTGGGGAGCGAGCTAGTGTGCTTGACACACCGGCTGTGGACTGTAGCCAAAGCACCTTCTCGCATAAGCCATAGGCGTACTATACTCCGACCATGCCCCAAGATATTTTTTACTGCATCTCACACGGTTGGTGATAATAAACTGTGTCCGATCTACTTTATTTTTCTTCTTGATTTGAATTGCATAATGGGGTCACATCGGCAAAGGAGGGTGTTTGAATTGCTAGAACTTTTATCTGCAGTGAACATGCAACTATAGGTGTGTCATCAAAAAAATTGGAATTATTCAGGGTTCGTTTGGACATTTTTATACATTAACTTGGTTTTCTAGGCATTCTAGGTGCACAATTCAAAATTAAACTACATGCACATGCTCCGGTGCACCAAAATGGGTTGTAAAATCATATATGTGTCCATGGGTTGATGCTTATGTCTCATGCAAGAAATGGGGATGAATTTCAAACACCACGGCACCGTGACTCTCTGGCAAACATTGAGGTACTTGGTTTTGTAATTCTAGTAAATCCAAAAGTCATCTGAAATTCATGAACCTTGGCATGCTATCATGGAATGGCATCAACATGCTGGGGTAAAAAATATTGTCCCATTTGGGGCAGGTTATGGTATAAGCTTCTCACAAACCAGAGCTTCTCAGAAGAAGCCTCATGGTTCCGGTAGGGAAACGTGTCACCTTTGTGAAAAAAATGATATTCGTCGCATCTTCTTGCTTTTAATTTTTTTTTGGTGTTAACACAGAAAAACAGGAGTGTCATGTTAAATTTTGGAATTTTTCGGGGTTTGTTTGGACATTTTTATATGTTAAGTGAGTTTTATAGGCATTTATGTGCATAATTCAAAATTGAACTACATGCACATGCTCCAGTGCATAAAAACGGGTTGAAAAATCAAATGTGTGTCCTTGGTTGCAAGCTTAGGTCACATGCAAGAAATGAGAATGAATGTCAAACACCTTGACACTGTCGCTTGGCCGCTAACATTGAGATACATGGTTTTAAAATTCTAGTAAATCAAAAACTCGTGTGAAATTCATGAAACTTGACATGATATCATGGAACGACATCAACATGCCGTGGTAAAAATATTGTCCCATTTGGGGTAGGTTTGGGTATAAGCTTCTCGCAAACCAGAGCTTCTGACAACAAGCCTGATGGTTTCGGTAGGGAATGTTTCACCTTTGTGGACGAAATGATATCTGTTGCCTCTTCTTGCTTTCAAATTTTTTCTAGTGTCAACATAGAACAACAGGAGTGTTGTGTCAATTTCTGGGATTTTTCGGGGTTCGCTTGGACATTTCTATACATTAACTGAGTTTTCTATGCATTTATGTGCATAATTAAAATTTGAACTACATGCACATGCTCCAGTGCATATAAATGGGTTCAAAATTCAAATATGTGTCCTTGGATGCATGCTTAAGTCCCATGCAAGAAATGGGAATGAATGTCAAACACCTTGCCACTGTTGCTCGGCCACTAACATTGAGTTACATGGTTTTTAAATTCTAGTAAATCGAAAACGCGTCTAAAATTTATGAAACTTGACATGCTATCATGGAACGGTATCAACATGCCGTGATAAAAATATTGTCCCATTTGGGTCAGGTTGGGGTATAAGCTTCTCACAAACCAGAGCTTCTCACAACAAGCCTCATGGTTACGGTAGGGAACGTTTCACCTTTCTCGATGAAACGATATCCGTTGCCTCTTCTTGATTTCAAATTTTTTTCTACTGTCAACATAGAACAATAGGAGTGTTGTGTTAAATTTTGGATTTTTTTCGGGGTTCGTTTGGATATTTTTATACATTAACTGAGTTTTCTATGCATTTATCTGCATATTTCAAATTTGAACTACAGGCACATGCTCTAGTGCATATAAATTGGTTGAAAAATCAAATCTGTGTCCTTGGTTGCATGCTTAGGTCCCATGCAAGAAATGGGAATGAATGTCAAACACCTTGCCACCATCGCTCGGCTGCAAACATTGAGATACATGGTTTTCAAATTCAAGTAAATCCAAAACTCGTCTGAAATTCATGAAACTTGGCATGCTATCATGGAATGGCATCAACATGCCGTGGTAAAAAATTTGTCCCATTTCGGTCAGGTTGGGGTATAAGCTTCTCACAAACCAGAGCTTCTCACAACAAGCCTCATGGTTACGGTAGGGAACGTTTCACCTTTCTAGACGAAACGATATCCGCTGCCTCTTCTTGATTTCAATTTTTTTTCTAGTGTCAACATAGAACAACAGGAGTGTTGTGTTAAATTTTGGAATTTTTTGGGGTTCATTTGGACATTTTTATACATTAACTGAGTTTTCTATGCATTTATGTGCATAATTCAAATTTGAACCACAAGCACATGCTCCAGTGCATATAAATTGGTTGAAAAATCAAATTTATGTCCTTGGGTGCATGCTTAGGTCCCATGCAAGAAATGGGAATGAATGTCAAACACCTCACCACCGTCGCTCGTCCGCAAACATTGAGATACATGGTTTTCAAATTCTAGTAAATCCAAAACTCGTCTGAAATTCATGAAAATCGGCTTGCTATCAAGGAACGGCATCAACATGCTGTGGTAAAAAATTTGTCCCATTTGGGGCAGGTTTGGGTATAAGCTTCTCACATACCAGAGCTTCTGATAACAAGCCTCATGGTTCCGGTAGGGAATGTGCCTCCTTGGTGGATGAAACGATATTCATTGCCTCTTCCTGTTTTCAAATTTTTCCTAGTGGCAACATAGAGCAACAGAAGTGTCGCGTTCAAATTTGCAATTTCAGGGTTTGTTTGGACATTTTTTTATACATTAACTGAGTTGTCTAGGCATTTTATGTGCATAATTCAAATTTGAACTACATGCACATGCTCCAGTGCAGAAAAATGGGTTGACATATCAAATGTGTGTCCTTGGGTGCATGCTTAGGTCCCATGCAAGAAATGGGAATAAATTTCAAACACCAGGGCACTGTTGATTGCCGGCAAAACGTTGAGATACTTTGTTTTTAAATTATAGTAAATCCAAAAACTCGTCTGAAATTCATGAAACTTGGCATGCTATCATGGAATGGCACCCGACATGCTGTGGTATTTTTCGTGTCTATTTTGAGAGAAGGCGCACTCGAATAACAGCCAACAAAGGCATTTTGAAATAAATAGCTGCCACTTTAACATCTCAAATGTTCTGTATAATTTAAATCGTGTGAGTTCTGTTTACCATTCATGTGACGCCACGCGTCACTCTTTTAATGGCTAGGAGATGCCGTGTGGACAGCTGCTTGACTGAGCGGGAGGCGTGCGAGCGTAGGCTGACCGAGAGGCGTGCAAGCTGTCCTCTAATGCGCAGACTCATCGGGAAGCATGCGAGTTGTATGCCGCGTAGGCTCACTGGGAAGCGAGCCCTTTGACTTCCATGGCCGCCCACCTTGCTCGCATCCTCTCCATTAATGGCGCCCGAGCTACAGTTTAATACGAGCGGCCTTACTGTTCGCCTCCCATTCCCCTCCCGCAGACCTCCACCAACGCCATGGTGCAGAAGGATCATCTGCCACTAGTCTTCCAGTTTGATGAAGTCGACTCCGAGCCGGAGCAGATTGAAAATAAGGAGGAATGGGGCCTCATGGACATGGCCCTGAACGAGCTGGCCGCGGCGGTTGCTGCCCCCGCGCCCGCCCCAGCTCCCATCCCCGTGCCTGTGCCAGCAACCATCCCCGTAGCATTAACGGGGTGGTCGCTGAGCACTATCGCAGAGCTGGAAGCTGCGGGCGTCAGCGAGGTCTCCGCGGACCCGCGCGAGCTCGTGTACATGCCAGCGCCAGCACCCGTGCCCGTGCCCGTGCGCGCCCCTGCACTCACCGCGGCTTCGGTACCCGTGCGTTTGCCTGCACCCGCCGCGCTCGCGCCCATGCGCGCACCCCCCTCAGTGGCATGGGATGCCGCCGTCGACCGCTACCTCGCAGCGCCGCGAGTTGCCGTCCTCCCACGCCCCGCTAGTCGATCGCGCGACGGCATGATGTTTGATTTCCAAGTGAAGAACATTATGTGCTGCCTTGAAGACTTCAACAACGGCGTCCCGGAGGACGACAACGACAATGCCAGCGTGGCACGCCGCCTCTGCCGCCACCGGAATTAGTTTTTTTGGGTTTAATACTGTACCTCGATCATATGAATATAAATTCGCAGTGTGACTGAATGAAAGATATGGTTTGAACGAACTTGCGTTTTTCTCTCTGAATGTACAGACTTATCAAACGATTTTATTTAAAAAAAGTTCAATGTTTTTTAAATATAAAACACTCACCGCAAACGTTTTAGTTAGAACACCCGTATGCAAACTGACAGCTTCCCCAGAAAGCCAAGGGAAAATGTGCCGAGTAGGATTTGTGCAGCTCTTCATCGCAAATATTTTAGATAGAACACCCGTACGCAAAAGTGAGAGCTATGGTCTTCCCCAGTAAGCCAAGGGAAAACTCGCCGCGCAGGATTTGTGCATCTCTTCAATGCAAACGGTTCAGATTGAATACGATATGCAAAGCGAGACTTCGGCGCTAAGCCAAGAGAAAATCTGGCACCCAGGATTTGTACATCCCTTCAACGCAAAAGGTTTTTTTCGGATGACCCGTGTGCAACTACATACAGACAATTTGGTAAGATTTGCATCTGTCATATTGGGTATATAGCCATTTGTCAAACTGGAAAGATTGACATTTGTTGATCTAGTAACATTGCCCTTTGTCAACCTTGTAACACTGCCATTTGTCGAAATATGCAGCTAAAAGTCACTAGCACTACCTAATTTTTGCAACTAAAATTCAGTAATTAAGCATAGATTCCATTCATAGATTAAGCAGTCATTCTTTATACAAACAGTTCAACTCGACAGCTAAACCGACCAAACTTGTCCCCAATTGTTGCCAACCACGTACTGAAATAGCTAGTTCAACTATATATACTAGTTAATTTTAAGTACGTTGTACAGTTTCACCACATCTATAGTCAGCTGAACTGAACAAAATAGCCCCTAAATACTACTACTATGGAGGGGCTTTAAACTACTTCCGGCAGCCTCTCCTCTGCCGAGCACGCTCAGTAAGAGGCAAAGGAGGAGGAGTGATGGTGTCCTGGAGTAGGGGGTACTCACCACGTCGTCTCCCGACCAGGTGGATCGGGCCGAGGACCCCCATGGCGGTTCACTCATGGGCCACTTCGGGCATCCCATGCCACATACAAGGGAAACTCCACAAGACTTGGCACACAAGACGAGGACTCTCCTAAACCCTAGGCCTCCGGTGCATTATATAAACCGAGGTCAGGCTAGTCAATAGATCAGATAATATTCATTAGAACAATCTCGTGGTAGATACATGTACCCTGTACTACACCCATATCAATATAATTCGAAGCAGGACATAGGGTATTATCTCTTTGAGAGAGCCCGAACCTGGGTAAAATCATGTGTCCGTGTTACCATCGCTCCAAGACGCCTAGCTTAGGACCCCTACTTTGAGATATGCCGGATGTAGAACTGACATTGGTGCTTTCATTGAGAGCCTGCTGGGTGTTCGTCACGGATCGATGGGATGATCAGGTTCTATCTATTCAATTAAGATCTATTCCGCACAAATTGAATATCCCTTGTGAATTGGTACTGTCGGTTTGTATAAATTATTTTTACAGATCAGGATCACTAGAAATTGTTCTCGTAATGGCGTCTACTCGTATGGCAAAAATCCATCGAGCCATCGCTGTCACATCATCCACGGCTGAAGCCGATTCATCAAGCCAGTGCATTGGCACCAGGCGGCTGTGTTCGGCAGTCTGACCATGGCGAATCTCGAAGCAGTGCATGCGGAGACCTTCTTTCCGATGACCGCGCGTGCCTATACACAGCCGCATGCCCTGAGAGATCACGGGAGCCAACAACAGCCATGCTCAGGCAGCACAAATCAGGGAGATTCCCTCCTTTTCCTTTAATTTTTTTGAAGTTTCAAGGCTGCCACGATCAGGCCATTAATTCCTCTTAACACATACGTAGACAAGTACTAATGCATTAGTGCTAGTTTGTAGCGTGCACTATGGGGCCTGCTGCTACTTCTGCTACTTTGTCTACAGCTAGACCGGAGTCAAGAAAATTTCACGTCTGGTTGTCCGTCGGATCCGAGGTCTGCCATGGACCAGCAGCAGATGCAACTTGTGAGGATGTTCTACATGTGCACGTCATAGAAGATTCTAGCCGGCGGGCGTTCCGACCGAGGCGTTCCGGATGAGGCGCGCATAGCAGCAAATCAGATTCGCTGCATGTCAAATCAAGAAGAAAAAATACGCAATCCGGCGGGCGGCGTTGCAGGCGAGGACAATGCCGAGCTAGCCCTAATTCATGCAGAGCAATGTACATGGGCTGAATTTTGATCGCCCAATCAGGTGCTATTTTTTCAATTAAATTATCTTGCACCAGTTAAATTCTTTAAAGTTATTACTGCGGGCTTCGTACTACTTTGGTCGCAGTACTAGATTAAGATCAAGAAAAGATTTAGTGGTCGTGGCCGTGCCCGGAAATCGAGCTCCGTTACTATGAGCTGATACTTCCGCATACCATGGAAAGTTCGGCAAAGCATGATCTGTCCGTACGCGTAGCTAGCGAAAGGCTAGTAGATATGGCAACTAGTGCCATCCGAAGCGGAGAGCAATCCGGCTCAAGCGGCGTGAATTCAGGAAGATTTCTTATCTTTTCCTAACTAACTCCAGCAACTAGATGGCTCACGTTTCCTTAATGCTTTTTTCTTTCTAGACCGTGGAAAAATCAACTAGAGCAGTTAGTTTGGGCACATCAATCAAGGATGATTAAGGGAAAAAGGATCATTGTCCTCTCCACATTATCCTCTCCACATTAAACTTCTAGGTGATATTTTCCTAGTACTAATGGTGTACGTATAATTTTTAGAATTTATTACTTTGACCATCTATTTTTTTTATAGATCGGTCAATATCGCGTACGACCTAGCCTCGTCGTGACCGCCCTGCGTCAACATCGTCTACCGGCGGCTTTGAGTTTACTTGGTCACAACATTGTCCGCTCGATGCTGTCATCCCGCGGATAACCGCCCTGCGTCGACATCTCTGCTCCGCCGCGACCTCGGCGCTCAGGCCATGTTTCTTTTAATTTTTACTTCACTTAAATTAATTAAGTAGAAGACTTTTTTTCTAAAATTGTGATATTATTATCATTATTTGTTATTACTTTTGGTTTGCACTATTTTTTGTGCACAGGTAAATTACCTGCTCCATGTCGCCACCTCAGCGAATGGACGTCCTTGTTCTTCCAACATCGACCAAGCCGAGATCTTCACTCGGGCACCTCGGGACCGGCTCGAGGGCTGGGACCTTGTCCATTCCAAGGACTGTGCACCATCTTAGACCTGTCAGAGATCAATGGGCGTCTTTGTCCCGCTGCAAGCTCGGTCCACGTCATCAACGCCGAGCACATTGACCAGCTAAGTCGCTTTCATGCTCAACCTTTTCACTTTTAAATTCTTGTTCGGTTAGACCAAACATTATATTTGTGTTAAAAACTTATTTTGTCAGAAAACGTTGTTTGTTAAAAACACTTCCTTTCCCATGTTAACTGGGGTCTCTTAAATTTATACGAGCCATTTTATAATAAAACTTTTCTTCTTAGTCGTTGCAAAGTCTTTTTCTACCACACCTTTTTCGACTCGAGTGTATGGTCAATAGCCGGATAGCCTGCTTTCTCTCTAAAAGCCGCTCAAGTTTAGTTCGCTAAACTAGCCTCAGAGAAGCACTCCGCCTTCGGGATAAGGATGTTGAAGCTGAAGGCTGGCCTACTTGCAGTTTAGAGAGCGGATGGCTCATGTTAAAGCATGACAGAAGCACAAAAAAATTTAAGTCCAATTTCGGATTGGCACCAAAAACTTGATTTAGTTCAGACGTAAAGTTTTTACTGAAGTTTTTTTTTATTTCCAAGCTTATGGCACTTTTACACTATTTATGTGTTTCCAGTATAAGTCACAGTACAATGCCGGACACCTTTAAAACTTCGGCAATATCAATGCAGATTACGACTAGAGCCGAACCAACCAAAAGCCAAGGTACTCCATGGACTCCTCAACAAAACATTCTCGGATATCGCATTATATGCATCAGTTTTGAATTGTGTCTTTAGTCAATAGTTGGATTGCCTGGCTCCCGTGCTTGCCTCCTATGTTCCACTTTGTTCGGCTAGGTGTGCAAAGGGAGAACCACTGCGATTGTGCTTCCAGCTCGAATGGTTAAGCGCCTCAATGGAGAAAACCAAAAACTGACTGTCACAATGGGCATAAACTGATCAGCGATCCGATGACTGTGTGAAACTATAGATCGATAGAGGTCACCCCGTGTTAAACAATG
Organism: Thinopyrum elongatum; assembly: GCA_011799875.1. Lineage (NCBI taxonomy): Eukaryota > Viridiplantae > Streptophyta > Magnoliopsida > Poales > Poaceae > Thinopyrum > Thinopyrum elongatum. The sequence continues at coordinate 282,936,446 of CM022303.1, forward strand.
GGCCTTTCATAAAATTGGCCGAAGTGTTAATGACTTGACCTCGGCTGATGCCGAACACTAACCGGGGGCTATTAACTGGCCTCCCAACTTTAAGCTCCTTTGACTAAGTGAAAGTTATAAAGCCTAGATATCTGATTGCCTTGTTTCCGCTAACACAACCGCCTCCGGGCACCGATACGTCGGCTAAGGGTTGTCTTGTTAGTACGAAAACACCCTGCGTAGCATCTACAAAGGGGTAGAAGCCGAAGATGGGCCACTTTCAGATTGTAAACGGTCGCAACGGAGTCAATAAAAATATATATCATCAGCATTTGTATTCACTATACGAGCATTGCCTTCCATAATTATCGTTATAAAGCCATAAATATGCATCAATTTGACTTAAGATTTTGGCCAAGCTGGGTTGTCTGGCTCCTGTGCTTACCCCTACGTTCCCGATTATTCGGCTAGGCGGTAAAGGGGGCACCTCTATGATTGTTACTACTGGGTCATCCGGGTTAGTACCTCAGACTGGGTGAAGCCGAAAGCTAGCCATCTTAAAGGATATAATTGGTCGGCAACGTCGGAAGTGAAAATTTCAGTTCATTGGACCATAGAGTTCAGGAACTTTCCCTGAACTAAATCCTCAATATTTTTCTCCCATATTTGATCGGAGTTGAGGTTTCACGATCATGGTCAACATGATAGCCTGGGAAAAGGAACTCATAAAGGAACTATTTTTCCCAAAAGATGTTTCTTACATAAAAAGTAATATAACATATCTCTCCGTGTACCTTTATTTATAAAACCATATGACCGGATTACCTTGTTTGCCGTAAATCTTTACCCTCATAAAGACTTTATAAAGTAGGACAAACACTCCCCGGCTACTGGCCGAGGAGGTTGAAGCCGATGGTCGGTCAACAAAGTTTTCTACAATGCGGATCCGAGCATTAATGATGTAGAGTACTTGGATACATAGAATCATTACACATAATTTGTGATTTTACTCCGGATATCGATCCTTAATTCGGCCACCCATGCCCACATTATGGCTCGGGGGCTACTGGGCTTCAGGCTTATGATTTACAAATATTAAAGGGGCACATCGATCCCCTGATCTGGTGTTGCCACCCGACCAGTGGCTCGGGGGCTACTGCATTGCCTATTCAATGCAGAAAATTCAAAGTGCTTAGTGTTCGGCATGATCGAGCTATGGGAAAACGTGTGTTCGGATAACAATAAGTACCATCTGGGACCTATCCGGTATCAAGCTAATATATTACGGTGACTTCTCAAGACCCTCTCTCAAGGGCCTGTCCGTCGATCACTATCTCCTCTAATATATTACACTATGTTTCCATTCCTACGTATGCTACCGAGCTAGGAGTTGATCCTCAGGCCAATTTCGTGAATCGACCTGAGTCTCAGGGGCTACTGGGATCAGCGGTTTCATGTTTTTCTTCAGGTGCATCTCGGATTTTATGCCGACACACACCTTGAGGGCTACTGGCTATATATCTTGGCAGAAAATAAATTGCACCACTTCGGAAGGAGTCCGGTATAAAGCTCGGATGCACGTGGTTGGCTCCCTAGAGGGCGTTTCCGAATTAAGCTAGGCTGAATTCCTTCAAACTTTTCAAAGACGAGGTACTCCATGCCTGTTTGGATGCAATCCGGCGTTGGAGCTTGGATACAGTCCGGCGTTGAGGCTTGGATACAATCCGGCGTTGGAGCTTGGATACAGTCTGGTGTTGGAGCTTGGATGCAGTCCAGCGTTGGAGCTCGGCTGCAAAAAGACACCTCAGATGAGGTCCGGCGTTGGAGCTTGGATACAGTCCGGCGTTGGAGCTCGGATGCAAGAGGATACCGTTGCACGGGAAACACTTCAGAGCCAACATATGGTGTAAAAAATAACAAGGCATTGATGAAGGCCGAAAACTTAAATGGCTCCTCGGATACCCGACGTGTAAACTCTTCGGATTCACTTCGGCGATTCTCAAGATCGAAGATGGGAAGATTTGTTGAACTAGTTTTCAAGACCAATGACCGAAGACGAAGAACAATTCGAAAGAACCAAGGAGCGTCCCCAACTTGAAGACCGGTTCAGGGAGCTACTGATGGTGTCCTGGACTAGGGGGTACTCACCACATTGTCTCCCGACCAGGTGGATCGGGCCGAGGACCCCCATGGCGGTTCACTCATGGGCCACTTCGAGCAGCCCATGCCGCATACAAGGGAGACTCCACAAGACTTGGCGCACAAGATGAGGACTCTCCTAAACCCTAGGCCTCCGGTGCATTATATAAACCGAAGCCAGGTCATAAATAGATCAGATAATATTCATTAGAACAATCTCGTGGTAGATACATGTACCCTGTACTACACCCATATCAATACAATTAAAAGCAGGACGTAGGTTATTATCTCTTTGAGAGAGCCCGAACCTGGGTAAAATCCTGTGTCCGTGTTACCATTGCTCCAAGACGCCTAGCTTAGGACCCCTACTACGAGATATGTCGGATATAGAACCGACAAGGAGCCTACCGACGAGCTGGACAACTGCAATACGGTGCCTGCCGCTGCTGCACCTTCAGCGACGCTCACCTCGAACGCCCTCTGTCGCTCCAGACGACCCCTCTCGAAGCGGTGGGACTCCTCATAGATCTCCTGATTCCTCGCCTCTGTGTCGGCATGTGCTATGGCCATGGCGGTGGTAAGGCTCTTTGCGTGCTCGACGAGGCTCTCCTCCTCCTCCCGCAGGAACTCGATGTAGCGCGCAAGGTCGCTGGCGCACGTGCGGGCCTCCACCTCCGCCTCCCTCCTTCGGGTGGCGGTGGTGGAGCGGGTCATGACCCCGGCGGTCGACGGTGGGCTGGCGGCCACGGCGGCCGATGATGGGGTGGCGGCCACGACCACCACCTCCCGCCTTCAGGCCGCGGCGGCGGAGCGGGTGATGGCCATGGTGGCCGACAGTGGGGTGGCGGCCATGACGGCCACCTCCCGCCTTCGGGCCGCGGCGGCGGAGTGGACGATGGCCCTGGCTTTCGACGGTGGTGTGGCGGCCACGGCGGCAGACAATGGGGTGGTGGCAACAGCTGCCGACGGGCAGCGGCAGCGGAGCGTGAGGTGGTTGTTCCGCGCACACCCAACAGGGATGCCACGCGCACTACACTATGCCCGAGACTGAGCCGCCGCCGCGGTGTAGCCTCCCTGCTGGAGCTGTCCTCTGATGATAGTGGAGTGGCTGAGCAACGACGACGGACCAGTGCCATTGGCAATTGTGGGAGAAGTAGATGAGATAAGCTACAGGGAGGGAGGAAAAAATGCGACGCAGGACTCGCCGGCCGTGAGGGTTTATATAGTAGGCTGGTAAGCATTGGGATTTTGGGGGATTTCATCGAGTCGGGCGGGAAGCTTGCGCAGGAACGGGCTCACCATCGTTTGGCCAAAAGAACGCCCCCCCCCCCACGCTGCTCAAGCTTGCGCTCGAAGCTGTCTGCGGCAACGGGGTGACAAGACGTGCGAGAGGAGGACGAAAGGACATGTACACATACGGTTAATAAAAAAAATGTTTGCGATTTAATTACCTACTACCCCGTCCTAGTTTATAAGTCATCTATGTATTTTTGTGCCAAATATTGAATAGAGATTTAAATATTAAAATACGAATGCATGTTGCCAAAGATTATATCATTGGATTCATATTTGAACATAGTTTCCAATTATATAATTTTTATAACATGCATTAACATTTTGTTGGTTAAATTTAAGGTCAAAATATGGCACAGAATATAAAGGGGACTAATAGACCAAGATGGAGGTAGTAGCACACGGCCGCTCTCTATGCAGCGATGCTACTACCGGCTGGCTTATAGACAATAATTCCCTGCGTGTTCAACTGCTCTATGCGTGTGGTTGCTCGCGGTTGAGGCAGCCGCGGTGTGCTCTGCTCGCGTCCCTCTGGGCGGTCTGCCCTCATCCCTCCACATGCGCTGCCAGTGTTTGGGGCCGGCGCATGATCACGTACGTTTGTGCTACCATTATGCATGCGGTTGCGTCGGGCGCGGCACCACGATGCAGTTAACCGCTGCAAAAACTACCATGCGGACGCGCCGAGAATCCAGGCCGCCTGCCCCCATTTATTCCCATGGCCATTTACCTTCATCTCTCGCTCCACATGACACAATAAGCACACCCACAATGACACATGCAGAGAGGACATCCAGTGGTCCCAATGGCACTCCCAGCGGCCGACAATGTTAACGGGGGGAGGTTCACCATGCATCACGTAGTGGACACCCACGTGAGGGGGAAGGCCCTCTCGGTGGTGTACACGAACGAGCCGGTCTCGGTGGAGAGCTCCATCCAAACTATGGAGCGGTTGCTTGCTGAGGACAAGTACCAAGTGGTCGGCTTCGCCCTCGAGTTCACCAGCGGTCGTGTCGGGCACGATCAGAAGGTTGTCGTCGCCCAGTTGTGTGTGCGACATGACATCCTCGTCTACCACTACCACCTGGCCACAAGGCCTTGCGAGCGTTTCTCCAGGTTTATCAACAGCTCTGACTATAGTTTCGCTACGGTGGAAACCACCAACGATCTAAAAGCGCTCAAGGTTTCGGGCTTGAAATGCCAGAATCTTGTCAACATCCAGGATCACTACAAGGTTTGGGGCAACGACAACAACAAACAGAACTCCCTGGTTGACCTCGCCTCGGCCATCATCGGCCCTTACTACATGAAGATGAAGGATGAGAGCAAGAAGGATAAGAACACCTGGCACAGTGTCTGGCATCAGAGACTGGATGAACAACACGTCAAGTACGTGGCCAAGGACGCATACACAAGCTACGAGATGTACAGGCAGATCGTTGATATGAGGAAGTGTCTTCTTCCTGCCCCAGACGAGGGATCGAGCCACAGAACAGTGGCGGGAGCGTCACAAGGAGTAGATGACTAGACGATCGTTTCTCCTAGTTTAGAATGCATGCAATTGTTTATTGAGGTTTGTGCGAATGATCTGTATAGTCACTTATGTAATTGGATGTTTATTTCAGTTATATATATATATATGTTATTCTTCTATAGAGAGAGTAAATCACATGGCTCATTAGCAGCAATCGTCTGTGTTATTATTGGTCTTCGCACAAATTTCTAATTACGGACCTGTTTGCCGTGTATCACACACATCTTGTTCAGTTGAACTGTTTCTGTTGTCTTGGCTCATCGCAAACAGTTCATCCGAGTGAACTGTATGCCCTCCATCGCACACACCTTGATCTGAATGACCGTTTCTATTGTGTTGCCTAATCGCACATAGTTCATCCTAGTGAACTATATGCCGTATATCACACACACCCTCATCTGGCTGCCCGTTTCTGTTGTTCTGCCTCATCGCAAATGGTTCTGCTGGATTAACCGTTTGCCACGCATTGCACATGCAACTCTAATCTGAACCGTGTTTGATGTCACCGCCATCGCAAATGTTTTGTATCTTTTTTGATGGTTTTATTACATCATAGTTTGTGATTAATGCATCACACACAGTTTCGTCGAAGGGTCTGTGATTGAACTATCGCGTTTGGACCAACCTGCAGTAGTGTCTATAAGGGGCTGATTTGGATCCATATGTTTCATGCTATGGTTAGGTTTATCTTAATTCTTCTTTCGTAGTTGAGGATGCTTGCGATAGGGGATAATCATAAGTGGGAGGCTTGTTCAAGTAAGAACAGCAACCAAGCACCGGTCCACCCACATATCAAATTATCGAAGCAGCGAACGCGAATCAAATGAACATGATGAAAGTGACTAGATGAAATTCCCATGTGTCCACGAGAACGCTTGCTTATTATAAGACATCGTTCTGGCCTATCCTTTGCTATAAAAAGGATTGGGCTACCTTGCTGCACCTTTGTTACCGTTACTACTTGTTGCTCGTTACAAATTACCTTGCTATCAAACTATCTGTTACAGATAATTTTAGTGCTTGTAGAGGATACCTTGCTGAAAACCGCTTGTCATTTCCTTCTGCTCCTCATTGGTTCGATGCTCTTACTTATCGAAAGGAATACGATTGATCCCCTGTACTTGTGGGTCATCAATAGCCGCCACGGCCTCCTCACTTGTGCGCTCGCCATAGATCTGACCCTCCACCAGCCGATGCTTCTCCCGGAGGAACAGGTTGTACCACTGTTCCTCCTGTGCCCGTTGGAACATTGACAAAGGCGTCAGGCTGCACCTCCGCCATGGCAGTGTTGTAGTGTGCCTGCGCCTGCTCCATGGTGAAGCCGGCGTGCATAGGCGTGGAAGCCAGGGGGTGTCGTTGGAGCCCGTCTCCATCGTGGGGTCATCCTCGTTGTTGGAGACCTCGAGCGAGATGGTCGGCAAGCTGACCTCGATCTGCATGGCACGATGGCTCTGCCAGGCGGCGGCAAGGATGGCCACCTTGTGCTTCGTCTCCATGGAGCTTCGCCGCCTGCAGTCATGGCGGATGCAGTGTAAGGGAGGAGGATGATGAGCAGCTTGTGTTGTGGTGTGGAGTTAGCCGGGTGTGGCCGCCTTTAAATAGCGCATTCTGGTGAAGCAAAGTGTTCGGGTGCGTTAATTCACGGCACTGGAGTAGGTTTCTTGACCGGCGAGCCTTCTTAATGGCGGCATACAGACGGACGAGGCATTCAACGGGCATGGTAGATATCCACCCCGTCCTGTCTAGTAACGCGTCTTCGACATTGAACAAGTGTGGACACAGGAGACGCATCGTAGGCGGCGCCCTCGGATGGCTTGCCGCTTCAATGGCGGAGCAAGTTAGAGATCGCATCCGCTCTGTGCCAGCTTCAGTGTGGAACGGCGCACTCTACAGCATCCTGAATGCGGGCAGCTGGTGCCGGGCAGGAACACGTGCGGGCGAGAGAGGAGGGAGTTTGGGTGGGCCAGTGTGGTCAGAGGCGGGCTTGGGTGTTGTCTGCACGACCACAAAGGCCCTCACATTTGTCTCCGGTTTGCTCGAGAAAGTACATATGGAGCACGACTTAGACCGATATAGGCCCGCGTTGGATGGCTTCCTCGGTCCGGAAATCGTGGTCCAGACAGTTGCAGGTGGCTTGTGGGTCAGTGTTGAAGATGCCCTAAACACCTTCAAGATATTTAGGCCAACTCCAACCGTCGACCCCAAACGGACATCTGGTTTGTCCTGATTTTGTTTGCTTGTGACAGAAAAACGGACACGCGCGTTCGGTTTTGGACGTCGGCCAACTTGTGCAGCCAACCGGGCGACCGCATCTCAAAATGTTAGGCCATGCCTTCACCGTGCCCGCCTGTGCATCGCCCGTGCTCGCCCACACCAGCCGCGCGAGCACCGTGTCCAGCCACCCACCTGCGCTCGCCCCGAGCACTGCGCACTAGCTAGCAAGCTAGCAAGTGATAACCCACAAGTATAGGGGATCGCGATAGTCTTCGAGGGTAGTATTGCACCCAAATTTATTGATTCGACACAAGGGAAGCCAAAGAATATTTGTAAGTATTAGCAGTTGAGTTGTCAATTCAACCACAGCTAGAGAACTAAATATCTGCAGCAAAGTGTTTAGTAGCACAGTAGAATGATAGTTTGGTAGCAGTGGTAGCAGTAGTAATACTAACAGTTTTGTAGTGATTGTAATAGCAACAACAACAAAAGTAACCTAGCAAAAACCAATATGATAAAAGCGTAGGCATTGGATCAGCGATGGATATTTGTGTTGGATGACATTCATCATGTAACAGTCACAACCTAGAGCGACACACAACAGCTCCAATTCATCAATGCAATGTAGGCATGTATTCCATATATAGTCATACGTGCTTATAATAAGTACTTGCATGACATCTTTTGTCCTACCCTCCCGAGGCAGCGGGGTCCGTAAGGAAAATCTAAGGGATATTAAGTCCTCCTTCTAATAGAGAACCGAAACAAAGCATTAACACATAATGAATACATGAACTCCTCAAACTACGGTAATCACCGGAAAGAATCCCCGTTATTGTCACCTTGGCGTATGCAGATCATAACACATAATAGGTGCATACAACTTGCAAGATAGGATCAAGCACTAAAATATATTCATGAAAACATAAAGGGTTCAGATCTGAAATCATGGCACTAGAACCCTAGTGACAAGCATTAAGCATAGCAAAGTCATAGCAACATCAATCTCAGAACATAGTGGATACTAGGGATCAAGACCTAACAAAATGACTCAATTACATGACAAATCTCATCCAACCTATCACCGTCCAGCAAGCCTACGAAGGAATTACTCACTCCCGGTGGTGAGCATCTTAGAATTGTTGATGGGGGATGGTTGATGATGACGACGGCGTCGAATCCTCCTCTCCGGAGCCCCGAATGGACTCCAGATCAGCCCTCAAGATGAAGAATAGGAGGTGGTGGCGGCTCCGTATCGTAAAACGCGATGATTCTTTCTTTACGGGTTTTTTCTCCATGAATAGGTATTTATGGAGTTGGACTTAGGGTTGCAGGAGGCTCCAGGGGCCCACAAGCTAAGCAGGCGCGCCCTGGGGGATGGGCGCGCCCCTGAGCTGGTGGCTCCTGGGTGGAAACCTCTAGTAGTTCTCTTCGCCAATAATTTATATATATTCTAAAAATATTATCCGTATATTTTTAGCTCAAAGAACTTTTATTTCTACACAAAAACAAAACCATGGCAATTCTGCTGAAAACAATGTCAGCTCAGGTTAGTTCCATTCAAATCATGCAAATTAGAGTCCAAAACAAGAGCAAAAGTATTTGGAAAAGTAGATACGTTTGGGACGTATCAGCAAGCACACCGCAGGGGCTGGCTTGTTAGCTAGCAAGCACGCCCGCCCGCACGCCTGCTTGCAACTATGCCTGTGCGCTCGCCTGTTGTGCCGCGCCCTGTCACCCGCCGCAACAGCTCGCCCACCCGCGCGCCTGCGTCGGACGCCCTGCACCCGCCATGCGCGCTCTGAGCTCCCGCCGATGAGCCTGTGCCCTATCCGTGTCTGCGCTGCGCTCGCACGTGCCCTGCCCGTGCTCACCCAATCCCACGCCCCATGGCGTGCTCGCCCGCGGGCTCCTGTCGCCGCGCCCACGCCCTGCGTAGTGCCAGCCCACGCACCCCCACCTGCGCGCTCGCCCGCGAGCTTGCGTCCGCCGCTGCTGCTCTGCCCAGACCACGATGAGCTCGCTCATGCACTCACCCTACAGCTTGCCCTACACTGGCCTGCATGAGCAAGAACATAGCAGTGGCGAGGTGGAGGCCTCAATGCTGGCGAGGCGAGGCTGGTTGGAGGGAGCGATGTGCTGGATGCGGCGTGGACGTGGGTGTGGCAGAGGAAAGGAGGAGAGAGGGATGGTGGGCCATGGGAGAGAAAATAGGAGAGAGGGTGACAGGTGGGCTAGGCCCGGACACAGGCAGACAAAGAGGAAGACGTCCATTTTTTGTCCGCTTTGACCCCAAATCCAGAGAAAATTTGGTCTGGAAATGAAGCAGAACGGGCACGGACCAAACAGAAAATGGTTCTGATCCCACGCGTTTGGCCGTTGGTTCTATCCATTTGGATCGAAACAGACACATCCGGACAATTTGGGGTTGTGCCTAGGAGTTGGCCTAAGCCCCCACAAAATGTTGTTTGTTCGGTGTTCCAGAGGAATGCCTGATGAGTAGAGTTGTTCAACCATGTGCTTGTCCTAATTATTTTGTCACCTCGAGTGACAAGTCCATTTGCATGCTAGTATTTCCTCTCTTATGTAGGAAAAAATATTCATTTCACCAAATCAGATGGAGCTTTAATTAGAAATTTTATATAGAATATAAAAACTTTAATATAAACTTGTACAAAAGTGAATTCAATTACCAGTGTATTTTTTTAGAGTTCATTTTATTTAGAATTTTGTATATAAAGCTTGTCGCTAGTAATGTGTTTTGTTCGACCCTGATTAGGGTTTCTTTTTTTCTTTTTCATGACCGCGGCAGTTAGGCACTCATCCCTTTCAAGTTTTGTAGGCAAGCCCGTGGATTTACCTCCCCTCCGTGTGTCGCTTAGGCGGTCAATGGTGGGGAAGGGGACCACAGTGCACTCACTTCCGCCTAGTAGTTTAGGTTTGGGTTTTCCCCTCGTAGGGTTGTGATGTGGCGTCATAGGACCGACACTATGCAGATCTAGCAACATCCATTAAACTTCGCATAATATCTATCTCAAGACTCCACCTTCACACAATGTACACATGAAAACGTACACGCCATATGGTGAAGCGCCAATATCACAACACAAATATTCTACAACAACAACAACAACATAATACGTATACAACAATGAATACAACAAGCTTCTTTCAACCAAGATACAACTCATAATTTATTCAAAGCTGGTGCTACATGTTTTAAACCACTCTTCACCTAGGGTCCACTGGCAGAACCAAAAACTCAAGATGCAAGTGGCCAAACAATGTCTTGTAATGTCATGAGGGGCCAAACCATCTAACTTAGCTAATTTTCTCTCACATATGAAGGATTGGTAAGTAAATATACATGCACATGTGAGATCATAGGGGGGCAAGGCCCCTTCCAACCCCTTGTCTCCCCCACTGCTAGGGTCCATGTATTGTGGTCTTGTGTTTTGGAGTCTGTTTATGGGTTGTTCTTTTATCCTTAAGACTTTGTATTTTTTTCTCTTTTCTATAATTCTCACATGAAGTTCTCTTGCATGGTTCCTAAAAAATGAATTATAAATTATAAGAATGTTCTATCCATATTGTCGGTGTCAAAACAGGCAGACCTCGGGGTAGGGGATCCCGAGCTATGGATCTTAGGACAGATGGTAACAGGAACAGAGGGACAATGTTTACCCAGGTTCGGGCCCTCTTAATGGAGGTAAAACCCTATGTCCTGCTCTTGTTTGTATTAATGGAGATGTATCAAGTACATAGTTGATCTACCTTGAGATCGTATGTTGTGATCTAACTCTAGGGCTAGGTGAATGATATTGCATTGATCTCCCCTCTACAGGCTAAACCCTCTAGCTTATATACACGCCAGGGAGGGTATCTAGGGTTACAAGGTCGGTATCTAGGAGCAAGGAAGAAGGAGAGATCTTGGAGTATACATCAAGTCTTTGGTGGAGGTAGTCTTGATCACGCCTCCTGCGTAGGGCCTTCGGAGTCCATCCTGACCTTGAATGAGGGCCCATCGGCTCGACCCGAAGAGAATGGGCCGACTGGGTTAGTACCCCCTTATCCAAGACACCGTCAGTAGCCCCCGAACTGGTCTTCTATGCCGAGGACGTCCTTCCTGACAATAAGAACCTCCGATTCGGAGTCCTTGGCTCGACAGACGAGTTCCACCTTATTATCCTTGGATCACCCCTTCAAAGGAGCGATGCCAGCTGAGGCACAACTAAACTTGTACTATCTGCCCGAAGAGATCGGATAACTTAGCCTCAAAGGCCAACCATCTCGGTGTGAATAGTCCCACTTAGTCTGACATATTTATCAAAATGGCTCACCCGACGACACATCGAACGGTTACTGCTTCCCCCAAATTGCGGTCCGAGGCAGTTTTTTATTGGCACGTCCCATCGAGGTGCAGATCGTGCCTATTTTCTCAGGGATATCATCAAGATTTTGATTCTCCCCATATGCTTAATGACATCTTTGATGGGAGTGGCGCATTTGTCGGTGCAATGGGGGGGACTATTTGCCTTTCACTGGCCTATAAGAGCAAAAGGAAGGACAACGCAACTAACCACACTCCCATTCTCCCCATCTACTGCATCGTCTAGCTCTAGCGCCCAGATCCGATCCCACACCCTTTTTCCTTAGCGAGCCCAACCTCCTCCACCAGCCATGGCCGACACCCTCCAGGGGCACTGGGGTGGTTCCATCATGATGGATGGCACCATCCTGGAGCTACGCAGCGTGGGGTAACTGGCTGCCAACATCACCACTCGTGCTCCAGCCGCTGGCCAACAAGTGCCCGCTCCCAATGCCGGGGAGCGGATAGTCTTAGTCCCCCACCTCATTCGAGGGCTAGGGTTCCCGCTGCATCCTTTCTTGCATGGGGTAATGTTTTATTATAGGCTTGATTTCCACCACATGGCCTCAAACTCATCCTCCACCTCGCCTCCTTTATTACGGCCTGCGAAGCCTTCCTCCGTTGTGTGGACCCCGGCTCAGAGAAACCGGAACACCCTGTATTCTAGCCTAGAGATCAAGTCTTCTGGAATAAGGCACTGCTTGGCATAGAACAAATCAGCTCTTATTACCAAAGGATAATGGTACAAAGGTCTGATGTTACAAGGAATCACATCAGCATGGCAACACTACGCCTACTAAGGTAGCTCTATGCTAGTAGTGGAACAACTCGTAGAAGCGGAAAACTTCTAGCAGCTGAACAATGACGACAGTGATGAACTCCACTCCGCAGGGACTTTGGCTGGGACACGATCTAGCTCGCACGCTCGGTATCCTTGACAAGCAAACAATCACGGCATCACCTGCAAACTGGCATGACACGCCAGGTGAGTACTTTGTGTACTCACAAGCTCACAACAACCAAAAGCATCAAGGCAAAACAACAACATAGCATTAACAGATTAACTTGTTAACAACTAGTATGAGGTGGAAACAACTATTAAGCATGATACGGAAATGCTAGAATTACTGAAGAACCATCCTCTAGAATCTCATGAACCATCTCACTCTTGGCTATCTGGCCAAGCAATATGTCACCTCGTGATCAATACCTCCACGTGATCACCATGTGACCACAACACAAACTGAATGATCATCCTCGAGATCATCCAACATCATCATCGACATCCTGCCAGACTGCTACTGCTCACATAAGAATATAATTCATCTATAAGTCATTCCGTCATTGTGTGTGTTGATCGACCGGTGTGACCTAGTATGAACTGTGTCCATGACCAAGGACGCGGCTATCGATAGTTTGTACACTCTGCAGAGGTTAGTACATTGTACCCACACCACATAACCCATGGCCTTATACTCCCATTCGGGTGGACCAATGGCGTTCTGACAAAACCAAGCTATTGCATGACACTCTCCCGGCCACTCCGACCAACTCCCCTCTAGGCTAAGTCATGGGTGGCCCCGGATGCCACTCTAGACATCAAACGGCCATCGTCATGGCAAAACAAAACAAAAACGGTCCCAAACGGGGACATGTGCACATTACCAAACTTGGGCTCAGAAGGCTTATGGCCGCCTACCTAATCAGGGTAGCGCACGCACATAACCTTCCCTAGTTGAAGGCACCGGCGAGAGGCATAACAATAGACCGCATTAGGGCCTTCCCATACAGGCAAATGTGGTTGCACTGGAAAAGCTCGATTCGGTGGCACCTGACCAACGAAATGACGGAAGTTGTCCCCTAGATATAGCGGTGATAACTATATCTCCAATATCATATATCCACCTGATCCAGTTTAAAGCAATATCTCTACCATAATCCAAAGAATAAAATAGCCATATCATCATCATTATCATTAACTCCATAAGGTAGCATCATTAAATATGATCATGCTGAATCCAAAACAACTGACCCTAATGATCCAACAGCAATATCAAGATGTAAATCATAGATCAATATGGTAGCATCAAATCCAAACAATACTCCCAAGCATAATATCTCATACAATCATAATGAAAATAAATAATGCTCCTAATAATCCAATGGCAATATAACTTCCTCAATCTGCAAAGCATTAGTCCTAGAAATCCAAGCAACAACATGGCAGTAGCAAGATCAAATATTACTCCAATAAATGCCATGAATAAATCATATATAGCTAATGCAAAATTTTAAGCAAATTTAATTAATTAAACCATGGCATTGCATTGCAATCATGCAAATGGAGGGTGTGGCTTGCCTTGCTCCAAGAAAGTGGTGGAAAGCTCCAGGTCTTCATCAAGCAACACAAAACACTCTGAAAAACATTTTTGAAAGCTTTTGTAAATAACACATAATGCATTTTTCTCTGTCCAGAAAATCTAGACTGCAGAGAAAAATACCAAACTCTACCATAAAATAGAGGAGCTCAAAAGAAAAATAATGCAAAAAGAATCAGCTCATTTGGACTTGTAGTTTAGGAGATATTCATGGTCAAAAATTTGATTTAAAATACATTTAAATGAATTTCTAGGAAATACCCAAAGAGGGTGACGTCGAAGGCGTAAAGTGGGAATACGCCTCCACTTAGGTACCGCTTCAGGAGGGGATGAGGGGTTGACAGGCGGGGGCCCTCGGTCAGATTTGAATGGGGAGAGAGAGAGAGAGAGAGAGGAGGGCAGGCTCACCGGTGGCCGTTCATCGCCGTTGAGGCCACGGTGGGGCTGGGCGATGGCGGGGATGGATTAGGCGCAGCACGGCTAACATGCGTGTAACCGCGGCTCATCGGGAGATGGCCATATGGCGTCGGCCCCTTCGTCTCCAACGGCCGCAAGCTTCGAGCGCCGGCGAGGTCGATGACTCCGGCGATGATTCGAGCACCAGAGGGGCTGGAGAGGATCAGAGGACTCCGGGGAGGGCGTTGGTGGTGGTGGATGAGGTGGAGGAGAACCGGAGCTAGCTGGCTGAGGCAGGGGCCGAGCGGCAGAGCTCCTGGCCGGAGTGGATGAAGATGGCCTCTCTGGCCTTGCTGCCGAGCTCCAGAGGGCAATTGGGAGGGAGTGAGGTCGAGTGGTGAGGAGATACAGCGCCGGGGAGAGCTTAAATAGGCGGAAGGAGATGTGGGAGCCAAGAGCCGTCGCGGGGATCCGAACGATGCTCCGGCAAGGCTAGCGTGCTACGGGACACCTTGAAGCGATGGGAGAGGGCGGTGGGGAGGCACCCGTAACACCATGGATGTGCGGGTGCGGACGGAGCGGGGAAGAAAAAGACGAGGCGGAGAACAGAGCCGGTCGGGCATAGTGCGCCCATGGGCACACGGCGTCTAGCGCCGGCGAGGACGTTTCTGGAGGGGGAGACGGGTCTAGAGGGTGAGGTTGAAGAAGGAGAGCGAGGACGGCACCAGCGGACGCGCAAACATCGCCGGGGCGACGCGGCTCGACACGACCTGACGTGCAGAGCGCGGGTGCAGCGGCCAGAGCGCGCGCATAGGCAAGAATCCACGCGGTCACTTCCTGGCATGGCCAGTAGTGGACACTAGAGCCAAGGAAAGTTTGTCTAGCACTTTTTCCTTGCATCTTGGGACTGCACTGAGGTGATGGATCAACATAAGAAGCTCTGCACTGATGTGAGGCATGGATGGAAGTTTCCTGTAGCAAACTTGGCCACATCTCTGTGACAAAATGAGAAGGGTTAAGGGACAAACTTGATGTCCGGGAGGTTTAGGGTTGGAAGGAGTATGATACTGTGAAGTTTCAAGGGATTTGGACCAATATTTAACATAGCTGATTTGCAACTGCAAATATGGTCCAGAAATTAGATTAGGATGGTGCATTCACATGGAGTGTTTAAATGGAATGAATTTTGGTAGATGAGGATGATATGGACATATGAAGATGCTGTAAAAATTTCAAACCAATTGGACTTGCCAAAATAGCACTTCATTCAAAGTGATCTTATCTGTCCAGAAACTTGAGAAAATTATAGAGGCAAAATGGCTTGATGAAATGATCCAAAGTTTTGTGGGGAGAAGTTTTATTTGTAGGAGAATGCTCTAGTACATTTTCAGCAATAATGAAGCAATATAAAATATACTTGCTTCACAACCTGAAAATATTGCCAGAAGCAAAGATTTGAAGGTGTGCTAACATAGATGATTGGATGAAGCTAAAAATTGGTGGAGAGTCATGATTGTTGCATATGAAGGAGCTCGCAAAAATTCAACTCAGTTTGATACTCCAGCTAGTACTTCCTTCAACAAGGTTTCTATCTAACAGAAATATTTGAAATTTGCTGAGGAAGATTCACTAGCCAAATGGAGCTGAATTTTGGCATGAGGCAATTATATGGATAGGAAAGAGTGCACAAAAAGTTTCGGAGCAATTAAGCAAAGTGTCGGCGTACGACACCTATGGGATCGCGGGGATCCCTTTTTCGGTTCGGCAAGGGGAGAGGTATGCACAAAGAGCAGAACCAACGATCGACGCGAGGGGATTTTTACCCAGGTTCGGGCCGCTGATCAGCGTAAAACCCTACTCCTGCCTTGATTTATTATCAGTGTTTCCGTCCCAGTTCTTGGAGCGCTTGCAATTAACAGTGTGTTCGTGCAGCCGCTACGCATACAGAATGGGCCGGAAGTCTTTTCTCTAGTGTCCCTTTGACAACATTGAACTAATCTCCAACTGTTTTCCCCGACAAGCCTTGCCGTAGGCTTGGCTACAACTGCCCATGCACAAGTATGGGGTACTAAAGGCCCCATATTTAGTACACCGACAGGAGCCCCCGGGCCTAGGCCACACATGAGTGCGAGGCGTTGTTGGGCTAGGCCCAAACAGTGCACGGGCACGCGTGGCTGGGGTTAATCTGCTTGCAATTATTCTGCTTACTGCGCCCCTACATTGCGCGCATTGAATGCGTGACATGGGAAGCGTGCACTGAAAGGCTGCAGCCGCAGCGCGCTTGTAGAGGCGTATTTACATTGGGCAGTAAAAGAGGCGGCCTCACTCCTTCCCCATAAAGAGGAAACTGCAGAGACGCTGCCCATTTACCCCCCTCTTCTTTCCAATCTGGAATTCGCCATTGCCTTCCTTCTCTCGAGCCCAGAGTAAAGCTTCTCCTCATCCATTCACCGCCTCCGCAGCCGCTCCATCTTCGGCTTCCGCCCTCATAGCCGCCATGCCACCCAAGGCCAGCAAAGGCAAGGGCAAGGAGACGAAAGCCGATGTCCCGGAGAGCGAGCTGGTGAAGATGCGAAAGAAGTACGTTGTCTTCACCCCGACGCTCGACGCGAAAGCTCTGAAGAACCGGTACCAGTGCATGTGGGCAAGGGAGACGAAGGCTCACCCCGCGACTCGCGTGGTTCCAGGTTCTTGTCACAAAAGCGGACCAGACAGATATCCCTTCTTCATCGCCTATTTCTATTGCGGGCTCTGTCCTCCATTCTCTAACTTCTTCAATGATATTATGTACACATACGGCTTCCATCTTCTTGGTTTTACGCCGAATGCCGTAATGTGTATGTCCATCTTTGCCCATCTTTGCGAAAATTTTGCTGGAGTAGTTCCCAACACTGCCCTCTTCTGCCATTACTTTATTCCTCGCATCCAAAAAGGGGAGGCCCTTTCTGGTTCTATCGCCTGGATTCCAAGGGCTTGGAATAAGGAAATATACCCAGATGGGGTTTACCGCGAGAAGTGGGATGAATGGCGGTCCGAGTGGTGCTAGATCAAGGAGAAAGATCCCCATCCGTTCTATTTGCCCCGGCGGCAGAAGGCGGTCCACGGCAATGACTGGAGCGATTTCGCCGCGGAAGACAAGAGGCTCACAATCGCCACCACCAGAATCCTTCGTCTGAAAGCTACCGGGCTCACAATGGAGATGATTGGCTTTGATTTTCTTCACCGCCGCATCGCCCCCCTACAGAACAAGGGAAGACCAGCTTGGGAGTACCGGAACGCTGCAGATATCATGAGGCTGCGCCCCGGGCTAAACAACAACTTGACTGCCATGCAACTTGGCGTTCTCCGCCACAAGCTATTCCAGTGCGAGGACAAACATCGGTTGCCAGCAAGAATGGTCCCTTTGTGCAACAACTCCACCTTGGGGTCGATCATCACTACAATGCCAATGTTCAACACCCATGCTCCTGACGCGACTTGGGCTGAGCCATCTGAGGAGGAAGCACAAAAGTTCTTCGACAACTTGTCAGAGAGGGCCATCCGGGAAGAGACGAACCTCATTCGTGCCACCACTGATGAAGAAGTGGCGTATATTGCCACTAGGGTGGAAGTGGCGAATCTTGCCGCGGAGGCCGGCAGTGTCAGTTTCACAGAATGGGAAACCAGTGACACAGAAGTTGTGATGGAAGAAAATCCTGCTGGGGCAGACAGGGCTACCGGGGAACAAAGTAGCGCAGCTGCTGAGAGCTCGTCTGACGAAGACGCAGTCGAAGAAGAGCCGCAGGAGGAGCCCCCAGCTCCGAAGAAGACAAAGCGCATTCTTCGAAAGGCCGCTTCTGGCATCCCGGCAAACCGACCTTCTTCAAGCAGTGAGGCTCCCGGCAAGAAGGTGGTCGGCAAGGCTGCCCCGCGACAAGGAGTTCGACAGCAACCTGCGCGGCGCGCGAGACACACACCTGCGGCAACTACTGGGGCGGCAGGGGCGTCTCACACAACCGCACCGGAGGCTGAGGCGGCAGAGCCACGCCAACCCCCTGCACTTGCTACAGCCAAACGAACCAGGACCCCTCCTCTGCCTCCCCGTACGGACATTGCAACGGAGGTCGATTTCGACATCTCCGGCTTCAGCCCAGAACGAGAAGAGGAAGAGTAAGTATCCTATCACAGCCTTTATCTCTCAAATTTCGTATTAATCTCATAGCCTTGTTTTGTCTCGTCCCCGCAGTGATGCCGAAGCCTTGGCAGAAAGGATGGCGAAGAGGGCGAAGACTTCCACGGGCGACGAGCCTCCGGCAGGTTTCACAAGTGCGCCAGAAACTATCGTCATCAACCCAGAGCTTAGCCCTTGACGCAACCCCCAGCAGAGCCCCCAGCGTGAGTCCATTACTCATTTTCCGCTGGCGGGCGCTGAGGTTTCTATCCTTGCCGCTGATATCTTTGGGCTTGCAGGAGAAGAACGGTAATAGGGAGAGTTATTGGAAGACGCCCCCGTCGTGCCACCTCCATCGACCACGCCGCCCACAAGCGCATCCCCGGCAAGAGATCCTACTGACGAGCCTATCTTGATTCAGGAGGAGCCGGCAAGCATGGGCACCGGAAACCTTTCCCCGGCAACCAAGGTTGCCGGGAGGGGTGAGGCCACCTCTCAACAGCTCGACGCAGGTAACCGATTGCCTCAGAGCGCTTGCTATCCTTTCCTTTATCTCTTTCTTTTGTCTTCTTTAACTTCAATCTTGATCTCATTTTGTTTCCCTCTTTCGCCCTTTAGAATTCCCTGTGATGGAACACATGGATGTCGATGCTGTTATCGAGGAGACCGCCAGGGATGCTGCCGCCGAAGCTAACAAGATCACTGCTAGCGAGGCCGCCAAGGATGCCACCGTCAAGGCCGGTGGTACCTCTGCCGACGAGGCCGCCAACGCTGCACAGGAGGAACCCGCCAAGGAATCTGCTGAAAGGGCCAGCAAGGAGGCTGGTGACTGTACTGACAGCATTCCTATCGCAGGAGCACCAGGCGCTACGCCGGCCTCGGAGCCCCCAGCTGCCGGTGAGGCGGTTGCTGAGGATCAACCATCAACATCCGAAGTCCCTTCATCAAGCAAATATCTCAAAGTTAGCGAGAACCTGTTCGTCAACTTGCCAGGGACGGCAAGCATTGGGGCACCGACCAAAGGGGAAACTTTTGATGAAGAAATCATTACTGCCGCCGGGCTCGAGATCGTCAACGAATCAAGGGCCAGCAGCAGCAAATCTGAGGAAGATCAGCTCCTTCAGGCCATGGGCAATAATTTCCGCAAGCTCCAAGCGCTCCACCATGCCCAAAAGGAGAAGGTAGACTCCAGAGCTGCAGTTGTTGAAGCAGCTGAGGCAGATTTTCAAAAGCGCGTTGAGCAAATTCAAATCTGGTACGCCGAGGCCTTTCAGGAGTTGACTGCCAACCGGGAACAAGTGAGCCAAAGCTGGACGGAGCTCCTCTTGAAACAATCTGACCTAGAGAAGGCGCAAGAGGAGGCTGCGCAAAGAGTTGCCGTTGAAGATGCTCTCCTAACGAAGCATCGCATTGGGCTTGACGCTCACGAGGAAGATCTTGCCACACGCGAGCAGGCGCTCGCCGCCAAGCTTCACAGCAAAGATGAAGAAATCGAGAAGCTTGTCGCGCAGCGGACCCAGGAGCTGGAGTAGAAGCACAAAGAGGCGCTCGAAGCTCTAACTATAGATCATGCCGGCAAGCTCAAGGAAGCCGTCGATGCTGCCGAGGCTGCAGAGGCCGCCAAGAACGAGCTGAGCGACAAAGTGAAGAAGCTGGAGGTGGATCTTGAAGAACATAGCAAGGAGCTCTCGACGCTCAAAGGTGACAGGGAGAAAACTCTCCACATCCTGGCGGAGATGCAAGTTGCCATATCCGACTAGACCAAGCAACTCTCTTCAGCCAACGATATCATTGCCGATCTGAGGCTGAAGCTGGCCATGCTGGAGAAGTCTCTTGAGGACGGCAGGGCCCGCGAGAAGGCTCTGAACAAAGACCTCCAAGATGAGAGGAACTTGCTTAAGAGTGCTGCCGCCGCCCAAATCGACTATGAGAAAGGGGTGAAAATCTGGACTGAACGCTTTGTCGACACTGCGGAGAAGCTCACAGCATAGCTGTCAACCATGGGCCTACCAAACTTCAAGTATTCTTCCGAAGAAAGGGTATCTTCGAGCGCCAGGTTGACCATGTTCTTTGAAAGAATCATCGATGCTCTGAAGCTACTCCAGTCCAACCGAGCGACTCAACTAGCCGATGAATCCCGCAAACTTTGCCGGGCCGTCGTCCGCAAGGTGCTCATCAAGGTGGTGCATAAGAACCCTGGCGTCGACCTCACCAACGTGCTCGATCGTTTGCCGAAGGATGCAGATCTCAAGGCACTTGAGGAGCTTGTCGCGCCCATCCTTGAGAAAGTAGATTCAATCAACAGGGTCGAAGGCCAGCGCAGGGACTAGCTGCCTCATTTTCCCTTGTTGCCACCATTCCATGCCAAAAACAATTAAGTCTTAAGTTAGAACTGCGGCAACTTATTGATGTAACATAACTTGCTTATGTTTGGGTACATGCACGCTATTTCCCTTGTCTGATTTCTTTCTGTATGGAGCACACCCTACGTTTATTGAAAGCTTGCCGACGCGCAACCTGCCGCGAGCGCTGGGTGCGGGACTTCAGCAGCCTGCTGGAGGTGCAGCGGCCGGCAAGACACCTTGGCGTTCTCAGTGCAGCCACTTAAACTGTTGAGTGGACTCGAAACAAAATAAGGGTGCAACCGATTACGACAAGGGTTCCTTCGCGTGCAGGTTTTCCATAAAAAGACCGAAATCGTCTAAGGAAAATAACTTCATAATAAAAGAAAACTTGCTCAAAGTTTTTGTAACTTAGCTTTCTGTCGCCGTACTTCTTCCGGTAAGATGTCAATTCTGAACGTCGCCCATTGGTATCCATATCTTCCTTCCCCCCCGGCAAACATGCGCACGAGGAAACCTTCTATCTTTTGAGAAAAAGAAAGAAGAGAAAATAGAAATATGGAACCTTGGCGGTTCGTTAATGCTTACCGGGAACAAGTGTCATACAACATCTCAGACAAGCATGCATATATATATATATATATATATATATATATAAACATGGAAATCGATAAGAAAATGTACAACACTTAGGCTTATTCATCTGCGCACAGGGTCTGCACCTGGCTTTGTACAAAGGATTACATGCCTTACCGGCAAGACTTGTACAAAAGGTGGTTCTCAGGGGCCCCCGACAACCGCGCCTCATGGGTAAAACTTGCGAAGATGCTCGATATTCCAGAGTTGCTCACTGGAACGCCATCCTCGGTCTCTAGGCGGACAGCGCCGGGCCTGGTGATTCGTACTACCTGATAAGGGCCTTCCCACTTCGGCGTCATCTTGTTTGAATTCTTGGCGGACTGAATCCGTCGAAGAACAAGGTCGCCTTCCTCAAGGCTTCGGGCATGAACTTTGCGGCTATGGTAGCGGCGCAAAGCTTGCTAGTAGCGAGCAGCTCGCACAGCTGCCTGAAGACGATCCTCCTCAAGGAGCACAGCGTCATCTTGGCGCAGCTGCTCTTGCTCAAGCTCATCATAAGCGAGCACTCGAGGCGACCCGTATATGAGTTCCGTGGGGAGAACTGCTTCCGCTCCGTAGACCAGAGCGAAAGGCGTCTGGCCAGTGGCTCGATTCGGTGTCGTTCTGATTGACCAAAGAACCGCCGGTAACTCATCAATCCAGTGCCTTCCGCACTTTTTCAGCTTGTCAAAAGTTCTGGTCCTGAGACCGCGCAGCACTTCAGCATTAGCCCTCTCTGCTTGGCCGTTGCTTCTCGGATGAGCAACAGAGGCAAAACAAATTTTGCCGCCAAGGTCTTGGACGTACTGCATGAAGGTGCGACTTGTGAATTGCGTGCCGTTGTCGGTGATGATCCTGTTGGGCACACCGAAACGGCAAACTATTCGCTTAAAGAACTTGAGGGCTGATTGTGCTGTCACCTTTCTCACCGCTTCCACTTCCGGCCACTTTGTGAACTTGTCGATCGCAACGTACAAGTACTCAAAGCCCCCGGCAGCACGGGAAAGGGGCCCAGTATGTCAAGCCCCCAGACCGAAAATGGCCAGGAGAGAGGGATTGTCTGAAGAGCTTGAGCTGGCTGATGCGATTTCTTCGAATGAAACTGGCACGCTTCACACTTGGTTACTAGTGCAGTTGCATCCTGGAGAGCAGTGGGCCAAAAGAAACCTTATCGGAATGCTTTTCCGACAAGTGCTCTTGATCCTATGTGAGAGCCACATATGCCTCCATGTATCTCTGCCAACAGCTCTAGTCCATCCTCCCGAGGAATACACTTCAATTTCACACCATTCGGTCTCTTTCTGTACAGAACGTCATCGATGAACTGGTACATAGTAGACTGACAGGCTACTTTTTCCGCTTCTTCCTGCTCCTCGGGGAGTTCTCCTGTCTGAAGGAAATGGATAATGTGCTGTGCCCATGCTGGAGCCTGGGGCTTGACAGCTAGGACTAAAGGCATCTCTTCCGCCGGGGGAACATTTGTCTCGACGGCGAAAGCCTGAGGCTCCGCCGGAGCCTGTCGTTCCCCGACAGGCTTGTCGCTGATCCCGGCAAGTTTCTTGCCGGCGGCTCCAAGGAGCTCTGCCGAAAAGTACTGTCTAGAATTCAACTTTCTTCTCTTTTCTTGCCTCATTGACGGTGCCACAGATGGTTGAGTCAAATGGAGCACAAAAGTTCCTGGTTCCACAAGCAACTTGAGGGCAGCGCGCTTTAGCAGGTCATCAGCAATACTGTTCTCGGCACGAGGAATGTGCTTCATTTGCAGACCATCAAAGTGCTCTTCCATTTTTCTCACTTCATCCACATAAGCTTGCATCAATGGACTTTGGTAATTTTTGGTAACTTGCCTGACAACAAGCTGCGAATCGCCTCTGACGATGAGCTTCTTGATACCAAGGTCTGCCGCGATCCTGAGATCGGCAAGCAGCCCCTCGTACTCCACAGTGTTGTTTGTCGAACTCTCCCGGGGGAATGCATTTGGATTACATACTTGAGGTGCTCTCCGGTGGGTGCGACAAGCAGCACGCCAGCACCAGTGCCTTGCAGCGAGAAAGCCCCGTCAAAGTACATAACCCATTCTCGATCAGTTTCCTTGCCGGGGAGAGTCGTTTCTTGAATTTTGTCATCTGGTGTCGGGGTCCATTCCACAATGAACTCCGCCAAGGCTCTGCTCTGAATTGTTGAAGTACTTTCAAACTTGAGACCAAAGCTTGACAATTCCAACGCCCACTCCATGATCCTGCCGGTTGCCTCTGGATTTCGCAAAATCCGCTGCAACGGAAAGCGAGTGACGACGGTAATTTCATGTGCTTGAAAATAATGGTGCAGCTTCCTTGAGGCCATAAGAAGGCTGAAGAGCAACTTCTGCATACCAGAGTATCTTGACCTAGCTCCTTGCAAAAGGGAGCTAACAAAATAAACTGGGCGCTGCACCATCTTTTTCTTTTGCACTGGTTCTTCTGACTGCGCAGATCCTGTCTTGCCGGCACCAGTCCTTGCCGGGGATGATCCCGGCGTGTCACTTGGCGGTCCTACCGCTGGCGTTGCCTCCTCATCAGCTTCTCTCTGCGCCACTAATGCAGCACTAACCACTTGATTTGTCGCTGCCAGGTACAGCAGCAACGGCTCTTGTGGCCTAGGCGCGACTAGTGTCGGCGGAGAAGAGAGGTATCTCTTCAAATCTTGCAGCACAGCCTCCGCTTCCGGAGTCCATTTCATTGGACCTGCCTTCTTCAAAAAATTTAAAAAGGGCAGGGCGCGCTCAACAGATTTGGAGATAAACCTGCTTAAGGTAGCAACGTAGCCGGCAAGACGACATACATCCTTGACGCGTCTTGGTGCCTCAATCTGCTCAATACCTTTGATCTTGTCGGGGTTCGCCTCGATCCCTCGTTGGGACACAAAGAACCTGAGAAGCTTGCCAGAAGGAATGCCAAACACGCACTTCTTGGGATTGAGCTTTAAATTGATCTTGCGCAGATTTGTAAATGTTTCTTCTAGATCTTGTATGAGCTTCGCTTTGTCCTTGGTTTTGACCACTATGTCATCCATGTATGCTTCCATGTTTCTATGCAGCTGAGGCTCAAAACCAATTTGGACCGCTCTCGCAAATGTAGAACCAGCACTTTTCAACCCGAAAGGCATTCGTATAAAACAATACGTACCACATGGGGTGATAAATGCGGTCTTTTCTTCATCTTCTTTTGCCATGAAGATCTGATGATACCCTGAGTAGGCATCAAGGAACGACAGTAGATTGCAACCAGCAGTGGAGTCCACAATCTGGTCGATGCGCGGCAAGGGGAAAGGATCTTTTGGACAGGCTTTATTGATATCTGTATAATCAATACACAGCCTCCATTTTCCGTTCGCCTTGCGCACTACAACTGGATTGGCTAACCACGTTGGGTGAAGCACCCCTCTGACCAAACCTGCCGCTTCTAACTTCCTGATCTTTTCGGCAATAAATTCTTGTCGCTCTAAGGCTTGCTTTCTCACCCTCTGCTTGACGGGCCGCGCGTGAGGACAGACAACAAGGTGGTCCTCCATTACCTCCCTGGGAACACCGGGGATGTCAGATGGTCGCCATGCAAACACATCGACATTCGCCCGCAGGAAGGCAATGAGCGCGCTTTCCTATTTGTCATCAAGGGTGGAACTTATGGTGAAAGTTCCTCCCGTTCCGTCCTCTTTGACGGGCACTTTCTTGGTCTCCGATGGAGCAGCCTTGGATTTCTTGTTCTTGCCGGTGGAACTTCCTGGTACATCCTCAACGGGAGCGTAGCACTCCGAGGAGGTGCGCTTGCCGGAGTTTGCGCCAAGGTTCCTGCCGGTCTTCTTCTTCCCCCTGGGAGTTCCAGCGGTAGGAGCAGATGCCTTGATGGCAGGTGCTGCAACTGCTTCCCGGTAGAGTTGGTCGGCATAGATGAGCGCATCCTTTTTGTCAGAGTGGACAGTGATGACGCTCAACGGCCCGGGCATTTTCAGCACATTGTATGCATAGTGTGATGCCGCCATGAACTTGGCCAGCGCTGGGCGGCCAAGGATCCCATTGTATGACATGGGGATCTTGGCGACATCGAACACCACCTTCTCCGTCCTGTAGTTGAGCTCGCTACCAAATGTTACTGGTAGCGTTATCTTAGCTTTTGGCTGGGTCCTCCCTGGATTGATCCCTTGAAACGTGCCCGTTTCCTCGAGATCTTCATCAGGAATTTGCAGCTTTTTGAGCATGTCTGGTGAGATTAGGTTCAGTCCGGCCCCACTGTCAACTAGCATTTTTGTCACCTTGAGGTTGCGGATTGTCGGTGAAACCAACAATGGCAAGCACCCGACCGCAGTTGTGCGATCAGGGTGATCCTTGGCGTAAAAAATGATAGGGGTGTTGGACCACTTCAGGGGTTTACGTGCATCAAACGATGGCTCCGTTGCATTAACCTCACGCACCCACTATTTAAGTCGACGGTGGGAAGAATGCAACGAGGCGCCTCCGTCAATACACATGGCCTCGGTAGCTTTATGAAATTCGTGCTCACTGGACTCATCATCTACTTCATCATCATCACCCCCTTCCTTGTCACGGCCTCGAGCGGGCCTCTCCTTCTGTTGCTTGGCCTTGCCGCGGCGACCCCCCCGGCCACCACACTTCTTGCCAGACCCCTCAGCACTATCTTGGGCCTTCTCCTTGTCTCGCCTCTCGTACTCAGCTCTCTGCTTCTCGACAAGCTGTTCGACTTGCCGGCAATTTTGGAGATCATGGCCCTTGGTGCGATGGATCTTGCAATACTGTTTGCTGGAGCCTTCCGGCTTGTCGGCACCCGCCAAGGCCTGATAGGAGGCGCACCCGGCAACTTCCTTGCCAGGGTCGCCAACTTTGGCCTTCTTGGTGGTGCCAAGGTCGCCGGATCCCTCGACGGCAAGCATGGCCTTGCCTTTACGCTTCTTGTTTTGCCGCCGGCCCTTCTTTGTCGGGGCGGCAGCATCTTCGCCTTCAGAGTCACCCCCTGCGCCAACATCCTCGCCGGGAAGTCTCCTTCCCTCTTCAGCCCGAGCACATTTATCAGCCAGAGCATAAAGCTCGGCAATATCCCTGATCTTGTTCATCGCCATCTCTTCCCGCATCTTGCAGTTACGCATGTTCTGACGAAACGCGCCGATAACGGCGGCAGGATGAACATCCGGGATGCTGTATTGCACACGGCTGAACCTTTGGATATACTTGCGTAGAGGCTCGCCCTCCTTCTGGGGGATGAGATGCAAATCACTTTCCTGGCCAGGAGTTTGATGGCCTCCAACAAAGGCGCCAACAAACTGGTGGCACAGATATGACCAAGAAGAAATGGAATTCTCCGGCAGATGCATCAACCACGACTTGACGTTGGGTTTGAACACCAACGGGAAGTAGTTGGCAAGTATCTTGTCGTCTCGGCCCCCGGCAGCCTGCACCGCAATGGTGTAGATGCTCTGGAACTCCGACGGGTGGGTCTTGCCATCATATTTCTCTGGGACCTCTGGCTTGAAGGTTCGGGAATTGGGCCACTGGACTCGCCGCAGCTCATGGATAAATGCTGGACAACCTACCTCGTAAGGCAAGTCGCCTGCATACCCTGGCGCAGGCTTGTCGACAACAGGTCCTGCGCGTTTATCAGATTGATGACGCGCTTC
This sequence comes from Thinopyrum elongatum, assembly GCA_011799875.1. Classification (NCBI taxonomy): domain Eukaryota; kingdom Viridiplantae; phylum Streptophyta; class Magnoliopsida; order Poales; family Poaceae; genus Thinopyrum; species Thinopyrum elongatum. The sequence goes on from CM022303.1 coordinate 282,963,522, forward strand.
CCGTCGCCGCTCGATGGTAGTTCGAGCGTCCTCTTTGCTTCGCTCCCGAAGAACTTGACGCTGATCGCGGCGCATCCGCGGATCGGACGACGCCGTGGAATCGTCATCACGGTCATCGGTCCGCCGGGTCGTCGATCGCCGCTGCTGTCGTGGAGGGGAATGCACCATGGTCGCACCGCCTCCAGTCTTCTCTCCATCGGCTCACGCCGGATCGATGGACCGCCGCCGTGAAGGCCCTACCTGCTGCGGCCCATCCTTGTTGACGAAGCCGATGAGGCTCTGGATGGTAGATCGCCACTCCTCCATCTTCTCCGGAGCAGGAGGGAAATCGAGGAGCAGCTGCGCACGTGCCAAAGCTTCCGCTGGTGTAGGCGGCGGCAACATGTGCGAGGTACGTGAGGTGCTCTGACTCCTAACAATGTTAGAAGAAGCACCTTCACGATCGCGCGACCGTGCGCCACTTCCACCGGCAGTTTGGCGTGCATGCTGGGCCTGCGCACCTTGGGATCGATGCGTAGAAGTCCTTTCATGGGGGCGTCCCGAACCACCAGGGCCATGGCGCTGCTCGTCGCGTGCAACCTGTAAAGGCCGTGACGCTTGCGCCGGCACAGGAGTCCTAGGAGGCGTCCTCCGATCTTTGGAGTTCGGCGCGCCGCCCGTAGGCAGCACGGCCCCATCTCTGGATCTAGTGGCGTGCAGATTGCCGTCGCCGCTGTGAACGATGCCGCTTGCCCGGCTTGGATAACCAGAACGCCATGGAGGCTCTAAACCTCTACCTTCTGTATCTACGCCGTCGCCCATACGCGAAGGCATTGGCAAAACAGACGTAGATGGTAGCACCGTTGCAGCACTCTTCTTCTTGGGTGGCATGGTGATGAAGATGATGAAGAAACTGAAGCGCCGATCGCTGGATCAAGTTTGCGCAACCTTCTTCCCCCTACCTGGCGCGCCAAAGATGTCGGCGTACGACACCTATTGGATCGCGGGGATCCCTTTTTCGGTTCGGCAAGGGGAGAGGTATGCACAAAGAGCAGAACCAACGATCGATGCGAGGGGATTTTTACCCAGGTTCGGGCCGCTGATCAGCGTAAAACCCTACTCCTACCTTGATTTATTATCAGTGTTTCCGTCCCAGTTCTTGGAGCGCTTGCAATGAACAGTGTGTTCGTGCAGCCGCTACGCATGCAGAATGGGCCGGAAGTCTTTTCTCTAGTGTCCCTTTGACAACCTTGAACTAATCTCCAACTATTTTCCCCGACAAGCCTTGCCGCAGGCTTGGCTACAACTGCCCGTGCACAAGTATGGGGTACTAAAGGCGCCATATTTAGTACACCGACACAAAGACAAATGACACTTCCTTCACATAAGGCCATTCTGGACAGAGATGAAGAATGAATATTGCTGGATTATTTTTGAACTGGATAAGGAAGGTTTGGACATATTTGAGGAACATGTGATCCAAACAAATTATGAGAATTATTTGGGAATTTTGTGGAAGACAGAAATATAGGTTGCTTCACAACCTATGTCAAATAGGATTATTCCTTTAATAGAAAAAGGAATATTCCCAAGAAAAGAATTTGGGAGTTGAGCTAGAAATGATGTGACATGATCTTGGGGAAATTTGAGAATGAAGAACCAGTTGGGAGAAGGAGAAATGAAGATCTCCCAGATTTCAAGTCCATAGAACTGCTCCAAAAAGAAAAATCAGAGCAAAAACCAAATAAAATCAAAAGAAAAAGAAAGGGCCAAAAACCAGGGTGTTACATGCTGCAAGCCACACTTCGGGCTGTGGCTGAAGATCTTCGGGATTAAGCCGAAGTCCAGCAACTCTGACCTCGTGAAATGCAGAGGGGCCGTGATCAACAAGAACTAGGGGGGCAAATGGTTCAAAGGCACCTTCATCGAAACGGTGAAGGAGTGGCAGCGAGAGTGGTTCTATATCACCGAGCCACTCACCCTGGCCACACTGAGGTCCCAGCCTTCTCGGCCGGGCCTCCGAAGAAATTCAAGTCCTGGAAGGAGAAGGGCGTCACCTATGGGAACCCAGCCGAGGTGGAGGCCATGATCAAGAGGATCAAGTGGTGGGCCACCATAAAGAACCTCCAGCTCACCGACGTCATCAATGTCATGCTCAACCACCATAGGCTCTCGCTCCAGCTTCGGGCTACCCCGATGTGGGCGCAAAAGCCCAATGACATGGGCCCCCTCACAACCTTCTTCCGCTCCACCTTGGCCGCTATGTGGACGAAGCTCATGAAGCTGGCCAAGGACAACATCCCCAAGGAGGGGGAGCACCTCGGCTTCGAGGACGGCCATGACGCCCCCCCAGTAAGTGTTCTATCACACGCACCCAAGTTCTTGTCTTTTATATTGACGGGTAGATTCTGACAAATCGCTTTTGCTTAATGCTTGCAGAAGTGGCTGGCCTGGGTGCAAAAAGTGCGATGCCCAGCCCCACTACCAGAGGATAAGCTGACTCCCCTTCTCACTATGCTCCTAACCGAGGAGCCACACGTGGTGGCCCCCAAAGGGATGAAGTCCCTAAAGGGCAAGACGAGTGCTCAAGCTCGGGAGACCTCGGTCGCTCGGTCCAAGGAGACCCACGCCTCCTCCGCCCATGACGGCGATGTGGAGGAGGAGGATGAAGAAGAGAACCCTCCCTCAAAAGGGAAGAGGGCAGTGTTGGAGGACGCCGAAGCCGACATGCAGCCCAAGGGCTAGAAGAGGCCAAGGAGGACCTCGGCCAGGGCCGCTGGCAAGTCATCGGAGAGAATTGATCTCTCTAGCGATTAGAAGAAGACTTCCTCGCACTTGGGAGGAAGAAACTGGCACCTCGAGGGTAAGCCATCATCTTTATATCCTGTATTTTTTATTCGACAAGTTTTCTTGAGCAAAGGTAAACTCATAAAGCATCTTTTCTTACGCAGTCCGCCAAGCATTACTACAGGATGCTACTAACACGACACTACAATCAGAGACCCTTCGACAAAACTGTGTGTGATGCATTAATTGCAAATGGTGATGTAATAAAACCGTCAAAAATGATACGAAAAGTTTGCGATGGCGGAGACATCAAACATGATCCAGATTTTAGTTGCGTGTGCGATGCGTAGCATAGGGTTGATCCATACGAACTGTTTGCAATGATCCAGAACAACAGAAACAGGCAGCCAGATCAAGGTGTGTGCGATATACGGCATACAGTTCGCTGTGATGAACCATTTGTGATGATCGAGTTGAACACAAACGATTCGGCGTAACAAGATGTGTGTGATACCCGGCAAACAAGTCGGTAATCAGAATTGTGTGCGATCATTATAGACAGCGCATACGATTTTTTTTGTGAATTGTGTGCTCGACAGGGCACACAATTCAAGAAACCAACCTGTGGGTGATAATGTAAAAGATCTCTGTCGAATAAGTATTGCTAACTGTCTGTGATGAGATTGACAGGGGAAACAGAGATAACGAATTAATATGAACGAACGGAAACAGAGATATATACAGTCTGCTTAATTTAGGCCTTCTTCTTCTTGTTGTCATTGGATGGCCCCGTGACATCGTCTTGGCGAGGACACTTCTTGCCGCTGATAGTTGGCTTTTCATCACCACCGCCGCCATCATCGTTGCTGTCGTCCTCCTCCTCCTCCTCGTTCGACCGCTCCTCCTCACCATCATCGTCGTCCTCTTCTTCATCCTCCGACGGCTCCTCGTCTGTCTGGTTGTCGTCTGACGACTCCGGAGGCGGCATCCCTTCCATGATCCGAATAAAATCGAGGTCTGGGCTCGACACTGGACTCATGGAAGATGAGCGGGATGATTTCGATGTTGACCTATCATCGGGCGCCAGAATACTGGCGGAACTGTCGTCCTCGCTGTCGCTCGACATGGCTGCAGTACGTATACAAACCGCGAGAGAGCGAGATTGCAGAGTGTGTGCAAGTGTGTAGCAGGGACGGCCAGGGAAGATGAAGATGGTGGACACTTAAGCGGGGTATGCAGAGAAGAGGAATATCAATTGAAGCGGGGGATTGACATATTATCTAACCGCTGATATAATTAACCGCAATTATTTGTACCCAGTCTCTCCAAATTCCTGGGATTGCGCAGTTCTCAATGTGATAATTACGCTCACGCGTTGGAGCGTCCAAATATGAAACAAGCAATTTTCATACTACTCCCTCCATACCGGCGACCTAAGTGGAGGAAAAATGAGAGAACTTGATGATTATTTGCTAATCAATACCATTGCGTGCAGAGAATTGACCATTGCATGTTATGCTAAGTAGTCTGAAGTCATTGAATGCATACAAGCCCCATGACTCCTATTGGCTGATTTCTTTTTTTAGGACAAAAAACAAGGAACGAGTTTTGGGATTATTTGGTTTTCGTAATGTGACTTATGCACCGGTACGAACGGAGTAGGACAGTTGGCAAGCAATACATTGAGCTCTTCTTATTGATGAAGCCAGTAATAATCAAACAAAATCCCTAATCATCATTGCAAACAGTGCATAAAAGATGGCTAATGCGACAACCACAACTACACATGCTAGTTCCTTCTTGTCTCTTGCTTTCATCTGTTGCCTATGACTGATTCTTTGTTGCTTCATCGTACTGATTGTCTTCTGCTTTATGTTATCTTCTGCGAGCTTGGTGATAACACTCCGAGCACTGCCATGCCATTCTTCATCCATCCAGTTAACAAAGGCACAAGCCTCATATCCCTGCCAATGTTAAATAGTATTCAGGATGAGTGGTGGCATTAACTCAACTAAAATGATGAACTTAGCACTAACCTCTAAGGGGCAACTAAGAAACCGTCTGCCAATGTCGAATCCCTCCATGCATACACGTCGAGCGGGAGTGTGCCCGTGCACACAACTCAGCTTTTGGTACTTCTCGGTAGCGCAAAACTCGGAGTCGAACTCATGTTGCAGGAGTCTGGAGTCATACTCCGGATCCGGCGGTTGATCGTGTTCCTGGGTGGGGGGGTCATTCAGGATGGATTCAATAGGGAGACACTTTGGACATGCTAAAAAAGATCGGGATAGATTGGAACCTGACAGGATGATTCAGATCTGTAGTACACCTGCCTTCTGATGACCTTAGGCAAGTGCTCGGCGGTGACTGCCGTCGTGGCGGCGCTGCCGAGAGCGGCGATACGAGCAGGAGCAGTGGCACCAAAACCATCAGCACCACTCGTCCGCATTCCCCCAATGTCAGCACCATGCGAGGGAATTTGGAGGCTATCTAGGGATTTGGGGGAAATGGGGAAACTGTGGGGATATACTAACAGTCGGGAACTACTTATCGCACTATGTTGTATACGGCACACGGTTTATACATGTCGTTTGTGTTAGGTATTACAACTTCACACACGATTTCGGCACCAAACCATGTGAGAAGACAACGTAGGTGAGACACGGTTACCATGACATAACCGTATGTGATGTACTACTCTGTACATATGGGGCTGCAATAATTGAGTTACAGTAATACTTAGGATAAACAGTCGCTCTGCGGATACGTGTCAAAAAATAAAAACAGCCGCTCTGCAGATAGAGATGGCGGTGGCGGCTGAGGCAGCAACTACCGGATAAGAGGTCAATCCTCGGTCGGTGGGTGTTGGCGGCATCATAGGAGGTCAATCCTCGGTCTGCGGCGGGAGATAGGAGGAGCTGAACCATCAAGGTCAGCGGCGGCATGATTGGAGCACATCCATCGCGGTCGATGGCGGGATAGTGGAGGTCAAACTTCGGGCGGTAGCCCCACTAAGCTTTGCTCCTCGACCCTGCTGTCTCGGCATGCCGCCGCATCGCGCTTCTCTATCTGCTGGGTGGAGGTCACCGCGTGGCTAATTAATTAAGGTATTCTTTTCGTTGAGTGGCTTAATTAAGGTATTGAATGCGTAAGGGTTGTGTTGTAGTACTCTATGTGTAAATTGACTGGCCATTAATTTTTTTCATCGCACGGCTGAATAAGAATATGGAGCACCCTTAGTAATTATGAAAATAAAATCTTGTGATTTATCCATGTATCTTTGGGCATTAGTTAATCCATGTTTTAATGTTGTTGTGTTGTTTTTAATTACCCTTCTATGGTGCAGATGGAACGATCTGAATAGATGAAGAATCGGAGAAGCTCATATTTTATTAGTGGCGTGACAGAGTTCATCAATTTGGCTGAAAGTACAAATAAGAGAATTGGTAATGAGGATTACATCATGTGTCCATGTAGTCGTTGTGCCAATACAGAGTCACATAAAGTTACCGATGTCGAGTTCCACTTAGTCACTCGGGGATTCATGGATGGATATACACGTTGGACTAGACACGGTGAAGAGCAGGTCATGGATGAATTTACCTAGGGCTGCGAGATGCCAAACCCCAGCCAGAGTCACATGGATGTTGAATCTAACATCAGGGCTGAGGCGTTAAGCTAGCAATGGAACACCGGAAAGCCGAAAACCCCACTGGAAAACCAAGATGACGACGCAGGTGACGATGACGACCTTGATATGCCAGATTTTGCTGCTATGATTGCAGATGTCAAGGGCCCAAAAAAGATATGATTGGGTACAAGGATCTGCCAACCATTGATGCGGACTCCAAGAAAGATTTGTATCTAGGTTTCAAAAAGAAATATTCCAAGTTGAGTGCCACACTGGCGCTTCTCAGATTTAAAGCAGCAAACGGTCTATCAAACAAGGGGTTCACAGAGTTGTTAGGTCTTTTCAAAGAAATTCTTCCGGAAGATAATGTGCTCCCCAAAAGCAATAACGAAGCTAAGAGAATTGTTTGCCCATTGGAACTTGAAGTACAGAAGATACACGCTTGTGTGAATGATTGTATATTGTACCGTGGTGAATACAAAGATTTGCATGCATGTCCCACATGCAAGCATGCGCGATACAAGCACAGGAGAGCAAAGGACAAGTACAAATTGGACGACGAGATCAAGACAGGAATCCCATTCAAGGTTGTTTGGTACTTGCCTTTAATTCCAAGGTTGAGACGTTTGTTTGCAAACCCTAGAGAGGCAAAGAGGGTGCGCTGGCATCATGATAAGTGAACTGTGGATAAATATATGAGTCACCCGAAAGATGGGGCTCAATGGGAATTAATCGGCAACAAGTTTGAAGACTTTGCCAAGGATCCTAGAAGTATAAGGCTCGGGGAGTGTACTGACGGGATGAATCCTTTTGGCGATATGACCACCAAACACAACACATGGCTAGTGCTTCTATGCATATATAACCTTGCTCCTTGGTTGTGTATGAAGAAAAAATACATCATGATGTCAATGATTATCCAAGGCCCGAAGCAACCTAGAAATGGCATCAATATTTACTTTCAGCTACTAGTAGAAGAACTGCTGACATTGTGGGTAGAAAAGCCTGCTATAAAATGTTATGATGCTTACAAAAAGGAGTTTTTTGATCTACATGCGATGCTGCTGCACACCATTCAAGATATATCGGCATTAGGCAACACATCGAGGCAGAAAACAAAGGGAGATGTAGGGTGTGTCACATGCATGGATAGGACAGCTAGCAGATTTCTTCCCAACTAGCACAAAACCATGTATTTCCGTCATCATAGGTTCTTACGGAAAGATCACCCATATAGAAAGATGAAAGTTGAATTTGATGGTATGGCAGAGGTAGGTTTGGGCCCAAGACCTTATGCTGGGGAGGTGGTCCACAGCATGGCTAAACAAATTAATGTTGTGCTTGGCAAGAACCATGCTTTGACGGTGAAACAAACACCCAGGGATCAAGTGTTTAAGAAGAAATCGGTGTTCTGGAAATTACCTTACTGGGAGATTCTACATGTACGTTACTGCATCGATGTCATGCACACGTAGAGAAGAATGTATGTGAAAGCATCCTTGGTACTCTGCTCAAGATTAAAGGTAAAACAAACAATGGTTATGGTGCACGACTCGCGAGAGTTACAATTTCAGTACAAAAGAAGCAACAGAGTTGTTCAACTATTTGTTGTCAGTTAAGACACCCTCTTCCTACTCTGCAAACATCAGAAGTCTCGTGGATGTGAGCTCAGGTAAAATGAAGTTGGGACACATGAAGTCACATGATTGCCACGTAATGTTGAAACAAATCCTCCCAGTGGCCATCAAGAATCTGATGGACACAAATATAAGGAACACACTCATTGAGCTGTGTGATTTCTTCAACAAACTATGGCAGAAAGTTGTAGACCCTGAAGAGTTGGATTCTATGCAAGAGGATATTGCAAGAACATTTTCCAGCCTAGAGATGTTTTTTCCACCGTCATTCTTTGATGTCATAGTCCATCTCACTGTGCACCTTGCTGACGAGATAAAGTATTGTGGTCTTGTGTTTCTTCGCAACATGTATCCCTTCGAGCGGTTCATGGGAATACTGAAGCGCTATTGTCAGAACCAAAGCCATCCAGAGGCAAGCATCCTACAAGGTTATACCACGGAGGAGGTGGTTGAGTTTTGCACCGAATACATGAAAAAATGACCTATAGGTTTGCCCCTATCTCGCCATGAGGGAAGGCTGAAAGGTAAGCCGGTCCTTGCTGGCACGCAAAAGGCTGCACCCGGAGATTTGGCCGACGAAGCCCATTTGATGGTACTACTTAACAGCATAGTTCTCAGCGCTTATGCTGAGGAACACTTGGTGGAGATACGCCAAAGCTTCTTACCAATGGTGTATCCATTAGATGTGGAGATGAAGGAGCATAATAAGGCCTACGCCAGATGGCTGAAGAATCGTTTGGCACAAGGATCCATGGATGGCATTGCTACATGGTTGTCACAAAAGCCATCACCTACGGTGTTGATGTACCAAGCGTATGACATAAATGGCTACATGTTCTACACTGAGGAACGTGATGAGAAGACCTCATATCAGAATAGTTCTATTCAAATAGAATGCATGACTGTAGATGAAGCTGATAAAAGGGTGTACTATGGAACCATCAAAGAGATTTGGGAGCTTAACTATGTGAAAGTTAAGGTGGCATTATTCAGGTGCACATGGATCCCTCTTAGTCAGGTAAAGGTTGATGATTACAGGAAGACCTGTGTTAACAAGACAACAATGGCATATCACGCAGACTTGTTCATTCTTGTCAGCGATGCTATCCAGATTTTCTATGTGAAAGACCCATTGCATAAGAACTGTCATGTAGTGATGCATGGGAAGAGGAGCGTACTAGGCATCGAGGATGTTGCTGATGAGGACGAGTACGATGAATTTGCTGAGTAGCCAGCCAAGGGATCACGCACCTTACCAACAGAGAAGCGTAAAATCATCAGAAATCCTAAGTTCATACGTGGCCAACCTAATGATCCCAGTTCCCCCATGTACATTTGAACTATTTATTATTATTATTATTATTATTATTATTATTATTATTATACCCTAGAGGTAGCACACTCAATTGATCTCACTCCAGTATGTATGAACAGAAGATATGCAATCTGGTTTGCGAATAGCACATGGTTCATTCATGAAAGCCATGTGCCGACCAAACCGCGCGCGTGATGTGGGTCGTGCGTTCTGGTTGGCCAGAACCCAAACCCCACGGATCATACGTCTACACCATTGGATGCTCCCAGATTGAACGGCAATCCTCATCTCCTTATGGAAACCATGATCCTTCTTGTGAGATGCTCTGGCTTCCAAGGAGCAATCATCAAAACTTGTGCAAAACTTTACCAAAAAAAATTCCACGGGGTCGTGAGAGCATGCCACGGTCACACACCGATTTTCAGGATGTCTGGACTCCATCTAAATTTCCTATAATTAAAATACCAACTAGGCCTACACCGGTGGCCGCACCTCACGGCCGAAATGCTTGAACGTTCTCCCTGCTTCCCGGATAATGGATGAAAACTTGCAAAGCGACACACAAATGGTAAATGCCAAAAATGGCTCAAATATAGCAAACGAGATCTCAAATGCACCAGAAAATCGAACCTTAGGGTACAATGGTGATCGCTTACCGTGGAAAAAATTCGAGGCAAAACGATGAACTCATGTTTTCATTCAAACGAAAATATGCTGTTAGTAGATGTAAATTTTAAATAGCACATGGTTCAGTCATGAAAGTTGTGTGCCTACCAAATCGTGGCCGATGCCCCCCTGCTGCGCGCATGATCTAAGTCGTGCATTCTGATTGGCCAGAACCCAATCCCCACGGATCATACGTCTGCACTGTTGGATGCTCCCAGATCGAACGGCAATCCTCATCCCTTTCATCAGCACATGCAGTTGCGGTTGGGAATTGATTTATATGCACAAAATGCACATTAAATTCAAAAAATGTCTTAAATATAGCAAACGGTACCTGAAATGTGTCAAAAAATCAAACCCGTGGTATAATGGTGATTGCGTACCGTGGAATTTTTTATGAGGCCAAATGATTAAGTCACCGGCCACTGGAGTTTGAATTGACACGACTCCTTTTGGAAACCATGATCCTTCTTGTGAGATGCTCTGGTTTCCAAGGAGCGATCATCAAAACTTTTGCCAAACTTTACCAAATATTTTCCATGAGGTCGTGAGAGCACGCAACGGTCACACACCGATTTCCATGATGTTCGTACTCCATCTGAATTTCCTATAATTAAAATACCAACTAGGCCTACGCCGGTGGCTGCACCTCACAGCTGAAATGTTTGAAACTTCACCCCACTTATTGGACAATGGATGAAAACTTGCAAAGGGACACACAAATGATTTGTAAACCTTCTTTGCTAACTAACACCCACATGTAGTTGTAGTAGGGTTTTGATTTTATATGCACTAAATGCTAGGTAAATGCAAAAAAATGGCTTAAATATAGCAGACGAGACCTGAAATGGGCCAGAAGATCAAACCTAGGGTATATCGGTGATTGTTTACCGTGAACTTTTTTTCGAGGGGGAATGATGAAGTCACCGATGATTGGAGTCCGAAGTGCCGCATCTCCTTATGGAAACCATCATCCTTCTTGTGAGATGCTCCGGTTTCCAAGGAGCGATCACCAAAACTTGTGCCAAACTTTACCAAAAAATTTCCATGAGGTCGTGAGAGCACGCAATGGTCACACACCGATTTTCATGATGTCTGGACTCCATCTGAATTTCCTGTAAATAAAATACCAACTAGGCCTACGCCAGTGGCCGCACCTCGTAGCCGAAATGTTTCAAACTTCTCCCCGCTTCTTGGACAATGGATGAAAACTCGCAAAGGGACACACAAATGATTTGTACACCTTCTTTGCTAACTAACACCCACATGTAGTTGTAGTAGGGTTTTGATTTTATATGCACTAAGTGCTAGGTAAATGCAAAAAAATGGCTTAAATATAGCAGACGTGACCTGAAATGGGCCAAAAAATCAAACCTAGGGTATATCGGTGATTGTTTACCGTGAAATGTTTTTCGAGGGAGAATGAGGAAGTCACCGATGATTGGAATCCGAAGTGTCGCATCTCCTTATGGAAACTACGACCCTTCTTGTGAGATGCTCTGATTTCGAAGGTGCGAGCATCAAAACTTGTGCCAAACTTTACCAAAAATTTTCCATGGGGTCGTGAGAGCACGCCACGGAGACGCACTGATTTTCGCTATTTCTGGACTCTATATGCATTTCCTGTAATTAAAATAACAACAAGGCCTACGCCCCTGGCCGCACCCTGCGGCCAAAATGTTTGAATTTTTTTCCTATTTCTTGGACAATGAATGGAAACTCGCAAAGCGACACACAAATGATCTTGCTAACACCCACGTGTAGTTGCGACACAGTTATGTATGTATGTATGTATGTATGTATGTATGTATGTATGTATGTATGTATGTCCATGGTTAATGCAAAAAATGGCAAAATATAGCAAACGAGATCTCAAATGCACTATAAAATCGAACCTTATGGTACAACGGTGATTGCTTACCGTGGAAAAAATTTGAGGCAAACGGTGAACTCATGTTTTCATTCAAACGATTGATGTAAATGTTTTCAAATAGCACACGGTTCATTCACGAAAGCTGTGTGCCTACCAAACCATGGCCGATGCCCCCTGCTTTGCGCGTGATGTGAGTCATGCGTTCTGATTGGCCAGAACCCAAACCCCACAGATCGTACTTCTGCACCGTTGGATGCTCCCAGATCGAACGACAATCCTCATCCCTTTCATCAGCACATGCAGTTCCGGCTAGGATTTGATTTATATGCCAAAATGCACGGTAAATGCCAAAATGGCTTAAATATAGCACACGCCACCTGAAATGCGCCAAAAAATCAAACCTGTGGTATAATGGTGATTGCTTACCATGGAAAAATATTCGAGGCGATACGATGAACTCACGTCTTCATTTCAAAATTAGCACTTCTTCATTTCAAACGAAATTATGATGTTTGTGCACACGGGCGCTTAGAGGCAACCGTTTGCATAGGCCTTTCCGCGCGGCGACCGGGGATGTTTTTAACCCTTTTCACCTAGGCCGCCAACACCCCCCCACCGCCTGCCCCCATTTCACTCAACAGTCCACCCAATCTCCATCGCCAGCTCCCTCCTCCCCCAGATCCACAGCAGAACCCTCTCCGACGCCGGCGTGCTCAACCCGGCCGTGTGCCCGCTCTTTGGCGTCAACCCTACCTCCACTACCATTCCCAACACGAGGCTGCCCGCGCCTCACCGTCTTCGTTTGCTCGCCAGCCACCCTCGGGCATATCAATCCTGTAACCCTCGCCTCTCCTGTGGTCCTGTCGGGTTTGCACAAGAAACCTGTTAGTTATTGCTCTCCATCGTGAAGAGGCATATTTCCTCGCAATCCCTCTTCCTATTTCGTTCGGTATGTTCCCAAATTGGCTATAAAATAACGGAGAGCGTATATATGTTCGTTATCTACCTTCCTAACTAGTACATATAAGCTGTATTTGTTCCAATTAGTTATTGTCGATTTACAGATCGTGGGCGTCCGAGTCACACAAACTTAACAAATTAGCCATACATTTTCTAAATTATTGCATGACATGTTTAGACAGCTTGATACCAAGTTGTTAGCTTTATGCTTATCCTCCTTTCCTAAGTTACGCTTGTGTTCTCTGTAGATGCCGAGTAGCAGGGAAAACACTCATGCTTCAGGTGATGTATCTTCATCGGAGTCTGACAACCCTAGGTCTCGAGCAAATGGTCAGGGCTCAAGTAATCTGGAATGGGATAGAGCTGCAGCAATTACCCCTCTAGCCAGGACACATAAGAACGCTCCAAGGAAGCCCACACACCAGCCTAAAGGTGTATATGAAGTAACCGACATCGATTTAAAGTCTTGAGCTACAACTAAAGCAGATAAATCACGTACGAGGTTCAGGAGTGTGTGTGGGTTTGTTGGCAGGGCAAGGCTCAACATTAATCTGTCAGGGTTTCTGCCGGCGTGGAAGCACGATCACCTATGGGGCAGGGGTACCCCTTTGTGGTTCGGCAAGGGGACGATCACATTGCACAAAGAGCAGAAGTAGCAGGCGGCAGCACGGTGATGATAGCTCTCTTTTACCCAGGTTTGGGCCGCTTTGCAGCGTAAAACCCTACTCCTGCTATGGTGGATTGATCTGGAGGAACACGAAGGCATGACGTGCTCTAGGCCGGCAAGGTTACCTCGGGGAGAGCAGCGTATGCATACAAGTGTTGAGGGATCAAACGTTCGAACCCTTTGCTCGGTTGCCTTGGGACTCCTTTTATAGGTTAAGGGCGACCACAGTGGCAAAACAGTCATTTTAGGGTGATTAGATAGCTAATAGTGCTATCATGCCTAACTCTGGCAGTTAGGACAAAGTGCATTAAATGCACTGCTAGGTGTCGTGCTGAGGTTGAAGCCCGGCAAGCCTGCCGCGCCGCTTATCTGCCTCTTCTTATTAGCATGACACGTCCTCTGGACGAGTGTCAATAAAGCTAATCTCTTCCTTACCACGCTGCTACATGATTGATAGGATCCACCTGGTTGTTTGATAGCTTGACACCGCACTGATTAATGACTTGGGTGCGATCAGGTGGAGTGGTGGCGTCTTGGTGAAAGCCTGCCGGCAAGGAGCCTGGCGGGTTGTGGTCTTGGCGGCCCCGAAAACCTTGCCGGGGCGAACTGGTATCATTCCTCAGGTTCTGCCTCGACCCAGCCAGGCCCTCCTGCCCGACAAGGGAGGCTCCCTGAGGTGGTCTCTTGCTGGCTTACTCCTTTTAATGCTCTCCTTGATCTCACGAAGAGCGGTTTCTCTGGCTTATCTTTGCGTCATGAGTTGGTACTGGATGTATGATCGCCGGTACGCCTGTGCATGAGTTCGGGTATCAAACATGAATGTTTGCTGCATCGCAGGAGCCCCCGGGCCTGGTCCATACGTGCCGCCGGGCAACATTGGGGTAGGCCCCAAACAATGCATAGGCCCGCATCCTGACCTTGCCGTGGTGGAGTCCATGTCCTTGAGATCTTCTTTGCTTCTTCATTAATCTGGAATTGAATTAACCTCTGGGCTTCCCACGAGACGTGCGATGTCCAAACGATGTGGGTTCTCCCATGTAGTAGGCCAGAGGAAGCCCGTGTTCGTGGGGGTTAGTTAGGGTACCCGCGTGTGAACTGGAGGTAACTGCAATCTTACTTCATCCACTACACCTGCCGTTTCCATCATGCGCGTTGCATGCATTGCGTGGGGTTGGTGGCAGACGTGCAGGGCATGGGAACATGTGCCTTGGCAAGAGGCGCAGTGCCTTGGATTGGCGCAAAGGGGCGGCCGACGAATCTGGATGCCGTCAGTGGCGCAGACAGGCCGGACTGGAGGAGTAGGGCGGTCGCCCCGGGGTAGTGGAGAACTAGCCTCCCGCACCGCTCGGCTATAAAAGGGAGCGTGAGGGAGATGGAGACGTTCATCCACGTACCTTCTCTTCCCTTCTTCTTATTTTTTCTTCCACCATGACAAGGGGAAGGGGCCGTGCTCGGGCTCCGACAATGGCGACAAGGGCTTCCTCTCGGCACCATGCCTCTGTCCCCATTGTAGCCGCTGGGGCAGAGTCCGGTGCACAAGGTGGAGCTGCAGGGCGAGGACGGGGCCGACGGAGCACTCGGAATAGAGCCAGGCATGGTGGTGCGCCGGCCACGCCTCCCCCAACAGCTCCGGCCCCAATGGCGGGCCATGTAGGAGACACGACGCTGGAGTTCATCGTCAGGTTGCGCGAGCCCCCGCACAGTCGCCTGTAGCTGCCTCGCCCCTTCACCAGGATGATGGAGGTTGAGCAGCCGCTCAGGCTGGGGTTGCGCATTATTGGCTGCTGCAATGGTGCGGCATGGGCGGACGTTGAGTTTCCCACGCCGCATGTCATGCTTCCTACGCGTGGCTGAAAACTTTCGCCCGCGCCCACCATCTTGCGGAAGGGCACGTCCTCCGCTTCAAGTTGGTGGAGGCTGATCTGCTCTGCCTCAAGGTCTTCGGACGCTCGGGTGCTCACTTAGGGTGCTGCGTGGAAAGCTCAACTGACAACGAAAGCTCCTCCTCGAGCGATAGCGACGGGGAGGACACCGGTGGGGAGGACAACGATAGCGAGTCACCGGTCGTCAAGCACGAAGGCGATGACTTGGACTCTAACTGAATGTCGGTCGCACCATCACCGTCAGCTAGGCGCCGACAGCACCATCATTTGTAGCCTGGCCCCGACAGAGCGATTTGCCGAGGGCGCCTGGCTTGGACGTCACCGCCACCTCCAGCTGGACCCCGGCAGGCTTCCTCGTGGACTCCGGCTTCATCTTCCCTGCCAATGTTCTTGTCTTGCCATGTTCCTCTGGTCCTGGCTGGGGTGACCAGGGCATCGCCTAGCCGCTCCCTCCGTCTCCGGCCTCTTCTTCCTTGCCAGGGAGGCGCCCTCCCGATCTTGTCAGGCTGCATCCCGCGGGCCCTGATGGGGTCAGGCTGGGCTTCTGCCCAGGCGCTCCTTTTGCCCTCCTTTTGTCTTGATCCAACTCCTAGGAGGAGAGGGACAAGAAAGGCATTACGGGGCACTTATCTTTTTTCATATCAAAAGATGTAGGCATTTGCCAAATTTTAGTTTAAATCATGTAATCCTTCCCCTATGTTTGTACGCCGCATGACCTGTACTTATTATCTACGTATTAATGGAAAAAACACTTGTCAGGTACTTGTGCATGTGTCAACCATGCCAAGGGATGATCCTTCAATACTTCCAAGTAAACAAGGCTCCCTGGCAATGCATCCTGCCAGCCCTCATTACAGCTGCTACTAAACCTTGTTTGATAGGTTCAAAACGGGTTAGGAGCATGGATGAAAGCTGGCCCCCTGTTAACCTCCCTTCAAATGTTGCTGCAACCAGCCTGATCGAAGGGGCTTGAATCAAAAGATGGGAGCACAAATGATGGAGGTAACAAGGTTCCCATACGTACAAGTTTTTCATGCGTGAATACGACACGGAGTGTAAGGATGAACTTATCTTAGTTCGCTGTCCTTCTTATCGTTCTAGATAAGGAAAAGGTTGTCGGGGATCAGCACAGGGACTTGTATTCATCTTCCTTTCCAGGAGCTACCATGAAGAAACTTCCCTGTCATTATCAAAGAGAGGGGATAACACATGGCTCTTTGTTGCATGTTAATTATCTTACTTAAGAGATATCATGATAAGATTGTGTTCAAATAAATATGAATGCATGCATGCAAGTTTTTATGAAAGAGCGCTTTGTTTTATTAACTTTGCACAGGGTCTATGCCTGGCTTTGCATAAAGGGCTACAATTCCCGGGGACTATGCTTGTACAAAACAGGTTGCCAGGGCAAGGCCCCGCAACCACGCCTTACGGGTAGAACTTGCGAAGATGCTCAATATTCCATGAGTTTTGCATAGGGATGCCATCTTCGGTCTCCAGACGGACTGCGCCAGGTCTGGTGACATGTACTACCCGGTAAGGGCCTCCCCACTTCGGTGTCAACTTGTTTGAATGCTTGGCGGACTGAACACGCCTAAGGACAAGGTCACCTTCCTCAAGGCCCCAGGCACGAACCCTGCGGCTATGGTAGCGGAGAAGGGCTAGCTGGTATCGTGCAACACGTACAGCAGCTCGGAGATGATCTTCCTTGAGGAGCCTGGCATCGTCATGCCGTAGCTGCTCTTGCTCTACTTCATCGTAGGCAAGTACCCGAGGTGACCCGTATATGAGTTCTGTGGGGAGCACTGCTTCTGCACCATATATCAGGGAGAAGGGAGTTTGGCCGGTAGCTCGACTTGGTGTCGTCTTGATTGACTAAAGAACCACTGGCAACTCATCAATCTAGCGCTTGCTGCATTTTCGCAGTCTATCAAAGGTTCTTGTCTTCAGTCCTCGCAACACTTCAGCATTCATCCTTTCGGCCAGTCTGTTGCTTCTTGGGTGGGCACCAGAGGCAAAAGATACCTTGCTTCCAAGGCTCTGGATGTACTGCATGAAGGCGCGGCTTGTAAAATGGGTGCCATTGTCGGTAATTACCCTGTTGGGCACTCCAAAATGACACACCAGTCCTTTGAAGAACTTGATAGCTCACTGCGTCGTCACCTTTCTCACTAGTTCCACTTCGGGCCACTTTGTAAACTTGTCGATTGCCACATACAAGAATTCAAAGCCCCGGTAGCACGGGGGAAGGGGCCCAAGATGTCGAGCCCCCAGACTGCGAAGGGCCAGGATAAAGGGATGGTCTGCAAGGTTTGAGCTAGCTGGTGAATATTCTTGGAGTGGAACTGGCATGCTTCACACTTGGTGACGAGCTCAGCTGCATCCCGGAGGGTGGTGGGCCAATAGAATCCTTGCCGGAAAGCTTTCCCAACAAGTGCTCTTGATCCCAAATACGAACCACACACACCTCAATGTATCTCCGCCAACAACATTAGTCCATCTTCTTGACTGATACACTTCAGCTTCACGCCATTAGGCCTCTTTCTGTACAGAATGTTGTCCACAAACTGATACATACTTGATTGCCGGGCCCCTTTTTCAGACTCTTCTGGATCATCAGGAAGTTCTCCAGTTTGCAAGAAGTGGACTATATGTTGTGCCCATGCTGGAGCTTGGGGCTCGACGACAAGGACTAAAGGCATTTCTTCTATTGAGGGAGCGCTTGTCTCAACAGCGAAAACCTGGGGTTCTGCCAGAGAGCGAAATCACCAGTCAACATAGGATCTCCCCCGGCAAGCTTCTCACCAGTGGCTTCGGGGAGCTCTACCGGGAAATGTTTGCCGGTGTTGAGCTTCCTTCTTTTCTTGGTCAAAGTTGATGGAGAAACTGATGGTTGGGTGAGGTGGAGTACAAAAGTTCCTGGTTCCATAGGAAGCTTTTGTGCAGCGCACTTCAACAGGTGATCAGCGATGTTGTTTTCTGCACGAGGCACGTGCTCTGTTTGCAGCCCATCAAAGTGTTCCTCCAGCTTCCTCACCTCTTCCACGTATGCCTCCATCAATGGGCTATGATAATCCTTGTTTACCTGTTTCACAATGAGCTGAGAGTCGCCACATATGATCAACTTCTTTATTCCCAACTCTACAACAATCCTGAGCCCGGCAAGGAGTCCTTTATACTCTGCGGTGTTATTGGTGGCATCTTCCCTGGGGAAATGCATTTGGATGACGTACTTGAGGTGTTCTCCGGTGGGGGCAATGAGTAAAACTCCTGCCCCGGCACCTTAGAGCGAGAAGGCACCATCAAAGTACATGGTCCATTCCTTGGGGGCCTCCTTGATGGGGAGGGCAGTTTCCATAATCTCTTCATCGGGTGTTGGCGTCCATTCTGCAATGAATTCTGCCAGTGCCCTACTTTGGATAGTTGTTGTGCTCTCAAATTTCAAAGCAAAGCCTGATAGTTCCAAGGCCCGTTCTACTATCCTGCCGGTGGCTTCAAAGTTCCTCAAGATTCACTACAGCGGAAGGCGAGTCGCAACTATGATTTTGTGAGCTTGAAAGTAATGGCGCAGTTTCCTCGAGGCCATAAGGAGGCCGAAGATTAACTTTTGGACCCCAGAGTACCTTGACCTAGCCTCCTGCAAAAGGGAACTGACAAAGTAAACTAGTTGTTGCACCATCTTCTTTCTTGCTAATCATTTCCACTTATCAGCACCGATTTGTGGCTCCCCTTCATTGTTGTCGTAAGGCCCTTCCAGGGAAAAAGTTGGTTCACCACTGGACGGTTCTACTGCAGTAGTTTCTTCACTATACACTTCTCTCTGCGCCACCAAGGCAGCACTAACCACTTGATTCATTGCCGCCAGATACAGCAGCAGTGGCTCTTGTGGTTTGGGTGCGACCAGGGTTGGAGCAGAGGAAAGGTAAGCTTTCAACTCCCGCAGCGCAGCCTCAGCCTGTGGAGTCCATTTCATTGGACCAGCCTTCTTCAATATTTTGAAGAACGGGAAGTCATGCTCAGCAGATTTTGAGATGAACCTACTTAATGCGGCAACATAGCTAGCCAGACGCCTCACATCCTTTACGGTCTTCGGAGCTTGAATCCATTCTATTACCTTGACCTTGTCGGGGTTGGCTTCTATCCCTCGCGGAGTCACAAAGAATCCCATGAGCTTGCCGGACGGAATGCCAAATACACATTTTTCTGGGTTGAGCTTTAAGTTGATCTTCTGCATATTTGCAAAGGTTTCTTCTAAATGTTCAATGAGTGTAGATTTGTCCTTGGTCTTGACAACTATGTCGTTCATATACACTTCAATGTTCATGTGCAGCTAAGATTCAAAACCAATCTGTACAGCCCTAGCGAACGTGGAACCAGCACTTTTTAGCCCGAAAGGCATACATACAAAGCAATATGTGCCACATAGGGTAATAAAGGTGGTCTTTTCTTCATCTTCCTTGGCCATGAAGATCTGGTGGTAACTAGAGTATGCATCAAGGAAGGAGAGCAAATCACATCCTGAGGTGGAATCAACAATTTGATCAATGCACGGCAAGGGGAAGGGATCCTTTGGACAAGCTTTGTTCGAGTCAGTGAAGTCGATACAAAGTCTCCATTTCTCGTTTGCCTTGCGCACCATCACTGGATTTGCTAACCAAGTTGGATGCAGTACTCCTCGGACCAACCTTGCTGCTTCAAGCTTCTTAATCTCATCAGCAATGAATGGTTGCCACTCCAGGGCCTGTTTCCTAACTTTCTGATAGGACAGGCATGGGGGCAGACAACAACGTGGTGCTCGATTACCTCCCTGGGAACACCGGGGATGTCAGACGGTTGCTAGGCAAACACATCGACATTCGCCCGCTGGAAGGCAACAAGTGCACTTTCCTATTTGTTATCAAGAGTGGAGCTAATGGTAAAAGTACCATCAGCGCCATCTTGCCTAGCTGGAGCTTTCTTGGTCGCTGGAGGGGTAGCCTTGGATCTTTTGCTAGTAGAACTCTCCGGCAAGTGGCTGCCGGGCGCAGCGCACTCCGAAGAGACGTGCTTCCCGGGGTCCTTGTCGGTGTCCTTGCTAGTCTTTTTAATTTTCTTTTCTTCCTTGGCAAGAGCCGAGGCCTTGACGGCCTCCGCTGCTACCGCATCTCCATACATCTTATCCACACAGATGACCGCATCTCTCTTGTCCGATGGAATGGAAAATGACCCCCATAGGACCAGGCATCTTCAGAGTGTTATATGCGTAATGGGACGCTGCCATGACCTTGGCCAACGCGGGATGGCCTAGGATCCCGTTGAATGGCAGGGGAAGCTCAATGACGTCAAACACAATCTTCTCGGTCCTGAAGTTTATTTCCCCGATAAACGTTACCAGCAAGGTAATCTTTCCCTTCGGCTGGCTCCCCCCTTGGTTGATCCCCTGGAAAGTGCCAGACTTCTTTAGATCCTCATCAGGAATTTGGAGTTTCTTCAGCAGCTCAGGGGAAATTAAATTCAACCCTGCCCCGCCGTCAACCAACATCTTAGTGACCTTGAGGTTGCGGATTGTTGGCAAAACCAACAATGGCAAACACCGAACCGCAATAGTGTGATCTGGATGATCCTCAATGTCAAAGATGATGGGCGTGCGGGACCACTTAAGTGGTTCTCGAGTGCTTGCTACTGGTTCTGATGCATTAGCCTCACACGCCCACTGCTTGAGCTGGCGGTGAGAGGAGTGCAAGGATGCACCCCCGTCAATGTACATTGCCTCGGTAGCTTTCTGAAACTCCTGTTCACTGGTCTCGTCATCCTCTTCATCACTGTCATCTTCATTTTCCTTCTTCTCATGGCCCCTGGTGGGTTTCTCTTTCTGCTGATCAAGCTTGCCGCAGTATCCATTGCGGCCACCTCGGCCTTTCCCGCAAGCACCGTTCTGGCCTCTCTCCTTGTCGTGCCTCTCATACTCAGCCTTCTGCTTCTCAACTAGGTGTTCGACTTGCTTACAATATTGGAGATCATGGCCTTTGGTCCTGTGGATCTTGTAGTACGGCCCATCAGACTTGTCAGTTTTCTCAGCCGCTGCCACCGCTCGACAATCAGCAGAAGAAGCAGCTTCCTTGCAGGGTGTCTCAGCCTTAGCTTTTTTGCCTGCGGCAAGGTCACCAGAGCTCTCAACGGCCATTACGACTTTCCCTTTATGCTTCTTGTTGCGCTTCCTATTTTTCTTCCCAGGGTGGCGGTGTAGGAGATATGCCCTAGAGGCAATAATAAATGTTATTAATTATCTCCCTGTTTATAATTAAGTTTATATTCCATGCTATAACTGCTATGGTTCCCGAGCCCGTATATCCATAAAGGCTCTGGGGAAAACCCATGTGCACGTGTGGTATAATAAATGGTAAAATGTATTCCTAGTCGTGCCTCTAAGACTAGCTCAAGTGTTGCATGATGATTATGTTTTCCCAATCATAGGCATGTCTATGCCAGCAACTTTGAGGGCACAATGTCAGGAAGGACATTTGTGTTGAATCGACCCGAATTGATGTTATGCTATGAGATACATTCGTCATGAGTTAATGGTTAATAACACAGAGATAGTTAACGTTTGCATGATTCCTCAGACCATGAGAGTATCGAGTTTCTTCATGCTTGCTTCATGAACTTTGGGGTTTGTTAAACGTCATCCGTAAATGGGTGGCTATTACGGCGGCTTACGGGTTCATGGAAAAGTATGTCAAGTAACTTGATAGCTCAAGATTGGGATTTGCTCCTCCGACGATGGAGAGATATCTCTGGGCCCTCTCGGTGTTACGGTATCCATCATCGTCTGGCCAGACACTTTGTGATTTGATCACGGGGATGCCGCAACACGGTAACGAGAAAAGAGAACAATACCGGTAACGAGGTAACTATCATAGTGGACAATTTGTTGATCCACGAGAATGCCAACATGTCTCACCTCGGGTATTTGTAACATATCGCGAAGCAACAGGAATAGCACATGGCAACTGGAGGTTCACTCGAATATTTATTCGTGTGGGTATAGGGGTCAATATGGGTGTCCACGGCTCCGATGTTGATCATTGATCGGAAAGAGTTCCGGTCATGTCTATACTTCACCGAACCTATAGGGTCACACGCTTAAGGGTCATCTATCTGTTGAACGCTAGACAGGGAGTCTGAGAGAAAGTCACCGAAAATGTTTCGGAGACAACGGAAGAGTTTCGAGAGAGAGAACACCGAAAGAGTTTCGGTAAAACCGAAAAGTTGTTTCGGAATATATTATTTGGTCAAAAAGGGTTTCGGCACCGCCTGGAAATTTTCAGAGGATGCCAGAATTGGTCTGGGAACTTCTGGGAATTTTCAGAGAGAAAAACCAGAAATGTTCCGAAACTGCCGTAACCGTTGTTGATGCTTTCCGCTGATAAAAACCACCACACCGAAAATATTTCGGATCGTGCCCAGAATAATTTTAGAGGGTGCTAGAAATGTTCTGGGACCTTCTGGAATTTTTCAGAAAAAGTTTCGCGGAAAACATCTTGTCTCAACGCGAGGGGACAAGATCCCACGAATCGGGGGTTGCATGTTTGGTGGCTTTTTGTCTAGGGAGCATTGCATGTTTCATGGAGACATGTTGGTGGCTTGTTGGGGGGGGGGGCATGGGGGGGGGGACAAGATGATGGGCCGGCCCAAGGGCTGCCATGGTGGTGTCCCCTTGGTGCCCCCCTTGTGTTACCATTATGCCCTTTCATGTGTGACATGAAGCTTGGGTATTTTGGTATTTCAACATCCCACCCCACCCCTTGCCTTGGCCTATAAAAGGAGGAGTTGGGGCTACCATCTCCTTCATCCCCTTGCTCTCATAATCATGCCATGCAATTATCTGGCTTCTCTCTCCCTCCCACGAAAAGAGTTTTGTAGAGCCGAAAGGCTGTCTGGGTTCCGGTGGGAACTAGTTCTGGACGGCGAAGCCCTGCCGGATAGATGACACCATATGTGTGCAACTCTGTAGAGAGGTCGTAGTTTCGATCTTAGTGCCCGTGGGGCTGTTCGTGAGTGCCTCCCGAAGGGCTGTCCATGTGACGGTCCGAGTTCTGTGAGTCCTCCCGAAGGGCTGTCCGCGACATCGTCCGGGGACTGTCCGACCGCCTCCCGGAGGGCTGTCCGGGTGGCGGATGAGGGTATACATCCTCGCGGTTGGGAGGTTGTAAATCCTAGCTGCGGGGATCTGCACCGACGATCGTCATCGACTCTACTTCCGCTGCGCTACGAGTCGGTAACGAAACTGATCAAACCTTGTATGCAGTCTCCATAGTGGTCCTGGGCTGGTGCGTAGGTCGGAAAATTTTTGTTTTCTACTGCGTTACCCAACAGGCGGTGTCATCGTCGTCTCCCGAATCGACTTCGACACCCACCTCCTCACCTGGGAGCCTTCTGCCTTCCTCAACCTGAGCACACTTATCCGCCAATGTGTATAGCTCATTGACAGTCTTCGGTAGGCGAACGTTCATCTTTGCATGCATCCGTCGATTGCGCACATTCATGTGGAATGCGGCAATCACAGCTACCAGGTGTGTCTGAGGGATGTTGCGGTGTACTCGGCTGAATCTCTGCAGATATTTGCGCAAACTCTCCCCTTCTTTCTATGGGTGGGCCTGCAGGTCACTGGGCTATCTCAGTTCTTGGTGGCCGCCAGTGAAGGCACCAACGAAGTCATTGCACAGGTCTGCGCACGAAGAAATGAAATCCTCCGGCAAGTGCATCAGCCAGGACCTCATGTTAGGCTTGAGAGCCAATGGGAAGTAGTTGGCGAGTACTTTCTCATCTCTTCCCCCGGGAGCCTGAACGGCAGATGCCTAGAAACTCTGCCGGGTTCAGCTTTCCATCGTATTTCTCTGGCAGGTCAGTCTTGAAGGAGCGAGAGGATGGCCAACGGACTTGCCGCAACTCATGAGTGAAGGCAGGGCACCCCACCTCATAAGGCAGGTACCCACCAACACTGGGCGCGGGTTTGTCAATGTCGGGTCCATTGCGCTTGTCTGATTGACGGGGCATCTCGCGACGCCGCATGATGGTGACGCAGGTGTCTTCCCTTCTCCTATCTCTCAACACTTGGCATTGATCCTACTGGAGCTGTGGGTCGGACGAAGCCATTGACGCTTCATCAAGCTCGTCGACGTCTTGGGTTTGCCGATCCCGCCGTGGCTGCCTTTGGATGAGCTGCCGCGGAGGGGACTGCACCCTAGGTGTAGTCCTCTCAACTTGGCCACCATCTGGCGCCGCCGGTGTCGTCCGCGGGTGCCGAGAGGGCTCCGCACGCCGCCACTTGTTCGCTTCAGCAAAACCAATGAGGCTCTGAATGGTAGCTCTCTATTCATCCATCTTGTCTGCCGCTGGGGGAAAGTTCAGCAATAGCTGAGCTCTCGCCATCACTTCGTCCACGTCTCTGGCATGGCGCGAGAGGCGGAACGCGACACCGCTCGACTTCTGGATGAACCAGAAGGAACATTGTCGTCCCCTGCCGTCTCTAACCGATCACCAGAGCGGTCTGGAGCGCTCGAAGTTGTTCTTGATAGCCAGCAGCTTGATCAGCTGGACCCTTCCCATGTGGACGGGGTCGTGAAGGATCAATGGCGCCACTTGGGTCTTGTCTCGCTCGCCCTGCGTGGGGCGAAGCGTGTGTCCCGTCGCCGCCCCTCTTGTCGGTGCGGCCAATGGGTCTTGGCTTGCACCGGAGTGGGAATCGACGTCGTGTTGGTTGAGCTCACTGGTGCGATGAGGAGGAGGGAGTTGGGCATCTCCGTGCCCCGCACCAGTGAGAGCATGCTCGTCAGCATATTGATGAAGTTGGACCGCTCCCGTGGCCCCAGTCCCCGCTCCGGTCATGCAGGAAGCATGGGCAGCACAGCCCGTGGTGCCCGCTCCACCCGTCGCAGCCGATGTGCCTACAACACCCGCGATTGCAGGCGGCGAAGCCTTCGAAGTGGAAGGATGCAACGCCACACCGGTTCTCTTCTTGGGGGCCATGGACGATGCAGAGGGATGATGAAGATCGACGCACTACCTACTACTTTAGGTTCTCAGAAGCGACGCCCCCTACTTGGCATGCCAATGATGTCGGCGTGGAAGAACGATCACCTATGGGCCAGGGGTGCCCCTTTGTGGTTCGGTAAGGGGACGGTCACATTGCACAAAGAGCAGAAGCAGCAGGGGGCGGCATGGTGATGACAACTCTCTTTTACCCATGTTCGGGCCGCTTTGCAGCATAAAACCCTACTCCTGCTATGGTGGATTGATCTGGAGGAACACAAAGGCACGATGTGCTCTAGCCCGGCAAGGTTGCCTTGGGGAGAGTAGCGTATGCGTACAAGTGTTGAGGGATCAAATGTTCGAACCCTTTGCTCGGTTTCCTCGGGCCTCCTTTTATAGGTTAAGGGGCTACCACAGTGGCAAAACAGTCATTTCAGGGTGATTAGATAGCTAACAGTGCTATCATACCTAACTCTGGCAGTTAGGACAAAGTGCATTAAATGCACTGCTAGGTGTCGTGCTGAGGTTGAATCCCGGCAAGCCTGCTGCGCCGCTTATCTGCCTCTTCTTATTAGCGTGACATGTCCTCTGGACGGGTGTCAATAAAACTATTCTCTTCCTTACCACGCTGCCACGTGCTTGATAGGATCCACCTGGTTGTTTGATAGCTTGACATCATACTGATTAATGACTTGGGTGCGATGAGGTGGAGCGGTGGCATCTTGGGGAAAGCCTGCCAGCAAGGAGCCTAGCAGTTCTGGTCTTGGCGGCCCCGGAAACCTTGCCGGGGCGAACTGATCTCGTTCCTTAGGTTCTACCTCGACCCGGCCAGGCCCTCCTGCCCGACAAGGGAGGCTTCCCTGAGGTGGTCTCTTGCTGGCTTAATCCTTTCAATGCTCTCCTTGATCTCACGAAGAGCGGTTTCTCTGGCTTATCTCTGTGTCATGCGTTGGTACTGGATGTATGGTCGCTAGTATGCCTATGCATGATTTTGGGTAGCAAACATGAACGTTTGCTGCACCGACAGTTTTGGAAGGTTGACACAGAAAACGGCAAAGGATAGTCCGGGAGATCATGGATCACTTCAATGTTCCAGAGCAGTTGAGAATGTAGGTGGAACATGCTACACTGAAGAAGGCTTGGGATGCTTGGAGAAACTAGTTGTACAAGAAGTACTTGAGTGAAGGCAAGGACCCCCAAATTACAAAGGCTGACTAGGCAGAAGTCAAAAGGGTCAGGGCAACTACAGAGTTTACTGAGAAGCGTGCCAAGCAATCAGAACTTCAGAAGAGGAACACACACACACCCACCATATGGGTGTGGCAGGATACTACGGCATGAAACTGATATGGGACCAGTGAGGGAGTCCTGGACTAGGGGGTCCTCGGGCTGCCGGCCTACTTCTTATGGGCCGGACAGGTGGGCCGTTGTATGAATACCACAAGGCCGAGCTATAAGGAGACTCCATGTGCGGACAGGAAACCCTAAAAGTCTTGGTGTGTCCTCCAACCCAAGATAGAAGATTCAACATTTTATTTCCCTTGTTGTAACCGACCATGTGTAACCCTAGTACCCCTGGTGCCTATATAAACCAGAGGGTTTAGTCCGTAGAGGCTAGAACAACAACCATCATCCCACTATCCTAGGGTGTAGTTCATCTAATCTCGTGGTAGATTGACTCTGTGACCATCCTATACACTTCAATATAATGGATCAGGACGTAGGGTTTTACCTCTTAGAGAGGGCCCGAACCTGGGTAAACATTGTGTCCTTTGTCCCCTGTTCCCCATTGAACCAAGATCCACAGCTCGGGACCCGCTACCCGAGATCCGCCGGTTTTGACACCGACATTGGTGCTTTCATTGAGAGTTCCATTGTTGGATCGCTGAAGGATCGATGGCTTGCCTGATCATTGGAGATGGCGTCAACACCGGGGACATCTTCGTCCCCGGCCAGCTTTTCGTGTTTGGTGGCATCATTCTGCATGCCAATTCGATCGGTCATCTCGACCAAGTCGATAGTGTCTTATTCAGGGCTCCGCAGACCCAAGAAAGGTTTGAACTCTGGGGTGCGTGCAAAGAACTCAATCTCCCCAGCCTGCTGACTCGTCGATCTCACCGCCTAGCTAGATGAACAGGAAAGGAAAGGGACTCAGCAGTTTACCCAGGTTCGGGCCACCTTGCGGTGTAAAACCCTACTCCTGCTTTGTGGTGGATTGGCCTCAAGGTGGGCTGAGGATGAACTAGTACAGAGGGAGAACAACCTCAGGAGGAGTGTTCTTGTGCTGGTGTGAGATGGTGAGGATTCGGACCGGTTCCGTCTCGTCTATGGTGGTAGCCTAGCTATATTTATAGTGGCCTCAGTCCTCTTCCCCCAAAATGAAGGCGGGAAAGGATCCCACAATGGCCAAGTTTGGAGGGAGACAAGTAGTACATCTTATCCTGACGAAAGGTGGTCTTCACGTGCAAAGCTTCTGGCTGTGACATTGTGGTGGGCTCGGCGATGACCTCCGTCCTGCCGTCCTGGTCTTGTAGCACGGGAATGGAAACCTTTAGCTGATTCCTTGGGACTCTGCATCTACGCTTGCTTCCTTAGCACCGAAGAGGAAACCTGCTGTACTGCACCTGCTGGCGCCCACCTGGCCTTGGTCGTCATGGCTTACGTCATCTGAACCTCACGAGGTGGGGCTTGCATGGAAATCTCCGCTCCTCAGGAGCCGGCCTGGGGAAGCCGCTCCTTCCGGAGGTCTTGGTGTCGTCCGCCTCGCGAGGCTTGGCCCCTCGCGAGGGTCTTGTGTTGTTGATGCTGGAGAAGGGCCGTACCAGGCCGCTAATGAAGCCACACTGTGGGCCGCAGGCAGGCAAGTCTGGGTACCCTGGTTCCCAGAACACCGACAGTAGCCCCCGAGCCCAAGGCGCGCTCGGACTTGGCTTCGAGGCGAAGCCAAAATGCAAGGGCGAAGCGCCGCATGCCCTAACCGCCTGCGGACCTGGTCGACGCGTGGCGCTTGATGGGACGTGGGCGTCTCCGCTTCCCTATGCTGCCTCGGCAACCGTCCTGGGCAGACAAAAAGGCTGGCGCCTGCCGCTGAGCCTTCATTACCTTCCCTTCGCCTTGCTTCAGATCTCCTTCTCTCCCTGCTCAGAGCGCCTCCAGATCTGCCGACCTTTCCCCAAACTTGCCACCGATGGCGACTAAGAAGGCAAAGCCCACCGCTCCTCCCGCGCATCCGGCCTCGCTCGAGCCGGCCCTTAGCGTGTCCACCATCACCGAGGAGAAGCACCTCGCCGCCGTGCTCCCGCTGATGGCGAGCAACGACAATGAGGGGAGGGAGGCAGTGCTCCAGGTCAGCTCCGCCAAGCAGGAAACCTTGGGGGAAACCTTCTACCCCTTCTTCCTGCACAGCGTCTTTGCTGGGCTCGTCCCCCCTTCTCCAATTTCTTCTTTGCCATCCTCAACTATTACCAGATCCGCGCCCTTCATCTTCATCACAACTCCGTTCTCCTCCTGTCGATCTTCGCCTTCTACTGCAAGGCGTTCGTGGGGGTGGCGCCCTCTGTTGCGCTGCTCCGGCACTTCTTCTACCTCCGGATGCATAGCATGGACCAGTGCTCTGGGTGCGTCTACTTCGTTGCGTCCCATGGTAGCAACACGATCTCGAGGGCCGGGAAGAAGGTGGATGACTTCCGGCGCAAGTGGATCTTCATGGACGCCAAGCGTTCTCACCCTCGGCTGGAGCTGCCGACCGCGTTGCCGGTGAAGCTGGATCGGTGGGCTCACAAGAAGCTCACTGACCCCCGGGCGGAGCCGTTGCTGGAGAAGATGATGGCGGATCTGGAGGCGGAGAAGCTGACAGGGGCCATGCTCGTCAAGGAGTTCCTGACGTAGCGCTTGGCCCCACTCCAGGCGCACTCGCGGCCCTTGTGGAATCTCAAGGGCGCAGAAGACGACCTCCGGTTGTGCCCGGAAGACTTGACTGACGAGGAGCTGAGCAAGGCCTTGTGCACCTTGCTCGAGAAGGACCCGGGCGGCCTCCCGAAGGCCTTCCTCCCGCTGTACCGCTGCGATGACGGGGCAGTGGTGGCCACCGCCATGCCTGTCTTCAACGAGCGGGGGCTCATGCCGTCGAAGCTCCCCAAACTCCCGAACTCCCCGGTGACGGTGTCCTCTGGCGAGAGCTTCGGGGAGGAGGGGGAGGAGGACTCGGAGGCGACCTTGGAGGGGGTGGGGGAGACCTCACCCCCGCGGCAGAGCGAGCTCCTCTGTGATCTCTCCGACGATGATGACGCCGGCGAGCACTTGGTTGAGGGTTCCCGTCGCCCACCGGGGTCGTCACGAGGTCCGGGGGCACCCTCCTGCGGAGGCCGAAGCGAGGGGCCTCGAAGGAGGGCGAGGCGATGCCGTCGCCCTAGGGCGACGCTCCCGCCTTGTCGCCCGTCGCCGACATTCCGGAGCTAGCCGCCATGCGCCCGACCGGTCCTGAGAGCGCGGCGATGCCCGCACTCAAGAAGCTCGGAGGTGCTGCACTCCTGACCTAGAAGAGGGCATATGTTGCTGACGACGAGTAAGTATTTTACCTTGCTTTTTGCTTCCCATCCTCGATGTCGTGCTCACGATCCCCTCCTCCTGGTGGCCATGCTGACGCCGGTGGTGAAGAAGAGGAAGCAAGAGGCCAAAGCCCCTGAGGCCGCGCGACCCGCCATGGCCGCGGCGACCCCAGTGCGTGCAGAAGAGGCCGCCCCGCGTGCGCAAGTGATGGAGTGAGCCTCCCGAGGCTCGGTGGCTGAGCCTCAGGAGGGGACCGCCTCTGTAGCCAAACCAACTCCGGAGGTGCCTACCTCCAGCGCGCCTGTTGGGGGTTTGAGGGCTCCGGAGCCCCCTGTCACCCTTACTGCTGTAGTGGCGCCAATCCTGATGCCGGTGCCACCTCCTCCTCGAGTCCTCACGCTCGTGGACCATGACACCTCCATCATACCCAGCGCTTTGAAGGAGGCCTTCACCACGCTGGGGCAGCTCCGGACCGATCTTCAGGGCGCCGACCGGCATGCGGTGACGGGACGTCTGGGGCTGATCTCGGGGTGGCTCTAGGCCGACTCCTTCGTCAGGGCGGCCTGGGGCCAGGCCGAGGCTGTCGTCGTGGAGGGCAGGAAGGAGGCCGACGAGGCCACAGTGGCTCGCGACGCAGCGCTGACTGCTGCCGCGTCTGCCGAGGAGCGCTGCCGCACGGTGGAGGCCATGCTGAAGGCCCTTCGTGATGAGCAGGCCGCCTGCACCCGCCAGCTTGGAGAACAGGAGGAAGATCTCAAGGCCCGGGAAGCCGCGCTCACCAACCGAGACGCCGAGCTGGAGCAAGTGGCCCAGGAACAAGCCGTGGAGCGTAGCCGCCTGAGGGAGCTGAAGGAGGAGACGGAGGCGGCCCGGGCGTACCACGCCAAGTTCGTCTCCGAGGAGAAGGCTCGACTGGAGGCCAAGGAGAAACTCCTTGCCACGGCTGAGAAG
The DNA here is from genome assembly GCA_011799875.1 of Thinopyrum elongatum. Lineage (NCBI taxonomy): Eukaryota > Viridiplantae > Streptophyta > Magnoliopsida > Poales > Poaceae > Thinopyrum > Thinopyrum elongatum. Next base: position 282,994,430 of record CM022303.1, read on the forward strand.
GCGGCCGCGGTGGGGCGTGATGCCTTCGTCTCCCTTGAGCAGAGGTCCTGTGCAGCCCTGCAGTCCCTTTACGGGGAAGGGAACGAGGGACCGTTGGCTAGTCCAGAGGAGGGCCCTGCTGGGCTGCTCCCCAAGCTTGCCATGGCGCTTGTGGGTATCGTCGCCGGGGTGGGCCCCCTGGTGGAAGCAGAAGCTCGCGCACTTTTCTCCTCGGCCGTGACACGCATCTTCAGCCACCTCCACCTCCAGGACCCGAGCTTCGATCTTGGCGCGCTGCTTGAACCCGTGGCCCCTGAATTCCAAGATGCTACTGCTGAAGCCGTGGGGAAGCAGGTGGAGGCCCTGCTCTAGAAGTTCCTCTGTGTCGACCCCGCAACTGCGACGGACGGGGCCAATGGTGGAGACGGCGGCGACGTTGTCGACGACGGGCCTCCCCGGGCAAGCGACAGTGGCATCCAAGGCTGAAGAGGAGGTTCGAAGGCGGCGCTTCCTCCTGTTTTATCCCTGCAATATTCACCGTGCCTCATGGAGGCGTGAGAACTTCTGCTTTAAGCTTTTAAGAGACAACATGTTTTGTAATAGTTTGCTAGGATTTCGCGATTTCCTTTCTGTTTGCCTTAGTGTTCTGCGTCGGCAGGGCCCGGCCCCGCGCATACCTCAGCCGACGTTGGGTTGTCCGGATCACCAGGATGAGACCAAGGGGTGAGGGGCTACATGGCCAGTGAGGCCCCTGAGTCGCGATGCTCAGGGGTCCCCCTTGACGTACGAATGGCCCTCAGGAAGGAGATGCGAGTGTAGGTTTTAACGTTCTGCATCGGCAGGGCCCGGCCCCGCGCATACCTCAACCGAAGTTGGGTCGTCCGGATCACCAGGACGAGACCAAGTGGTGAGGGGCTACATGACCAGTGAGGCCCCTGAGCCGTGATGCTCAGGGGTCCCCCTTGACGTACGAACAGCTCTCCATACCTTTCCTCGCCGGGCTTTCGCTCGGGAGGGACGCGAGAAGACTAGGTCTGAGGGACCTGGTGAGGCGGCGTACAACAGGCGTGGCCTGAGCATAGCCCCCGTGCCCAGCCCCCTCGCGCTACCTTCCGAGGGAAAGCAGCGCGGTGAGGCTGAGCGGCGAGCCTGGTGGCTCTCCTGAGGTTACTGCGGCCGCTAGGTTGCCCTCAGTTGTTTATTCACCAGCGCGGAGCATGGTGCTTCCGCTCTTGCACGGGCATAGCCGCTCCTCCACCTTGTCGTCCACCAACGCGGAGCATGGGGCTTCCACTGGTTCGTGGGTGGGAGCCCCCTCTGAGGGGAGATTCCAGGGCGTGTACAACCCCGTCCTGGCATGTGGCTTGCACGGCAGGACTAGAGGAGATGTATGTGGGCACTCGTGAGCCAATGCGGGACTCACGAGGCCCTACCTCAAGGCGGGTTGCGCCTGAATTTGGTTCGGAACACTGGCAATGGTCCTGCGAGATGCTTATGTAGCCTACGCCGAGTGAATCTCTTGAGGATATCGCATGAGAAGGCCAAACACCAACGACCCCAGGAGGTGATGTGTACGGGGCCGGCCCGCCAGACAGAGCTCAGCCGTTGGGTGTGTCGACGCTATAGGGACGGACCCGAGCACAGACGCCATGCCCAGTCTTCTCATGTGAAGGTTCTAAAGAAAGACAACCGGCGCGCGGCTTCCGCGGCGGCGATGCACCAGGTCACGCGCCCTAACTTATCCGCTCCCGATTAGGTCATGCGAGAACATGGCACCAAGGACCATGGGAGGTGACATGCACGGGAGCTGGCCCGCGAGCCAGAGCTCAGCCACTTGTATTTAGCGACACTGCAGGGACGAACCCGAGCACAGACGCCGTGCCAGTCCTTAATCATGAGGCGGTCGTGGGCGGGTTTGCAAGGGCGCACGACGTTCATGGCGACGAAGCACCGGACAGACAGGTGATAGTTATAAAGCAACTCATGAAGAGGTAAGGCCAGCTCTGATAGATGCAAAGAATGATACATGCCATAGGGATGGACCCACACGGCTTGGGGATAATGCAGCCCGAGGGGCGCCCCCAACTGAACAAACTAAAAAGTGTCACCTGGCACTGTTGCTGAAGAAGTGTTGGAGTAGCTGAAGACGCGAGCCGCAGAAGTCGTTCCTCACGAGCCGTCTAGGTCCTGAGCCTCGTGAGGCCCCGGGGGCCCGTGGGGCTCGCGAGGGTCCGGTGCCTCCTCCGACAGGATCGCCTGGTGCCTGGCCTCGTGAGCCGCTACGACACTCCGCATGTGGCGCTGGTGCGTGGCAGCCTGGTTCAGCAAACCGAAAGGCATGCGAACATAGCTGTGAGGGGGGCCCTTGCACCGGCCCATGAGGGACGGCCAGTAGAGCTCCTGAGACGCGACCCGATTGAGCCCTGGGATGTTGATGCAGACGTGCAGCCCGCTGCCCTCATCAGGGGAGGGAGCTGCGCCTGGTGGTGCGGGGCGACGCTCGCCTCGCATGGCCCTCGCCTCCTGAAGATCCTCGATCGCCTTGGTGATGAACTCCTGAGGGCCTGGCGCCTCGCACCCTGCGCTCTTCTCGCGGAAACGCGCGTTGAAGCACGCCTCCACATGGTGCTCGAACGCCTCCCTCGTGATGCTGGCCAGGTCTGAGGCCCTCCAGAGGAGAGCCCCCGAGCCCAGCCTGAGAGGGGCCCCGGGCGCGCCTTCTTATGCGAGAGGGGAAGGCGCCCCGTCAGTGGGCGCAGGTCCTGAGGCACGGTCGTCGGGCGCCCCATCCTCCTGGGGTCCCGGGTGGAGCAGCTGCTTCTTCTTCTTGGGAACGGCCTCGGGAGGGTAGGCAGTGCCCTCATCGTCTGGGTTCTCGACCGCTGCAGCCTGGTAGGCGCGCTCGAGGGAGCACACCGCATCCTTCTCATCACAGGCGACCGTGATGATGCCGCCGCTCCTTGGCATCTTAAGGACATTGTAGCCGTGGTGAGTGGCGGCCATGAACTTGGCCAAGGCTGGATACCCGAGGATGGCGTTGTACGGGAGGAGGATGTGGGCGACGTCGAAGTCGATGAGCTCAATGCGGTAGTTGTCACGCTTGCCGAAGGTGACAGGGAGGCGGACCTGCCCTATCGGGGTGGTGGAGCCGTCGGTCACTCCTGAGAAGGGCTTGGTAGGCTGAAGCTGGTCGTACGGCACCTGGAGTCTGTCGAACGTCCCGACGAAGAGGACATTGAGTCCTGCACCGCCATCGATGAGTGTCTTGGTGATGAGGACGTTGCTGATGGTAGGTGAGCAGAGCATTGGGAGCGCGCCGGCAGCGACCGCGCACTTGAGCTGGTCAGTAGAGTCAAAGGTGATGGCGTACTTGGACCACCTGAGCGGACACGTCGCCTCGAGCTTGGGGAGGGCTGCGTTCACCTCACGAGCGAACTGCTTGAAGATGGCCGCCCAGGATGCAAGCCACGGCACGAGGCTCTTGGAAGCCCCCAGCCCCATCATCTTGGTGGTGGTCATCATTCCTCCTTGGCGGCGGCGGTAGCGGAGGAAGGCCAGCGTTGCCCTGAGGGCAGTCCTCACGAGGCTGATCCCTCCAGGGGCCCTCGCGAGGCTGGCCCTACCAGCGATCCTCACAGGGCTGGTCGCGCCAGTCCTGGCGGGGGTCGCGGTTGTCCCAGCGTCCGCCACCTTGGCCTCCTCCACGGCCGTAGCTGCGGTCGTTGCGCTCAGGGCGGCGGCCAAGGCGCCCGTCCCAGATGGCCCTGAGCTCTTGGCAGTCATTGGTGTTGTGGCTATGCACATTGTGGAAGACGCAGAACGGACGGCTGCCCTTGGAGGACTCCAGGTAGTCACAGCCACGCTTCATCTCAGGTTCTGCCGCGAGCACAGCTGGCCCCTTGTGCTTTACGTCCTTAGCCTTGGCCTTCTTGTCTTCCGGGTCGGCTTCTGGGAGCTCGAGGAGGGTGAGGTGACCTTCCTCGGCCCTCGCGCATCTGGCTAGCATGTTAAACATTTCCAGAGCCGAGCACAGGTCCTCGTGCATGGCGAGCTCTTCCTTCATCTTGACATCCCGGACGCCATCAGTGAATGCAGAAATGATGGCCTCGTCCGTCACCTTGGGAATCTTGAGGCGGACGTTGCTGAAGTGCTGGATGTACTTGTGCAAGGTCTCCCCAGGCTATTGCTTGACGCGCCGCGGGTCGCCTACAGTCGGAGCGCGGTCTCGAGTGCCCTGGAAGTTGGCGATGAAGCGCTCCCACATCTCATCCCATGAGGAGATCGATCCAGCGGGGAGGTTCAGGAGCCATGAGCGTGCGCCGTCCTTGAGGGCCATGGGAAACTAGTTCGCCATAACCTTCTCATCGCCGTTGGCCGCCTCGATGCTCAGCTCATAGAGCTGGAGGAACTCTGCAGGGTCGGGGGTGCCATAGTAGCGCGAAGGCAGGTCTGGCTTGAACTTCCCTGGCCAGACGATGCCACGCAGCTCCAGGGTGAACGCACGGCAGCCCGCCGCGCCGACGGGAGCCCGCCGCAGAGGGGGAGCCTGGACTTGGCGCTCACGCACCGCCGCCTCAGGCAGCACGCGGTCTTGACGTGGCGGTGTTGGGAGCGCGCGTGCCTCTCCTTGGGGACGCTGCACCACTAGGCAGCTTTCTTCGTCGTGCGCTGGCGCCCTGCGCGGCGAGTCGCGCTGAGTAGCCTCATACCTTGGCTCGAGGGCGACTTCTTGCTTGGGAGGTGGAGGAGGCGCACCGTGGGCCACGTCGCCTGCAAGAGGTGGTTGGGGAGGCAGCGAGCGAGACGGTGCAAGGGCCTCTCCGGCGGCGCTGACGAGCTCGGTGATGCGGTCCAGCCAGTCTTCATAGAGGTCATCGGTCGAGCGATAGCGTAGAAGCTCGCGCGCCATGAGCAATGCGGCCTGCGCGTTCTCCAGGCCATGATGGGCATGGGAGGACGAAGCAGCCGCCGGAGTCAGCGACGGGGTGGCGGTGCGCCCGTCGCGCCGTACAGAGGGATGCAGCGATGAAGCCTACTGCTCGTGGGCCGCGGGGCCGGTGGCAGCGTTTGCCACAGGCGACGGGGAACGGCGGGGGCGCCGTTGCCCGTAGGTGCAGTCTGGGCGACACGGGCAGTGAGAGCAGCCCGGCGCTCATCGTGAACTCGACGTGCGTCGGCCATGGGAACGGTGGAATGCCGGCGAATCGGTCGGCGGAAGAGAGGCTCCGATGCACCCCTACCTGGCGCACCAAATGTCGGATTCAGGGCTCCGTAGACCCAAGAAAGGTTCGAACTCTGGGTTGCGTGTGAAGAATTCAATCTCCCCAGCCTGCCGACTCGTCGATCTCACCGCCTAGCTAGATTAACAGGAAAGGAAAGGGACTCAGCAGTTTACCCAGGTTCGGGCCACCTTGCGGTGTAAAACCCTACTCCTGCTTTGTGGTGGATTGGCCCCGAGGTGGGCTGAGGATGAACTAGTACAGAGGGAGAACAACCTCAGGAGGAGTGTTCTTGTGCTGGTGTGAGCTGGTGAGGATCCGGACCGGTTCCGTCCCCCATCTATGGTGGTGGTCTAGCTATATTTATAGTGGCCTCGGTACTCTTCCCCCAAAACGAAGGCGGGAAGGGATCTCGTGATGATCATGTTTGAAGGGAGACAAGTAGTACATCTTATCCCGACGAAAGGTGGTCTTCGCCTGCAAAGCTTTTGGTCGTGACGTCGTGGTGGGCTCGGCGATGACCTCCGTCCTGCCATCCTGGTCTTGTAGCACAGGTGGAAACCTTTGGCTGATTCCTTGGGACTCTGCGTCTGTGCTTGCTTTGTTAGCACCGAAGAGGAAACCTGTTGTACTGTGCCTGTTGGTGCCTGCCTGGCCTTGGTCGTCATGGCTTGCGTCATCTGAACCTCACGAGGTGGGGCTTGCATGGAAATCTCCGCTCCTCAGGAGCCGCCCTGGGGAAGCCGCTCCCTCCGGAGGTCTTGGTGTCGTCCGCCTCGCGAGGCTTGGCCCTTCGCGAGGGTCTTGTGTTGTTGATGCTGGAGAAGGGCCGTACCAGGCCGCTGATGAAGCCACGTTGTGGGCCGTAGGCAGGTAAGTCTGGGTACCCTGGTTCCAAAAACGCCGACAGACAGTTTCGCCCCTGAGCACCAGATCAGGTTCGGTAGCCTAGATTACGTTGCTGACACTCGGGACGATCTGATCTTTACGGGCTTCTCAACCTCATCTGAGGCGCCCACGGACCCTGAAACATCAACTTTGGGGCCTCTCCCCGATCCGACCTCTAGATCGGCCCCTACCTCATGACTGGCTTTGAGCCCAAACGCAACCACCACATCCGAAGACTGGGAGTCACCCTTGGCCGGACTCGCTCTTTTCACTGCGGATCTGGCTTCGAGCCTCGACACTGGGTCAACGTCCAAAGACCGGGAGTCACCCTTGGCTGGACTCCCCCTCCTTACCACGGATCTGGCATTGAACCCCAACACAGTATCACCTTCCGAAGACCGGGAGTCACCCTCGGCCGGACTCACCCCCTTACCGCAGATACGGTTTTGAGCCTTGGCGCGAGTTCGGTGCCCAAAGACCAGGAGACAGCCCTGGCCGGGCCCGCTCCTCGCCTCACAATCACACCGGAGGTCGACTCCAAAAAATCCCATACGCCAATCCGGCCAGCCTCGCCCTGTTAAATGAGGCACTTGATCGGATCCAGATGATGACTATCTTGGATGGCCCATCCTCGGCCCATGCTCAGTGGGGCCTCGAGGCAGGCCACGGGGAATTTTACGTCCCACCCACCACCCACTTAGTAGCCACTATCGAGGAATTAACCAATATGCTGGACTACGCCTCTGAGGAGGCCGACGACATGGACGAAGATAGCGACGTCATGGCACACGCTGACACTACCCCTTCCGTCATCAGCCGATGGACGGCCACCTCCACCTACAATGTTTACATGGTGGACACCCCCAAGAACAACGGCGATGGCGCTAATAATGGGAATGGCACCCCGAGGAGAGATAGTAACAAGCCTGGCGAAGAGCCACCCAAACGCCAAAGACAACGCCGACGCTCCAGGGGGGCGTCGGGGCAGAGAAAGCAACATGGGCACCGGGGAAGATGACACCCTGGACAATATGGAGGATCTCGGTGACCCCGCGGCCGCCGAACAACAGCCAGACAATTCGGAGCAGCGCGAGGAGTAGTTTGATCCCGAGGACCTTAATGACTCCAAGGATAGTAACTACCTCCCCCTCTCCGAGGAGGAGGTTCGCCTCGGAGACGAGGATTTCATCATCCCCGAGGATCCACTGGACATAGAGCGGTTCAAACAACAACTTATCGCCATCGCACATAGCCTGAAGAAGAAGTAGCAAAAAATAAAAGCCAAACACGACACCCTCAACGACAGATGAACAAAAGTCCTAGCAGCCGAAGAAGGGTACGACTATGAGCCGCAAACCAAGAGCTACCCAAAACGGAAATTGCTGCCACAATTTGACGATGAGGCCCTTGCGCCCGTACCACCAAGGTATACCCAGGCAGACCAGCCCGATTGCCCCCCTCGAGGAAGGGACGGGCTGGCTGGAGAGACCGAATACCCACCCGCTCCTCCTCGCCATAAAGGCAAAGAGGAAGCACGACCAGAATACCAATACGATCTCCGTCATGACCTAGCCAATAGAGTAGGATAGGCAAGATCCATTTATGGATCTTGGGAGTATGCCCGGGCTGGACGGGATGGATTCCAAGCATGGCACGACCGAAATGATAGAATTCGGGAGCAGCACCAGACCGGTATGGCTGCTGATCTACGGTATGACATAGCTCGGGTTAAGGGCACCGCACACCCAATGCGCTTCATGGACGAGGTGATGCGGCACCAGTTCCCCAAAGGGTTTAAACCCATAAACATCAAATAATATGACAGGACTACAGACCCGGCCGTGTGGATCGAAGACTTTCTTCTCCACATTCATATGGCTCGAGGGGACGGCCTGCATGCCATAAAATACTTGCCATTAAAACTCAAGAGACCAGCCAGGCATTGGCTGAACAGCCTCCCCGAAGACTCAATAGGGAGTTGGGAAGAGCTCGAGGATGTTTTCCGAGCTAACTTTCAACGCACCTATGTCCGGCCTCTGGATGCCGATGACCTGAGCCACGTGGTCCAACAACCCAGAGAGTCAGCCCGGAAATTTTGGAAACGATTTTTGACCAAAAAGAACCAGATCATCGACTGTCCGGACGCAGAAGCTATAGCTGCATTTCAGCACAGTATCTGGGACGAATGGCTAGCGTGCCAGCTCGGTTAGGATAAGCCAAAAATGATGTCAGCACTTACCTCCCTGATGACCTGCTTTTGCGCGGGGGAAGATAGTTGGTTGGCTCGTAGAAGCACCAACCCAGAAGACCCCAGCACCTCGGAAGTCCAAGACAGAAACAGGAAACCACAGTGCAACAGAAATAAGCGCCGTCACGACGGCGGTGAAGCCAAAGACGCGGCGGTGAATGCCGGATTCCACAACCCCAAGTTAGGACCGCGGAAAAAGCCCTCCAAAGGCAACCAGGATGGACCCACCAAGTTGGACACAATCTTGGACAGGCCCTGCAAAATCCATGGCACCTCTGACAAGCCTGCCAACCACACCAACCGTAACTGTTGCATGATAAAACAGGATGGCAAGATTACATCCGAGGACTAAGGCAAAAGCCCCTGCAACAAGGACAATGAGGAACCTCGCAGGCCAAAGAATGGAGGCCAGAAACAATTCCCTCATGAGGTAAAAATGGTGAATATGATCGACACCACCCATATAACCAAGAAGGAGAGGAAACATGCACTTCGGGACATCTATGCCGTAGAGCCTGTAGCCCTGAAATTTAACCCATGGTCGGCATATCCGATCACCTTCGACCGCAGGGACCATCCGACCTGTATCCGTAAAGGAGGATCGGCGGCCCTGGTTCTCGACCCCATTGTCGATGGGTACCACCTCACCAGAGTCCTCATGGACGGAGGCAGTAGCCTCAATCTGATTTATGCAGATATAGTGAGGAAAATGGGCACTGACCCGTCAAGGATCAAACCCGGTAACACTACCTTCAAAGGGGTAATCCCAGGCGTAGAGGCCCGCTGCTCGGGCACCCTGACTCTAGAAGCGGTGTTCGGCTCGCTGGACAACTTCCGCAGCGAAGACTTAATCTTCGACATTGTCGCCTTTCGCAGCGGCTATCATGCACTCTTGGGTCGAACAGTGTTTGCTCATTTCAACGTTGTCCCCCACTATGCATACCTCAAATTAAAAATGCCCTGACCCAAAGTACCAGCCCGCCATCAAGGCCCGAAAAGTAGGTAAGTGGGCTCGAGCCCTATCCCCATTCAGGGAGCCTCCCTACATTCGACATAAATAGGGATACGTCCCCCACGGCATGCCCACCCCAGTCGCACACTACGTGCCGTGCCAACACAACTTTGCACTCAAGATACCATGGGCTACCGTGGGACATAAACTAAACTAAACACCAAGTGTTTGGTTTAACCGAACCATGATCACAAGCGTCTTGGGACAACAACATCTACCATCTAGGACCTATCCAACATTAAGCTAGAACAGCACAGCGACCTCTCAAGGCTCCTTGTCAAGGGCCTGTCGGCCGATTTCCCCTCCCCCTCCATGGAGTTCTTCCTCCCAACAGAAGCAAAGGCGCAGACGTGCAGCAGGGCACAGTAGAGGCTTCAACCCATGCATCAAGGCCCTATGTAAACCTTTCATCTGTAAAATTTTTTTCAGTTTTTTTATAAAGTACCTGTAACAAATGCCTTGGCAGTTTGAATTGTACGGATAGACGTCCCGAGCTCATTGGAAATAAAGACCACCTTCTATGATACTCTGGCAGTCATTTATATTGCCCTTTTTCTTTTTTCCGCCCTTCGATTAGCTCGGCACACATTCTCTCTACAATGCAATCGGCTAATAGACCGAGGGCTCGATCGTAATACTTGCCCTATGCATCAAGTCTAGCACTACTCTCTCTCTCTATGTGTTCGGCGTCTCGGATATTGCATTATATGAATCAGTTCCGAATTATGTCTTGGGTCAATAGTTGTGTTGCCCGGCTCCTGTGCTTACCTTCTTACGTTCCGCATGTTCAGCTAAGAAGGTAAAGGAAGAACCACTGTGATTATACTTCTGGCTAGCCTGGTTAAGTACCTCAATGGAGAAAGCCGAACACTGACTGTCATAATAAGCGAGAACTGGTCAGCGATCCGATGACAAGTGTCAAACTCAAAATCGATAGTGATTACTCTGTGTTATACGACGGGTTTGCCTTTCCACAAACCAGGCGATAAAGGCATATGCCTCGGCTCACCCGAACATCACAAAACATTAGGGGCTAGACAGTAGCCCCGCAGTCAAGCTCCTATGGCCAAGTGAAGGTAATAAATCCGCATAAGTCTAATTGCCTTGTTTCCCTCATGCACTACCGCCTCCAGGCACCGAGACGTCGGCTAAGGGTCACAGTGCGGGGAGGAAACACCCCTCATAGTATCTACATGGGGGCTGAAGCCGATGATTGGTAACTTTCAGGCTCAAAATGGCCACACATGAGTCAAAATAAAATCAAAACAGATTCAAGTATGATAAAACATACAAAGGGTCGCATTATAAAGCAAAAGGTCTACTTGTCATTCGATACATGATTGTTCATTCAAGGATTACATCTTTGGGACACTGGTCCTCTATCACCTGAGCACCATCCATCACAATGGGGAAATATTGCTCGGTCCGACGATGCTCCTTTCCAGCAGGCGGGGGACTGGTGGCCATCTCAACTGGCCTGATCTTAGGCCAGTGCACCATCGTCTTCGCGGAGGCCATCTGAGCTCCTTCGTTGCACGCGGAGTGCTTCACAGCATCAACCCGGGAGGGCACGTCATGCAACTTCTACACCAGGCCGAAGTAACTGCTCGGTATTGGCTCTGCTGGCCACAGCCAGACACAAAGATCCTTCATGGCTGGCTCAGCCATCTGATGCAGCTCCATTAGCTGCTTCATCTGGTTGCTCAGGAGGGGAGAGCGTTCGGGCGCCTAGAACTGCGCCCAGATGAGCTTGTGTTCGGTATCACCCTCCCGAGCCGCATAGTGCCTCATCGCATCCGCTGCACTCCTCAGGAGATCTGCAAATGCGCCTGAGGAACACAAGACCCGTGTGAGAAATGCAAACCTGTTGCCACCATAGACACTCTGCAGTAGGTACGGCTTACCATCAGCAATTTGCTTCACTTGTCGGAGCTCTTCTCGGGCGCCCCGCATCTCCGTCCTCGCCTCCTAGAACTCCTGCTTCACCTTGGACAGCTCAGAGGCCTGTTCCTTATTCTTCTGCTCAAGGTCCTCACATTTAGTAACGACATCCTTGAGCTCTTGTTGCCCTTCGGCCACTATGGCCTCGTGCTTCCCACTCATGGTTTTCACCGTCTTGAGTTCGGCAGCCGCTTTCTCGGCCACCGCCTCCTCCTTGGCCTTCTTCAGTTCGGCCTTGAGGCCCTCGACCTCCGTGGCGACAGCTACAAACATAATTAAGCTCCTATTGCTTAGGAATAATCCCGAACACTTTGCTCGATAAGAGGGATGTAAAATCTCAATCGGGCTAACCTTGTGCTTCGTCGAACCGCTTGTTGACAAGGTCGAGCTCCTCATCAGAGCTTTTCAGCTTTCGATTCATCTCATCCAGCACCGCGGCATTAGTAGCCGCTGCCAAGGGTGAGGCCTACAATAGCAAAAGAATCACATCACTAAAACTCTTGATTCAATGATTTTCGATCCTCTGTCAGGTTCTTCAATCCTAACAGAGTCTTGGGGGCTGCTATATACAAGGACTGCTCAAACTTTGTTAGCCAAATCTGCTCTATGGAAAGAATATTACATGGCTTACCTCGAAGCCCGTCAGGAGGCCACTGAAGGCTTCCTTCAGTCCGCTATTGACAGACCGAATACTTTGTAGAACCATGCCCATCAGGGTGCGGTGTTCTGCAACGATGGAGGAGTTATTCACCGCCTCCTCCATCACATCCGACCACCCTGCCGCAGCCTGATTTTAGTGTTCAGCACTGGCGGCGGGGCCCCGGCTCCCCCTTGGTAGAGGGCGGAATTGACGCCTCCGAGGGACTTGGGGGCCCGGGGATTGTCTTTTGCGAGGGCTCGGATTGGCCGAGCTCCCCCTCCTACCAGGAGGGATCCCTCCTCCTGGTCTTCGGTGACCGAGGTGCTAGCCTCGGCCATGATCTCGTCACCACCACCTCCCGTGTCCGGTCCGGGAGGGGTCCATCTGGACAGCACCTCTCCCATCTCCCTGATGACCAGGGAAGGCGTAGAGCGCAATGCAGACCCACTCTTTGCCGGTTTAGCTAGCGGAGAAGTCCCCTCTGAGGTTTGGTCAGCGGGGTGGGCGCGCGGTGGGCTGTAACATGAAATACTTTTGGGTTATTAACAATAGACTAACGAAACAAGCGCCTAGAGAATATCGGGATTCATACCTTTTGGTAGGGGGCTTGACCCTGGGGTTCCTCTCCAGAACCTCTTTGGACGCTATGGACTCCTCATCGGAATCCGAGCTATCATCAGGCGGGACCAGTTTGGGCCTGCACTGTTTCTTTGGGGCATGAGGAGGTTGCTCCTCCTCGGCGTCATCTGACGCCACCCTCTTCTTTGAACGGGAGAAGTCGCTCTCCTCCTCGTCCTCTTCCTGCTCCCCCTCTTAAGCAGAGGGAGCCTGGGTGTCCCCGGACTTGTTGTCCGGATGCCCTCTTGGGCGGAGGCCTTCCTTGCTCTCCTACGCCTCTTTCTTCTTCTTCTTCTTTTCCTTCTTCTCTGGCGCCTTGTATCGCGCCACGGTCAGCATCTCCTCCAGCAGAGCCGACCGGGGGTCTTCGGGCAGCAGGGCCAGGTTGTCAATCTTCTTAGCCTTCTCGAGCCAGCCCTGTGGAAGTAAGAGAACGAGAGTTAAATCTCCTAGAATGCAAACATCCGAACGTAGAGCGGATAGAACTTTGTTACCTTCTTTGGGGAGTGCGCGGCGTCGAGGCCGATGTCTTCCTCCTTGGTCGGCCACGCCTTTTGAGGCTTAAACAACACCTTCCACAGCTTGTCGTGGGTGGTGCCATAGAAGTATTGTACGGTGGCCGGATCCTTGAGCTTGTAAGACCACATTGGGGTGGCCCTTTGTTGGCAGGGAGGAGGTGGCGGCAGAGCATCACCTGAACCATGTTGGTTAGCTTGGCACCCGCCTTTATCATGTTGGAGATGCGCTTTTGTAGCGCCTCCACCTCCGTGGTGGACCCCCAGTCAAGGCCCTTCTTGGTCCACAAGGCTAGCCTCGTCGGGGGTCCGGATCTGAATTTGGGAGCCGATGTCCATGCCGCATCCCGTGGTTCTGTGATATAGAACCACTCCTTCTGCCAAACTTTGACAGTATCAATGAATGTGCCCTCCGGCCACTTGACCTGGGCGAGCTTGCTGATCATCGCCCCACCGCAGTCCACCTATTGGCCGTCGACTATCTTCGGCTTAACGTTGAAGACCTTCAGCCACAAGCTGAAGTGCCGCCGAACTCGCAAGAAGGCCTCGTAGATGATGAGGTAGGCCAAGATATGGAGGAAGGAGTTCGGGGCCAGATCATGGAAATCCAGCCCGTAGAGGAACATCAGCCCCCTGACAAAGGGGTGGAGTGGGAAGCCAGTCCTCGGATGAAGTGAGGGACGAACACCACCCTCTCACCGGGTCGAGGCGTGGGGATGGCATGGCCCTCCTCTAGGGCCCAGTGAGTGATTTTGGCCGGGAGATAGCCGGTGCGCTGATACGTCTTCGTTGTATCTATAATTTTTTATTGTTCCATGCCAATATTATACAACTTTCACATACTTTTGGCAACAATTTATATGATATATTGGACTAACATATTGATCCAGTGCATAGTGCCGGTTCCTGTTTGTTGCATGTTTTTTGTTTCATAGAATATCCATATTAAACGAAGTCCAAATGTGATAAAAATTTACGAAGAATTATTTCGGAATATATATGATTTTTGGGAGGTGGAACCAACGCAAACAGAGGCCCACGACCTCCACAAGACACCAGTGCATGACCTCCCCCCTGGCATGTGGTGGTGCCTTGTGGGCACCCCATAAGTCGGTCGGGGCTCTTCTTCGGGAGCAAGGAAGCTTATATCCGGTAAAATTTCTGCGCAATCGGAGTTACGGATCTCCGGGAATTTAAGAAACGGTTTTCAGCCGGAAAATAGGAACGCGAAACAGAAGAGAACAGAGAGATAGATCCAATCTAGGAGGCGCTCCTACCCCTCCGCCGCCATGGAGGCCATGGATCAGAGGGGAAACCCTCCTCCCATCTAGGGGGAGGCCAAGGAAGAAGAAGAAGAAGGGGGGCTCTCTCCCCCTATCTCCTGGTGGCGCCGGAGTGCCGCCGGGGCAAGGATCGTGACGGCGATCTACATCAACAACCTTGCTATCATCAACACCAAATTTCTCCCCCTCTATGCAGTGGTGTAACCTCTCTATTCCTGCTGCAATTCTCTACTTAAACATGGTGCTCAACACTATATATTATTACCCAATGATATGTGGTTATCCTATGATGTTTGAGTAGATCTATTTTGTCCTATGGGCTAATTGATGATCAGGATTGGTTTGAGTTGTATATTTTATTTTGGTGCTGTCCTACGGTGCCCTCTGTGTCGTGCAAACGTGAGGTATCCCCGCTGTAGGGTGTTGAAATACGATCATGATTCACTTATGGTGGGTGGCTAGAGTGACAGAAGCTTACGCCCGAGTAAGGGGGTTGTTGCGTATGGGATAAAGAGGAGTTGATACTTAATGCTATGGTTGGATTTTACCTTAATGATCTTTGGTAGTTGCGGATTCTTGCTAGAGTTCCAATCATAAGTGCATATGATCCAAGTAAGGAAAGTATGTTAGCTCATGCCTCTCCCTCATATAAAATTGCAATAATGATTACCGGTCTAGTTATCGATCGCCTAGGGACAAATAACTTTCTTGTGTGACAAAAGCTTTCTACTAAACAACTAAATTTTATTATCTTGCAAATTTTTCATAATGTTATTCTCGCAAAGTACTTCTAGTTTCATACTTGTTCTAGGTAAAGAAAACATTAAGTGTGGGTAGAGTTGTATCGGTGGTCGATAGAACTGGAGGGAATATTTGTTCTACCTTTAGCTCCTCATTGGGTTCAACACTCTTATTTATCGAAAAAGGCTACAAACGATCCCCTATACTTGTGGGTTATCAAGACCTTTTTCTGGCGCCATTGCCGGGGAGCAATAGCGTGGGGTGAATATTCTCGTGTGTCCTTGTTTTCTTAATCACTATGTAGTTTTTATTTTGTGCTCTTGTTTTTCTATCTTTAGTTATGGGTAGGAAACGTAAAATGCCAAAAAAATAGTTGTCCTTGCTAAACCGATGGTTGAAGAACCACCCAAAATCTATCATACCACTGAAGCTTTCTACTTGGATCATCTTTGATCCCTATGTGCTCGTGCTGAAACCCCAACTAGCTTAGTTGAGGGAAAATCATTAAATGAGCATGCTTATTTTGTGTGACACCGCTTATCTCAGAAAGGGAAACTTTTATGGCATCATATTAATAGTTTGTATTGCTATGCTTTGAATTTATGCGAAATACATGATTTTACTTGTTGTTCTAAAGACCCTAAAAAACACCTTTCTTTCCAATGTGAGTTTAGTGATAATGGAATCGTATCTTCTTATGCTAAGGGTGTTTATAATTACTATGATGTTGAACAAATTAAAGAACTTGTTGCTTTTAAGGGTGCTTATGAAATTGCTTCTTTGATTGAAAAGTATGATGCTACTCTTTACAAATCTGAAAAATTTGCCATACTTAAATATTGCTATGAAAACTATGCTTCTAATGCTTATATTAAACCATATATTGAGGACTCCTCCATTGTCCAAGAAGAGACTAATATTTTGCAGGAAGCTATGGAAGATAAATTGTTGAAATTGTGAGCTCATTAGATGAAAAAGATGACAAGGAGAGCGAAGAACAAAAGGAGGAAGAGCGGATTAGCTACACGTGCCCACCTTCTAATGAGAGTAACTCTTCAACTCATACATTGTTTAATGTCCCTTCGTTCTTACTGAAGGATGAATGCTATGATAATTGCTATGATCCCGTTGATTCATTTGAAATATCCCTTTTTGATGAGATTGATGCTTGCTATGCTTGTGGCCATGATGCCAATTTGAATTATGCTTATGGAGATGAACTTACTATATTTCCTTATGTTAAGAATGAAATTGTTTCTATTGCACCCAAACATGATATTCCTATTATCTTTTTTAATTCTCCCAACTACACTATATCAGAGAAGTTTGCTCTTATTAAGGATTATATTGATGGGTTGCGTTCTACCATTACACATGATGATTTTTATGAATATAATATGCATGTGCTAGCTGCTCCTACTCACAATTATTATGAGAGAGGAACTACATCTCCGCCTCTCTATGTTTCCAACACGATAAAATTGCAAGAAACTGTTTATGCCATGTATTGGCCTTTACTTGATGTGCATGAATTGTTCTTTTATGACATGCCGATGCATAGGAAGGGAGTTAGAATTCATTGTTGCATGATATATGTTACTTTGTGCTCACTATTAGAATACAAATCATTGCTAATTAAAATTGGCTTTGATATACCTTGTGTCCGGGTGGATCAATTATTTGAGCACTTTATGCCTAGCTTAATGGCTTTAAAGAAAGCACCGCCAGGGAGACAATCCGGAAGTTTTAGAGAGTCATTTTATTCTGTTGTCTGCTTTTATAAAGTTTAAAAACAAAAAAATATAGAGGGGAACCTATAACTTTTTCAAAAAAAAGTGAAAGTGAGAGAGATGAGCATTGTTAAAGTGGGAGCTAGCCTTGAAGTTTGTTCATGCCCATGGAAACTTTGTGAATCTTGATTACAGAAACTTTTCAACAAAAATAATTATCCCCTTGTACAAATCCATTGTATTATTAAAATAATGTGCCAAGATTTGCCTTTAGGGTGATAGATTGCTTGTTGGTATGTGCAGTGCAAAAACAGAAACTTTGGCTGTAGTGCGTGAATTTACATTTTTTACTCGAACGTCAAAAGTTTCTGAACTTTTTACACAATACTGATATGCAAATTTTTTACTTTGTCCTAATTTTCAGAATTTTTGGAGTTACAGAAGTATAGTCAAAGTTGAGATAGCTACAGACTGTCATGTTTTTGATAGATTCTGTTTTTGATGCATTATTTTGCTTGTTTTGATGGAACTGTGGATCTTAGCGAGTGTATAAGCGATGGAGAAGTTAGGATACAGTAGGCATAATGCAAAATGAAATATGAATGGGTTTGCAACAGTACTTAAAGTAGTAATTTGCTTTATTATGCTAACGGATCTCACGAAGGTTTTTGTTAAGTTTTGTGTGGGTGAAGTGTTCAAAGATCGAGGAGGTCTCGATAAGAGGAGAAGGAGGAGAGGCAAGAGTTCAAGCTTGGGGATTCCCAAGGTACCCAAAGTAAATATTCAAGGGGACTCAACCGTCTAAGCTTGGGGATGCCCCGAAAGGCATCCTATCTTCACTACAAAAAAAGGACACACTTGTGACATTATGGCCCGAACAAAAAAAATCTGTCATGCTTATGACACTTCTATGACAATAATTGTGACAAAACCACGTATCATCATAGATGTGGTGGGCTCCTACTTCTATGACAAAAATTCATGACAGAAAATGGGCTTTTCGTCCTAGGCGGGCCGGGACGCACCTGCATGACATTCTTTGGGCCGTCTATGATGGAAAAAATCATGGTAGAAGCGAGGGCGAGGAAAATTTTGGGGAGTTCCCGGTTACAGTGGGTGGTCAGGGCCGAGAAATGCACAAAGGTTTGCATGTTTCTCTCGTGTACGTACGTGTGTGTGTGCGAGGCGTTGAGCTCTAACTGAACCCGAGCGAGGCGTTCACTTACTGAACCCGAGCAATTGCACTAGCTACGTTACTGAACTTGAGCGATCGATCCCTGGCTATTAACTGAACCCGAGCGATTCCTTCGCTGCTGACTAAACCCGAGCGATTCCTTCGCTACTGCTGCTAACTGAACCCAAGCGATCGATCGCTGCTGCTACTTACTAAAGCCGTTCGAACCTGCCTCTTGATGAACAGTCACCGTTGGGGGTTGGTTGAACGAGTCGAGACGTGGTGAGTCTAGCCGGTTGGTTGGGGTTGGATGAATAGTTCCTGGTGGGGGTTGGATGAACAAGACCCTGTGGTAGTATGCCATTGCTGTTGGATGAGCAGGACCCCGAGGAGGCTGCCACACCTGAGCCGGTTGGGGGTGGATGAATAGGACCCCGTGGAGGGCTGGTTGAATAGTAGCCGGTGGAGGCTAGATGAACAATAGCCCATGGAGGCAGGAGGAAGCCGTGGTGGATGAACAGTAGCAGGTGGAGGCTGGAGGAAGTCGACGGTGGATGAACAGTAATCCGTGGAGTCTGGAGCGAGGCAGTAGACGGTGGATGAACAGTAGCTTGTGGAGTCCCATTTTGCGGTACGCCACACCCCTCCTGATAAATAGGACCCTGTTTCGACAGTAGGCGCTCCAACAGAAGTTCGTTTCCTCCATTTTGCGGTATGCCACACCCCTCCCGATCAGCATGACCCCGTTTAGACAGTAGGCGCTCGAACAAAAGTCTGTTTCCTCTATTTTGCGGTACGCCAGACCCTTCCCAATGAACAGGACCCTGTTTTGACCATACGCGGTCAGACAGAAGGCCATTTTCCTTTGTTTTGCGGTACGCCAGACCCCATTCCAGCTGTTCCATCCAAGCCGGTTGGCTCCTGATGAACAGGATGCGTTCCGACCCAGTGGCTTCGCTCCCAATGAACAGGACGTGTTCCGACCCAGTCGCTTGGCTCCCGGTGAACATGACATTGTTTCCTCTGTTCCGACCCTGCCGGTTAGCTGACGATGAATAGGACGACGTCACTGCCGTCCGTTGCCTCTCCATGTACACGAGCCCTAGCCGTCCGTATGCGCGAGTACGCATTTCGGGACCCCGCCCGTATGTACGTATGTGGCCTTTTTTTGGCATGTGGTTGTATGTACGTGTACACGGTTTAGATGGGACAGCCTGAACTACTACATCGGGGGCTCTACTATGACATGTGCTGCTACTTATTCAGCCACGGTTCATCGTTGCAGAGAGACTGATCGACTAGTATGTACGTACATGTTCGCGACAAGACAGACAACGCTACGTGCGCTTCGATCGGGTGGGTCCCAGCTGTCAGGGAGGATAAGGACGCACTTCCTTGCATCCGAAGATCTAGCTGATGGGTCCCAGCTGTCAGGGGGAGGAATCATTTTTCCGTGTAATAAGGAGGCACTTCCTTGTGAGCGAAGATGTAGCTGGTGGGTCCCAGCTGTCAGGGGGAGGAAACATTTTTTTCAGCTTAACAAGGAGGAACTTTCCTTGCGTGTGACCATGGACTCGTGGGTCCCAGCTGTCAGGCTCTCCACATACAGTCCTCTTCTGACGACTCTTGTTTGTTGACCATGCCGCACCGAGCGCAGCAAGGCGATGGACGACGGCGAGGCCCCGGACGGGAACGACCCAGAAATGGGAAGAGGCGGCAGTGGAGTCACTGATGGAGAGGAGTATGAGGGTTATAAATGGTTCTGGTGCGGCATGGGGCTGCAATCGGTGGAGAATAATAGGAGGTTTGGAGGGGTTGAGGGATAGCCTGGCCGGCGGTGGGGTAGTGCTGGAGGAAGAAGATGAGAGATTGAAGGTGCATGCCGGCCGTTGGATATAAATCCAATGCCTGTGGATGTCAGAATCATTTGTTGACTAAGTTGACAACGCCTTGCGTAGGCTTCGACCTATTGGCCCACATGTCAGCCTGCAAAAATGTGGCATATATTTAACCCATGTTTTCTACAATTTACAATCCATTTGCTGGGCTGGGTGAACAAATAATTTAGTGTCAATGCGGCCCATTTAATTTTTTCTAAGAAATCACAGCCCATTTGCACTTTCTTGAAATACATGAATTAGTTGTGCTTGTTCTATATTTAATGTTAGGTTACACTACTGCAGGATGGTCCTAACGCGACAATACGATCAAAGACCCTTCGACAAAACTATGTGCGATGCATTAACCACAAACGATGGTGTAAGAAAACTGTCAAAAATGAGACAAACTATTTGCCATGAAGGAGACATCAAACATGATTCAGACTATAGTTACGTTTGCGAGGCGCGGCATACGGTTCACTTGAATGAACTGTTTGCGATGATCGTAACAACAGAAACGGTCAGCCACATGAAGGTGTGTGTGATATACGACATACAATTCACTCGGATGAACTGTTTGTGATTAGGCAACACAACAAAAATGGCTAGCCAGATCAAGGTGTGTGTGATATAGGGCATACAGTTTACTCAGATGAACTATTTGCGATGAGACAATACAACAGAAACGGTTCAACTTAACAAGATGTGTGTGATACACGGCAAACAGGTCAGTAATCAGATATGTGTGGGAAGACTGATAATAACACAGACAATTGCTGCTAATAACCCGTGTCTGTTGTGGGCAAACGCTTGCTGGTATGCAATTGTCAGTGATTGATGAAATCATCACCGACGGGTTCCCTAGTTTACTCCGTGTGCGAAGTGATTTGCTCTGTCTTCAGATGAACAACATATATAACCAAAATAAACATCCAATTACATAAGTGACTATACAAAACATTCGCACACACCTCAATAAACAATTACATGCATTATAAACTAGGAGGAACGATCATCTAATCATCTACTTCTTCTGAGGTTGCCGTCACTGCTCTGTGGCTCGATCCCTCGTCTAGGCAGGACGAAGGCACTTCCTCATGTCAATGATCCGCCTGTACATCTCGTAGCTTGTGTATGCGCCCTTGGCCGCGTACTTCACGTGTTCTTCATCCAGTCTCTGCTCCCAGGCACTGTGCCACGCGATCTTGTCCTTGTTGCACGCAACCTTCATGTTCTTGTAGTAGGGGTCGATGATGGCCGAGGCGAGGTCAACCAGGGAGTTCTACTTGTTCTTCGGGCTGCCCCAGACCCTGTAGTGGTGACGAATATCGATAAGGTTCTGGCAGGCCAAGCCCGAAACCTCAAGCGCTTTTAGATCGTTGATGATGTCCACCATAGCGAAACTATAGTCGCGGCTCTTGATAAACCTGGCGAAACGCTCGCAAGGCCTTGTGGCCAAGCAATAGTGGTAGACGAGGACGTGATGGCGCACACACAACTGGGCGACGGCAACATTCTGATCATGCCCGGCACGACCGCCGGTGAACTCGAGGTCGAAGCCGACCACATGGTACTTGTCCTTGGCAAGCAACTGCTCCATAGTTTGGATGGAGCTCTCCACCGAGATCGGCTCATTTGTGTACACCACCGAGAGGTCCTTCCCCCTCACGTGGGTGTCCACTAAGCGAGGCGAGATGAACTATCATCCATTGTCGTCATCAACCACGGGGAGTGCCGTTGGAGACACGAGGAGCGACATTGGAGCCGCTGGATATCCTCTCAGTATGTGTTGTCGTGGGTGTGCTTGATTATTGTGTCGTGGGGCGCGAGAGATGAAGGTAAATTGCCGAGGGAATAAATGGAGGCCGGGCGGCCTGGATTCTCGGCACGTCCGCATGGCAGTTTTTGCAGCGGGTAACTGCATCGTCACGCCGCGCCTGGCGCAACCGCATGCATAATGGCAGCACGAATGTACGTGATCGTGCGCCGGCCCCAAACACTGGTAGCGCGCACGGAGGGACGCTGGCAGAGCGCTCAGAGGGACGCGAGAGCAGAGCGCGTGTGGTGGGACACGAGCAGAACGCGTTGCGGCCGCCTCAACCGCGAGCAACCACACGCATAGTGCAGTTCGGCCAGCAGTTGCGAGCTAGCGGCATGATGTGAAACTATGTCGCGTTCCACATCACATGCTAGTTGAACAATTGTTCGCGATGTGTGTAGAGAGCGGCCGTGTGCTACTACCTCCGTCCTGGTTTATTAGTCCTCTTTATATTCTGTGCCATATTTTGACCTTAAATTTAACTAACAAAATTTAATGCATGTTATAAAAAATAATATAATTGGAAACAATGTTCGAATATGAATCCAAGGATATAATCTTTGGTGTCATGCATTCATATTTTATTAATTAAATCTCTATTCAAAATTTGGCACAAAAATACAAACATGACTTATAAAGCAGGACAGAGGTAGTAGGTAATTGAATTGCAAACATTTTTTATTTATTTACCGTATGTGTACGTGTCGTTTCGTCCTCCTCTCGTACGTCTTGTCACCCTGCTGCCATAGACGGCTTCGAGCACAAGCTTCAGCACCGCGCATGCGTTCTTTTGGCCAAACGGTGGCTCAAAGTGGCGCCAATGAATCGTCAGTGAGCCCGTTCCTGCGCAACCGCGCAGGTTCCTGCGCATAGCCACGCAAGCTTCCCGCCCAACTCGGCGAAATCCCCCAAAATCACAATGCTTACCGGCCTGCTATATAAACCCTCATGGACGGCGAGTCCTGCGTTCCATTGTCTTCTCCCTCCTTATAGCTCATATCGTCTGCTTCTCCCACAATCGCCAACGACACTGGTCCGTCATCGTCGCTCAGCCACTCCGCTGTCATCAGAGGACAGCTCCAGCTGGGAGGCTGCACCACGGCGGTGGCGCAATCCTCGACGTAGTGTAGTGCGCGTGGTGTCCCTATTGGGTGTGCGCGGAACACCCACCACACGCTCCGCCGCCGTTGCCCGTCAGCACCTGTTGCCGGCCCCCATTCCCACTACCCCATCGTCTGCCGCTGTGGCCGCCACAACACTGTCGAAAGCCAGGGCCATCGTCCGCTCCGCCGCCACGGCCCGAAGGCAGGAGGTGGCCGTCGTGTCCGCCACCCCACTGTCGGCCACCGTGGCCATCACCCGCTCCGCCACCGCGGCCCGAAGGCGGGAGGTGGTGGTCATGGCCGCCACCCCATCGTCGGCCGCCATGGCCGCAAGCCCACCGTCGACTGACGGGGTCATCACCCGCTCTGCCACCGCCACCCGGAGGCGGGAGACGAAGGTGGAGGCCCGCACGTGCTTCAGCGACCTTACGCGCTACATCGAGTTCCTATGAGAGGAGGAGGAGCACCTCGTCGAGTACGCAAAGAGCCTTACCGCAGCCGTGGCCGCAGCACAAGCCGCTGCAGAGGCGAGTAATGAGGAGATCTACGAGGAGTCCAGCCGCTTTGAGAGGGGTCGTCTGGAGCAACAGAGGGCGTTCGAGGTGAGCATCGCTGAAGGTGCAGCAGCGGCAGGCACCGTATTGCAGTTGTCCAGCTCGTCGGTAGGCTCCTCCTCCTCTGCCTCTTACTGAGCGCGCTCGGCAGAGGAGAGGCTGCTAGAGTAGTAGTATTTAAGGGCTATTTTGTTCAGTTCATCTGACTATAGATGTGGTTGAACTGTACTACGTACTTAAAATTAACTAGTATATATAGTTGAACTAGCTATTTCAGTACGTGGTTAGCAACAATTGGGGAAAAGTTTAGTCGGTTCAGCTATCGAGTTGAACTGTTTTTATAAAGAATGTCTGCTTAATCTATGAATGAAATCTATGATTACTGAATTTCAGTTGCAAAATTAGATAGTGCTAGTGATTTTTAGTTGCAAATTTTGACAAATGGCAGGGTTACAAGGTTGACAAAGGGCAATGTTACTAGATCGACAAATGTCAATCTTTCCAGCTTGACAAATGGCAATATACCCAATATGACATATGCAAATCTTACCAAATTGCCTGTACGTGGTTGCACATGGGTCATCAGAAAAAACCGTTTGCGTTGAAGGGATGTACAAATCCTATGCGCCGCATTTTCTCTTCGCTTAGTGGCGAAGGAACCATAGCTCTCGCTTTGCATACCATGTTCAATCTGAACTATTTGCGATGAAGAGATGCACAAATCCTGCGCGGCAAATTTACCCTTGGCTTAGTGGGGAAGGACCATAGCTCTCGCTTTCCATATGGGTGTTCTATCTAAAACGTTTGCGATGAAGAGATGCACAAATCCTCCGTGGCACATTTTCCCTTGGCTTATTGAGGAAGCTGTCGGTTTCCATACGGGTGTTCTATATAAATCGTTTGTGATGAGTGTTTTAAATTTGAAAACCATTGATGTTTTCTTAATATATTTGATAAGTCTGTACATTCAAACCATAGGTTTCATTCAGTAACGTTGTGACTTTATATTCATATACGATCGTGATACTAATTGCGGCAGAGGTGGCGTGCTGCGCCGGCGCTGCGATGTAGCGGTCGACCATGACGCTGAGGGGGGCGCGTGGCCATGGAAGTGAAAGGGATCGCTTCCCAATGAGCCTGCACACCGTACAGCTCGCACGCTTCCTGGTGAGCCTGCACATCGGTGGACTGCTTGCACGCCTCCTGTTCAGCCTGCGTAGTGGACTGCGCTCACACGCCTCCCATCTACTCAAGCAGTTGTCCGCATGACACCTCCTAGCCATTAAAAGTTTGATGCATGGCATCGCGTGAATGGTTAGCAGAATGCCCATGATTTAAATTATACAAATGTTTGAGATATAACGAGGCAGCTATTTGTTTTCAAAATGCCTTTGTTGGTTGTTAATTCGTGCGCCTTCTATCAAATTGGACACGAAAAATAACACAGCATGTGGTGCCATTCCATGATAGCACATGCCAAGTTTCATGAATTTCAGACGAGTTTTGGATTTACTAGAATTTTAAAAGCAAGTATCTCAATGTTATTCGACCGAGCCACGATGCCCAGGTGTTTGAAGTTCATTCCCATTTCTTGCATGGGACCTAAGCATGCACCCAAGGACACACATATGATTTTTCAACCCAATTTGCTACACTGGAGCATGTGCCTGTAGTTCAAATTTGAATTATGCACATAAAATGCCTAGAAAACTTGGTCATTGTATAAAAATGTGTGAATGAACACCGAATAATTCTAAAATTTAACATAACACTCCTGTCGGTGTGTGTTGTATACAGAAAAAAAACAAGGCAAGAAGGGGCAACAGATGTTGTTTTGTCCGGAAAGGTGACACACCTTCCCTATCAGACCAGAGGGCTTCTTGTGAGAAGGTCTGGTTTGCGAGGGGTGTATACCATAACCTGCCCCAAATGGGACAATTTTTTTTAACACGGCATGTTGGTGCCATTCCATGATAGCATGACAAGTTTCATGAATTTTAGGCGAGTTTTGGATTTACTAGAATTTAAATACCAAGTATCTCAATGTTTGCCGGCAAGCAATGGTGCCGAGGTGTTTGAAATTCATTCCCATTTCTTGCATGGGTCCTGAGCATGGACCCAAGGACACACATTTGATTTTTCAACCCATTTTCTTCAATGGAGCAAGTGCATGTAGTTCAGATTTGAATTATGCACATAAATTGACTACAAAACTCGGTTAATGTATAAAAATGTCCAAATGAACCCAGAAAAATTCCAAATTTTAACACGACACTCCTGTTGGTCTACGTTGCCACTAGGAGGAAATTTGAAAGAAAAAAGAGGCAACCAATATCGTTTCATCCACAAAGGTCATACGTTTCCTACCGGAACCATGAGGCTTCATGTGAGAAGCTCTAGTTTTCTAGAAGCTTATACCCAAATCTGCCCCAAATGGGGCAATTTTTCTACCACAACATGTTGATGCCATTCCATGATAGCATGCCAAGTTTCATGAATTTCAAACAAGTTTTGGATTTACTAGAATTTAAAAACCATGTATCTCAATGTTTGCGGCCGAGCGACAGTGCCGAGGTGTTTGAAATTCATTCCCATTTCATGCGTGGGACCTAAGCATGCACCCAATGACACACATTTGATTTTCCAACCCATTTTTCTGCACTAGAGTGCATGTAGTTCAAATTTGAATTATCCACATAAAATGCCAAGAAAACTCACTTAATGTATAAAAATGTCCTAACACCACGGAAAAATACAAAATTTAAAACGACACTCCTGTTGTTCTATGTTGACACTAGATAAAAATTGAAAGCAAGAAGAGGCAACGGATATCGTTTCATCCACAAAGGTGACACGTTCTCTACCGGAACCATGAGGCTTCTTGTGAGAAACTCTGGTTTGTGACAAACTTATACCCAAATCTGCCCCAAATGGGACAATTTTTTTACCATAGCATTTTTGTGCCATTCCATGATAGCATGCCAGGTTTCATGAATTTCAGATGATTTTTGGATTTACTAGAGTTTAAAAACCATGTATCTCAATGTTTGCAGCCGAGCGATGGTGCCGAGGTGTTTCAAATTCATTCCCATTTCTTGCGTGGGACCTAAGCATGCACCAAAGGACACACATTTGATTTTTCAACACATTTTTCTGCACTGGACCATGTGCCTGTAGTTCAAATTTGAATTATGCACATAAAATGCCTAGAAAATCAGTTAATTTATAAAAACGTCCAAACGAACCGCCAAAATTACATAATTTAAAACGATACTGCTGTTGTTTTATGTTGACACTAGAAAAAATTTGAAAGCAAAAAGAGGCAACAAATATCATTTCGTCCACAAAGGTGACACGTTCCCCTACTGGAACCATGAGACTTCTTGTGAGAAACTCTGGTTTGTGACAAGCTTATACCCAAATCTACCCCAAATGGGACAATTTTTTTACCACAACATTTTTGTGCCATTCGATGATAGCATGCCACATTTCATGAATTTCAGACGAGTTTTGGATTTACTAGAATTTAAAAACCATGTATCTCAATGTTTACGGCCGAGTGACGGTGCCGAGGTGTTTCAAATTCATTCCCATTTCTTGCGTGGGACCTAAGCATGCACCGAAGGACACACATTTGATTTTTCAACACATTTTTCTGCACTAGAGCATGTGCCTGTAGTTCAAATTTGAATTATGCACATAAAATGCCTAGAAAATCAGTTAATTTATAAAAATGTCCAAACGAACCGCCCCATAGCCAACATCACTTTGGAGCAGTTTCAGCAAGCTTTCCGCACTGCTCATGTCTCAACTGGAGCTATGAGCATGAAGAAGCGTGAGTTTCACAACTTACGCCAGGGAAATCGTACTATGGGGCAGTACGTGGATGAGTTCAGTAAGTTAGCTAGCTATGCCCCGGATGATGTGGCCACAGATGCCGCAAAGCAGGAGAAGTTTATTGAAGGGCTGAATGATGAGCTGAGTATGCAGTTAATGGTGGCAACATTTAACAACTACCAGGAGTTGGTAGACAAGGCTGTTATGATTGAAGGGAAGCATCAGCAAATTGAGAGCCGCAAAAGGAAGTATGGACAAGGGAAGTACAATTCAGGAGCTCAGCAGAAGCCTCGTTTTACCCCGAACTCGGGAGGATATACACATAACCATGGAGGCCATACCCACAATGAAGGAAGTTCGCATAACCACAATGGCCCCAAGAATGGAAACGGGAATGGAGCAGGCAGCAATCAGAACCGCTCTAACCCAGCCACACCCGCCAAGAAGGACCAAAGTCACATTACTTGTTTCAAGTGCGGGAAGACTGGACACTATGCCAATGAGTGCCCCGAGCCAAAGAATGGTAATGGCAATGGAAGCTCTGGGAAGAAGCCCAACCCTTTCAACAGGGGACAAGTGAACCACGTGAACGTGGAGGAGGTTGAAGAGCAGCCAGATGCAGTTATCGGCAAGTTTTTGGTTAAGTCATTTACTGCAATCGTTCTTTTTGATACTAGTGCATCGCATTCATACATTTCAAGGGGATTTGTGGACAAGTTTAAGTTACCCACCTTAGCCCTTAGGTCACCAATGTTAGTACGTTCACCAGGTGCAGAGTATATGGCCAGCCGATGGTGTGATCAGTTACCCTTAACCATTGGTAGCCATGTATTTCCCTCAGACCTAATAATTTTGGAATCACAAGGATTGGATATAATACTAGGCATGGATTGGCTGTCGAAGTATGGACGAAACATTGATTGTGCGAGTAGGTCAATTCTGCTCACCACCCCGGAGGGAAAAAGGATCAAGTATGTATCCAGGCATGCGCCAAGGAGGACCCAAGTAAATTCCCTCTCAGGAGTTGTTCAGGAAGAAGTGCCTGTAGTGAAGGATTACCCGGATGTATTTCCAGAGGAGTTACCAGGCATGCCGCCAGATCGAGACATTGAGTTCTTGATAGAGCTGTTGCCCGGAACCGGACCAATATCGAAGAGACCATACCGGATGCCCACAAATGATCTGGAGGAGATTAAGAAGCAGATTAAGGAGTTATTGGAGAAAGGTTACATTCGACGAAGTTCATCACCGTGGGGAGCCCCAGTGCTCTTGGTTGAGAAGAAGGATGGATCGTTGAGAATGGTTGTTGATTATCGTGCATTGAATGAAGTGACGATCAAGAACAAGTACCCACTGCCGATGATCAATGATTTGTTTGATCAGTTGCAAGGAGCTAAAGTGTTTTCCAAGATCGATCTGAGATCAGGATACCACCAGTTGAAGATCCGAGAACAGGATATACCTAAGACAACCTTCACCACAAGGTATGGGCTATATGAGTATACGGTTATGTCATTTGGATTAACTAATGCCCCTGCCTATTTTATGAGTATGATGAATAAAGTGTTCATGGAATTCTTGGATAAGTTTGTCGTGGTGTTCATTGATGATATCTTGGTGTACTCGAAGAATGAAGAGGAACACAAGGAGCATTTGCGTTTAGTTCTCGAGAAGCTCAGGGAACATCAGTTGTATGCCAAGTTCAGCAAATGTGAGTTTTGGTTGAAGGAAGTTGGATTTCTTGGACATGTTATATCAGGAGAAGGTATAGCAGTAGACCCCACCAAGGTTCAGTCAGTCACTGAGTGGTTGGCACCCACCTCAGTTGGAGAGATCCGCAGCTTTCTTGGACTTGCAGGATATTATCGGAGATTTATTGAGAATTTTTCTAAGCTTGCGAAGCCTGTGATGGAGTTACTGAAGAAGGACACCAAGTTCAAGTGGACAGATGAATGTGAGGCAAGTTTTCAGGAGCTGAAGAAACATTTGGTTACAGCTCCAGTACTGATTCTGTCGAACATACGCAAGGATTTCCAAGTGTATTGCGACGCTTCTCGCTTAGGACTTGGAGGTGTACTTATGCAGGACGGAAGAGTTGTCTCATATGCCTCACATCAGCTTCGACCGCATGAGTTGAATTATGCCACGCATGATTTGGAGTTAGCAGCTATAGTTCATGCACTCAAGACCTGGAGACATTTTCTTATTAGGAACCGTTGTGATGTGTACACGGATCATAAGAGTTTGAAGTACATTTTCACACAGAAGGAGCTGAATCTCAGGCAGAAGAGATGGTTGGAGCTTATAAAGGATTATGATATGAAGTTGCATTATCACCCAGGAAGGGCCAATGTCGTAGCAGACGCTTTGAGCCGGAAGAGTTATGTCAATACCCTCATAAGCGGAGGATTGCCAAAGGAGTTAGCCGAAAATCTCAGGGAGCTTCATTTGGAGATAGTTCCTAGAGGTTTTGTTGCAGCATTAGTAGTTCAGCCAACATTATTGGGAAAGATTCGAGCAGCTCAGAACAATGATAAGGAAATTGCTGAGATAAAGGAGAGGATGAGCAAAGGAAAAGCCAAAGGTTTTCGTGAGGATGAGTACGACACTTTATGGTTTGAGGACCGTGTGTATGTACCCAATAATGCGGAGATCAGGAAGTTGATACTACAGGAAGCTCATGACTCGCCAAACTCGATACACCCCGGAAACACCAAGATGTATTTGGATCTGAAGGAGCGTTTCTGGTGGACTGGTATGAAAAAGGACATTGCCGAGTATGTAGCCGTATGTGATGTATGTCAGAGAGTGAAAGCAGAACATCAGAAGCCAGCAGGATTACTGCAGCCTATGCTGATACCCGAATGGAAGTGGGATAAGCTTGGCATGGATTTCATCACCGGATTACCCAGGACCCGATCGGGATATGATTCTATCTGGGTAGTAGTGGATCGTTTGACCAAAGTGGCTCACTTTATCCCAGTGAAAACCACCTATACGAGTGCAAAGTTGGCCAAGATATATATGACCAGGATCGTATATCTGCATGGAGTTTCGAGGACCATCGTATCAGATAGAGGAACACAGTTTACTTCAAAGTTTTGGCACCAGCTGCACCAGACCTTGGGTACCAGGCTAGAGTTTAGTACAGCCTTTCATCCGCAAACAGATGGACAGACCGAGAGAGTCAATCAGATTCTGGAGGACATGTTGAGAGCTTGTGCACTAGATTACAGATCGAGTTTGGATGACAATTTGCCCTTCGCGGAGTTCTCATACAACAACAGCTACCAAGCCAGTTTGAAGATGGCCCCTTTTGAAGCTTTGTATGGAAGGAGGTGCAGAACACCGTTGATGTGGGATGAAGTTGGAGACCGTCAGTTGTTTGGACCAGATTTGATTAAAGAGTCTGAAGAGAAGGTTAAGTTGATTCGGGATAGACTGAAGGTAGCTCAGTCCAGACAGAAGAGTTATGCCGATACCAAGCGCACGGAGGTAGTCTATGAAATCGGAGACAGAGCATATCTTCGTGTGTCACCTCTGTGAGGAGTTAAACGCTTTGGAGTCAAGGGAAAGTTAGCCCCGAGATTTGTAGGACCATACCGAGTTTTGGAACGTATGGGAGAGGTGGCCTACAAGTTGGAGTTACCCGACGGACTATCAGGAGTTCATGATGTGTTTCACGTTTCCCAGTTGAAGAAGTGCCATGCTGAGATGGCCGATATTCCTCTGAGAGATACAGTACCCCTGGAAGCCATTCAGTTGGATAGTGATCTGACCTACGAGGAGAAACCCGTCAAGATTCTCGAGTTTGCCAGCAGAGTTACACGCAGCAAGGTTATCAAGTTTTGCAAAGTTCAGTGGAGCCACCATACCGAGGATGAAGCCACCTGGGAACGAGAGGAAGACCTACGGAAAGACCACCCACACCTATTTTCTAGCCAACCCGAATCTCGAGGACGAGATTCATCTTAAGGGGGGTAGGTTTGTAACATCCCAAATTTTCAATTTGGAATGTTATACATAGGTCATCATATGCATATGCATATCATATTTTATTTGCATTTCGTTTGTGATCCTAGAAATCTTAAGCAACTCAAGGACCCACGGAGAGAGTTGGGGATTTTATTATTATCATATTTGAATTTTCTAAAATATTGAAAAGAGGATCATTTTGGTTTTATTTATTTTTCTCTCCAAAATATTTCATCTTAAAAATATATGAGAGGAGATAATATGACTTCTCCAAAATAAAAGAAATATTGGAGGAAAAATGTTAAAATCAAATAAATAATTTTATTTGGATTTTATTGCTATTTTATTTGAATTAGGAAAAATATGCATATTTTAAAATTGCATTTTAGGGCAAGAAAATGTTCACTTTGTTCTAAATATTCTATTTAGACGGCGAAAATTGTTTTTGGCATTTTTAGAATTTTTTTTTATTAGGATTTTTCTCGGCGGAATCTTATTTTAAAAAAAAAACTTTCGCCCGACTGGGCCGAAGGCCCAGCCGAACCAGGCCGCCGCCGCCTTCCTCTCGCGCGCCGCCGTGCTCGGCACAGACGCCGATGCGAGTCCGAGCCGGACTCTGCCCCGGGCCGGCCCCCTCCCCAAGCCACGCCGCACACCCCCTCCAATTTAAGCCACCGCCCCGGCCCCTCTCCACCCCGTCTCGAGCCGCGCCGCCGCCACACTTCCCGCACCGCCGCCCGAGCCGCCTCGCAGCGCCGCCGCCTGCCGCCGACGCCGCCGCAAGCCGCAGCCGCGTCGCCGCCCGCAAGCCGCCGCCGCCGCCGCGTCTCGCCGGAGCCGCGCCGAAGCCGGAGCCGCTGCCGCCGTCGAATCTCGCCACCGCCGCCGTCGGTTTTTCCCATCGAACCGGTAAAACCGCCGCCCGATCCGAGTTTTTTTTTCGGTTTTTCGTTTTATATAGGTTTATTTTTATTAGGTTAGATTAATTAGCGAACGTTCGTTCGTTTAGATCTGTTAGTGAATGTTTTTCGTTCGTTAGTTTCTGTTAGCGAACGTTCGTTCTGTAGATTTTTCTTTTTAGTTTAATTTTCGGCCAAGGTCCTATCCGCGATTATTTTTATCACAGATTAGCCCTTGATCTTCAAACCCTCGCCATTTCTAAACCGTTCGTCCAAATCCAGTGAAACCAACGCCAAAATCTTCGTCTCGAACCCCTCTTTATGTTTAATCAACTTGAACATGATTTTGACAATTTAAAATTTGGTTTCAAGCAGATTTGTTTTTGAAGTTCTTTTGACCGTAGTTTCAGTTCCGTAGCTCGGATTCGATTGATTCTTTTTGCAGATCGAACCTCTTCGGTTGAACTTTCAGATTTGATCTTCTTATTTGAGTTTTACCCTTGCATCTATGCTTGATTGCTTATGTATGCTATTGTTTGTTTGCGATAGAATTCCCGGAGTGCGAAGCGTGCTACTACGAGTCTCTAGGGTTTGCAGATCGTCAGCAAGGCAAGTAACACTTTGATCATATCCCTTCATTACCCAGTTTTTATGCATTAGTTTCAATCCTCAAACACTGCATGTTTAGGATGTGATTAACTTGTGGGTATTGGGAAGTAGATGATGAGGTAGAACCTATTGCCCTTTATTATCAAACCCTTGGGAGTTTCTTCTACGCTATGCTTATATTGCCATGCTATGCTCGTAGACGTGGATTGGGTTTTGAGTGTATCCATGACAGATGTGAGATTGTTAATTAATGGTTAACTTAAGGTGGCTACTTAAATACACATCTGGGTGGATTGGTTGCAGGCACCTGGGGATATACCAGTGTTGTCTTTTTGGTTCGCCACCCAGGCTCAAAGGGATCATAAGATTATTCATGCTAGAAACTTCCGTGTGCAGCCACAAGCTATTATGGGCTCTAGCATAGTTGAGTATGTTGCATGACCTCTTCCAGTGGTAGGCTAGCAGATGTAGGGGATGTAGGTTGGTACTGTCTACCCAGGGTTAGAGTTAATGCTTCTGAAAGACTGTGTCTCGGTCATCCATTTCTCAAACACCATGTAGTGCGAGAAATCCAACGGAGGAGATCGAGTCTTGTGGGGAAAAGTGCGCAAACCTCTGAAGAGTGTATAAACTAATCATGGTTAGCCGTGTCCCCGGTTATGGACAACTTGAGTATCTGGTACTTGAATTATTGATTTGATCTCATCACTCTAAATTAATTTGTTGGGTTTAATGATTACTTTTAATTGGGATTGAGATGGGGATTTACCTTCTCAATGTTTAACAACCACCATAATAGTTAAACAAAACATATTCCTTTGATGTAGGGAAAAATTGGCTTTTCGCAAAACAATATAACCCTAGAGCTTTCCACCGGCCATATATGCATGTAGTGATAGCAATTATCTGTTCCTTGCTCTATTGTGTTATATTGCCAGCATATTCCATGTGCTGACCCGTTTCGGGCTGCAACATATCATGTTGCAGACTTTTCAGACGAAGAGTAAGGTGCGCTAGGTCGTTGTCGTACACTCAGCTATGCCGTTGGAGTTGATGGACTCACTTTATCTTCCAAGCCTTCCGCTGTTATCTTATATAGATGGCCTTAAGCCATATTTATTGTAATAAGTTCTCTTTTGAGACATTCAATGTAATAAGTGTGTGATTGCACTCTGTTATAAATCCTTTGAGTACTGTGTGTGTCAGCATTACCGATCCAGGGATGACACTTGAACACAGAGATTTGACCATCTGAGGTCGGATCGCTACACATCATATCCTTTTCATGCCTCAGCATCCAGTTCTAGTTGTATTGATCGGGATACAACTTCGAGTGTCCACTACCGTGGACACGGCTATTCGAATAGATAATACTTTCTTGCAGGGGTGCACAAACTTGCCCAACACGCTTGATCAACTCTGGCCAGACACACCATCAGGTCATGACCAGCCTTGGCCGATCAATACACCGCAGTCCTACCTAGGCTCAATAGAGAGGCCAGCACACCGGTCTACATCCTAAGCGCGCAGGGGTCTTGGGCCCATCGCCCTTTGCACTCTTGCATGTTGCATGGACGACCGGGATCAGTCCTGGCAACCTCCTTATACAAGGAAGGTGCTTATGCGGGCCACCCAGGCATATGCTGCTCCATCGCTGATGTCTGAAGAGCTTTCAGCTGATACATATGAAGCAGAGTGCCCATACTTATTCCCGCATGGTGGTCAGTGCGAAAAAGGCCAGAGGCCTACTCGGATCACATATCCAAACCGTTAGTGTCTTGGTAGCACACGGTAACGAGCAGAGACTCACGATCATGTGACCCCATCGCTCCGTCTCGTGGACTTACGGCAAGGGCTAAAAATGCCCGGCCGTGCCATGTAATTATCTTGCTGGTACCCTCCAGGTTAACCCGACTACACATCGACTCGCGGGTACACTCACAGTCAACCCGGCTTCACTTTTCTCTCGCGGGTACCCCTCGGGGCCGACCCGACTTCAGTCATGGTTCTGGGGTAAAGTCAAAGTAACCGTGTGTCCAAAATAGCAAGGGGAAAACCCGAGGAATCACCGTCGATGGATTCCACTTGATGTAACCGTTAAGGTGGACTTGGAGGAATCACCCTCAATGGTCCACACTTGAAGGGTTGCTCGACAGAGTCGTTATCGGGAGTGGTGAAGGAGGAATCACGATCGATGACCACGACCGAATAGCTACACTACAGGGTTAACATCAGAAGTGCTGACAAGGTGTCACCCTCGGCATTCGGTAGTAACTCTGCAGAGTCATACAACTAAGGGGGTGATGTGCGGTGTCAGGGCCTGGACGTCGATCACGTTGATCGAGTCATCGAACATAAAGCAGGGCAACTGGGACATGGTGAGGGGTCACTGATTGATCACTACCCAACCTATACTAAGCAGTTTAGGATAAGCAAGTAAGGTAACAAGTGCAGGTTACAAAAATCAGGCTATGCATAAGAATAGGTTCATACAAAAGCAGTAGCATTTCTAATGCAAGCATAAGAGGAAGGGAAATGGGCGATATCGGAATGATCAAGGGGGTTTGCTTGCCTGGTTGCTCTGCAAACGAAAGGAATCTTTGGAAGCGTAGCCTTAGTCAAACACCGAAGCATCAACGGTTTCGGGGTCTACCGGAGAGGAAGGAGGGGGAAGAAATAATAAATAATAGGCATACAAAGCAACAGAAAGCATGGCATGACCGTAAGCTATGCTAAGGGTGACCTAATGCAGGGCTACGCGTTAGAGACGGAGCGGGAAAATATCTGGGAATATTTTCTCGGCTCTGGGCATTTATCGGTCAGATGATCCAGAGGTGAAGGTTTCATGTTTGTAGTGTTAATTAGAGGGATGTGACTAGTATGTGGATAGCATAGTCGGATTCGTTATATTTTTCTGAGCAACTTTCATGTATAAATTATTTTCATTTGAGTTACGGTTTATTTTATATGATTTTTCAAATATTAAAAGAATTTATGAAATTACCAGATTAATATTAGTTCAAAATTAATAAGCTGTTAATTGCTACGTGCACCCAGAAGTGCACACAGAAATGGACCTATTAGACTGACAGTGGGCCCAGGTCAACTGCCAGTCAGAAGTTGACTGGTCAGCCTTGACTGGTCAAAGGGTCCAGCAGGACCCACCTGTCGGTGACTGAGACTTAGCCCAGTCAGCATTTTGACTCGGTCAAACTAGACAGGGGACCCACCTGTCATTTGGATAGTTAATTAACATGGGTGTTTAATTATTTTGATTAGCACAGGGGGCCCAGCTGTAAGGGGCTGATTAGTGTGGGGGGGGGGGTAAATTAGATTAGTGGTTAATCTAAACTGGCCGGGCCTGCCTGTCATGGAGACGTGGCCGGCTCAAACGAGCTGCGCGTGCCGGCACAGCTTCGGCGAACCAACCACGCGGCGGTGGCCGTCGGGGACGTCACTGCAGACGGCGGCTGGACGCGCCGGTGGGCTCTACGGTGAGCTGGGCATGTCGCGCGTCCATTGGAGGCCGCAGGAGGTCCTGCGATAGCCGGAGTCGAGCACAGCGGCCACTATGGCAACCACCGGAGTTCGGTAGTGGGCGAGACAATATTGCGGCTCGCAAACATTCAAACCAAAGGGCTAGGGACCATCTATAGGGCAGCAAAAGAACGACTACATGCTCGGGCATGACCTTTTCTCACTTTAGCGATGGCGGCGATGAGGACGGCGGCGCTGAGCTCACGAGTGCGGCGGCGGCTAGCCTAGGAGGAGCCGGAGATCAGGGGGAAGAGGGGAGGATGTG
This sequence comes from Thinopyrum elongatum, assembly GCA_011799875.1. Classification (NCBI taxonomy): domain Eukaryota; kingdom Viridiplantae; phylum Streptophyta; class Magnoliopsida; order Poales; family Poaceae; genus Thinopyrum; species Thinopyrum elongatum. Next base: position 283,030,896 of record CM022303.1, read on the forward strand.
GGGGGCTCACAAGGAGGTCACAGAAGGGTCAACAGGGCCGGGGGTGCTCGAGGACGAGGGGATCGACGCGGCGGCCGAGGTGGATCCCGGCGACGAGAACGAGGCGTGGTGGGCGTTGTCGGGGCTCCCGTCGTCGACCTCATGGTGTGGCAGATGCAGGCGACCGTGACGAAGCCGCTGGACATGCTTCGATGATACGGGGTAGCTGGTGACCACGGCCTCAACGGCGGCACGGCGAGAACGGCGCCCGACTGCAGCTGTGCAGAGGAGGGGGACGCAGGGAAAGGAAGGGAAGGGGCTAGGGTTCGCGTGGGGGTGCCCTGGGGTCGGCCTTATCCCTCCACGCAACCGGGGGATCGCCGACGCATGCACATCACCGGCTATGGCATTGGTGGATGAGTGCCACACCCTCCCCTGTGAACAGGAGGGAGAGGGGAGTTGGGCTGGCCAGCTCCTATCATAAATGGGCCAAAATGCATACTATGTTTTTCCCTTTTTCCTTTTTTTCTTACTTTTCTGTTTTCTTTTAGCTATTGTTTCATATTTGTTTGGCCACCAAATGAATTTTGTAAAGTATGCAACTTGTCAAAACAAATACTACGCATTATTTAGTACTGCCACATAAAGTTTGTAGTCAAATTGAATTTATTCAAATTATGTTTGCATTTCAAAGGGGCAAAAAAGTGATGTTGGGCCACTTTAAAATATTTCTAGGGTTTATTTGGTGGGTCAAATAATGTTGGGTTCAACATGACAATGATCAGGGGAATTTATAGAATATTGGGAACAATTTAGTTTTACTGTTTGAAGAAATAATTTATTTGACTTTATTTTAAAATTTGTAATTGGCTTTGATTTTTATCAAGTCGCAATTTGGCTTAGTTAAACTTGATGACATGGCACCATTAGGGGGAGATTACTGTAGCATGATTCTCGGGGTGTTACAAATCTCCTCCACTACAAGAAATCTCGTCCCGAGATTTTAAGAGGTGGAGTAAGGGGGAAGTTCTGGTTACGAAATTCTAACGGATCTTCTCGTTCTTGGTTGCTTTTCTTGAAGAAGTTGATCACTTTCGTTGATGTCTTCATTTCTCTGCATCCATGCATCATGATGAAGTTGTCGTTCTTCCTTCCGGATCTTCACCTTACTTACGAAGGGACAAGGGGTAACTTCGGGAGAATGGACCTTACAAGGTTGATTAATTTATAGATAACTCAGGGAATGTGGTAGAAAGTAACTCTCGAATTGATCTTAAGAAAACATTGAGAGCAAAATAAGAAGGTACCATAAGAAGTTTCGAGTGGGCAGCCAATCGTTTGATGCCTAATCAGAAGGCGAAAGGGGTTTAGAGCAACGAAAAGAAATATTGCGTATGATACCAGACTAGATCATCCATAGGACGGTGGCTCGTGAATTTCATATGAAGCCAAGTGCAAAGGATACTTCAGAATCAAGGTTGTACAGGAGAGTCAGGTTTCGATCCTGTGGAACTGTGGGTTATGGGCCCACCATATGGGTTAAAAGTAGAAAGGGCACTGACATCTTGCACAGTCGTGATAGCAAGGCATGTTAGAGGGTAGCCTGCTAGTTATGTGGGCAACAACGTTGGTACCAAGGGCGAGGGACGAAGAGAACCATTTTCCTGCTTGTTGAAACAAGGCGGACCAATAGGCAAAGTTCTCGTCCAACGGTGGTTACCAGAATGTCATCAACAATAATAACAGGGTCTTACTGACAGGGTTGTACACCAAGGTGTTTACATAAGCAGAGGAATATTGCTGCTCAGATCATATAGATCACAAGAAAGGTTAAACAAAACTATAGAAAGAAAAATGTGATTATACCCAAGTATAAGGAGTATATCTTGCCCAAGGACAAATAGAGCATGATATACATGACAGGGCAACAATTACATATCCATTTGGAAAAATGGGATGAGGAATTTATGAGGTTTACCCATACAACGGTGTTTGGATAATTGATCAAGAAAATTTTGCATTGGGGGGCCAAGAAAAGAATGGTGATGGTGATAAGTATTACTATATCAAGAATTCTTAAGTGGTGGAGCAATTCTCAAAACATCCTTGACATAATAGGTGGTAATACTCCAAGGTAGAACATAGCATAAGCTGGATAGCAAGGAGCCCCATAACATGAACAAGTTTTGTGTTGGAGGGAAGGCAATGAGGTTGTCGATAATAACACAAATCATCAAGGGGCAAGGATGGTATTTCTCATCATGAATTCGATTGATATCCTGGAAGAGTCCAGAATGTTTGATGATGATAACGACACATTTGTCGAGAGGTTTCATGAAGAAGTAATCGATCGGCGATGACATGAAGCCAAAGGAATGGTGAAGCAAAAAGGTTATTGGAACCACAGATATGACACAAACTCGCAATCAAGCTTGTTGTTCAAGGCGAAATGATATGATGAGAAAGATCGACGTAAGCTTAGCTCACCGTCCAAAATTGTGCTCCAGGAAGAAGGACCAGGTAGCACAGTTAAAATTTAGCTCGAGAATGATATAGTAGATCAGGCTAGGAATGACTTGAATGATTATTAAACTCGTAAGCAACGAAAATTACTTAGAGTTATTGAACCGGAGTGCGGAATCGATTCACTTATCGGTGTTCTCGAGTGACTAATAACTCAAAACCTGGGGAAATCTGAAATCGGTGACAGGCAATACTAGATGAAGACTCATAGGAAGCAACACAGTTCTTTGATATTCTTGAGATACGGGAGGGTAATACTCGAACGAAGATCAAAATATAGGTTGAGGAGATGTATTGATCTGCAGAAGACAAGTGCTTTAACTTGTCTGAGAAATGGAACCAAGGATAAAATATGGTCGGAACCACGATTGCAAAGGATCAATTCACAGATATCAAATGATATTATATCAAGGAAATAGTTATTATTACAAGAAGCTTCCATGATAGGATCTACATCATGTCCATGGGCATGAACACAAAGTTCAAGGTCGACTCCCACTTCTCCAGTGCATAACCTTTCATTCACTTCTCACTTTTGATGAAGTTGTAGTGTGGAAATTTTATCTGGCAAAACACCAGAAGAGTATGACTCATGAAAACTCCCGAGTTCACACGGATTATGAGAGGCATAGGTTCAACCCATCGGGGCAACTTAGGAACATATACCACAACTTCAGGAGTAATTAACTCAAGCCATGGTTGACAAAAGAAGGGGATACAATTTACCAAAGGCATTATGTATTAGGGGAATAACTCAAGGTTTTGAGAACATGCAGGAACGGTCGTATAATAATCTACCAAAGGATCTGGCGGATCATAAAGAATCTGATGTGAGTATTGATGTTCAACCAGAAGAAGAAATAATACAAAGGCATCGGATTAGAGAAATATCTGGATAATTTCAAAGCTTAAATACAAAGGAATTATGATTTTCAGAATGGGGGATCAGAAGCAGAGGCTATGATCAAAAGATATGCAAGTAGAAAATAAAATAGATCGACAATCAATCAAGGTTTGACTGGTCATGAACCAACTCATATCAGGAATAACTCTGAGCCGATAGGACAAATTCTTGTTTCAACTGATGACTGCGACCATTCGCAAACATATCAAATCAAAAGCTCCAAATGATGATGACAAAGGATACTAATGAATATTGCTAGACATATGGAACACAACCATAATGCAAGCAGACAAGTATTTGTAGAGCAATAGTTGGCAGAGTGTTACCGGAAGATCGGATAGTATTTCAAAGAATTTTGGGAAACACATGATCAACTGGGGATGAACAAATCCTCGATAAGTGTGAAGAATTATTCGTAGGGGTATTCATGTGCCAAAGAACTGCAAGGCAGTAGGTACAAAGTATCCTCGGAACAATAGAGAGAATTTCGGGGTATCTTGTAATAATAAGATCAACGGGGAATGATTGTATGAATGGCAAGTGTTTGTAGTTGTCCCTAGGGATATAATGGTGGTAAGGAATTGCAAAGGCGGTGGGCACAAGGGTCTCGGGAAAACATCGAAGAGTATCTCCAGAATCTTCTGTTACAGCAGGTGATCATCTGGAATGAAAGGGCTCTCTGGGAGGAAGTAGTTACGAGAACCTAGAGTTAGAGTTAGTAAAATCATTTAACCCAAATAGAAGAGAGATCAGAATCCCAGAGTAAAGGCGAGGAATAAAAGATCCTAATACCACCCAATTGTGACATGGGCCCGTAAGCCACACAACAATGTTAGTAAAAGTTTTTCAATGACTAGAATCAACTTCGGCTAGGGTGTTGGAAAAGGGGCTACCTACAGGCAGTCGGCTCTGATACCAACTTGTGACACCCCCGATTGAATCGTACACTAATCATACACGCAAATGTGTACGATCAAGATCAGGGACTCACGGGAAGATATCACAACACAACTCTAGACACAAATTAAGATAATACAAGCTTTATATTACAAGCCAGGGGCCTCGAGGGCTCAAATACATAAGCTCGAAAACAAACGAGTCAGCGGAAGCAATAACATCTAAGGACAGACATGAGTTAAACAAGTTTTCCTTAAGAAGGCTAGCACAAAAGTATCAACGATTGAAAAGGCAAGGCCTCCTGCCTGGGAGCCTCCTAACTACTCCTGGTCGTCGGCATTCTCCACGTAGTAGTAGGCACCCTCGGGGTAGTAGTACTAGTTGTCGGCGGTGGCGTCTGCCTCCTGGCACTACAGGAATCAGGTACTTTGCCGTCTACCATGGCAGACGGCAATGGACAGGTTCACGGACGGCAAAAGTCTTTGCCGTCTGCTGGCAGACGGCCGCACTTCCAGCACAGAAAACCATGGTAAAGGGCTACTTTGCCATCTGCATAAATAAAGCGGATGTCAAAGATGTTTGCCGTCAGCCATACAGGCAAATCAGACAGCAAAGTAGTTGGACGGCATAGCAGTGAGGTTAGCCCCGTTAGGTGGCTAATGGCAGGCTTTGCCGTCCGCCTGTGAATGGCAAAGAGAAAAGCTCCTTTGTCGTCTGCCACATGACATCAGCTGACCTTAGGTGGCTACTGGTTGACTTTGCCGTCCGCCACCGACGGCAAAGTGACACCAGCCTTTGTCGTCTCCCACCGTCGGCAAAGTGACCAAATTGGTCAGACCCAGTGCTCCCAGGTTGCACAGGTTGCTGCCACGTGTTACCTTTTCCATCAGTGGCAGACGGCAAAGAGCCCTTTGCCGTCGGCGGCAGATGGCAAAGAGCATGCATTGCCCCTTTTATTCTGTTTTTTCTTATATCCAAGCATTTTCACAGCAAATATATGATATATATATATATTTCACAGGGCAAACAATATGTGCAAGGCTCACAACCAATATATGATATCCAACACATAAGTTTCATCCATACATACATAGTTTCATCCATACATACATAGTTTCATCCATATTACAATAGTTTCATCCATAGGTAGCAAGTTCCACATTGTTCATCGATACAAAATCAAAACAGAAAGTAAACACAAGCACTCCATCCATGCAAGCTTCCATGAAGTGAATCAAATCTGCAAAATGGGAAAAAAGAAAGTTAGAAGAAGAAGACTAGAAGAAGAAGAAGAAGAAGAAGAAGAAGAAAAAGAAGAAGAAGAAGAAGTATATGACATTTATGAGGTTACCAAGGTTATGATGCCATTTTTGACCTAAGGAAGCTAATTATGCCATTTTTTACATAAGTAAGCTAAGTATAGGCATTATTGAGCTAACCTAGGTAACTAAGCATATTAGAGCTAACTTAGCATATTAGAGCTAACTTAGGTCATTTTGGAGGAAACAGATCTAATTATAGGTCATTTTAGAGCTAACTTAGGTAAAATAGGTCATTTTGTTGCTAACTAAGCTTATTATGTCATTTTGGAGGAAAATAAGCTAAGTATATGACATTTATGAGCTTACCAAGGTTATTATGCCATTTTTAACATAAGTAAGCTAATTATGTCATAACTGAACTAAATAAGCTAAGTATAGGTCATTATTGAGCTAACCTAGGTAATTATGCCATTTTTGAGTTAACTAAGCGTAGTATGTCATTTTGGAGGAAACAAAGCTAAGTATATGTCATTTTAGAGCTAACTTAGGTAAAATAGGTCATTTTGGAGCTAAGTAAGCTTATTAAGTCATTTTGGAGGAAAATAAGCTAAGTATATGACATTTATGAGCTAACCATGGTTATTATGCAATTTTTGACCTAAGCAAGCTAATTATGTCATAAATGAACTAAATAAAGCTAGGTATAGGTCATTATGCATTTGTTAAGCAAAACACTAGAGAAAACTTACCGTCATCATGGAGGTGAAGCACCGGGGTTGCTCGTGTCGGTTACACCTGGAGAAGGTTCGTGCGATGCTTGTCTGGAGTTACGCTACACCAAAGATCATTTGCAATTGCTCGTTAGCATGATGACAATCAAATGTTAACACTAGTAACTAATGACCATTCAAATGAAACTCATCGTGGTCCCCGGAGCAATGACTGGCATCGGCGGAGGGGTCTGACCGGTCTTCTCGCACACAGACTGCACATTTGGTTTTGATGAGTCAATCATATTAGTTAGTAATGAAACGAACATTACGTGCATGATTTGGCTAATGTGAAGAAGAAACTTACCACGAGGAGCTTGTACATGGCCCGGTGAGCCGTGTCATTCCGTGCCCTCTCCTCCTCCAACAACCTAGTTGTCCTCTCCTCCAACTCCCTCTCCTTCTCCGCCGCCTGCCGGGCCCTATCCTCCAGAAGCACCTTGTTTGCCTCTCTCTCTTTCTGAAGAGCAGCCTGCAACACCACTCCTCGTTAGCATTGTAATCATCGACGGTCGCACACACAATGTAATGGAGGAAAGATATCTGAGTCCATATAACTAACCTTGATGGCGAGCTCGAATGACCATGGATGAGGCCTTATCTCAGGACAGGAGCTCGTTTGGCGCGCCTTGATCTCTGGGAGAGTGCGAGGACAACGTATAAGTCCATCTCCAATGGCTATCGAGCCATGGGGCCTCCCACCACCAGATATCATCACCAGCTCTGGATCAAACTGCTGGCTCGGGTGAAAGTCCTCCCCTTTCCTCGCCTTCCCCTCATCTCTGTACCTCACGAGCTTGTTGTGGGAGGAGATGTTGGTGAACTTCTCTGGATAATCGAGGTCAGACGTAGAGAATGCCTTGGCCTTCTTGTACGAGGCAGTATGGGCCATGGCATAGAGGTCGTACACCTCTGGCACCTCCGTCTTATTGTGTCGCGCCTAAAACAGAGGAACAGAGTAAATTAGTAATTAAAGGGCTCAAGCTAGCATGAAGAATGAATTGCATGAATCATGAAGCAAACCACATACCCAGTGTTGGTGCAACAAACATTCATGTTTGGTTGCCAGGACTTATACACAGGCGTGCTGGCATCGCATGTCCTACACCAAGCTACAAAAGCAAAACCAAGCTAGAAGAACCGCTCTTCGTGAGATCAAGGAGCGGATCAAGAAGACCAAGACAACAGAGCATCAACTTGGGGAGGCTTCCCTTGCCGGACAGGAGAGCCTGGCAGGGTCGATGCCACCCCATGGACAAGTCCAAGATTTCCCCGGCAAGCTTGCCGGGTCTGCCGAGGGCGAGAACTCCCGCCAAGGCACCACCGCTCCACCGCACCACCACGCAAATCACCTATCAATGCGGTGTCGAGCCTCCAAGTTATTAAGTGGCTACCACCAAGCACGTGGCAGCCCATTAGAAGATAGATTATCCTCATGTGACACCCGTCGAGAGGCTTGTCAGACAGATAAGCAGAAGATGGTTAAGCGGCACGGCAGGCTTGCCGGGCTTCACCCTCAACATGACACCTAGCAGTGCATTTAATGCACTTTGTCCTAACTGCTAGAGTTAGATATGATAGCACTGTTAGCTATCTAATCACTAGATAAAGACTGTTTTGCCACTTTGGTCACCCCTTAAGCTATTAAAGGAGGTCCAAGGCTAACTAGCATAGGATTCGGACCCTTGTACACTTGTACGCATGTAGCTGCTCTCCCCGAGGCCACCTTGCCGGGCTTGACCGCTACGTGTTCATCGTGTTCCTCCATCCAATCCAACAAAGCAGGAGTAGGGTTTTACGCTTCTCAGCGGCCCAAACCTGGGTAAAAACCACCAGCGTCACCACCGTCGTGTTGTTTCATGGCCTCTGCTCTTTGTGTAACATGATCTTCCCCCTTGCCGAACCACAAAGGACCAATGGCCCCATAGGTGATCGTGTCCACCCACGACATCTTTAGTGCGCCAGGTAGGGGGAAGCATTTGCGTGAACCTGAGGTTCGGAACAGCGCGTCCATCATCATCATCGTATTCATCCACGGTGCCCAAGAAGAAACGCGGTGCTACCACGCACCCTTCCACTTCGAAGACCCCCACGCACGTGGCCGCAGATGCCATACGCGCCACGGCGGCGTTGGGCGAGGTGGGTACCACGGGAGACGCGACCGGTGCAGGCGGCGCCGTCGTTGTGTCCCCCGTGGACGAAGTAGGAGCGGGAGGCGCCGAGGGAGGGAAGCATCAACAACACCCCAACGGGCATGACCCTCAAGACGCGGGTGGAGGGAATGTTCAGTCTCCACCACCCCGCCGCACTAGCGGGCGCGGCCGCAGCAACGACGCCCACTCTGGTGTGAGTCGTGACCCTCTAGCCGTGCCTGCCACAGGCGCGGCCACTGGGCATGCACCTTGCTCGGAGCAAGGCGAACAAGGCGAAGCGCTGAACGGGGTTGTCGATCCTCGAGCATGGCCCACTCAACACCAGACTGCCTTGGCGACTGGTTCGTGATGGCATGAACGCGGCGATGCCCCTGGTGGTACCACCAGGAGTCGAGCGACATCGAGGTCTGCCTTGTCAGCTGCGCCAAGCACAGCTACGGAAGCCATGGCACGGGCCTAGCTCCTACTGAGATTCCCGCCGGTGGCCGATCAAATGGATGAGTGGAGGGCCACCATCCAGAGTTTGATCGGTTTCACTGAAGTTGTAAAATCACAGTGGGCAGAGCCCTCGCGGCACCTGTGAATGGCAACAACAGCCCGGGCTGATGGCCGTGTCGAGGAGACCGCACTGACAGTGTAGTCTTCCCCACGATAGCAGGCCCAGAGGCGACAACAGCAAGAATAGCGTGTCCGCGAGCCCGACGAAGCATCAGTGGCCTCTTCTAATCCTTGAGCCCATCGGGATCAGTGGCAGGTCCTGGAGGACCGGCGGAGGGAAGATGAGCGCGTCACCATAGAGCGACGCCGGGAGACTCGCCGTCAATCTGACAGGTGAAATGATCTAGACGTTGATGAACCCGCGCCTAGTGATGGCGGGTACTTGCCTTACAAGGTTGGGTGCCCCGCCTTCACTCGTGAGCTGCGGCAAGTCCACTGGTCGTCTGCCGCGTCTTCAAGCCTGAGTTACCAGAAAAATATGATGGAAAGTTAAACCCGGCAGAGTTCTTGAGCATTTACACAATTGCCATTCAAGGCGTCGGGGGAAGGGATGAGAAGGTGTTCGCCAACTACTTTCCTTTGGCATTCAAGCCAAACGTGAGGTCGTGGCTGATGCACCTGCCGGAGAATTCCATTTCGTCACGGGCTGACTTGTGCAACGAATTTATTGGCGCCTTCACGGGTGGCCACCAAGAGCCAGGGCGGCCCAGCGACCTGCAAGTCCTTCCACAGAAGGAAGGGGAAAGCTTGCGGAAGTATATGCAAAGGATCAGTCGAGTGCACTGCAACATTCCATAGATGCATCCAGCAGCTGTGGTTGCCGCGTTCCATTCGAACATGTGCAATAGAAGGATATAGTCCAAGATGAACGTCCGGCTGCCCAAGACCGTCAATGAGTTGTACGTGTTGGCGAATAAATGTGCTCGGGCAGAGGAAGGAAGGCGACTCCCCGGCGAATAGGATGGCGTCGAGGTCGACTCAGAGGATGACAACGAGGCCGTTAACCTGAAGAGGAGGAGCCGAAGGCGCAATAAGAAGTGCAAGGATAAGTCAGTATTGGCCGTTGAGAGCCCTGGCAACCTCAGCACTGGAAAGAAGGTGACGATGACATGTACCTAGGGTAGGGTCCTAGGTCTAACTGACATGCCCTACCCAAGGGCACTATCCAAAGGATCCAAGACCTACAAAGTTAGAAAGGAGGTACCGACTGGAATGACCACGACACACAAGTCACTCGACAGAAGACCCACTCGGTTACTCCACCTCCACTTGACCATCGTTATTCACTTGGAGATTCTGGTTTCACTCGAAGGCAAAAGATCTAGAGTCACTCCGGGATAACAACGGTCAGGTTACCAGTCCTTCGCTGTAAAGTCCATTAAATATAGGCATTACCAGTAACGCTCACACCTTTTACTGTCTCATTGAACCCTTGCGTAACAGAGGTAGACGAGGGGTCAATGGACTCTATATAAGCCATCCCTCCACTCCTTCACAAGGGTTCGCACCCCCTGTAACTCAACACTCCACACATCAAAGCTCCCACAGCACCGAGATGTAGGGCTATTACCTCTTCCGAGAGGGGCCTGAACTCGTAAATCCGAGTGTACAACTTTGCCGTAGCTAGGTTCTGCCCTCTCCTACATCCCCCTAATCTCTACTGTCAGATCTGTTCCCACGACAGTTGACGCCCACCGTGGGGCAGGCGTCTAAGCGACTCCCGGTGACGTTGCGTTCTTTGAACTCCTTCGACATGGTTTTCGGCGGTGGACTGTCACTGGGTCACGAGATCCATCTTGGCGCACTCAGTTTCATTACCGACGATTCGGCCTGGCTCTAGGAAGCCCCCTTGATGTCGAGGTGCTCCCTATTCATGGGGCGGCGCACTTCCATGCAAGTTCCTATGGCGTCCTCCTATGGCAGCCGTCGACTCAGTATTGGTCGACTCCGGTGGCGTCTTCCCTCCCCGCATCTTGCCGTCGCAAGCGATCCGGTCACTCATGGTTCCAGCGGTGGGTGAAGCACGCGGTGGCTTGTCACTCGTCCGCTCCTCAGATCATGGCAATCGAGCCCAATGAGTCCCTTTATGACTTGTTCGATCTATCATCTGGTCACTCAGATATGCTTTCCGAGTGTGAAAGCAACGACGGAAACCGGAACGCCCCGTATTCCAGCCCAGGGACAAGTCCTCTGGAATACGGCACTGTTGGCATAGAACAAATCAGCTCTTTATTACAATGGATATGGTTACAAGGGTACATGGATTACATCGGCACGACGACTCTACGCCTGCCTAGGGTAGCTCTATGCTAACAGTGGAGAAATTCTCTCGGCAGCGGAACAGCGACAACGGTGATGGACTCCACTCCACAGGGACTCTGGCTAGAACGCGTATCCTAGGTCACAAACTCGGGATCCTCGACAAGCAAGCAATCACGGCATGACCTGCAAACTGGCATGACACGCCAGGTGAGTACTTTGAATGTACTCGCTGTCGGTGTCAAAACCGGCGGATCTCGGGTAGGGGGTCCCGAACTGTGCGTCTAAGGTCGATGGTAATAGGAGACGGGGGACACGATGTTTACCCAGGTTCGGGCTCTCTCTATGGAGGTAATACCCTATGTCCTGCTTGATTGATCTTGATGAATATGAGTATTACAAGAGTTGATCTACCACGAGATCGTAATGGCTAAAACCCTAGAAGTCTAGCCTGATTATGATTATGATTGCCTCTACGGACTAAACCCTCCGGTTTATATAGACACCGGAGGGGACTAGGGTTGTACAAAGTCGGTTACAGAGAAAGGAATCTTCATATCCGAACGCCAACCTTGCCGTCCACACCAAGGAGAGTCCAATCCGGACACGGGAGAGAGTCTTCTGTCTTGTATCTTCATGGCCCATCAGTCCGGCCCACATTACGTAGCCCGGACGCCCGAGGACCCCTTAATCCAGGACTCCCTCAGTAGCCCCTGAACCAGGCTTCAATGACGATGTGTCCGGCGCGCGGATTGTCTTCGGCATTGCAAGGCAGGTTCCTCCTCCGAATACTCCAAAACAGACTTCGAGCACAGAAAACATGTCCGGCTCCGCAAAACAAGTACCACACACAACCGCAGAGAGTATAATACTTCACGAGTCCAATCCGCTGACAACTTTTTGTAACGCGACACCACATTCCTGCACGGTAATTATTTCGAACCGTTTTTTAGCCTCCCGCTCCACTTTAAGATGCGGTTTCCAGTGGCACGCCTTGTCACAGCAGAGATCGTGTCCCTTTATTACGGGATTCTCATCAATACGGGCATGGGTAATCCAACCGTGCCGTCTGGACGGCCCTTGGGAATAGGCGAGTTTTAAGGCGAGTGGGGAGGCGCTTGATATTCACTGCCTTTATAAGGAGATAAGGATTCACCCCTTTCACCCACGCCTTCTCTTTCTCTGCCTCTCCATTCTCGAGCTCCATCGCCCAAGTTTTCATCTTTTCCGCCTCAAAGAAGCACTCCGACCATGTCCGGATCCGGAGTGCAAGGCAAGTGGATGGCCTCCTCCATCAAGGAGAAGGACATCACGAAGCTCCGGGAGGTGGGGTATTTGGCCAAGGAAATCGCCCATCGGCTTCCGGCCAAGGGACAGATCATCCCCACCCCCAAGCCTCATGAGAGGGTGGTGTTCATCCCCCACTTCATCCGCGGGTTAGGGTTTCCTCTCCACCCTTTCGTCCGCGGACTCATGTTCTACTAGGGGCTAGATTTCCATGATCTAGCCCCAAATTCTTTCCTCAACATCTCGGCATTTATTGTCGTGTGCGAGGCCTTCCTCCGCATCCCACCCCACTTCGGACTGTGGCTCAAGATTTTCAATGTGAAGCCGAAGGTGGTTGATGGCCAACACGCAGAGTGTGGAGGCGCCATGGTGAGCAAGATGCCCAATGTCACATGGACCAAAGGTACCTTTGTGGAGACCGTCAAAGGGTGGCAGCAACTGTGGTTCTATATCACAGAGCCCCACGACACCACCTGGGCCGCGGCTCCTGAATTCAAGTCCGGAGCCCCAATGCGGCTCACCTCCTGGTTAGAGAAGGGCCTGAATTGGACGTCGTCGGACGAGCTGACAGCGCTGCAGGCACGTATCCAGAGCATGGTGGACAAGAACATCAAGCTTGTCAACGTGATCTAGGTGATGCTAGTTCGCCGGATCCTTCCATGCCAAAGCCGGACTTGCCATCTGTGGGAGTTCGATCCGGCCGAGCACCAGACTTTGCAACAGTTCTTCAGAACTACGCACGAAGACATCTGGAAGGTGCTTTTTAAGGCCAACAAGAAATGGCCGGAGACGACCGAGGACCGCGGGCACGACTTGGCCCATCCCGCCAGTCCGGTAAGTCTTTCGTGCTTTCAAGGTGTATCCTTTACTTGCTTACTCAGGGAAAATGGCTAAGCCTCCCTATTTATTTTTTCAGGGCTGGGCGAAGAAGGCAGAGCGGATTAAGTGTTCGGCTCCGCTGCCCGAGGAACCAGCCATCCCGCTTCTGACGAAGATGCTGGTCCCGGCGCCCTACCAGGCGCCGGAGAAGAAGGCCAAGAAAAAGGCTAAGGAGACCAGAAGTGGCCTCCGTCGCAAGGGAACCTCGGACGCGACGTCCGAAGACGCCGAGACTCACTCCTCCACCGCAGAGGATGACAAGGAGGAGGAGGAAAGCAACTCTCCCCTTGAGGGGGGAAGGAAGAAAAGGGCGGCCTCCGTAAATCTGGAGGCAGAGGCGTCCAAGAAGGGGAAGGTCTCCCTCGCGGATAACTCCGCGTGGGACGTCGACAGCAGCCCAGAGCGGCGCCCCCGAGATAAGCCCCTGGCCGGATCATGAGTACTCAAAGACCCTGACGCATTCATATATCCATCCTCTTTTCTCCATAGTTTTAACATGTTGAATCATGTCCTTGCAGTCTGGTTTGTCCCGACCTCGAGCGATCCTCATCTTCGGGGAATTCGCTGGACCCAAAGGTGATGGACAGCGGGTCCCTTCCGGTGGCCTCCTCTCCCAAGGCCATGGATGACACCGAGGCATTGTCCCAAAGGATCCCAGGCCAGGGAGAGACGCAGGAGGCCGTCAGCGCGGCACCAGAGGGTGAAACCTCGGCCGCCGGACACATGGGGGAGCAAATCCCCATGGAGCCTGGCAATGGGGGCCAGGTCCAATTCGTCCCCCAGCCGAATACGGTCCCGGAGACCTATACGGCTCTGGAATCCGGCAAGCAGCCTCCTTCGAAAGAAGGGGGTGTGCCCATTTCGCCGGTGACCTCTGTCCAACCAGAGGCACCGAACGCCCTACTGGAAGCGCTGCTAAGTGCTTCCATTGTAGAGGAACATCGTGCCCTCATGGGTACGGTGATTGAGAAGATTCAGTCCACGAAGAGCGGACTGACCGAAGCCTGCACAAGCCTTCTAACAGGTTTTGAGGTATGAAACGCAATTATGTAAAAAGAATGTCACAGTATAGACAGTAGCCCCTGAGACACTATCCGGTGGTCGAAAAGAAAAGCCGGACAGAGGATCAAACAATTTTCGCAGGAGACTAACAATACATGTCTATGTGAAAAAGTAGGCGTCGCTGCTGGCTGCGACCTCCCATGCTGCCGAAGTCTCCGGACTGAAGCAGAGTCTGGAGCGGGCCGAGGAAGAACTCGGCCGTGGGAAAAAGCAGCTGGAGGATAAGCAAGGTATGCCATGACCTTCTGTATATCAGAAAGGATAGATGATTTGTATTTACCATAGTGCCATGATATTTGTAGGAGCGGCGACTGAGGTGGAGGCCCTTAAAAAGGCATTGGCCGAAGCCCAGAAGAGAGCGGCGGAGGAACAATCCATCTGCGAAAAGCACGAGGCCAGGGTCAGTGAGGTCCAACAAGAGCTCCAGGACGCTGTAAAGAAATGTGAGTCCTTGGAGCGCAAGATTACGGATCAAGAGTCCGAGCTTGCTAAGGCCCACCAAAGCACGCAAGAGGCCCGGGTTGAAGCCCAGGGCACCCTCCAGGAAATCCAAGAGGCCAGGAAAATCACGGCGGGTAAGGCCTTTATAATGCAAAGCAAATTTGTGAAGAAAAGTACCTCTTACTGACCCGGATTTGGAGTTCTCCAGGAGCGTTTGCGGATCTGCCGCGCAACATTGCAGATGCTGCGGATTTCTTTCGAGACAAAGAGGGGAGCTCAACGGAGAAGCTGTTCTGGTCGCAATACCTTGCGCCAGAGCATCCGGTGCCCCTCAGCGATCAGCTGAAACAGCTGATCGAACTGCATAGGGCGGCCGAATTGGCCATGAAGGATTTGATAATCCATTTATGGCCTGCCGAAGCCATACCCAACAGCTACTTCGGGCTCGTGAAGTGACTGGTTGCTGCCTGCCCCCGGCTTGATGCCATTAAGCGGTCGATCTGCATCGAAGGTGCGTGGATGGCCTTCGCCCATGTGAAGATACAGTGGGCGAAGATGAACGCCGTCAAGCTCGCGACCGAGGGACCGCCCGCAGGCAAGGAGCACCGCACGCCCGAGCGATATTTTGACGATGTCCTAGAGGGATCCGGCATTGTAGCGGAGCAGTGTGCAAAAGACATTATCTTTGGATGAATATGTTATCCTGTCCTGCATAATGAAACAAAGCTGATATGTAATATAATGTTAGTTGTTTATATCAAGATTTTTCCTCCTGTGCGGCCGTTTTATTAAATCTGAGAGTTGGCCAGTCGTCGGCTTTAGCCCCCACGTAGGTAGTATGGGGGTGTTCGGGATAAAATCTGAACACTCTTGATCCAAAGTTTGGTCCTTGAAGGAGGTGTTTAGCGCAATGAACCAGGCAACCGGACTATGTGGCTTTATCACCCTCACTTAGCCATAGGAGTTTTATAATAGAAATTTAGGCGCAGCCCCTAGTATTCATGAATCCGAACTAGGGTGCTGTAAACACCGGATCGGGTAGAGACCGATTCGTCGCATAATGCGGAAAAAATCGCAAAAGATTTGTAACCTCTGAAGAGCTGACCGGCTCACGCCGTATCATGACAGTCAGTTTTCGGCTTTCTCTACTGAGGTGCTCATCCGGATAAACCAGGGCACAATCGCAGTAGTTCTCCCTTTACTACCCTAGCCGATATAGCAGAACGTAAGGTAGTAAGCACAGGAGCCGGGCAACCCAACTATTGACCAAAGACATGATTCGGAGCCAATGCATATAATGCTAAATTCGGGGTGCCGAACTATACTACAAAAAGTGTTCGGACTTTGTTGCCGTAATATGGGGCGCAATAAAGCCCCTGGCAAATTTAAGCTGTACAAAATGTACGGGTGCAATGGATAAGATTATCAAGAAAAAATGAAGTAGTAAGCTAGTGCCGCAGAAGTTGGGCCGCGAACTGTTTCCATTATAATTTTATTGATACGTCAAAGCGTATAAGTAGTGCGATAAGCAAGAGGGCTATTTTACATGCCATGACCAAGGGAGAGCTGCGTGAGGGTCCTAAGAACAGGTAGAGTGATCGTCAAAAAGATTTCCTAGAGATTCCCGTATACCGCAATGCTTCTTGCTGTCTTGGTGTATCTATCGTTCGAAAGGACCGATGATCAGGCCGTCTTGAGGGGCCTGTGGAAAAGAAACCTGAAAAGGATGAAAAAGAAAAAGTGAGAGTACGTGTGTCCAGGGGAGGTCGAGCCGTATTATGGACCATAATATAGTTATGCCTCCGTCTATGCCCATGGTATTTTAAGTGCGTAGTTATGTACGCGTGGTACGTATGCCGCCATTTGGCCGGGACGGAGACGGAGGCCGGATTGCTAGTCTAACTCCTGACGAGCCAGACTGTTATGCTGTGGAGTAGTCCGGATCCGCTTGACAGTGTCCGGGAGCTTGGCCGCTGAATTAAGATTCTGTTTGGCAAGGCCGCTCTGTACTTCTGTTGCCAAGGCCGCGGTGTGCTCCTCGATACGGAGGGAGCGCTCCGTGTTTCCATTAACTGTTATGACACCGCGTGGTCCCGGCATCTTGAGCTTGAGATAAGCATAGTGTGGCACCGCATTGAATCGAGCAAATGCGGTTCGTCCGAGCAGTGCGTGATAGCCGCTGCGGAAGGGGACGATATCGAAGATCAACTCTTCGCTTCTGAAGTTGTCCGGGGATCCGAAGACAACCTCTAGTGTGATTGAGCCCGTACAGCAGGCCTCTACACCTGGTATGACCCCTTTAAAGGTAGTTTTTGTGGGTTTGATTCTTGAGGGATCGATGCCATTTTGCGCACTGTATTCTGATAGAGCAGGTTCAGGCTGCTGCCACTGTCCATGAGGACGCGCGTGAGATGGAATCCATCAACAATTGGATCGAGGACCAGTGCGGCTGAACCGCCATGACGGATACTAGTCGGATGGTCCCTGCGATCGAAGGTGATCGGGCAGGATGACCATGGGTTGAACTTTGGGGGGACTGGCTCCGTCGCGTAGATGTCCCTGAGCGCTCGTTTGCGCTTCCTTTTGGGGATATGAGTGGCGTATATCATGTTCACCGTTTTAACCTGGGGAGGGAACTTCTTCTGTCCTCCTGTGTTCGGCGGACGGGACTCCTCATCGTCGTCCTCGCTTTGCGACCCCTTCTCCTTGTTTTCGGCATTTAACTTGCTGGCCTGTTTAAAAACCCAACAGTCTTTGTTGGTATGATTGGCTGGTTTATCAGGGGTGCCGTGGATCTGACATGGACGATCGAGTATGCGGTCCAAGCTGGATGAGCCCGGATTGCTTCTTTTGTATGGTTTCTTCCGCTGGCCGGACTTGGAGCCGCTGAAACCAGCGTTGACCGCCGTGTCATCGGCAGTGCCACCATTGCTTCGGCGCTTGTGCATGTTGCGTCGGGGCTTGCCATTGCTCTTCTTGGCTTCAGAGGTACCGGCATCGCTTGCAGTGTTATTGCTACGGGCTAGCAAACTATCCTCGCCCGCACAAAAGCGGGTCATGAGTGCCGTGAGGGCTGCCATGGACTTCGGCTTTTCTTAGCCGAGGTGACGACCGAGCCATTCATCGTGGATGCTATGCTTAAAGGCCGCTAGGGCCTCGGCATCCGGGTAGTCGACGATCTGGTTCTTTTTAGTTAGGAACCTAGTCCAGAATTTACTAGCCGACTCTCCAGGCTGTTGAACTATGTGACTTAAGTCATCGGCATCCGGAGGACGTACATATGTGCCTTGGAAGTTGTCGCGGAAGGCGTCTTCCAAGTCCTCCCAGCTGCCAATAGAGTTTTCAGGCAGACTGTTTAACCAGTGCCGAGCTGGCCCCTTGAGTTTTAGTGGGAGGTATTTGATGGCGTGAAGGTCATCGCCGCGGGCCATATGAATATGGAGAAGAAAATCCTCAATCCATACCGCGGGATCTGTTGTTCCATCATATGATTCGATATTTACGGGTTTAAACCCTTCTGGGAATTTGTGCTCCATTACTTCATCAGTGAAGTAGAGGGGATGTGCGGCGCCTCTATATCGGGCCAAGTCGCGACGTAGCTCGGATGGATTTCGTCGGCAGTTTTTGGCCCGGGCGTGGTTATGTTTGTCACGTCTAGCTTGATAGCCATCGTCGCACGCTAGGGCATGCCCCCGCGATCTGTAGATCGATCTAGACTGACCTGCTCTATTGTCCAGGTCCTGCCGCAGGTCATATGTATGACCCCGGGCTGTTATGTCTCTGCTTTTGCGGCGAGGTAGTATGGGCTGGTGTTCGGCTTGAGTTGCCGCTTTGTCCCGGCCATGTGGTGGTCGGTCAGCCGCATTACGTGTTGATGGCATGGGCTCAAGTGCCTCGTCGTCGAATTGGGGTAGCAGTTTACGCTTCGGGTAACTTTTAATGGGGCGCTCGAGTCCGTATTCCTCGGCTGCCAGGACATCAGTCCATCTGTCGTTGAGTAGATCTTGATCAACTTGAAGCTGCTGCTATTTCTTTTTCAGGCTCCTCGTAGTGGCTATTAGCCGGCGCTTAAAGCGCTCCTGCTCGACGGGTTCCTCAGGCATGATAAAGTCTTCACCGCCGAGGCTCACCTCGTCTTCGGAGAGTGGAAGATAGTTGTTGTCCTCCGAGTCTTCGTTTATGGCCTATTCGTCAGGGCTGGCTTGCCCATCTTCCCTATCGTCCTGTTCGAAAGTCGGCTCGACGGGATCTTCTTTGTCTTCGGCATCATCCGGAGTATTGTTTTCTCTCGTGCCGGTATTGCTGTCTTTTCCACGGCGTGATTTAGAGCGGTGCCGCTGACGTCGGCGCTTTGGCTGTGTCTCAGGAGGTTTATCCTCGACTGGATCTTTCTTGTTATCGCCATTATTCTCTTTGGGAGTATCCACCATGTACATGTCATACGAGGAGGTGGCTGTCCAGCGCCCGGTAAACGGCGGGTTTTGGGCCTGCTCCTCTCTGGCATCGTCGTCCATACCGTCGATGTCTTCGGAGTCGTAATCGAGCATGTCAGTTAAGTCTTCGACAGTGGCAATGAAGTGGGCGGTGGGTGGGAAGCGAAGTTCTCCGTCATCAGCCTCCAGTACAAACCGGATATAATTCGGCTGTGAGTCCTCCGCTAAGGAGAGGGTTTTTAATGAGTTTAGCACATCACCCAAAGGTGAGTGCCGGAAGATGTCCGCGGAGCTGAACTCGACGATCGGCGCCTGATCGCGCTCGATGGGCGCGGACACACGCGGTTCAGAACCTGTGGCCGGAGACGAATCCGAGGTGCCGGTGACACAGATCTCGTTCGAAGTTGGGTCTGTGTGCGGCTCCAACGCCGCTGAGTCTGCGGCTTCCGTGGCGGGGTTGAGCTTCCCGTCCTCGGATGGCGCAATCTGCTCCGGATCCAGGGCCAGAGCAGTTACAGGCGCTATCTCCCGGGTATGGTTTGATGACAGATTTAGGTCATGTTCATCGCGGTGGCAGGGAGTGGCTGCCATGGGCTCGAATCCGTCGAAGATCAAGTCTCCGCGGATATCAGTAACGTAGTTCAAGCTTCCAAATCTGACCTGATGGCCAGGGGCGTAGCTGTCGATCTGCTCTAGATGGCCAAGCGAGTTGGCCCAAAGTATGAAGCCGCCGAATACGAAGATCTGGCCAGGGAGAAAGACCTCCCTCAAGGTAGCATCGTTGTGGATGATTGATGGGGCCATCGAGTCTTCTAGCGACGACACAGCGGAACTCTCAATGAAAGCACCAGTGTCGGTGTCAAAACCGGCGGATCTCGGGTAGGGGGTCCCGAACTGTGCGTCTAAGGTCGATGGTAACAGGAGATGGGGGACACGATGTTTACCCAGGTTCGGGCCCTCTCTATGGAGGTAATACCCTACGTCCTGCTTGATTGATCTTGATGAATATGAGTATTACAAGAGTTGATCTACCACGAGATCGTAATGGCTAAAATCCTAGAAGTCTAGCCTGATTATGATTATGATTGCCTCTATGGACTAAACCCTCCGGTTTATATAGACACCGGAGGGGACTAGGGTTGTACAAATTCGTTTACAGAGAAAGGAATCTTCATATCCGAACGCCAAGCTTGCCGTCCACGCCAAGGAGAGTCCCATCCGGACACGGGAGAGAGTCTTCTGTCTTGTATCTTCATGGCCCATCAGTCCGGCCCACATTATGTAGCCCGGACGCCCAAGGACCCCTTAATCCAGGACTCCCTCACTCGCAAGCTCACAACAAACATCAGCATTAAAGCAAGACAACATCATAGCAAAACAGATGCAGTAAGGCAGAGCATATTAAGTAGTTTAATCTATTCTCCGAATAATCTCAGGATCCAACTTGAACCTGTGCCAAGTCCAATCATGTGGTCATCCGACCTTTCATCTCATAGCCATCCCATGACTGACATATCAAATACCTGATTCCATCTGCATGACAGGTCTGACAAACTTACTCTCCTCCAGGTTGTCTCACAACCCTCAGAATACTCATGAACCACCGAGTACTTCTGATATTACGACGAGTTCTTCCATCATTATCATCACTACCATGGTTGACCACCTAGTGAGGTCTGGACGGACTGTCCAATACCGTGGACACGGCTATTCGAATAGATTTTACACTCTGCAGAGGTTGCGCACTTTACCCACACTATGGAGCACCTAACCTCGTGATCCCATTCGGGTGGACCAGCGTTGCTCCAACGAAACCTACCTGACCCGTGACTCTCCCATCGTACCACCGGCATTCATTCTCCCCCGGAGTCCTTTCCAAGGGTGGCCCTTGTGTCACCTCGTGACACCTGCCACCATCGTGGCCAAACTAAACTGTCCCAAACGGGGACCTGGTACCATATAACTCAATTGGGCTCACAAGGTTATCGCCGCCTACCGGGCCAGGGTAGCGCACACGCATAACCTTCCCTGTCGGGCAGTACCGGTGAAAGAGCACGCGATCAGACCAAGTCAAGGCCATCCCATACCGGCAAATGTGGCTGCACGGATAAGTCCGAACAGGTGTCTCAAGGTCAACCATGAAATATCTAATCCCTGAATAATATTTCTATCATGGCTGACACTCCGATAACCAGTATGCTTAAGCCACTGCTACTAATTCATCTCCACGAACTGTCGGATGAACTCCAAAATAATCATAGACAGTGATCTCAACATCATAGTATGAACAAGTGGGTAAGCTACTAGTCACTAACAATCCGGTACTCAACATGGTAGTCACCTATCCGAGAATTAACTCAAGTTTCGTATAATCCAATTCATTTCACAAATAACTCATATTTGCTGTTAAAGTAATTGGTTAAACTATGACATTGCAATGCGATGATGCAGATGAGAGTTGTGGCTTGCCTGGAGATGAAGGGAACATTGGGAAGGAGTGCGGAATGGTCGCGGAAGGAGTTGCCGGAAACAGTTCTCTCCCGGAGGGGGCTGTTTATGGGCAAGGCAAAATAGTCATTTCCACTGTGTGACCACATAGTGAAAATGATACCAACACGACGGGCTCGACGAGACGAAGACGTGGGCTTTGGATTCACCTCGATCGGAGTTCCGAGCAAAAAGCTATAAGGGGTTTTCTGCCAAGGACCTTTCTGTAAATATTTTATTTACTTTGGGGTCCCTATCAGGTCGGCTGGTCGCGCACTTGCGGAAATACGTTTCCCAGTGGGGAAAACATAAAGTGCCAAATGCGCTTCCACTTATCCAGCTGGACAGGTGCGGGGCCGGGCGCTGTCCCGCTGATGTGTGGGTCCCGCGGGGCTTCTCTCTCCTCCTTCCTTCTCTTCTTCTAGCTCCCGACGCGAGGAGCAGAGGAGCTCGGGGCCGAGCGAGCGCCGGCACGCTCCGGTGACTCGGGCCGTCTCTGGCCGAGGTCCAGCCACCGACGAGATCAGCGGAACGAGCCGCATCCGCCTGGACCGGTTGTGCCCGTCGGAGAGGTCGGGGTCGAGCAGGGCTCTGACAGTGGCGGACAGGAGTTCGGCTGACGGTGAACTCACGGGAAGAGGGCACCGAAAGAGGAGGAGAGGTGCTGGGGTGGCTCCGGGGTGGTGGTGGAGGTGGAACGGAGGAAGGAGCTCGGCTGAGCTCCAATTTTGGAGAGGAGGCCGGCGGCCATGGCGGCCATGGCGGGGCAGAAGGGCTCCTCGAGCTCAAGGGAGTGGGCGGGGAGGGCTAGGGAAGCTCAGTGAGGCCGCTGGTGAGCTCGGAAGGGACGGGGAATGGCTATATATAGCCACAGCGAGGCAAAGCAATGAGGACGGCCACCGTGGCGAGCTCATCCTCGCACAGGTGCTCCGGCGACACGCGGCAGGAGGGGGAGATGTCGGCAAGGGCTCTGGGATAGTGGAGGAACTCGTAGCAGCTTTGGGAGAGCTCAAAGTAAATGAGAACGGAGGAAAATGACGACGGCGTCACGGGCAGAACAGCGACGGCGATCGCCGTGGCGTGAGGAGGAAGAATCTGGAGGGGGAGAGGGTTCCAGAGCGAAGAAGAGGCCGAGGGGAAACTTCTGGACATGGTTAGGTGGCGAGGGAGAGGAGGAACACGACGAAACCAAGCGGTTTCATCACCAGAGCACGCTGACTGTCATGCCAAATGCGTGGTCACCACGTGCACTGGTGCACGGGCTGCACCCTGACCGGCCAAATCATGTCTAGTGTGTAGACCCTCCAAGGCACAGTCTCAGGAATGCGATGGCTCTCTGAAACTCACTGTGGTTGGATGGGAGGATTCATTTGAAGTTTGCTGTAGCAAACTTTGGCATGAAGCTGTGATCAACAGGAAATTGATTGGGGTCAATGGCGTTGTCTGGGGTGATTATCTTAGGAAGCACTATGATCCTGGAAGTTTTGAGGGTATTTGAACCACAAAATAACCTACTTGCTTTACAACTGCCATTTGGGTCCAAAAACTTGATCAGGAAGGTGCACTCATATGGAGTATCAACTTGAGCTCAAATTGGGTTGATCATGATTATTTGGAAAGGTGATGATGATGTAAAAATTTCATACCAATTGGACAAGCCAAAATGGTACTTGTTTCACAGCTATTCTCTCTGACCAGAATCTTAGGAAAATTCTAGGGAATTATTGGGAAGATGAAATGAGCCCAAATTTTCTAGAGATTGGTGATATGTGCAGGAGAATGCTCTGGATTTTTTTTAGCAATTATGGAGCAATATAAAATATAGTTGCTTCACAATGTGAAAATATGACAAGAAACAAAGATTTAATGCTGTGGTCACATAGATGATTGGATAGGGTTAAAACTTGGTGGAGAGTCATGATTTGAGCATATTAAGATGCTTGCAAAATTTCAACTCATTTGGATACCCCTAGCTAGCACTTGCTTCACAAAGATTTCAGTTGCCCAGAAACTTTGGAAATTAGCCAAGAGAAATTTATTATCCAAATAAAGTTGAATTTTTGCATGTGGCAATGATATGGATAGGAAAGAGTGCACAAAAAGTTTAAGACCAAGCAAGCAAATTTAAAGGGTACTTGCTTCTCAACTTGGCAGCTAGGGCAGAATCAGAAAAAGAATATTTGTGAAACAATTTTGAACATGGCAAGGAAAGGTTTGACATATTTGTGGAATATATGACCCAAAAAATTTATGAGAATTATTTGGGAATTTTGGGAATGATGGAAATGTGGGTAACTTCACAATCCAGGACAAACAGGGTTATTCCTTTAATAGAAAAAGGAATATTCCCACGAAAAAGAATATTGGGGTTTGGTCCAAGATGGAAATGACAAGGTATCGTGAGGGTTTTGAGGTTGGCAAGCCACTCGGGAAGAAAAATGAAGGGTGATCCCTCCAGGTTGCAAGACTATCAAGCCACAGAAAAGCGAATCTGGACCAAAATCAAAAGAAAAAGAAATGGGCAAAATCCAGGGTGTTACAAACCTACCCCCCTTAAAGAAATCTCGTCCTCGAGATTTGGTTGCTCAGGGATCAAACATGAATATTTCCACTTGAGGAAACCGTTTCCATCTCGGGTTTCCTTTTTACCTTTGTATAATGCTCCCACTGAGTTGCGTATGACTGACTGCCTTGCTTCGGGGTGGTTTGCTTCACTGGATCCTCATTCTAGCAAATCTTACCTCATATGCTACTGTGACTCCAATCCTTTTATGTCTGCTATCCTTTCTGAGGCAATGAATTATCCGGACCAAACTATGTGCCCTGCTCATAAGTCCGAGAGTGGTTCTTTATGGACGTGTCGTGATGAGGTCCAATACGATTGACCGTTTACTGAGTTGTGAGCAGATTCTCTTTGTGGACACGAAATCTTTTACTCTTTGCATTTGGTGACTTCAAATGGATGTGTGTCCTCCAGGCTCATAACAGTACTGTAAATCGTACCGTTCTCCTGACGGTATCTGCCTTCTCTCATGGATTGCTGTGTCATCATGGGTATCTTCACTGTCTTGGGTATAAGGCTCCTTCCAACTATTTGACTGTCACCTGTCATGACCAGCATAAAGGTGTATGGTCTTATTGTGATATTATCTATAGACTTGACTAACGGTGGTCCTGAGAGCAGAACCTTGTTCACAGCAGGTTATCCTTATCTGATTCCCCTCTGTGAGGATACATGCTTCGAGACTGTTGTTCATTCTTCTGATTACCCAGTCTGTCGCATCTCCATATGGATGGTAGGCCGTGTAATGCTTGAACATGGTTGCTGAATTTGAACTGCTGAGTTAATCTTTCGGCTGACCTGACCAGCTTGGTTGCACTCTTGAGCATATCTGGTTGGCTGAGCGGGTTATTTCGGTATGGGGTCCTTGCAAATGGAATAGACCCCATGGGTGTGTACCCATGGTGGTCGGTATCGAACCCGACTGCTCTGAGTATATGTACCATGTTGATCCTGCAACCATTATCAGTATGGCCAATCTTGCTCCCTCATTATGGTTCTCTTTGCCTGGATCCCTTGCCTAAAGAACTTGGCTTGATATGCTCTTGATTCTTTGGGTGACCATAGGCGTTGTCAGGTGCAATATTCCGGCAGGCATATTACTTTACAAGTTGTAGCTGTAGGGTAACGACCATCTGAACCCTTGAATAAAACTGGCAAATTAACCAGTAGCCACCAGAACGGTCTTTAAAACTCAGTTCTGGGACATTACTGGAGTAACTCAACCCCGACTCAAGACGGCTGAAAAGCAGCTCAGAGCATGAGACGGCGTCGATAAGAAGAAAGTAGCAACTCCCTAAGACGGCCGCAAAACAGCTCAGAGCATAGGGTCATTGCTACGAAGAGAAATTCAACAACTGCCCGAGACGGCCGAAAAGCAGCTAAGAACACAGGCCAGCTGCTGACAAGAGAAATAAAAATCGGCATCCACCCCGGACGGCCAGAAACAGCTCAGAACACAGGTGTGGTGCCGTCACCAAAGAAAGATGGGCAAGGGTTCATCCGTGTCCCATACAGCTCACTATTATGCATACAGGTATGAGCATAATAATTTGAACATACCGGAATAACACAGAGCAATGCTATAGAGCATATATCAGATGGTCGGCTTGCTCCATAGGTTGTTGGTCATCACACTGAAGTATATAACCGGCGTTCTCTTCTTCTTACATAGCTCATGCAATAGTCAGGTCCTCATCGGGTTGGCATCATTGTGTGAGTCACCCATATGACCTTGGCAGCATGTCCACCATGTCTATGGAAACATGTATAGCTGGCCACTTGATTTCTGACGCAAGCTTGTGTCCTGACAAATTTTTGCCTTTGGACCAACTGTTGCGGATCTGACCCTGGGGATGCATTGTCATATGCTTGCATCGGAAGATGTCCTTGTGTCGTATCAAGGAAGACACATGAATCCTTGTGTCGTATGCTTCTCAGGTAGCTTGTAGGGAAAGACTAGGCCGCTTACACCTGAAACTTCTCTTTGCCATATGCGGACCGAGTGCATATATATCCCCTAAGGTTTCTGCTGTCGGTTACTTGTTGTAGGAAGAACATTGTTCGACTATACTTCTTGCTGAACACTAAGTTCATAGCATATTCTGGCTTGCTTCCAAGACATAGCAGGGTTCAAATTGTACTCATAGCAGGCTCAAACCTTGTATATATGAATCATACCTTTGGCACGGAATGCACTATGGATCATGTACACGGTTTGCCTTCTTGCTGATTTGATCATTGCCGCTGTGAAGATTGCACTGATGTATACTTGATGCTGATAATCAATCCAGCCAGGATATCATTTATATCCAGGCCTGACGTTCCCGATATAACACAGTCTGCGGAGAATTCCATATTGCTGAGCTGAGCTTCCAAATGACTGTCTCTTCACTGACTCTTTGGGTTCAGGGTTGGTGAGCAACTTCCATAAGGGGAAAAATAAGGTAACACCAAGGGCCCAAAAATGACTAAACAGAAGCACACAAAGTAGCAAGATCACACACACAAGCAATATCACATTCTACAGCTATTCACAGCAATAATATGCATCCCTACTTAATCACACAAATCTCGTAAGAACTCCGGTATTATGGTCCAACATGCTGTGGCGATGTGCATGAAAGTAAATCAATGTGTGGAAGAAAATTGGTGTAAACAAGGCTACACCAAATACGAGCTTAACATCGGATGGAACCGATGGCGAGGACGAACTTGATGATCAGGGTCGGAACACAAAAGTTGTGACCACATCATCATCAAGCGTACGGAAGAAAACCGTACTGGTCCAGGGAATGAATGGCAGGAAGGGATGATGATGGAAAGAAGGGCTTGCGGGCATTGCCCTTTTCTGATAACAAAATCAGTAAGGGTTGCCAAAGCGGCTAGTGGAATGGCACGATCCGGGATAGAGGCATGTCTATCACCGAAACGATAGGGGTAGCTGAAGAGAATATATTGGTGTGGTACTCGTGCATCAATCTTGCTAGCGATCGACACCACCAAGCACCTTGGCATCACTCCGCTGGGACGAAGATGACACCACACCAAGGAACAAATATGCAAACTGGAGAGCGCAGGTAGGGAATCGAAACCGATGCCGCCTACACTCACCATGTCAATCGTTAGTGATAAGATATCTAGTCTATATGCATGCTATGCACAAACAAATGCAACAACCAAGTGCAGCAAACAACTGGATCCTATACTACCGGTTACTAACGCTCACAACTAGACCACGCGTACTATAGCCAGACCTGCTCTGATACCAACTTCTGTGGCACCCCGGCTCAGAGAAAACCGAAACGCCTCATATTCCAGCCCAGGGAAAAGTCCTCTAGAATACGACACTGTTGGCATAGAACAAATCAGCTCTTTATTACAATGGATATGGTTACAAGGGTACATGGATTACATCGGCACGGCGACACTATGCCTGCCCAGGGTAGCTCTATGCTAACAGCGGAGAAACTCTCTCGGCAGCGGAACAGCGACAACGGTGATGGACTCCACTCCGCAGGGACTCTGGCTAGAACGTGTATCCTAGGTCGCAAACTCGAGATCCTCGACAAGCAAGCAATCACGGCATGACCTGCAAACTGGCATGACACGCCAGGTGAGTACTTTGAATGTACTCGCAAGCTCACAACAAACATCAGCATTAAAGCAAGACAACATCATAGCAAAACAGATGCAGTAAGGTAGAGCATATTAAGTAGTTTAATCTATTCTCCGAATAATCTCAGGCTCCAACCTGAACCTGTGCCAAGTCCAATCATGTGGTCATCCGACCTTTCATCTCATAGCCATCCCATGGCTGACATATCAAATACCTGATTCCATCTGCATGACAGGTCTGACAAACTTACTCTCCTCCGGGTTGTCTCACAACCCTCAGAATACTCATGAACCACCGAGTACTTCTGATATTATGATGAGTTCTTCCATCATTATCATCACTACCATGGTTGACCACCTAGTGAGGTCTGGACGGACTATCCAATATCGTGGACACGGCTATTCGAATAGATTTTACACTCTGCAGAGGTTGCGCACTTTACCCACACTATGGAGCACCTGACCTCATGATCCCATTCGGGTGGACCAGCGTTGCTCCAAAGAAACCTGCCTGACCCATGACTCTCCCATCATACTACCGGCATTCATTCTCCCCCGGAGTCCTGCCCTAGGTGGCCCTTGTGTCACCTCGTGACACCTGCCACCGTCGTGGCCAAACTAAACTGTCCCAAACAGGGACCTGGTACCAAATAACTCAACTGGGCTCACAAGGTTATCGCCGCCTACCGAGCCAGGGTAGCGCGCACGCATAACCTTCCCTGTCGGGCGGTACCGGTGAAAGAGCACGCGATCAGACCAAGTCAAGGCCGTCCCATACCGGCAAATGTGGCTGAACGGGTAAGTCCGGACAGGTGACTCAAGGTCAACCATGAAATATCTAATCCCCGAATAATATTTCTGTCATGGCTGACACTCCGATAACCAGTATGCTTAAGCCACTGCTACTAATTCATCTCCACGAACTGCCGGATGAACTCCAAAATAATCATAGACAGTGATCTCAATATCATAGTATCAACAATTGGGTAAGCTACTAGTCACTAACAATCCGGTACTCAACATGGTAGTCACCTATCCGAGAATTAACTCAAGTTTCGTATAATCCAATTCATTTCACAAATAACTCATATTTGCTGTTAAAGTAATTGGTTAAACTATGACATTGCAATGCGATGATGCAGATGAGAGTTGTGGCTTGCCTGGAGATGAAGGGACCATCGAGAAGGAGTGCGGAATGGTCGCGGAAGGAGTTGCCGGAAATAGTTCTCTCCCGGAGGGGGCTGTTTATGGGAAGGGCAAAATGGTCATTTCCACTGTGTGACCGCATAGTGAAAATGATACCAACACGACGGGCTCGATGAGACGAAGACGTGGGCTTTGGATTCACCTCGATCGGACTTCCGAGCAAAAAGTTATAAGGGTTTTTCTGCCAAGGACCTTTCTATAAATATTTTATTTACTTCGGGGTCCTTGTCAGCTCGGCTGGTCGCGCACTTGCGGAAATACGTTTCCCAGCGGGGAAAACGTAAAGCGCCAAAGGCGCTTCCACTTATCCAGCTGGACAGGTGCGGGGCCGGGCGCTGTCCCGCTGACGTGTGGGTCCCGCGGGGCTTCTCTCTCCTCCTTCCTTCTCTTCTTCTAGCTCCCGACGCGAGGAGCAGAGGAGCTCGGGGCCGAGCGAGCGCCGGCGCGCTCCGGTGACTCGGGCCGTCTCCGGCCGAGGTCCGGCCACCGGCGAGATCAGTGGAACGAGCCGCATCCGCCTGGACCAGTTGTGCCCGTCGAAGAGGTCGGGGTCGAGCAGGGCTCTGACAGCGGCGGACAGGGCTTCGGCCGACGGTGAGCTCACGGGAAGAGGGCACCAAAAGAGGAGGAGAGGTGCTGGGGTGGCTCCGGGGTGGTGGTGTTGGTGGAACGGAGGAAGGAGCTCGGCTGAGCTCCAATTTTGGAGAGGAGGCCGGCAGCCATGGCGGCGATGGCGGGGCAGAAGGGCTCCTAGAGCTCAAGGGAGTGGGCGGGGAGGGCTAGGGAAGCTCGGTGAGGCCGCTGGTGTGCTTGGAAGGGACGGGGAACGGCTATATATAGCCACAGTGAGGCAAAGCGATGAGGACGGCCGCCGTGGCGAGCTCATCCTCGCACTGGTGCTCCGGCGACACGCGGCAGGAGGGGGAGATGTCGGCAAGGGCTCTGGGACAGTGGAGGAGCTCGTAGGAGCTTCGGGAGAGCTCGAAGTGGATGAGAACGGAGGAAAAGGACGACAACGTCATTGGCAGAACAGCGACGGCGATCGCCGTGGCGTGAGAAGGAAGAATCCGGAGGGGGAGAGGGTTCCAGAGCGAAGAAGAGGCCGAGGGGAAACTACTCGACATGGTTAGGTGGCGAGGGAGAGGAGGAACACGACGAAACCGAGCGATTTCATCACCAGAGCGCGCTGACTGTCATGTCAAACGTGTGGTCACCACATGCACTAGCACACGGGCTGCACCCTGATCGGCCAAATCATGTCTAGTGTGTAGACCCTTCAAGGCACAGTCTCAGGAATGTGATGGCTCTCTGAAACTCACTGTGGTTGGATGGGAGGGTTCATTTGAAGTTTGCTGTAGCAAACTTTGGCATGAAGCTATGATCAATAGGAAATTGATTGGGGTCAATGGCGTTGTCTGGGGTGATTATCTTAGGAAGGAATATGATCCTGGAGGTTTTGAGGGTATTTGAACCACAAAATAACCTACTTGCTTTACAACTGCCATTTGGGTCCAGAAACTTGATCAGGAAGGTGCACTCATATGGAGTATCAACTTGAGCTCAAATTGGGTAGATCATGATTATTTGGACATGTGATGATGCTGTAAAAATTTCATACCAATTGGACAAGCCAAAATGGTACTTGTTTCACAGCTATTCTCTCTGACCTGAATCTTAGGAAAATTCTAGGGAATTATTGGGAAGATGAAATGAGCCCAAATTTTGTGGAGATTGCTGGTATGTGTAGGAGAATGCTCTGGTAAATTTTCAGCAATTATGGAGCAATATAAAATATAGTTGCTTCACAATGTGAAAATATGACCAGAAACAAAGATTTAATGCTGTGGTCACATAGATGATTCAACAGGGTTAAAACTTGGTGGAGAGTCATGATTTGAGCATATTAAGATGCTTGCAAAATTTCAATTCATTTGGATACTCCTAGCTAGCACTTGCTTCACAAAGATTTTAGTTGCCCAGAAACTTTGGAAATTAGCCAAGAGAAATTTATTATCCAAATAAAGTTGAATTTTGGCATGTGGCAATGATATGGATAGGAAAGAGTGCACAAAAAGTTTAAGACCAAGCAAGCAAATTTAAAGGGTACTTGCTTCTCAACTTGGCAGCTAGGGCAGAATCAGAAAAAGAATATTTGTGAAATAATTTTGAACATGGCAAGGAAAGGTTTGACATATTTGTGGAATATATGACCCAAACAATTTATGAGAATTATTTGGGAATTTTTGGAATGATGGAAATGTGGGTTACTTCACAATCCAGGACAAACAGGGTTATTCCTTTAATAGAAAAAGGAATATTCCCACGAAAAAGAATATTGGGGTTTGGTCCAAGATGGAAATGACAAGGTATCGTGAGGGTTTTGAGGTTGGCAAGCCACTCGGGAAGAAAAATGAAGGGTGATCCCTCCAGGTTGCAAGACTATCAAGCCACAGAAAAGCGAATCTGGACCAAAATCAAAAGCAAAAGAAATGGGCAAAATCCAGGGTGTTACAAACCTAACCCCCTTAAAGAAATCTCGTCCTCGAGATTTGGTTGCTCAGGGATCAAACATGAATATTTCCATTTGAGGAAACCGTTTCCATCTCTGGTTTCCTTTTTACCTTTGTATAATGCTCCCACTGAGTTTCATATGACTGACTGCCTTGCTTCGGGGTGGTTTGCTTCAGTGGATCCTCATTCTGGCAAATCTTACCTCATATGCTACTCTGACTCCAATCCTTTTATGTCTGCTATCTTGTCTGTGGCAATGAATTATCCGGACCAAACTATGTGCCATGCTCGTAAGTCCGAGAGTGGTTCTTTATGGACGTGTCGTGACGAGGTCCAATACGATTGACCGTTTACTGAGTTGTGAGCAGATTCTCTTGGTGGACACGAAATCTTTTACTCTTTGCATTGGGTGACTTCAAATGGATGTGTGTCCTCCAGGCTCATAACAGTACTGTAAATCGTACCATTCTCCTGACGGTATCTGCCTTCTCTCATGGATTGCTGGGTCATCTTGGGTATCTTCACTGTCTTGGGTATAAGGCTCCTTCCAACTATTTGACTGTCACCTGTCATGACCAGCATAAAGGTGTATGGTCTTATTGTGATATTATCTATAGACTTGACTGACGGTGGTCCTGAGAGCAGAATCTTGTTCACAGCAGGTTATCCATATCTGATTCCCCTCTGTGAGGATACATGCTTCGAGACTGTTGTTCATTCTTCTGATTACTCAGTCTGTAGGCATCTCCATATGGATGGTAGGCCGTGTAATGCTTTAACATGGTTGCTAAATTTGAACTGCTGAGTTAATCTTTCGGCTGACCTGACCAGCTTGGTTGCACTCTTGAGCATATCTGGTTGGCTGAGCGGGTTATTTCGGTATGGGGTCCTAGCAAATGGAATAGACCCCATGGGTGTTTATCCATGGTGGTCGGTATCGAACCCGACTGCTCTGAGTATCTGTACCATGTTGATCCTGCAACCATTATCTGTATGGCCAATCTTGCTCCCTCATTATGGTTCTCTTTGCCTGGATCCTTTTCTTAAAGAACTTGGCTTGATATGCTCTTGATTCTTTGGGTGACCATAGGCGTTGTCAGGTGCAATATTCTGGCAGGCATATTACTTTACAAGTTGTAGCTGTAGGGTAACGACCGTCTGAACCCTTGAATAAAACTGGCAAATTAACCAGTAGCCACCAGAACGGTCTTTAAAACTCAGTTCTAGGACATTATTGGAGTAACTCAACCCCGACTCAAGACGGCTGAAAAGCAGCTCAGAGCATGAGACGGTGTCGATAAGAAGAAAGTAGCAACTCCCTAAGATGGCTGCAAAACAGCTCAGAGCATAGGGTCATTGCTACGAAGAGAAATTCAACAACTGCCCGAGACGGCCAAAAGCAGCTCAGAACACGGGCCAGTTGCTGACAAGAGAAATAAAAATCGGCATCCACCCCGGATGGCCGGAAACAGCTCAGAACACAGGTGTGGTGCCGTCACCAAAGAAAGATGGGCAAGGGTTCATCCATGTCCCATACAGCTCACTATTATGCATACATGTATGAGCATAATAATTTGAACATACCGGAATAACACAGAGCAATGCTATAGAGCATATATCAGATGGTCGGCTTGCTCCATAGGTTGTTGGTCATCACACTGAAGTATATAACCGGCGTTCTCTTCTTCTTACATAGCTCATGCAATAGTCAGATCCTCATCGGGTTGGCATCATTGTGTGAGTCACCCATATGACCTTGGCAGCATGTCCACCATGTCTATGGAAACATGTATAGCTGGCCACTTGATTTCTGACGCAAGCTTGTGTCCTGACTGATTTTTGCCTTTGGACCAACTGTTGCGGATCTGACCCTGGGGATGCATTGTCATATGCTTGCATCGGAAGATGTCCTTGTGTCGTATCAAGGAAGACACAGGAATCCTTGCGTCGTATGCTTCTCAGGTAGCTTGTAGGGAAAGGCTGGGCTGCTTACACCCAAAACTTCCCTCTGCCATATGCGGACCGAGTGCATATATATCCCCTAAGGTTTCTGCTGTCGGTTACTTGTTGTAGGAAGAATATTGTTCGACTATCCTTCTTGCTGAACACTAAGTTCATAGCATATTCTGGCTTGCTTCCAAGACATAGCAGAGTTCAAATTGTACTCATAGCAGGCTCAAACCTTGTGTATATGAATCATACCTTTGGCAAGGAATGCACTGTGGATCATGTACACGGTTTGCCTTCTTGCTGATTTGATCATTGCCGCTGTGAAGATTGCACTGATGTATACTTGATGCCGATAATCAATCCAGCCAGGATATCATTTATATTCAGGCCTGACGTTCCCAATATAACACAGTCTGCGGAGAATTCCATATTGCTGAGCTGAGCTTCCAAATGACTGTCTCTTCACTAACTCTTTGGGTTCAGGGTTGGTGAGCAACTTCCATAAGGGAAAAAATAAGGTAACACCAAGGGCCCAAAAATGACTAAACGGAAGCACACAAAGCAGCAAGATCACACACACAAGCAATATCACATTCTACAGCTATTCACAGCAATAATATGCATCCCTACTTAATCACACAAATCTCGTAAGAACTCCGGTATTATGGTCCAACTTGCTGTGGCGATGTGCACGAAAGTAAATCAATGTGTGGAAGAAACTTGGTGTAAACAAGGCTACACCAAATATGATCTTAACACCGGATGGAACCGGTGGCGAGGACGAACTTGATGATCAGGGTTGGAACACAAAAGTTGTGACCACATCATCATCAAGCGTACGGAAGAAAACTGTACTGGTCCAGGGAATGAATGGCACGAAGGGATGATGATGGAAAGAAGGGCTTGCGGGCATTGCCCTTTTCTGATAACAAGATCAGTAAGGGTTGCCAAAGCGGCTAGTGGAATGGCATGATCCGGGATAGAGACATGTCTATCACTGAAACGATAGGGGTAGCTGAAGAGAATATATTTGTGTGGTACCGGTGCATCAATCTTGCTAGTGATCGACACCACCAAGCACCTTGGCATCACTCCACTTGGACGAAGATGACACCACACCAAGGAACAAATATGCAAACTGGAGAGCGCGGGCCGGGAATCAAAACCGATGCCACCTACACTCACCAGGTCCATCGTTAGCGATAAGATATATAGTCTATATGCATGCCATGCACAAACAAATGCAACAACCAAGTGCAGCAAACAACTGGATCCTATACTACCGGTTACTAACGCTCGCAACTAGACCACGTGTCCTATAGCCAAACCTGCTCTGATACCAACTTCTGTGGCACCCCGGCTCAGAGAAATCTGGAATGCCCCATATTCTAGCCCAGGGACAAGTCCTCTAGAATACGGCACTGTTGGCATAGAACAAATCAGCTCTTTATTACAATGGATATGGTTACAAGGGTACATGGATTACATCGGCACGGCGACACTACGCCTGCCTAGGGTAGCTCTATGCTAACAGCGGAGAAACTCTCTTGGCAGCAGAACAGCGACAATGGTGATGGACTCCACTCCGCAGGGACTCTAGCTAGAACGCGTATCCTAGGTCACAAACTTGGGATCCTCGACAAGCAAGCAATCACAGCATGACCTGCAAACTGGCATGACACGCCAGGTGAGTACTTTGAATGTACTCGCAAGATCACAACAAACATCAGCATTAAAGCAAGACAACATCATAGCAAAACAGATGCAGTAAGGCAGAGCATATTAAGTAGTTTAATCTATTCTCTGAATAATCTCAGGATCCAACCTGAACCTGTGCCAAGTCCAATCATGTGGTCATCCGACCTTTCATCTCATAGCCATCCCATGGCTGACATATCAAATACCGGATTCCATGTGCATGACAGGTCTGACAAACTTACTCTCCTCCAGGTTGTCTCACAACCCTCAGAATACTCATGAACCATCGAGTACTTCTTATATTACGACGAGTTCTTCCATCATTATCATCACTACCATGGTTGACCACCTAGTGAGGTCTGGACGGACTGTCCAATACCGTGGACACGGCTATTCGAATAGATTTTACACTCTGCAGAGGTTGCGCACTTTACCCACACTATGGAGAACCTGACCTCGTGATCCCATTCGGGTGGACCAGCGTTGCTCCAACGAAACCTGCCTGACCCGTGACTCTCCCATCGTACCACCGGCATTCATTCTCCCCCGGAGTCCTGCCCTAGGTGGCCCTTGTGTCACCTCGTGACACCTGCCACAGTCGTGGCCAAACTAAACTATCCCAAACGGGGACCTGGTACCATATAACTCAACTGGGCTCACAAGGTTATCGCTGCCTACGGGGCTAGGGTAGCGCGCACGCATAACCTTCCCTGTCGGGCGGTACCAGTGAAAGAGCACGCGATCAGACCAAGTCAAGGCCGTCCCATACCGGCAAATGTGGCTGCACGGATAAGTCCGGACAGGTGACTCAAGGTCAACCATGAAATATCTAATCCCCGAATAATATTTCTGTCATGGCTGACACTTCGATAACCAGTATGCTTAAGCCACTACTACTAATTCATCTCCACGAACTGCCGGATGAACTCCAAAATAATCATAGACAGTGATCTCAACATCATAGTATCAACAAGTGGGTAAGCTACTAGTCACTAACAATCCGGTACACAACATGGTAGTCACCTATCCGAGAATTAACTCAAGTTTCG
The DNA here is from genome assembly GCA_011799875.1 of Thinopyrum elongatum. Lineage (NCBI taxonomy): Eukaryota > Viridiplantae > Streptophyta > Magnoliopsida > Poales > Poaceae > Thinopyrum > Thinopyrum elongatum. The sequence goes on from CM022303.1 coordinate 283,067,322, forward strand.
TATAATCCAATTCATTTCACAAATAACTCATATTTGTTGTTAAAGTAATTGGTTAAACTATGACATTGCAATGCGATGATGTAGATGAGAGTTGTGGCTTGCCTGTAGATGAAGGGACCATCGGGAAGGAGTGCGGAATGGTCGCGGAAGGAGTTGCCGGAAACAGTTCTCTCCCGAAGGGGGCTGTTTGTGGGCAAGGGAAAATGGTCATTTCCACTATGTGACCACATAGTGAAAACGATACCAACACGACGGGCTCGACGAGACGAAGACGTGGGCTTTGGATTCACCTCGATCGGAGTTCCGAGCAAAAAGTTATAAGGGGTTTTCTGCCAAGGACCTTTCTGTAAATATTTTATTTACTTTAGGGTCCCTGTCAGCTCGGCTGGTCGCGCACTTGCGGAAATACATTTCCCAGTGGGGAAAACGTAAAGCGCCAAATGCGCTTCCACTTATCCAGCTGGACAGGTGCGGGGCCGGGCACTGTCCCGTTGACGTGTGGGTCCCGCGGGGCTTCTCTCTCCTCCTTCCTTCTCTTCTTCTAGCTCCCGACGCGAGGAGCAGAGGAGCTTGGGGCCGAGCGAGCGCCGGCGCGCTCCGGCGACTCGGGCCGTCTCCGGCCGAGGTCCGGCCACCGGCGAGATCAGCGGAACGAGCCGCATCCGCCAGGACCGGTTGTGCCCGTCGGAGAGGTCGGGGTCGAGCAGGGCTCTGACAGCGGCGGACAGGGCTTCGGCCGACGATGAGCTCACGGGAAGAGGGCACCGAAAGAGGAGGAGAGGTGCTAGGGTGGCTCCGGGGTGGTGGTGGAGGTGTTTGGTGGAGGTGGAACGGAGGAAGGAGCTCGGCTAAGCTCCAGTTTTGGAGAGGAGGCCGGCGGCCATGGCGGCGATGGCGGGGCAGAAGGGCTCCTCGAGCTCAAGGGAGTGGGCGGGGAGGGCTAGGGAAGCTCGGCGAGGCCGCTGGTGAGCTCGGAAGGGACGGGGAATGGCTATATATAGCCACAGCAAGGCAAAGCGATGAGGACGGCCGCCGTGGCGAGCTCATCCTCGCACTGGTGCTCCGGCGACACGCGGCAGGAGGGGGAGATGTCGGCAAGGGCTCTGGGACAGTGGAGGAGCTCGTAGGACCTTCGGGAGAGCTCGAAGTGGATGAGAACGGAGGAAAATGACGACGGCGTCACGGGAAGAACAGCGACGGCGATCGCCGTGGCATGAGGAGGAAGAATCCAGAGGGGGAGAGGGTTCCAGAGTGAAGAAGAGGCCGAGGGGAAACTGCTGGACATGGTTAGGTGGCGAGGGAGAGGAGGAACACGACGGAACCGAGCGGTTTCATCACTAGAGTGCGCTGACTATCATGCCAAACGCGTGGTCACCACGTGCACTGGCGCACGGGCTGCACCCTGACCGGCCAAATCATGTCTAGTGTGTAGACCCTCCAAGGCACAGTCTCAGGAATGTGATGGCTCTCTGAAACTCACTGTAGTTGGATGGGAGGGTTCATTTGAAGTTTGCTGTAGCAAACTTTGGCATGAAGCTGTGATCAACAGGAAATTGATTGGGGTCAATGGCGTTGTCTGGGGTGATTATCTTAGGAAGGACTATGATCCTGGAGGTTTTGAGGGTATTTGAACCACAAAATAACCTACTTGCTTTACAACTGCCATTTGGGTCCAAAAATTTGATCAGGAAGGTGCACTCGTATGGAGTATCAACTTGAGCTCAAATTGGGTAGATTATGATTTTTTGGACAAGTGATGATGCTGTAAAAATTTCATACCAATTGGACAAGCCAAAATGGTACTTGTTTCCCAGCTATTCTCTCTGACCAGAATCTTAGGAAAATTCTAGGGAATTATTGGGAAGATGAAATGAGCCCAAATTTTGTTGAGATTGGTGATATGTGTAGGAGAATGCTCTGGTAAATTTTCAGCAATTATGGAGCAATATAAAATATAGTTGCTTCACAATGTGAAAATATGACCAGAAACAAAGATTTAATGCTGTGGTCACATAGATGATTCAACAGGGTTAAAACTTGGTGGAGAGTCATGATTTGAGCATATTAAGATTCTTGCAAAATTTCAACTCATTTGGATACTCCTAGTTGGCACTTGCTTCACAAAGATTTCAGTTGCCCAATAACTTTGGAAATTAGCCAAGAGAAATTTATTATCCAAATAAAGTTGAATTTTGGCATGTGGCAATGATATGGATAGGAAAGAGTGCACAAAAAGTTTAAGACCAAGCAAGCAAATTTAAAGGGTACTTTCTTCTCAACTTGGCAGCTAGGGCAGAATCAGAAAAAGAATATTTGTGAAATAATTTTGAACATGGCAAGGAAAGGTTTGACATATTTGTGGAATATATGACCCAAACAATTTATGAGAATTATTTGGGAATTTTGGGAATGATGGAAATGTGGGTTACTTCACAATCCAGGAAAACAGGGTTATTCCTTTAATAGAAAAAGGAATATTCCCACCAAAAAGAATATTGGGGTTTGGTCCAAGATGGAAATGACAAGGTATCATGAGGGTTTTGAGGTTGGCAAGCCACTCGGGAAGAAAAATGAAGGGTGATCCCTCCAGGTTGCAAGACTATCAAGCCACAGAAAAGCGAATCCGGACCAAAATCAAAAGAAAAAGAAATGGGCAAAATCAAGGGTGTTACAATGACTGCCGTCGAGTGCCATCGCCTCTCCCGAGAGGTCGCTCATACGGGCCCCGGCAGTATGACGACAGGTGTCCATACGGCGACGAGTGGAGGGAGCCAATTGATCCCAGAGATCTGAGGTTCAGTGCAAGGTCGGTCCTTGTGCAAGGTCTAGTCGTTAGAGGCAGAGCTCGCCGTGAAAGCATGGACAGGGATCGTCCGAGTGGAAGTGGCGTGTTTGTTTCTGGGACGGAGTGTTTCAGCAGGGCCATACGAGCCGCTGAGATACCATCCAATTTCAGATTGGCCACAAGCGTGAACAAATTCACTGGTGAGTCGAAGCTTGACACATGGTTGAAGGATTACCGAGTGGCCGTACAGATTGGTGGAGGCAATGATGATGTTGCTATGAAACACCTGACCTTGATGCTAGAAGGATCGGCCCTGGCGTGGTTGAACCAGTTGGCTCCTGCCAGCATTCACTGCTGGGAAGACTTGGCCCGAGTGTTTATTAAAACGTTTGAAGGCACTTGCAAGCGACCTACTGCACTGACTGAGTTGCAGCATTGTGTCCAGAAGCCGAATGAAACTTTGAGAGAGTACATACAGTGTTGGACCAGACTTCACCATGTGGTGGAGAATGTTACGGAGCATCAAGTAGTCTGTGCTTTCAAAGAAGGTGTCTGAAATAGAGAGCTCAACCTGAAATTTGGGCGGTCTGGGGACCTGACCATGAACCGAATGATGGAAATTGCCACTCGGTATGCGAATGGCGAAGAAGAGGACCGCCTCTACAGCGGCAAAGGAAAAGCTCATGAGCATGACCCCAATAACACTAATCCCAGTCGGAAGCAGAAGCGCAAGGCTGAAGGAGCAGGTCAGGCAGAGGTGGCTGTTGTAGCTGCGCAGGGCAAGTTCAAAGGAAAGCCCAAAGGTCAGTGGACCCCTAAGAAAGTGAAAGATTAGTCGGGACAGAACGTCCTTGATTTGCCGTGTGCCATTCACACCAAGAAAGACGAAGGGGGTAACTTGATATTACCCATGCATACCACTCGACAATGCAGATTTCTTATTCAACAGTTCCTTGAAGGTCAGCAGAGTGAAAAGGGCTCTGACAAGGACGATGATGAGGAAAAGGCAGAGGATTACCCGAAGGTCAATGCCACTCTGATGATTTTTTATGACGTTGAGAGCAAAAGTCGACTGAAAGTCATCAATCGTGAGGTGAACATGGTTGCTCCTGCAACTACGACGTACCTCAAATGGTCAAAGACTCCCATTACCTTCGACCAGTCGGACCACCCAGCTCATGTTGCTACCCTCGGGCGGCAAGCTCTGGTAGTGGATCCAGTCGTAGGAGGCACTCAGTTGCACAAAGTTCTCATGGATGGCAGCAGTGGTTTGAACATTCTCTATGCAGAAACCCTCAAGGGGATGGGCATTCTGATGTCCCGACTCAGTGAGAGCAACATGCAGTTTCATGGAGTCATCCCAGGGAAAAAGGCAAAGTTGCTCGGTCAGATTGCTTTGGATGTAGTTTTTGGCGACTCAAAGAATTTTTGGAAGGAAAAGTTGACGTTTGAAGTGGTGGATTTTCACAGTGCCTATCATGCTATTCTGGGCCGACCGGCTTATGCTCACTTCATGGCCCGTCCATGTTATGTGTACCTTAAGCTGAAGATGCACGGACCCAAGGGCGTGATCACCATCACAGGGAATAGGCAGAGAGCCGAGAATGTCTTCAGCAGGGGTCCAAAATTGCTGACAAGCAGATGGTAGTAGTGGAGTTGGAAGAATACAAGAAGAACGCCGACCCGAGTGATTTGCTCCGCTGTAAGAAGCCAACTTCCGAGTCTGCTTTTTAGTCAACAGGAGAGACCAAGAAAGTCCACGTTCACCCAGAAGACCCTACCGCTGCTCCAACCAATATCTCAATGACACTTGACAGCAAATAGGAAGTCGCGCTCGTCCAGTTCCTCCATGAGAACTGGGACATCTTTGCATGGAAACCTTCTGACATGCCGGGTGCTCCCAGGGGACTGGCTGAGCACCAACTCAGAGTTGATTCGAAGGTCAAACCTGTGAAAGAACATTTGCGTTGATCTGCGATAGAGAAGCGAAAGGCGATTGGCGAGGAGGTGGCTCGGCTCCTGGCAGCTGAGTTCATACGCGAGATCTACCACTCCGAGTGGCTCGCCAACGTCATCATGGTCCCCAAGAAGGACAAGTCACTCCGTATGTGTATTGATTTCAAACATCTCAATCGGGCCTGCTCGAAGGATCATTTTCCGCTCCCCTGCATCGACCAAATAGTTGATTCGACTACGGCATGCGAGCGTCTGTCTTTTCTTGATGCGTACTCCGGGTACCATCAAATCCGACTATATGGTCCAGACGGAATAAAAACTACCTTCATCACCCCTTTCGGGTGTTTTTGCTATGTCACCATGTCATTCGGTCTCAAAAACACTGGCGCCACATTCATGTGCATGATTCAAAAGTGCCTACTCACTCAGATCAGTTGGAATGTCAAGGCTTACATGGATGATATCACGGTCAAGTCATGCAAAGGTTCTGACCTGCTGACTAATCTCGCTGAAACCTTTGCCAACCTGAGAAGGTAAGATATCAATCTAAACCCGTCCAAGTGCACCTTCGGAGTGCCAGGAGGCAAGTTACTCAGTTTTCTCATTTCCGAACAAGGAATAGATGCCAATCCCGAGAAAATCAGTGCGATTGTCCGAATGAAGCACCCTGTGCGCGTGCACGACGTCCAGAAGCTCACAGGTTGTCTTGCAGCTCTCAGTCGGTTCATTTCTCGCCTCGGAGAAAAAGCATTGCGTCTGTACCGACTGATGAAGAAATCTGACATGTTCGAGTGGACTCCAGAAGCAAAAGCAGCGTTTTTTGAGCTCAAAGCCCTGCTCTCCACCCAGCCGGTGCTTGCTGCTCCGAACAGCAAAGAACCTCTGCTTTTGTACATAGCAGCCACTGGCCAAGTCGTCAGTACGGTCCTCACAGTGGAACGAGAGGAAGAAGGCAAGGCTTATAAAGTTCAGCGACCATTATATTACATTTCTGAAGTCCTGACTCCGTCTAAGAAGAGATATCCGCACTATCAGAAGCTTGTGTATGGCATTTACCTGACAGCAAAGAAAGTTGCACATTATTTCCAAGAACACTCGGTCTCGGTCGTCAGTGATGCCCCGTTGTCTGAAATCATGAACAATCGGGATGCAACTGGTCAAGTGGCTAAATGGGCCATCAAGCTCCTCCCTTTTGACATTAAATTTGAAGCGAATAAGGCAATCAAGTCTCAAGCACTCGCAGATTTCTTGGCCGAGTGGATAGAACAACAACAGCCGGCTCAGATTCACTCGGAGCACTAGACTATGTTCTTCGATGGATCTAAAATGTTGAATGGTTCCAGCGCCGGAGTGGTCCTGGTGTCTCCAAGAGGTGATCGACTCAGTTATGTCCTCCAGATTCACTTCAATTCCTCCAATAACGAGGCCGAGTACGAAGCACTCCTCTACGGGTTGTGTATGGCCATCTCGCTCGGCGTCCGTCGCCTGATGGTCTACGGTGACTCGGATTTGGTGGTCAATCAAGTGAGGAAGGAGTGGGACGTCAGAAACCCTGCTATGACAGGATACTGCAATGCAGTGAGGAAGCTAGAGAAAAAGTTCGAGGGTTTGGAGCTCCACCACATTCCCCGAATCAAAAATCAAGCAGCCGACGATCTGGCAAAAATCGGTTCCACTCGGAAGCCTATCCCCAGCAATGTGTTTCTTGAGCACCTCCATTCCCCGTCAGTGCAGGAGGATCCTTTCACTGAAGAGTCTCCCCAAGCGATAAGTCCTACTGATCCGACTGAAATCGAGATCCCTGCAGTCAGTGACTTGCTTATGGAGATTCTGGTAATTACCCCCGACTGGACGGTGCCATACATTGCGTATTTGCTTAGGAAAGAACTCCCAGAGGATGAAGTCGAGGCACATCAGATTGTCCGCAGATCCAAAGTTTTCACAGTGATAAATGGACAGCTTTACAGAGAGAGTGTCACTGGCGTAGACCAACGATGTATTTCTCCAGAGGAAGGTCGACTGATTTTCGAAGAGATCCACTCGGAGACTTGTGGTCACCACGCGTCTTCTCGGACAATCGTGGCCAAAGCATACCGAGCAGGATTTTACTGGCCGCGTGCCAATGAAGCTGCTAAGGAGATCGTTCAGCGCTGCGAAGGATGCCAGTTCTACGCGAACATGTCCCATAAACCCGCATCCGCCTTGAAGACCATTCCACTTGTCTGGCCGTTCGCCGTATGGGGTTTGGACATGGTTGGACCACTAAGGACAGGCAGGAGTCGCTTCACTCATCTACTCGTGGCAGTCGACAAATTTACCAAGTGGATCGAGGCCAAGCCAATCAAGAAGCTAGATTCACGTACATCCATCAAGTTCATGAGGGAGTTGATATTCCAATATGGAGTTCCTCATAGCATTATCACAGACAATGGCTCGAACTTTGATTCGGAAGAATTTAGAGAGTTCAGCGCTTCCCAGGGCACTCGGGTGGATTACGCATCCCTTGCGCACCCGTAGTCGAATGGTCAAGCTCAGAGCGCGAATGGTCTTATCCTTCAGGGGTTGAATCCACGACTCATGCATGACCTCAAGCATGCAGCTGGAGCCTGGGTGACTGAATTGCCGTCTGTCCAATGGGGTTTAAGGACGACTCCTAACTAGTCCACTGACCGCACCCCTTTTTTCATGGTGTATGGAGCCGAAGCCATGCTGCCAAGTGATCTCTTCCACAATTCACGCCGAGTGGAACTCTACTCAGAAGCTGAGGCGGAACAGGCACGGTAGGACGACGTTGATCTTTTGGAAGAAGAACGAGAGATGGACCTGATACGGTCGACTGTTTATCAGCAAGATCTTTGTCGATTCCATGCCAGGAACGTCAGAGGTCGAGCGTTTCAATAAGGAGATCTCGTGCTCCGAGTGGATCGGCAATGACTACACAAACTTGCCCCCTCATGGGAAGGCCCCTTCATCATCACCAAGGTGTTACATAACGGGGCCTACCACCTCTACAACCTCGCGAAGAAGATTGACGAGCCGCGCACCTGGAACACAGATCTTTTTCAACGATTCTATACTTAACAATCGGATTGTCGAGATGTAATAAGAGTACTTTTAGATTGTTTATCAAAGACATGACTCCTGCAGTCCTATGATGATTTCCCTCACCTAAGCGCATGTTCAAAACCCCTAGTGGGTGGCTTAGCCACGAGCCAGTCCTCACCTAAGTTAAAAAATTACTCCGAGTGAGAGCATCCCTCCCACTCGGGGGCTTAGCCGCGAGCCAGTCCTCGCCTCAGTTAAAAAATTACTCCGACTGAGAGCATCCCTCCCACTTGGGGGCTTAGCCGCGAGCCAGTCCTCACCTAAGTTAAAAATCTACTCTGAGTGAGAGCATCCCTCTCACTCAGGGGCTTAGCCGCGAGCCAGTCCTCGCCTAAGTTAAAAAACTACTCTGAGTGAGAGCATCCCTCTCACTCAGGGGCTTAGCCGCGAGCCAGTCCTTGCCTAAGTTAAAAAAACTACTCCGAGTGAGAGTATCCCTCTCACTCGGGGGCTTAGCCGCGAGCTAGTCCTCGCCTAAGTTAAAAAACTACTTCGAGTGAGAGCATCCCACCCACTCGGGGGCTTAGCCGCGAGGCAGTCCTCGCCTAAGTTAAAAAACTACTCCGAGTGAGATCATCCCTCTCACTCGGGGGCTTAGCTGTGAGCCAGTCCTCGCCTAAGTCAAAAAATTACTCCGAGTGAGAGCATCCCTCTCACTCGGGGGCTTAGCCGCGAGCCAGTCCTCGCCTAAGTTTAAAAATACGTTCACTCGGAATATGCAGTAAACTGGAAAACAATGGTTCAGATAAATTAGCAACCTCAAGTTTGGAACCGCAGGAAAAAGTACTTGGACAGAAAGCCCGGACGAGTTTAACGGTTACAAATCACTCGGCATACCGAGGCAAATTAGTTTGAATCATAAAGTTTCACTTCACGCGCCGGTGGGACTCGCTGGCTCGATGAAGATGTCCAAGTCAATGCTGTCAGCTATCCAAGTGGCTGCCTCGATGAAAGTCTCCATGAAAGCTTCAAATTGGAGCTTCTTTGTGTTTGCCACCTGGAGAGCCTTCAGTTTTTCCTCCTTCACATCTTTGTAGTGAACTCGGATGAGGGAGAGTGCCACATCGGCCCCGCAGTGAGCGGCAGACTTCTTCCATGCTTGCACTCGACCAGGAACCTCGTTCAGTCGAGTCATCATTGACTCGAGATCATTCTGGAGTGTATCCTCAGGCCACAGTTCTTTATCTATCTTCTCCAGTGCGGCCTTCAGACAAGTGATATACCCCTGGACATCTTCAAGATGAGCTTCGAGTCGCAACATGTTCAGAGCCGCCGCGTCCTTCACGAGTGACTTGGTGGGATCTAGATCCGTCTCGATCCGATCAGTCTCTTCCTCGAAGTTATGACAGAATTCTGCACAAGGAAGGAAGAAAAGATTAGTTATGCCCTTGCATTCGAAGAGTCAGAGAAATTCACTCGGACAACGAGAGGTACCTTCAAGCATGCCATACATCTTTTTCGTGAAACCCCCAGATATTTCTCCAGCGCGTCCCTCTTCTGGGTGAGTTGGTCCACTTTGTCAGTCAGAGCTGTTTTCTCCGACTCAAAGGCACTCGCTTGGTCTTCCATCTTCTTGGCCCACTCGGCCCGTTCCTTCTTAAGCCCTTCGACAGCGGATTTCAGAGATACATTTTCTTCTTCTAGCTTTCCAACTGAAGCCAACTTCACCTTAGCGGCTTCAGTCTTCTCCTTAGACACCTTCTGAGCTCATGCGAGTTCTTCATCCTTCTTCTCCAAGGCCTGCTTCATGGTGTCTAAAGAAACAACATTCCTGAGTCACACTTGAAGTTGACGGTTTTCATTACGCACATCTGTTCAAGTGAAACTACTCGGCTCAAAGCACGGAGGGAAAGAAGAACAGTGCACTCAGTCGACAGGATTTACCTCCCATGATCTTCGCCTCCGTCTGAGCATGCTCCAAGTTCCTTTTGGTCACATCCAAGTCCAATTGGAGTTGGGTCTTCTCCTTCTCCAGGGCAGCATACTGAGTCCCGAGCTCGCAAGTTTTCTGAAATCAACAAAGAAATGATTCAGTCGACGATGATAAAGAGTTTCAGATATTTCTCTACTTCTGAGTGGAGAAGAGCAAATCCAGTTGCTACAAACAAAAGCATTCTAAGACCCCCGCCAAATCAAACACTCGACGGCGGTCTCGGGGACTACACCAAGTGGGTGCACTCAGCGTGCCCCCACTAGATCAATTTCCCACTCGGCACGGCCTGACCGGTCCGAGTGGAGAGCTACAAACAAAAGCATTCTAAGACCCCCGCAGAATCAGACATTCGACAGCGGTCTCGGGGACTACACCTAGTGGGTGCACTCAGTGTGCCCCCACTGGATCAATTTCCCACTCGGCACGGCCTAACCGGTCTGAGTGGAGAGCTACAGACAAAAGCATTCTAAGACCCCTGCCGAATCAGAAATTCGACGGCGGTCTCGGGGACTACACCCAGTGGGTGCACTCAGCGTGCCCCCACTGGATCTATTTCCCACCCGGCACGGCCTGACCAGCTCGAGTGGGGAGCTACAGATTGAAAAACTATGAGCAAAGCAACTCTGACGTCATGAGTCAAAGGAAACACCCAGTGGGTGAACAAAGTCAAGATAAAAGAAAAACCCAATCGGAAATCAACTTACAATCACACTTACTCGGACATTTGCCTGAAGAGCCGCACTGGCGTCATAAGCCGTTTTGCTGGCCTCGTACACTCCCTTCAGCCGCTGCATCATCAAGTCTGCTTGAATCATAGCTTCCTTGCTGGCTCCAGTCTGGTCCTCTGGGACATGATGCAGAGTGAACACGCTTGACGCAGGAGTCGGCGATGCAGCTGGAAGGATCAGCACTTGAAGTTGTCCAGTCAAACCCGAAGCAGGAGCAAACGACACTAAAGGCGAAGCACTCGACAGAGGAGCAGCAAAGGTAGCACCAGCTCGAGACGAACCACCTTGCTCTTGAAGAACAACTTCAGGCGGCGCACGAGACGTTTGGCCCAATGGCACTCTCCTAGTGAAGCTTCGGGAGGCGGTCGAGGTTCTACCTTCTCCTCCAGTGCCCTTCCAAGGCTCGTCTTCATCATGATCTACGAGGAGGATGATGTCAGTTGGGGCTGCAGTCACTCGACAGTGAAAACACAGTCGACCATTAGGTCAATTGGTGAGACAAAGTGGAATACAAGTTGATCATACCTGGCCGAGAAGTGGCTGCGTCCGCAGTATCCATGTCCGCGTGTTCTTCATCGATCTGCATGGGAGACGTCGCAGAAGTAGCAGCTCTGGCATTCAAATTTCACTTGGTCAGTAAAGCAATGGAGGTCTACAACAATAAAGAAAGGAAAGACGCAATGAACACTCATGTTGAAGCAACGGGGACGACAACCTTAATCCTGGGTAAGGCCTTCCGAGGCTTCGGTGGAACGGTCTTCGGCTACTTTGCAGTCTTCTCAATCAGGTCAAGGATTGCCGTCCGAGTGCACTTGGGTTTCCTAACACTCAACTCTGGGGCCTTGCTCTAGCTAGCGATCGGGTCTTGGTTCACCTTGGTACGACGCTCGGTGCGAGGAGGTGACTTGACTTCATCGCTGCCATCTTCACTATTGTCAGCATACTCGAAATCAGCACTCCCGCCCTCGCTCTCCGCTCCTTCAATGAGTTGTTCCCCATTCGGCACAGGCGAATACATCTTCGTGAACACCTGTAGAGCACAAGTATCAAAGTCAGTCGGTACTCAATTTAGTCGCATATTGAAAACAGAAGGCAATACATTTGACGAGTTATGTCTCACCTCTCCTGGAAGATGCTCGGCGTCGAAAGGTTGAATTTGTTGGATTCACGCGGGTTGTCACGGGCTCCGGTGATGCTCCTGAGCCACTGTGCCATGGTCTCCTCCTTGACTTCCTCTGGATGGATTCGAACAGTGTCATTTGCGCCTGAATACAGCCACATAGGGTGGTCGCGTGCTTGCAGAGGCTAGATGCGTCGACTGAGGAATGCCTCCAACAGATCCAAGCCTGTCACTCCGCCCCTGATCAACTAAACTACGGCTTCTACCAAGATCCCCACCTCAGCTTTCTCCTCCTCATCCACGGTCAGCGAGCGAGCACTACTGAGCCTCACCAACAAGAAAGGGGGAAGGCCAGTCGGCGCACCAGGGGTCAGAACGTCAGTGCAATAAAACCAGGTCGACTGCCAACCCCTAAATGACTCGGGAAAGGTCATGGAAGGGAAGGCACTTCTACCTCTCATCTGTACACCCCAACCCCCACACATCTGAATTTCATGGGTTTTCTCGTCAGTCGGGTTGGCTTTCTTGACTGACTGGGACCGGCAAGTGAAAATATGTTTGAATAATCCCCAATGAGGAGGGCAGCCCAAGAAGTTTTCACACATCGAGACAAAGGAATCAAGGTACGATATGGTATTCAGATGAAAGTGGTGGATTTGCGCTCCGAAGAAATTCAAGAAACCACGAAAGAATGGATGAGGAGGCAGGGAAAAACATCTCTCCACGTGGGTGAGGAGGAGGACCCGTTCTCCACCGCGCGGCGCAGGCTCGATCTCCCCCTCCGGCAGCCTCCAAGATCTAGGGGCCAGCAAGCTGTTGGCGGTGAGCCCTCGAGGTCCTCCGTCGTGACCGTCGAGGGCAGCCAATCGCCCTGGATCCAACCTGATGGCAGAGTGGGCCAGGAGCTCGACGCCTTCTTCCCCTTGGCCACCTTCTTGGCGCGCTCCACTGCCTTCGTCTTGTCCTTCGCCATCTCCGCAGTGGTCGTCGAAACTGAGCGGGGCGGTGCGGCGCTAGGGTAGAACAAGCAGGGAGGCAGGATGGAGAGGGGAAAAGAGGAGAGCACTGTTGCAACCCTCGGCCGCGTCGTCCTTTATATCCGCACATCCGAGTCACTGACTGGTGGGGCGGCAGGATCCCAGCGCATCCCGCAACCGGCACCTGCTCGATACGTGGCGATAAAGGGGGAGAGAAAATCGAGGAGTCCCTCCCCACTTGCCCCACTTACCACGTTGCAGCCAGCCCACGCGCTTCTCCAAATTTTCGAATCCCGCGAAATTTGGAACCAGCAAATCAATCGATTGCGTCAGAGATATCCATATTCATTCGGGCCAAATCCAACGCTCGACGTCCTGCTACTTGTTTCACTCAGACACTCAAGAAGCCAGAATTGATCAAGGTGATTGACGAAGGATTTAGCAGCTCACGTACCTTCAGACTCCTAAAGAAATGTCTCCGAGACATTGAGTCGGGTCGAAATCAGCTCCAATCCCTCTTCACTCGAACCTCGATCCATTCAGGGGCTAATGATGATGACATGTACCTAGGGTAGGGTCCTAGGCCTGACTGACATGCCCTACCCAAGGGCACTACCCAAAGGATCCAAGACCTACAAAGTTAGAAAGGAGGTATCGACTGGAATGACCACGACACACAAGTCACTCGACAGAAGACCCACTCGGTTACTCCACCTCCACTCGACCATTGTTATTCACTCAGAGATTCTGGTTTCACTCGAAGGCAGAAGATCTAGAGTCACTCCGGGATGACAACGGTCAGCTCACTAGTCCATCACTGTAAAGTCCATTAAATATAGGCATTACCAGTAATGCTCGCACCTTTTACTGTCTCATTGAACCCTTGCGTAACAGTGGTAGATGAGGGGTCTGTGAACTCTATATAAGCCACCCCTCCACTCCTTCACAAGGGTTCGCATCCCCTGTAACTCAACACTCCATACATCAAAGCTCCCGCAACACCGAGACGTAGGGCTATTACCTCTTCCGAGAGGGGCCTAAACTCGTAAATCGAAGTGTACAACATCGCCGTAGCTAGGCTCTGCCCTCTCCTACGTACCCCTAATCTCTACTGTCAGATCTATTCCCACGATAGAAGGCCAAAACCGAAGCCCCGGGCAAGGAAGCTGCCGCGTGCGCTAATTGCTGGGAGGCTGCGGCGGCAGAGAAAGCTGGGAAGTCCGATGGGCCATACTTCAAGATCCACCGCACCAAAGGTCACGATTTCCAAGAATGCCACCAAGTCGAGCAGCTTGTCAAGAAGCAGAAGGAAGAATATGAGAAAAGGGACAGGGAGAAGGACCAAGAGGGTGCTGGAGGAAAAGGCCATGGCGATAGAGGGGGCCGCCATGGCAAGGCCCCGCAGCAAAAGGAGAAACCTGCTAGAGGCCGTGAGAAGAAAGAAGAAGATGCTGAAAGTGACGAAGGGGATGAAGAAGAAACCAGCGAGCAAGAATTCCAGAAAGCTACTGAAGCCATGTGTGTTGACGGAGGTGCATCTTTGCACTCCTCTCACCGCCAGCTCAAGGAGTGGGCACGAGAGGGCAATGCCGTGGAGCCAGCAGCAGACTCCCGGAAACCGCTCAAGTGGTCCCGCACGCCTATCATCTTTGATGAAGAGGATCACCCCGACCGCACTACCGCGGTAGGGTGTTTGCCGTTGTTGGTCTCACCAACAATCAGCAACCTTGAAGTCACAAAGATGCTAGTTGACGGTGGGGCTGGGTTGAATCTGATCTCCCCCAAAGTGGTCAGCAAGCTACAGATCCCTGATAAGGAGCTCAAGGTCACTGGCACGTTCCAAGGATTTAACCCCGGCAGGAGCTGTCCTAAGGGAAAGATTATACTGACGGTAACGTTTGGCGGGGAGCTGAACTACCGGACTGAGAGGGTTGTGTTTGATGTCGTTGAGCTTCCCTTGCCATACAATGGGATCCTCGGTCATCCAACTCTGGCAAAATTCATGGCCGCATCCCACTATGCTTACAACACCTTGAAAATGCCACGGCCGTTGGGTGTCATTTCCATTCCATAAGATAAGAGAGATGTGATTATATGTGTGGATCAGATGTATCAAGACGCGGTAGCAGCTGAAGCTGCAGAAGCCACGACTCTCGCCAAAGAGGCAAAGAGGGGAAAGAAAGCTAGCAGAGATGCCGGCAAAGACTCCGGGAAGCGTGCCTCTTCAGAGTGCGCTGCACCAATTGAGGACCTGCCGAAGAGTTCCACTAGCAAAAGGCCCAAGACTGCTCCACCTGCTGTGAAAAATGTCCCGGCAGGGCAGGATGGCGCTGATGGTACATTCACCATCAGCGCCACCCTGAATGGCAAATAGGAAAGCGCGCTTCACTACAAAAAAAAGACACATCCGTGACATTTTGGGCCGAACGAAAAAAAATCGGTCATGCTTATGACACTTCTATGACGATAATTGTGACAAAACCTGGTATGATCATAGATGTGGTGGGCTCCTACTTCTATGACAAAAAATCATGACAGAAAATGGGCTTTTTGTCCTGGGCGGGCCGGAGACACAGCTGCATGACATTCTTTGGGCCGTCCATGACGGAAAAAATCATGGTAGAAGCGAGGGCGAGGAAAATATCGGGGAGTTCCCAGTTACGATGGGTGGTCGGGGCCGAGCGATGCATGGAGGTTTGTGTGTTTTCTCTCATATATGTACGCGCGTGTGTGGGAGGCATTGGGCTCTAACTGAGCCCGAGCGAGGCATTCGCTTACTGAACCGAGCGATTGCACTAGCTACATTACTAAACCCGAGCGATCGATCGATCCCTGGCTGTTAACTGAACCCGATCGAGGGATTCCTTTGCTACTGCTGCTAACTGAAGCCGAGCGAATCTACTGCCTCTTGATGAATAGTGAACATGGGGGTTGGTTGAACGAGTCGAGACGTACATGGTTGGGGTTGGATGAATAGTTCCCGGTGGGGGTTGGATGAACAGGACCCCGTGATAGTAGTAATAGGCCTTTGCCGCTGGATGAACAGGATCCCGAGAGGAGGCCGCCACAGCCGAGCTGGTTGGGGGTGGATGAACAGGACCCTGTGAAGGGCTGGTTGAACAGTAGCCGGTGGAGGGCTGGATGAACAGTAGCCCCGTGGATGAACAGTGCTGGTGGAGGTAGGAGGAAGACGCGGTGGATGAACAGTGCAAGTGGAGGCTGAAGGAAGTCGAAATATGGGTGAACAGTAGCCCGTGGAGTCCCGTTTTGCGGTACGCCACACCCCTTCGATGAACAGGACCCCCGTTTCAACCATAGCCCTCCAACACAAGTCCGTTTCCTCCGTTTTGCGGTACGCCACACCCCTCCCGATGAACAGGACCCCCGTTTCGACCGTTGCGCTCCAACACAAGTCCGTTTCCTCCGTTTTGCGGTACGCCACACCCCTCCCGATGAACAGGACCCCCGTTTCGACCGTAGCCGGTCGAACAGAAGCCCATTTCCTCCATACTGCGGTACACCATACCCTGTTTCGGCTGTTCCATCCAAGCCGGTTGGCTCCCATTGAACAAGACGCATTCCGACCCAGTCTATTGCCTCCCGATGAACAAGACGTTGTTTCTCCGTTCCGACCCAGCCGGTTGGTTGCCCGATGAACAGGACGCCGTTGCTGCCGTCCGTTGCCTCTCCATGTACACGAGCCCTGGTTGTACGTATGCGCGAGTAGGCGTTCGAGACCCCGCCCGTATGTACGTACGTGGACGTATTTTTTGGCATGTGGTTGTACGTACATGTACACGGTTGAGAAGGGACTGCCTGAACTGCTACATCAGGGGCTCTACTACTACACGTGCCACTGCTTGCTCGGCCATGGTTCATCGTTGTAGAGAGACCAATCGACCAGTATGTACGTACACGTTCGCGACAACGCTACGTATGCTTCGACCAGGTGGGTCCCGGCTGTCAGGGAGGATAAGGAGGCACTTCCTTGCGTGTGAAGTTATTGAAGGTGAGTCCGAGCTGTCAGGGGGAGGATTCATTTTTTTTCATGCCTAATATGGAGGCACTTCCTTGCGTGCGAAGATGTAGCTGGTGGGTCCATCTATCAGCCTCACCGCGTACACTACTCTTCCCATGGCTGTCATTCATTGACCACGCCGTGCGGACAGCACCCGGGCGGTGGATGACGGCGAGGCCTAGGAAGGAACGATCCTGAGCCAGGGAAGACAAGGTAGGTGGATGCCCACGCGGAGGGGAGTACGAGGGTTCACTGGTTCGGCTGCGGTTTAAGGTTGCCTTCGCCGGAGAATAACAGGGGGTGTGGGTGAGAAGAGGGAAGGCCTGGCCAGTAGTAGTATGGTTGGGCGGTGAGTCCTGCGCGGCAGCACAGCCGGCCACGGGAGGCTGGAGCAGGCGGTACGGCGGGCACAAGTTTGGGCGGCTGGAGCAAGAAGACCAGAGGTTGAAGACGCAGCTTGGCCGTTGGATTAACATCCAAATAGTCAGTGCAGCTAGAATCATTTATTAACTAAGTTGACAAAGCCCTGCGTATGCGTTAACTTAGTAGGCTGTCGGGGCACGACACCTATGGGATCCTGAGAGACCCCTTTACGATTCGGCGGGGGGAGAGGTATACGCAAAGAGCAGAACCAGTGATCGACGCGTGAGGTTTTTACCCAGGTTCGGGCCGCTGATCATCGTAAAACCCTACTCCTGCTTTGTGTTCTTATTGATGTTCTTGAGCCCAGCCTTCAGGAGCGCTCGCAATGAACAGCACGATCAAAGAGCAGCTACGCATGCAGAATGGGCCAGAAGTTCTCCTCCTCCGTAGCAGTTGCCTTGGGCCTCCTTTTATATGCTCAAAGGGGTCTCCACAGTGGCAAAATGTACATACATTGAGGTGTAAAGTAGCTACAGGGTATCATACCTAACCCCTAACGGATTAGGACAAGCGCATTTAATGCACCGTGAGGTGTCCGTTTGGGTGTCCTCACTTTCTTGGTGATGGAAAAAGGGGCCATCCCATCAGCACCGCTTAAGCTCTCCTCCACTGGCGCGTTGCCACGCATCCAGGGAAGGACCCAGAATGTCAGACATGTTACTGTGCCGAAGCGGTGGCACAGTGGCAGAATCTCGCCAGGCGTCGAATCTTGCCGGGCGCCAAGCCTTGCCGGGCCCCAAAGGCCATCCCGGCAAGGATCTTGCCGGGGAGGCTGGCCTTCGGATTCCAGCTCCTTAGATCTCTGACTTGATGATTACCTTGATGGCTTGAATCGACCTTGAGCTGATCCTGGCAAGCCTTGCCGCAAGGATGGCTACAACTGTCCGTGCACAAGTACGGGGTACTAGTGGCCCAACACTTAGTACACCGACATAGGCCCACAAGTCAGCCTCCAAATCTGGTGGGTCCCAGCTAGCAGGGGGAATCAATTTTTTTCCGCGTAATAAGGTGGCACTTCCTTGCGTGCGAAGATGTTTTCTGCTTTTTTAATTTCTTCTTTTTTGAGTTAGAATAAAAAGAAAACAATTTAGCATCTTCGGTACAATCTATATTTTCATGAAAAGGATCATAATAAAGTTGGTGGGTCCCAGCTGTCAGGGAGAGGAAACTTTTTATTTCCACGTAATAAAGGAAGCAATTCCTTACGTGCGAAGATGTAGCTGGTGGGTCAAACCTATCAGGGGGAGAAATTATTTGTTTTCGCATAATACGGGGGCACTTGCTGCGTGCGGCCATGGGCCATGTGGGTCCCTACTGTCAGCCACTCCACGTACATGCCTCTTCCGATGGCTGTCGTTTGTTGACAAAGTTGACCACGCCGCGCCGAGAGAACCAACACAGTAAATGATGGTGAGTCCTAGGAAGGGAACGACCCGGAGCCGGCGAAGACACAGCAGTGGATGCCCATGCAGAGGGGAGTACAAGGGTTCACTGGTTTGGCTGCGGTGTGAGGATGCCATCGCTGGAGAAGAACAGGATGTGTTGGTGAGTAGATGAATGGCTTGGACGGCGTTTGGGAGTAGGGTGGGACAGTGAAGCTTGCGCGGCAGCATAGCCGGCCACGGGACGCGGTAGCAGGCGGTGGTTTGGGCGGCTGAAGCAAGAATATCTGAGATTGAAGAAGCATTAGAGTCGTTGGATGGACATCCAACGGCCACTTCTGCTAGAATCGTGTCTTGACTATAAGTTGACAAAGCCTTTCGTATGCCTTAGTAGGCCCACAAGCCTTCCGTATGCATCACTGACTATAATTCTCAAAAAAAATAGTAGGCCCACAAGTGAGCATCAGATCTGTGGCAGAGAACATATAGCCCATTTGCGATTTGTAATAATGTACAGCCCATATTTGAATTCTAATGGAATTTACAACAACCCATTTATAGTCTGTTAAAATTACAGCCCATTTTCTAGCCAGGACAAAGATTAATAATTTCAACCAACCGCTCAAAACAGAATTCAACAAAAAATCCCACATTTTGATTGGATCCGAAATATTTTATCCCGAAATTTTGAGTCAGATTAAATATAATTTCAAAATGAATTTGTATTAGGTAAAAATCTAATGAAATATTGCGCGCACAATAAGTAATGAAATTAAAATTTTCGAATTCAAAAAATAATATTTTTAAAAGTAATTACCTGTTTGGTGCGTTTTTGTATATTTACAGCCTAGTTTTTATAATTACATCCCATTTATTATTTGTTAAAGCCCATTTTCTTGTTAGGCCTAATGCATCCCTCCTAGGAAAGATTTACAGTCCAGCGGGGCGGAGAATAACAAGTTGACCTGGGTTGGGTATTCCGCAAAAAAAGTATAGCTAGGCTAGCCATTTTCACCTTGAAAAATTAATATCTGGGCTGGATATTTGGTCGACATAAAATAATAGCCTGGGCTAGACGGGCCACAGCCCGCCCAGTTGATACCCTGCTCCTCTGAACAACAACAAAAACATCGCTCAAGAAAAACTCCGCTTACACCTAAAAAAACAAATACTGCTCGAGCTGCTGGGTCCCAGCTGTCGGCCGCTCCTTGTGCAATTCTCTCGTTTATTGACTATATAGGTTGATAATGGTGTGGGACCATGATGTAAGGAAACCAGGAGGAAGCAAAAAAATTATAGTTGTATATAATAAAGAGGAACTTGCGTACGTGTACAGCTATGGCCCTGGTGAGTCCCTACTATCATCCTCTCCAAATAAAGTCATCTACTGATTCCTCATGTTCGTTGACCATGTTGACAACGCTTGGCGCCACAGCGAGTGGAACAACTCGAAGGACGACGGAGAGGGCCTCGCGGGCCTACGAATGGTCTGATACAGTGCCCGCTGCTCATTCAGGAAGCCAGGATCATCGGACACCTATGAGCACCTTTGAGAGACTAGCTGGCATGAAACGGTAAGGCCGCGCTTGGGAGCTCTGGATTGTTTCACACCTGTATTAAGATACAAGTGTAATTTACTCATCACCGGAAACAACGCGTAAAATACAGGCGTAATGAAACCGATGGCCCGATGTCTATAACGAAAACTGGCGAGTTACGCGTGTAATTTGAGAGACCAGTGTATATTTTACCAGTCGAAATCGACCAACCAAGCGCTTCGCCCAAGACCATCTGCTTTTATTTACAAGTGTCAGTTTTACAAGCGGTTTTGGTTGGAAAACGACGATCCAATCACGGCCTAAGATGATGAGTTGGTCGGAAGATCATATGGTTTCACCACTAACCTACCCGAGTTGTCATATAGGCTATGAATGAAACATAAGACGATGAACTTCTTAAGCACAGAAACAACAGAAGTGGATGTCGGCGTTCTGGTAACAGGGGTACCCAGACTTGCCTGCCTGCGGCCCACGGCGTTGCTCCATCGACGGCCTGGTACTGCCCAGCTTCAGCAATAACAACTCAAGACCCTCACGAGGGGCCAAGCCTCGCGAGGCGGACAACACCAAGACCTCCACGAGGAGCGGCCTCCTCAGGCTGGCTCACGAGGAGCGGCCTCCTCAGGCTGGCTCACGAGGAGCGGAGATCTCTATGCAAGCCTCACCTCGTGAGGTCCGGATGACGTGAGCCATGACGACCAAGGCCAGGCGGGCGCCAGCGGGCGCAATGTACCAGTTTCCTCTTCGGTGCTAAAGAGGCAAGCGCAGGCGCGGATTCCCGAGGAATCAGCCAAAGGTTTCCATTCCCGTGCAACAAGACCAGGACCGCTAGGACGGAAGGACGGAGGTCATCACCAAGCCCACCATGGCGTCACGACCAGAGGCATTTGCAGACGAAGACTACTTTTGTTAGGATAGCATGTACTAGTTGTCTGCCTTCGAATTTGGCCATTGTGGGATCCCTTCCCGCCTTTCATTTGGAAAGAGGACCAAGGCCACTATAAATAGGACTTAGTCACCACCGTAGAGAGGGGAGTTCACATCGAATCGACGGATCACTAAGATCACCCACACAATCTCCAGCTCACTCAAGCTCAAGAACACCTCTCCTCCTGAGGCTATTCGCCACTGTACTAGTTCATCCTCAGCCCCTCGAGGCCAATCCACCACAAAGCAGGAGTAGGGATTTACACCGCAAGGTGGCCCGAACCTGGGTAAACTGCTGTGTCTCTTTTCCTTACAGTTCGTCGAGCTAAGTTGTGAGATTAGCGAGTAGGCAGACTGGGGAGGACGAGTTCTTCGCACGCACCCCAGAGTTCGAACCTCTCAAGGGTTTGCGGAACCCGAAATACGACATTTGGCACGCCAGGTAGGGGTGCGTCGGAGCCTCTCTTCCGCCGGTTGATCCGCCATCGCTCCACCGCTTCCATGGCTGACGCTCGTCGAGCTCGTGCTGAGCGCCGGGCCGCCCTCGCCGCCCGCGTTGCTCAGACGGCGCCGGCGGGTGACGGCTGCCCTTGCCGTCCCCCGTCTCCAGTGGTGAACGCCGCCACCGGCCCCGCGGGGCACGAGCAGCAAGCTTCATCGATGCACCCTTCTGTGCGACGGGATGGACACATCACCACCCCGTCGCTGACTCCGGCTGGTTTGTCATCTCATGCTCGTTGCGGGCCGGCAAACACGTAGGCTGCGTTGCTCATGGTGCGTGAGCTCCTGCGCTACCGCCCCGTCGCCGACCTCTACAAAGACTGGCTGGACCGCATCGCCGAGCTTGTCAGCTCCGCGGGGACTCTCCTGCACCATCTCGCTCGCTGCCTCACCCGCCGCTTGCTGCGGGTGACGTAGCCCACGGAGCACCTCCTCCACCTCCCCGTCAAGACGTTGTCCTCGAGCCAAGGCGCGAGGCCCCGCGGCGCGACCCGCCGTGCAGGGTGCCGGCGCGTCAAGAAGAAAGCTGCCAGGTGGTGCAGCGGCCGCAAGAAGATGCTCATGCACTCCTAGCACCGCCACGTCAAGACCGCACACCGCCTGCAGTGGTGGCACACGAGCGCCAAGACCAGGCTCCACCTCCTTGATGGGCTCCCATGACCACAGCGGGTTGCTGCG
The DNA here is from genome assembly GCA_011799875.1 of Thinopyrum elongatum. Taxonomy (NCBI): domain Eukaryota; kingdom Viridiplantae; phylum Streptophyta; class Magnoliopsida; order Poales; family Poaceae; genus Thinopyrum; species Thinopyrum elongatum. The sequence goes on from CM022303.1 coordinate 283,089,414, forward strand.
CGGTCACTCCAGAGCTTCGCAACGTCGTCTGGCCGGGGAAGTTCAAGCCCGACCTGCCTCCGTGCTATGACGGCACCCCCAACCCTGCCGAGTTCCTACAGCTCTAAGAGCTGAACATCGAGGCAGCCAACGGTGATGAGAAGGTTATGGCGAACTGGTTGCCCATGGCCCTCAAGGATGGTGCGCGCTCGTGGCTCCTGAACCTGTCCGCAGGATCGATCTCCTATTGGGACGAAATGCGAGAGCGTTTCGTCGCCAACTTCCAGGGCACTCGCGACCCTCCACCAGCTGCGGGTGACCTGCAGCGCATCAAGCAGCAGCCAGGAGAGACCTTGCAGAAGTACATCCAGCGCTTCAATAGCGTCCGCCTCAAGATCACCAAGGTGTCGGACGAGGCCATCATCTCGGCATTCACTGATGGCGTCCGCGACGTCAAGATGAAGGAGGAGCTCGCCATACATGAGGACCTCTTCACGGCTCTGGAGATGTTCAACATGGCAACCAAGTGTGCGAGAGCTGAGGAAGGTCGCCTCTTTCTCCTAGAGCTCCCAGGGGCTGACCTAGAAGACAAGAAGGCCAAAGCCAAGGACGTGAAGTGCAAGGGACCGGCCGTGCTCGCGGCTGAGCCAGAGATGAAGCGCGGCTGTGACCACCCAGAGTCATCCAAGGGCAGCCACCCATTCTGCATCTTCCACAACGTGCACAGCCACAACACCAACGACTGCCAGGAGCTCAGGGCCATTCGCGACGAGCGCCTCGGTCGTTGCCCCGAGTGCGGCAACTGAGGCTACAGCCGCGGAGGAGGCCGAGGTGGAGGACGTTGGGACGGCCGCGACCCCCGCCAAGAATGGCGTGATTAGCCTCGTGAGGACCGCTGGCAGGGCTAGCCTCACGAGGGCCCCTGGAGAGACCAGCCTCGTGAGGACCATCCTCAGGGCAACGCTGGCCTTCCTCCGCTGCCGCCACCACCAAGAAGGAACGACGACCACCACCAGGACGAGGGGGATGGGGGCTTCCAGGAGCCTCGTGCCATCGCCTGCATCCTGGGCGGTGCTCAGGCCCCTGCCTCTCATCGCATCTTCAAGTAGTTTGCCCATAAGGTGAACGCGGCCCTCCCCAAGCTCGAGGCAACGCGTCTGCTCAGGTGGTCCAAGTGCACCATCACCTTCAGCTCTTCCGATCATCTCAAGTGCGCGGCAACTGCCGGCGCTCTCCCGATGCTCTGCTCGCCTACCATCAACAACGTGCTCGTCACCAAGACTCTCAGCGATGGTGGTGCGGGGCTCAACGTTCTCTCCATTGAGACGTTCGACTGACTCCAGGTGCCCTACGACTAGCTGCAGCCTACCAAGCCTTTCTCAGGGGTGACCTACGGCTCCAGCACCCCGATAGGGCAGATCCGCCTCCCTGTCACCTTCGGCAAGCGCGACAACTACCGCATCGAGCTCATCGACTTCGACATCGCCCACATTCGCCTTCCAAACAACGCCATCCTTGGGTATCCGGCCCTGGCCAAGTTCATGGCGGTGACTCATCATGGTTACAATGTCCTCAAGATGCCAAGGAGCTGCGGCGTCATCACGGTCGCCTGCGAGGAGAAGCATGCGGTGTGCTCTCTCGAGCGCGCCTACCTGGCTGCGGCGGTCGAGAACCCAGACGATGAAGGCGCCATTTACCCTCCTAAGGCTGTCCCCAAGAAGAAGAAGCAGCTGCTCCGCCAAGGACCTCAGGAGAGCGGGGTGTCCAGCGGCACCACCTCAGGCCCTGCGCCCACTGACGGGGCGCCTCCCTCTCTCGCATAGGAAGGCACGCCCGGCGCCCCTCTCAGGCTGGGCTCAGGGGCTCTCCTTTGGAGGGCCTCTGACCTGGCCAACGTCATGAGGGAGGCGCTCGGGCACCATGTGGAGGCGTGCTTCAGCGCGCGCTTCCGCCAGGAGGATACAAGGCGCGAGGTGCCAGGTGCTCAGGAGTTCATCACCAAGGCAATCAAGGAGCTTCAGGAGGCAGGAGCTATGCGAGGCGACCATCGCCCACCACCCAGTGCGGCTCCTTGTCCCGGCGAGGACAGCGAGCTATGCGTCTGCGTCAACATCCCAGGCCTCAACAGGGCCGCATCTCAGGAGCACTTCTGGCCGTCCCACGCTGGCCGATGCGAGGGTCCCCCTCACAGCTATGTTCGCATGCCTTTGGGCTTGCCGAGCGCAGCTGCTGCATTCCAGCGCCACATGCGGGGGCGTCCTGGCAGCTCATGAGGCCAGAAGTCAGGCGATCCTGTCAGAGGAGGAGATGGATCCTCGCGAGCCCCCCGGGCCCCAGAGCCTCCCGAGGTTCAGGGCCTGGGCGGCTCATGAGGAGGGACTTCTGCGGCACGCATCTTCAGCTACTCCAACATCTCTTCAGCAACGGTGCCAGGTGACATTTTCTGGTTTGTTCAGTTGGGGGCGACCCTCTGGCCGCATTATCCCCAAGCCGCGTGGGTCCGTCCCTGCGGCATGTATCGTTTTGCATCTATCAAAACTAGCTCTACCTTATCTATGGGTTGATTTATGTTATCACCTGCTTGCCTGGTGTTCTATCTCCTCCGCGGCCTCCCGCATTACTGACCAGCCTCTTGCTCATTCTGCAACGAGGGCTACACATGCTGGCACGTCGCTTGTGCACGGGTCCGTCCCTGCAACGCTTACAAATATGAGAGATCGAGCTCTGGCTCCCGGCTTGCCCCGCACACGTCACCTCACCAGATCCTCAGTGCCTTCATCTTCTTGCGGAAAGATCAACCACAGGACAGCAAGCGCGATTATGAGTTATACTCTCCTCTCGGACTAACCCACAGGAATCCATGGAGTTTAGCCATGGGTGACACCGCCGGCCATCCCTTTTTCACGCAATTCACTTGCACGTTAAAGGGGGGCTCCTGAGCATCGCGCCTCAGGAGCTCTTACTGACTCTCCAGCCCTCACCCCTGGCCTTGACCACGGCATCGCGACCTGGCATACCAGCGGCGGCTGAGCCTCACTCGAGGGTCGGGACCCGAGGATGTAGAGCACCTAGATGAGCGGCAAGAAGGGGAGGTCGGCGTGAGCCCTACCTGGAAGCATCACTGCCAAGGCACAATCAGGCGCTGCGCAAAGGAATCACTTCAGACCTACTAAGATAAGTCACCCGTGCATATCAGAGTGAACCTCATCATCCGGTATTTTGATTCTCGCAATCTCGCTTCAGCAATGCCACCTCCCTTTTCGCCCTCTAGGGAGCTGCTTGCATGCCAAAGGGGACCTCTTGAGCATCACCCCTCCGGAGCTCTTACCGGATCTCGGGCCGCTCACCTCCTGGCCTTGACCACGGCATCGCGACCTGGCATACTAGCGACGACTGAAGCCTGCCTGGGGACTGGGACTTGCCAGCGTAGAGCACCAAGCTACCGCGAGAATGAAAAGGGGGAACCATGCCGAAGCAAGATACGCGGCTGCAACACCATACTAGGAATAATAAACATTGGAGCAAAAGCATTACAGTTTTTTACATACCCCCACGGGGGTTGTCACAATTCCACGCAGGAAAACAAAAGAAGGAAACGTCAAGGGACCCCAGCTGCTGGGCATCACCGATGACACCGAGCGGATGCCGCTGCCGCGCTCCGGGCATGGCGAGAGCTCGGCGGCACGTAGCTATCGTCACTGGACTCTGGAGAATCGCCGGGCTCGGGAGAGTCACTGGATTCCCAGGTGTCTGTCGCTGCTGCTGGAGGAGCTGCCGGAGGCGGGCTCGACGTCCGCGGTCGCGCCGCACGGACTGCTTCTCCCGGGGCAGCACTCCAAATGCCGGCCCTCCTCATCGAAGACCTTGAAGAACAACGTAGAGGCGCCATCATACTCAAAGTGGATGGCGAGGGCCCCCTCTGGACGGCAGGCGCGGTCAACCTCGCCCCATCCTCGGGTCAAGAAGACATCTTCCGGGGGCATGACCTCGACCTCCCCCCCCCCCCGTGGCTAGGCCGTAGCACCCGGCGTGCTGCAGCCACAGCTCAAGTGACCCCCTCGGCGGTATCTCCTCAGCGAAGAACCTCGGGAGCCGGATCCACGTGCGCGGCGGCATTGCCGCCCACACCACGAACTCGCGTGAGGTCCCCTCGCCGTGGGTTCGCCGGCCTGCTGGCCGCGCAGCCTCGGTCCGTCCACCAAGACCCCGGCCCGCGCGGTGCTGGGCATTGCCACCCTATCCAGAGCCCTGCGCACGGGTGTACAGAGGAAGCGGGAAGCCAGCCGGAGGCCTCTCGTACCAAGGCCGCGTCACCTCTTGCCCTTCGCCGGTGTCGTGAGGACGGCCGAGCCTCTTCTTCGGCGGAAGTGGCCCCGCCTCCTCCCGAAGGGTTTTTTTCTTCTCCGCTAAAGAGAATCTTCTGATCGGCGCCATGGATGCTGCTACAAGACGACAAGACAAAGAAGAAGAAGAGGGAGCGGGCAGCGAAAAGATGGAGATGAGTGGGGGGCTCTGCCCCTCCCCTCATTATAGCCGGAGGGAGGCCAACCGCCGGCCTCCACGATCCCGCGCAATGATGGTTCTTCTCTGCATGCAGCGGAGTCTCGTCAAGTCAAACGGTTGCCAAGGCAACGTGGGGAAGCGAAAACGCCCACTTCCCGTCAATCGCCACGCGTCGACCAAGGCCGCAGGCGGTTACGGCCCGCGACGCTCCATACTTGCCCCTTGGCTTCGCCTCGAAGCCAAGTTCGAGCGCGCCTTGGGCCCGGGGGCTACTGTCGTTGTTCTAGGAACGGGGGTACCCAGACTTACCTGCCTGCGGCCCACGGCGTGGCTCCATCGACGGCCTGGTACGGCCCAGCTTCAGCAATAACAACTCAAGACCCTCGCGAGTGGCCAAGCCTCACGAGGCGGACGACACCAAGACCTCCACGAGGAGCGGCCTGCTCAGGATGGCTCCCGAGGAGCGAAGATCTCTATGCAAGCCTCACCTCGTGAGGTCCGGATGATGTGAGCCATGACGACCAAGGCCAGGCGGGCGCCAGCGGGCGCAGTGTACCAGTTTCCTCTTCGGTGCTAAAGAGGAAAGCACAGGCACGGAGTCCCGAGGAATCAGCCAAAGGTTTCCATTCTCGTGCAACAAGACCAAGACCGCCAGGACGGCAGGACAGAGGTCATCACCGAGCCCACCACGGCGTCACGACCAGAGGCTTTTGCAGGCGAAGACTACTTTTGTCAGGATAGCATGTACTAGCTGTCTCCCTTCGAATTTGGCCGTTGTGGGATCCCTTCCCGCCTTTAATTTGGGAAGAGGACCAAGGCCACTATAAATAGGACTTAGCCACCACCGTAGAGAGGGGAGTTCACATCGAATCGACGGATCACTGAGATCACCCACACACTCACCAGCTCACTCGAGCTCAAGAACACCTCTCCTCCTGAGGCTGTTCGCCACTGTACTAGTTCATCCTTAGCCCCTCGAGGCCAATCCACCACAAAGCAGGAGTAGGGTTTTACACCGCAAGGTGGCCCGAACCTGGGTAAACTATTGTGTCTCTTTTCCTTACAGTTCATCGAGCTAGGCTGTGAGATTGCGAGTAGGCAGACTGGGGAGGACGAGTTCTTCGCACGCACCCCAGAGTTCGAACCTCTCAAGGGTTTGCGGAACCCGAAATCCAACAGCGGATGATCTTCTTAACATGCAAATCACTGGCATTAGATCAACATGCAAAACAATATGAAGCATTATTCTCAGGAGGCACAGTGAACAGCTCGTGATGCCGCATGCCACAGCATTCCAAGCTCTTTGCAATCAAACTCACAAGGCCTGGCATTACATAGACAACATTCAGAACAAACTCTTAAAATACCTTACATAAGTCAACATTCATGTGACTATGCATCTCAGCAAAGTAAATATTTACTTCTGAACTGAACACAGGAATAGGAAAAAATGATCGACGCTGCTCACAGCAAAGGGCCCCCGACTCCAAAATATCAAATGCATGTCTTCTGGCTAACATCAATGAGCAAAATTTGACAAGGTTTTCCAATTCCAATATATTAAACTAATGTCTTCTTGCTAACATCAATGATTAAACTTTGACAAGCTTTTCCCATTCAAAATATGTAATGCTTATGATTGTGGAACGGGCAGGGTTTGTCATCAGTTTGCACATTGAAATGACACATGGAGCCAGATTAACCAGCGTATCTTTTTGTGCAGTTCCACTGAAATCAAACAATGTCTTGTGTAGCACGGTAGATTTCTTATTTATATGCTGCAAGAAAACAAAGACACATCAGCACACACATGAATATTGGCCCCAGTGTCAACCCACCAATCGGTGGACTGACAAATTGAAAGTATGGTAAACAGATTACCATACCCAGATGCCCCATCATTGTTGCTTAGAGTGACATTGACAGACCTGGAGTCCTGTCCTGGCTTCTTGTACTTGTTTGGGCACTCGTTTGCCTAGTGTTCCTCTAAACCACAAGTAAAGCAGCCATCTCTCTTTGTCTTTCTTCTTACCCTTCTTCTTAAAGGTAGTATTCTGCTGGACAGAGTTCTTTCCCTTGAACTTGTGGGAATTCTTCTGCCTTGAAGACGTTGGTAGCTCCATTTAGACGGGCAGGGTTTGTTATCAGTTTGCACATTGAAATGGCACATGGAGCCGGATTAACCAGCGTATCTTTTTGTGCAGTTCCATTGAAATCAAACAATGTCTTGCGTAGCATGGTGGATTTTGTATTTATATGTTGCAAGGCGTTGAACACGTTGGCAGCTCCATTCAAGTAGATAGTCCGGTGGCTCAAGGTGACGATGAATGATTAGAGAACCATTCGATGTATTGTGCATGATGAAGTATTATGGAGGACACGAACCATCAGAACATTTTATGCAGTTCCACTGAAATCAAGCTGAGCATCCCTGTCTGCATAAATACAGAAAAAGCGTGATGAATATAATAGTGGTACTAGTTGATTAAACATACGCTTACAACTGTAATCATCTTCATTATCTTAACAGGAAAAGATAGCAATACAATAGCTTCAATTAAACATTTATTCAAAACAATACAACAATATAAGTAGCACAACATAACAAAGCACAATCATGTGGATGAAGGCCGATACTAACCTCATTTGTTACAGCTGCGTCGTCAACTGACTTGGTCATACCTTTCCTTGTGGAGTGAATTTTGTACTCCACGTGTTGTTGAGTTTCCCATGCTCTCTGCAGACTAATCATGTCATCAGCGTCTACTAATACTTTGTAAAGCTTCTCGATCATTCCTTGTGTAATGTAGCGCAAATAGTGACTGCTTCTTTCTGCAAAGTGGAAAGACCAACTGGGCCCAATAATGCAACAGTTTGCCCTAAACACATTGGCTCCTTTTGTGTAGTTCAACTAAAATCAAAGTCAAAATAGAACCGAGCAGAAGTTTTGATATCCCTGTATGCAACAATAGGTACAAAGGAAACAATTACTGAGAAATAACGGTTGATGATTTATACTCCCAGAAGAAAAAACATCTACCTTATCTTAATGGGAAACAAAGCAAGAGAGTAGCAATTCTCAAACAGTGTGATTCATTCATATTAACTGAGACATTATCTTAACAATACCTTGTTTCAACATGTATAAAGAACGACAAAGCAGAAAAGTACCATTCCTAAAACAATGCAACTGATTCATATTAACAGAGACATTATCTTAACAATACCTTGGTTAAACATGTAGAAAGAACTACAAAGCAGGATAGTACCATTTGTAGAACACTGTAACTGATATACAGTTAGAGACATTATCTCAACAATACATTTCTTAAACATGTACTCCGGCCGATCCCTAATAGAAATGGTACTCCCACCGATCCCTAACAAGTGTTGCAGTTTTGAACTAAGATTCTGTAGTTAATTCTGAGAGTGGCATTGCTTACTTTTACTAGTGGCATTAGATGAACAAAAAGCATAAACAGTTCCAGGGGAGAGTGGGCGCAACAACATGAGGTGCTTCCATCTACTTATAAAGGGGGTGATGCAGAGTTTGTTGTAACAAAGCAACAAGCATCATGTCTGGGTTGGTCCCATTTTTGTTCACTTAATGGGAAAAGATAGCAATTCAATAGCTTCAATTCAACATTTATTTAAAACAGTACCAATACAAATAGCACAACATCTCAAAGCACACTGCACGATCATGTGGACGAAGGCCGGTACTGACCTTTCATGACACAGTCAAGATCACCTACGAATCTGCCAACACGAATAGGAAATCCAATCTCGTTTTGTAGTTCAACTAAATCAAGCAAAGTCGCCGGTGTGACATTTAAGTTCGCTATAGCAACAAGTTGAATAAATATCCCTGTTTTAACAGAGGGAAAAAAGGAAACAATTACTGGCCAATAAAGGAGGATGAAACATATGGCGACAAAAAGAAGCAATCTACCTTATCTTGATGGAAAACAAAGTAGGACAGTAGCATTTCTAAAACGGTTGCATTGATTCATATTAACAGAGACATTCTCTTAAAACAACATTCGTTGGAAATGCAATTTACTTTTAACAGTGGCATTGCTTCAATTTTCCAGCGGCATTCTTAGATTAACAACAGTAAAATAGTTGTATGGGACATGGGACATGCCAGCACCATGTGCGTCCACACGTATAAATGGGTGATGCAGAGTAAGTTGCCAAGCAGCATATCTGCGTTGGTCCCATATTTGTTCTCTTTGAACCTTTTTCCTATGTGAGGGCAGCAAATCTAGTCATGCACAAACTACCCGACCCCCCAGTTTCTTTCCTTTTTCAACCAAGAGATCGGTTCCTTACAGATGTGTGTACTGGGTTACCCCCTTTTTCCCTTTTCGACCAACAAAGCGGCTAGATAGCCAATCTATACTACTTTCCCTCCCTCCTTTCCTCAATGAACCACGTCCTAGATTCATGCTCCACCCCACCCCACCCTTCTTTCCTCTTTGAACCAGGACCTAGATTCGACTACAGAATCGAAAAAGATCCGCATGCAGCTAGAGCAATGACGGTTTCAAAGAAAGTTATACCTTAGGGTCGTCGGGATGTGGCTAGGCATGTGGCGGGAGGCCGGATATGCCCACACTACATACGGCAGCGAGGAAGAAGGGGTCGGAGGCCCTCCCGCGTAGGCGCTGGGTGAAAGAGAACAGCGCAGCCGGTAGTGGATTGCCTCCCTCACCAAAGGTGACAGAGTGAATGCTACACCTCCTCCCCTTCCTGTTGCGACGGGATCTGGACGGCTCCTTCACCAGCTGTGAGGGGGGAGAGAGTGACAGAGGCCAACGCAGTCTTGTTTAGATCTGGTGAAGAGGGTGAGAGACTGTGAATATAGCAAACCCTAGCAAAGGAACGCTGAGCCTCCAGCGTGTATATATATATATGTAGTGCAGCGAGAGTGTGGAGAGTGCAAACCCTAGCGAACAAGCGCTGAGGCTCCAGCTTATATAGTACTCGTGTATACTACTAATATAGTGGTGTGGTTTTCTTTTTCTCTCCATAAGAATCATTTTAAATTATGTAAGTATGAAACAAAACTCTTTATTTAACGTACCAGTGAAGAAAACTACTTACGATCAACTAACGATCCACACGTTCTGGTCGCACTTCCTGTCCTTCATGTGCGGTACACTACGGGGCTGTTTGGTTGCCAGCCTTAGCTTGCCACGCCAAACGTGTGGCATGGCACAGCTCCCTTGGCATGTGTTTGGTTCTGTACTAATGTTTGGCTCGCCATAGCCCATAGGAGCATCCGCAGTAGAAATTTTTGCCTAAGGTGCGGCATTTGTTTTGAGCCCCATAGTTTCTGTGGTGAGCCACAGGTGTGGGCGTGTGGCTAGCTTAGGCATGGCAAATTAAGTCTCCAACCAAACATGTCCTACCCTCCGTTAAGTGAACAACCACACACGCGCCAAATTATCGGAAAGGTGTGAGAGTGTGTACAAATAAAGAATTTTAATTTCAATTATCGGAAAGGTTTGAGAGTATGTACAGTTTGCCCTCTCTCAATAATTATGGTTTGTTGTGTTTCGGCCTAAACTTGGTCAAACTTTACAAAGTTTGGCTTCAGTCAAATCTAATATGCAGAGTAAATAAAAACGGAGGGGTACTACTTCCATCCGGGTTTTTAGTCCACACCATATTTTTAATCAAAGTCTGACCACATATTTAGTTAATAGCTGGACAAATAAAATTACAGGGGAGCTGAAGACAAAGTTGTGAGAAGGCTTATAAATCAATACAAAACTTATGCACTTAGTACCAACATCGATGCTTCTTCGAGGAAACATTTGGTTCATAGCCAATTGTGTGATAAAATTGCACCAACGTGAAAGACGTCTGCGTCTCCAACGCAACCAAGGTGAACTGATGAAGGATATCATCTTTGTGGGTAACAAGCAAAGAGCACTGATGGAAGACAGCTTGTTTTTCATCGAAAATCGATCAGCTTCACCAGCCGATGCAACCATGAGACGCAACCATGAGCATCAATAGGTCATCGTGGTGATGCATCATCCATTTGGCATCAAGTTTGGGTGAGGCACCAATGAAGTTCGACAAATCCTCACTGTGGTCTGTTTCTTCTCAGTAATCAAGTTCAAGGAAGGAAGAACCACGTGGCAGAGGACAGTGAGGCGGAACAACAATGGCCATCCAATTTTGTGCAGTTCCACTAAAGTTGAGGAAGACATGCCTGGGTATGGAGATACGCTTCGCTGTTTGCAAAAATATAAAAAAGGGATATAGTGTTGTTACTTTGTTTTGGCAGTGGTACAAGATTAACAGCGACATCTCAATTGTCAATAAGAATTAATGAAAAGTACACCAACAAACAGAAGCATCATGATTATCTTGATGGGAACTAAACCAGGATCTCTGAGAAAAAAAAGCAGGACAGAAGCATTTATCTACGCCTCTGGATTGACATCAGCATTACTTAAAAGGGACGTCACTTTAACATGGGCATTGCTTCATTTAACCAGTGATAGTATTAGATTAGCAGCAGCAATAGGAGCATATGGACAATGACCGCACAACCACCATGTACTTTTTCTCGAAAAAACATGTATACCTCCACCGAGGCATAAACCAGGACAACTTTTCGAGTGGCCTTTCCTCTATAATAGTAAAAAATAGGTGATGTTGGACTAGCCGACGAACCCTAGCTACTATACATGGGGAGCTGGGGAGTAGTGGTATAGAAGAAAACCCGCATGTGGCGACCTGGGGAGCTGGACTAGTACAATGAAGCATGAAATCCAAAAGAAGTTATAACTCAGGTGGGCGAGATGTCGCTTAGGCGGGCGGGCGGGATCTGCCCACACGACGGCAGCGAACAAGGGCGCGGAGGACCTTCATCCGTGCCAGTGCCAGCTCAGAGAGGACACTGCGGATCGGCTTCCTCCATCGCTGATGGCAACAAAATCAACGCTGCACCTCCTCACCTCCCGCAGCGGACAGGATTCGGCTGGATCTGTGACCACCGGTGAGGAGAGAGATAGAGTGGACACTGTCATCTTGTTTAGATATGGAGAGGGTGAGAGAGTGAGACACGAGAAACCCTATCAAACAAGAGGCTGCATATATAATGGAGTAAAAAAATCTCTCCATAGCAGTGGTTTTAAATAGAATACGCGTGTTCCCGGAACAAAGAAACGAAAACTGCTGGACAAATCTTTTTTTAACGTACCAAGAAAGAAAACTCGATGAGTAACACGCCCCCGCTTCCAGGTCGCAGTTTGTATCGCTCACGTGTGGTCCCCGACCCTCCATTATTAAGTGAACAAATTAAAGGGTCAAATTATTATGTACATAAGCTGCCTCTTCGTGTACAAATGCGCTCCATCATATACTCGCAGGTATGTCAGAGGCAGAGTGAGTGCGTGTACATTTCTTCTTGTATGTAGTACTTCATTTATCTCACTTCATATTGTTTCCCACTCCTATGATATTCCTATCCTAGGAACAAAATGAGGCGGTACTAAGTTTGTGTGTGTGTAGGTAGAACAAGACATTGATGTTGTGTACGAGTAGTCGCAAGAGTCGTCACTGTGTGTGTGAGTACGCACACACACATAGACATGCATATCCATGTTTACGTAAAATTCTTACTTTCATCTCCATCACCATCTCCAATCATATTTGTCCAACTGACACATTATTTACGTTATTAATTACGCAGCAATATTTACGTACGTCTAGCCTGACCGCCCTGGCCAACCTGAACCCTCTTCATCACCCACACGCGGTTCCCGCCCGAAACGGTCAGTGCTGCATTCATGCCTGTCGGCCACAGACCCAAAGAAGGTTTGAACTCTGGGGCGTGTGCGAAGAGCTCAACCTATCCAGCCAATCGAACACGCCGCCCTACATCCTAGCTTGAAGAACAGGGAAGAAGATGGACACAGCAGTTACCCAAGTTTGGGCCACCTTGCGGTATTAGACCCTACTCCTGCTTTGTGGTCGATTAGCCTCATGAGGGGCTGGGGATGAACTAGTACAGAGGATGAACAAGCTCGCGAGGCTTGCTCTAGTGTGGGTGAGTTGTTCTGGGTCCGATCTGATCTCCCCTTCTATGGTGGTGGCTAACCTATATATAGTGGCCTTGGTCCTCTTCCCTGAAAATGAAGGCGGGAAGGGATTCCACAACGGCCAATTTGAAAGGGGACAAGTAGTACATCTTATCCTGACGAAAGGTGGTCTTCGCCTGCAAAGCTTCTCATCGTGACGCTGCGGTGGGCTCGGCGATGACTTCCATGCTGCCGTCCTGGCGGTCTTTGTCTTGTTGCACGGGAATGGAAACCTTTGGGTGATTCCTTGGGAGCCCGCGCCTACGCTTGCCTCCTTAGCACCAAAGAGGAAACCTGCTGCTCTGCGCCCGCTGGCGCCCGCCTGGCTTTGGTCTTCATGGGTTGCGTCACCTCAACCTCATGAGGTGGGCACCTGCATAGAAATCTCCGCTTCTTAGGAGCCAGCCTAAGGAGGTCGCTCCCTTCGGAGGTATTGATGTCGGCCGCCTCGCGAGGCTTGGTCCCTTGAGAGGTTCTTGTCTTGAAGGTGTTGTAGATGGGCCGTACCAGGCCATTGATGGATCCACGTCGCGGGCCGCAGGCAGGCAAGTGTGGGTACCCTGTTTCCCAGAACGCCAACAGTAGCCCCCGGGCCCAAGGCGCGCTCGGACTTGGCTTCGAGGCGAAGCCAAAGGGCAAGGGCGAAGCGTCACGGGCCCCAATCGCCTGTGGGCCAGGCCAACGCGTGGCGCATGATGGGGCGTGGGTGTCTCCACTTCCCCACGCTGCCTCGGCAAAACACATGACTTGACAACTGCCTGGCGCACGCGGCCCAGCCATCATTGCCCGCTGCGCTTGCCTTCTGCTCCCCTTCCTTGTTGCGAACTGGCATCTTCCTTACCAAGATCCATGCCAACTCCCATCCGCTCTGCCGCCATGGCTCCCAGGACGAAGAAGGGGAAGGCCCGAGTGGCCGCGGAGCCCTCGTCGGGGCCGGAACTGGCGCTGGACCGGTCCAAGGTGGTCAACTGTGAGGGAGTGGACAAAGTCCGGCAGGCCCTTGCCGCCGATTCCAACGAATGGAAGGCGACGATGGTCTGGCCTGCTTCTCGAGCCTTGATCGACATGGAGGCCACCAAAATCCCCCTCCATCTCCACGCTCTCTTCACCGGCCTGCTGCCTCCGTTCTCCGATTTCTTCAACGCAGTGCTTTCGCACTACCAGATCCATGCGCTGCATCTGGATCCTGGGTCCATCCTCCTCCTCTCTGCTTTCGCCTTCTTGTGCGAGACCTTCGTGGGCATCGCTCCGTCCGTGGCCCTGCTCCGCCATTTCTTCCTGCTCCACCTGGTCGATGGCAAGCAATGCTCGGGGTGCGTGTCGTTCCAAGTGGTGGCGGCGACTACTGGCTCCGGCATCGACTTCACGCTCCGCCCGGATACGACAGGGTTCCGGTAGCAGTGGGTGTATGTGGACACAACCGTGCTCAGGCCCCTGCTCCTTCCTCCATCGGCGCCAACGGAGCCAAGCTCCGGTTGGGGGCACGCGGAGCTTGCCGACCTATGGATTGCTCGCGTCTTGTCCAGGCTAGCCAAGCTAAGCCAAGAGGGGGTGACGATGGTGATGGTGGTGAAGGAATTTGTCCGATGGCGCATTGCTCTGCTCTAGCGTCATACTCGCCCAATGTGGGCCTTCTCCGGCCCTGACGACCCCATAAAGCTCCAGGTGCCCTCGCTCTCCCCAAAGACGCTGCACAGGGTGTTGCAGCTCCTGACTGGTGGGGATCCCGACGCGCTCCCCGTTGAGGGGCGCCCCTTGTACAACAACTCGAATGGGAAGGCCTTCACCGAGAAGATGCCACGCTTTGACGAGTGGGGGTTGCTCCCCAAGGGCCACGAGGGGCATCGTGAGAACCCCGTCTTGGGCGCTCCTGTGCTCGTCGGTCCTGTGGTACGCACCCCAGAGGTGGCCGCGGTGGAGCGAGTGCCGTCGAGGACTCCTGAGGTGGCTGCTGGAGAGCGAGCGCCACCGTGCGTACCCGAGGCAACGGCTTACACCCCTGCAAGCGACACTGGAGGAGCCCCATGCATGGGGGCAGCTGCCGCCGCTGCCGCGAAAGGCCGCGCGTCGACCCGCGACGTGCCCTCTCCAGGCCTCAGGGTGTCCCGCAAGAGGAAGACACTTGGGGGCCACTGCGGCCCCGCTCCCCGGGCCATGAAGAAGGGAAGTGGATAGCTGCGGATGAGTAAGTACCTTGCCCCCTTTGACTTCCGCACATCGCACCCTCTTCTAACTTTTGCTCCTCAGGACCCCTTCTATCGCGGGGGTGAGCCCACCTGTAGCGCGACCTCGGGAGGCTTCCGGTCCGGTTGGGACACTGGGCCTCACGAGGCTGGATGCAGTGCGTGAGGTGGCATGTTTGATTGGCTGGATAGGTTGAGTTCTTCAACGCCCTACTCGAACAATGAGTCCGGGCGCGCATGGCGGCGCTTGCTGCCCCGACAACCGGGCCATCCGCGAGCGCGGCGAAGCCCTGTACGCCCAACGACTTGCTGACGCTGGAGGCGGTGGAGCTAAGCCTGGAACGCGAGCGCATGGTGGTGATGGAGTGCCAGGTGGTCATGGCCGAGGCGGCCCTTGACTCTCAGGAGGCGAGCATCCTGTTGGAGGTCGAGCAAAAGGTGGCGGAGATTCGTGCGACCCTTGTCGAGGAATATCGCCAGAAGCTGGGGCTCCAAGAGGCTCGCTTCCAGTGACGGCACGCTGAACTGCAGGGCGAGGTTGATGCCCTCAATGCGAAGCTGGCCGCGGCCGAGCGACGTGAGAAAGCCACCGAGGCGGCCCAGGCCACTGCCGAGGCCGAGCTGTCCTCCCTTATTTAGCAGGTCGATGGTGTTACGTCCCTCATGGAGAAGGCCTAGGACGAGGCGGGCCGTTGCCGAACGCTCCAGCGCGAGCACTCCTTGATGTTCGAGGACCACAGGGTCAGGGCCAACCGGGCCCTAAGCACTATCTGCGATGAGAGCATCTCCCATCCGTACAAGGCTGATGATGCTGGCTACCTCCGCTTCTTCACCCAGGTCTTGACCTGCCTCGAAGGTGGGGCCACGAAGGCACACCAGCTTGTTGAATAGAAGAGCCATGACCTTCTCGGGTGCACGTTCTCACACATCTTCAGCCACCTTCTTAGCCTCGACCCCGACTTCGACTTCAGCGCCGCGATAGCCCCCATGCCCGGAGCGACTCAGGGTGCCCTGGCGAGCTGGGTTGATGACCACGTGGATGACCTGATCGTGGAATTTGGCCTTGCCGACGATGTGGTTGCGCTCGCAGTCGAAGAGGATGAAGCTGATGGTGATAATGATGACAACGATGCCGAAGGCAGCGCGTCTCACTAGGCTTCCATTTCCTTGTTTGCCTGCCAAAATTTTGGATATGGCCCCGCGGGGCATGAAAGCATTTCTCGGGGGAGGGGGGGACTTCCCTGTAATGCATGAAACAATGATGTGCTATCTAAACTATTTTTGAAAATATGCTGTCATGAGCCAGAGAGCTCCTGACTAGAGTAGTTGGCATGGCTTAGCTTTTGTGCTCGCAACCTTGGATGGGTTCTTGTACTGTGGGGACGCACTTCTCCTGAGACAGGCCCTCCAGAGCTCCTAGTCCGCGGGACCGCAGGAGGGGCTTGTGGGGGCTTAGGGCCTACCGGTGCGCCTCTGCCAGGCGTCGAGCTTCATGGAAGTGTGGGGAAGCACCCGACGCTGAGGGCCCCTGAAGCCTGGGGCTGAGCGCCGGGCATGGTGCGTGCTGGCTGGCTCGCTCGAGAGCACCGCGCGAGGAGCCAAACGCCAAATCTTTGGCAAGGTGTGCGCACGGGCGAACCCGTGGCGGATGTGCTTGGGCCAGAGGGGGCCCTGACATCGCTCGGGCTAGCTCAAATGCGCACACCACATCCAGCCCTCGCTCGCGGGGCGCTCGGGGGGAGAGCAGCAGGCGGAAGCCGTGCCTCCCAAAACACAAATCGAAGGAAAAGGAAACACCACAAGTCAAAAAAAATCCCCCATTTTTCTTTTAATAAGCGCAAGAAGCTTCGAATTTCATTCCAAAGGTAGCAAATTGGATTACAAAAGAGGGCAAAAAAGACGGCCGTGTCCGGCGTCTACATTGGTCTTCTAGTCTTACCCCAGCGCGGAGCATGGGGCCTCCACTGGGCATGGGCATAGCCATTGGGGGACAGTGTCGACTGCCAGCGCGGAGCATGGTGCTTCCACTTGGACGTGGGTGGGAGCCCCCGTGAGGCTCAGGGGCAGCGCTCAGGAGACTTCGGGGCGTGTACAGCCCCACTCATTATTACGTGAGAGTGTCACGAGCAGAGACTTGAGGGGCGCTCCTTGCCCCTGGGCAGGAACCCCGCTCCGCACATACCCCGGCCACCGTTGGGGCATCCGGAAACTTGGACAGGACCAAGGGGCGAGGGAATACGTGAGTGGTGGTGAGGGGGCCGTGGGCCTCCCCCTGGGGGGAGGGCTCGCCGGTGCCTCCCCCAGGGGGGACCCGCTTCTGGGTGGCACGTGCCACCGTAGTGGTGGCCCCACATGCCCCGCGACACAAGAGGAGCCTTGGCGCCGGGCGCCTGCTGCATACGGGGCACGTCCCTGCGTGACCTCCTTGTGTGCCCCGCCAGCCAAGGGCGAGGCCAGCCCCTGGAGGTGCGCCGTCTTGGCACGATCTACCTGCAATCCAAAGTTAGTGCCGCATATCCCAAAGATATGGGTTGTAAGTGATAGCTGTTGTTGCGGGAGGTGTCGCCGGGGCGTTGGGCCAGGTCGTGGAGGGCCGCGGTCCTACGTGGCCTCGGCGACTCCGTCGTCCAAGATGATGAGGGGAACGCGCACGGGCTCCTCCTCTACCCGGAGAGCAAACCGTCAGTGGCGGCATGGAGGCTCCAGGGGCCATCATCCCGAGGCCAGCCCCTGGTCCCTCTGTTCCGCCGCCCATCATCCTTGGAACCCGGCCATGTTGGCCGGGAGGCGGTCCTTCGGTGTGGATCCAGGAGGCTTCGCCTACCTTGACGCGCACCAGGCCGCCGCTGCGAGACCCTCCGGACCCCCTCCGGAGAGGCTGGTCGATGCAGCGGGGGCGAGCGCAAACCACGGGTGTCGCCCGCGACGTGGGCAGGACACAGAAAGGCGCCGCGCCTTCGCAGTTGGCATCAAGCAGCTCGGTGACCCGCTCAAGCAAGGCGTCATGGCCGCCTTCCGCCAACCTGCATCGCAGTAACTCGCGCGCCATGATGAGTGCGGCTCGCGTGTTCGCTTGCTCCCGGCGAGCACGTAGGGTCGATGCCGCAGCATAGCCGGAAGACCGCGCGGTGGCATGATTGTGGTGCCGCACGGGAGACGGTGGGGGTGGCCCATGTCGCTGATGGTCGACGACACCGGCGGCCGTGCTGGCCGCAAGGAGCGCAGGGTGACAAGTTCCATGACCGAGGAATGCTGCATGGGCGGGGCAAGCGGTCCAATGCTCAGCACAAGCTCGGGGATCCCCCGCCATGGTGTCGTGGGAAACCACGGCCACCTATGGGGCCAAGGGCCCCTTTTGGTTCAGCAGGGGGACTGAGCACATTGCACAAAGAGCGGAGGAGCGGAGCGTAGCGCGGCAGAGATCACACGGGCAGTTTTTACCCAGGTTCGGGCCGCCGCGAGGCATAAAACCCTACTCCTGCTTTGGTGGATTGATGGTGGATGGTGGTGGAAACGCAGTGCTCTTGCCCGGTAGGGTTGCCTCGAGGCGAGAGCAGCTACGCGCGTATGGGTGTATAGGGGTCTGACTCCTTTCTATGGTTGCCATGGGCCTCCTTTTATAGATTAAGGGGTCACCACAGTGGCAAATCAGTCATTGTGTACTGATTAGATAGCGAACAGTGCTATCATATCTCCTCTGCAGACAGAGTAGTACGCATTAAATGCACCACTTAGTGTCACATCATGGCCTGCCCGGCACGCCTTGCTGGGCTGTTTGGCCACCTTCTCTCCTGTCTGCATGACACGTCGTAGGACGGGTGTCATCTGGAGGTGATTCCTGTAGGAAGTGTCTGCCATGTGGCAAAAGGCAGCCACTTAGTCATCTTGGGGCTTGACACCGCACCGATCGGTGACTTGTGTCATCGTGAGGTGGGGCGGTGAAGCCTTGGCGGGGCGTTTTGACTTCGTATGCCCCGGCAGGCCTGCTGGGGCGATCCTGAGGCTTGCTTCCGGGGCAACCTTGACCTCGCCAGGCTCTCCTGCCCGGCAAGGGAGGTTTTCCCTTAGCGGTGTCTTGCTTCTTGGCTTGACTTGGTCTTCTCAGCTTGCCCTTTGATTTGTCAAAGAGCTTATCTCTTTACCTTGGCCTTGTCCTGGATGTTGCAATCTTGATCTTGGGCCTGTGCACGGTCTGGGCAACAGACCCAGGGTTTGTTGCACCGATAGGAGCCCTCGGGCCTGGCCCGAATGAGCTGCCGGGCGTCGTCGGGGTAGGCCCTAACTTGTGCACAGGCGAGGGGGAAATATCCGCTTGCCCTTTGAGATTTTCTTTGCTTCTTCATTAATCCGAGCTCAGATCAGTTTCTGGTTCTTCCGCCCATCGCGTAACGCCAACTGCAGTAATGGAGATAATGGGCCACGACGTGTGGAGTTACCCATGTCCCTTGTTCACGGGGTGGTAACTGCCACCCCACTATCCTTCCCTGCTCCAGGTGCTTCTGCCAGGTGTATAGCATGCATTGCGCAGGGTTGGTTGTGGATGCGGAGGGTGTGGGAACGAGTGCCATGGCAGAAAGCTAGGGGTCGTGGATTGGCGCAGGGGGTCGGCCTTGATTCTTCGAGCTGTTGATGGCGAGGAGGAGCCGGACTGGCCGAGTGGGGCGGCCACCTCCACGAAGAAAATCCATCCCCCTGCCATGCCCGCCTATAAGAAGGGGGGTGTGGTGTGAGAAGTCCCTCCACACCTCCTTCCTTCTTCATTTCTGCAGTTGCCCACGTCTATCATGGTGAGAGGTCGGGTGTCCAGTCCTCCCCAAGTGGCGACAAGAACTTCTGCTGGATAGCTTCTCCCTCCTCCCTCTGAAGACACGGGGATGGAGCTCGCAACGAGGCGAGGTGGGAGAGGATGAGGTCGAGGCCGTCGTGGCGCAGGGGGCCGAGGGGGATGAGGTGGCGCTCTGATTGCGCCCCCGCCGGCCGCCCCTCCCCCGATGGAAGGCCATGCTGGAGACCAGCGTCTGGAGTTCGTCATCAGGCTGTATAAGCCCCCGCGCAGCCACCTCTGTCTCCCCACCCCATTCGCAAGGGCGATGGAGCTCGATCAGCCGCGTGCGTTGAGACTACACATTAGGGGCTGCGGGAATGGCAGCATACGGATGGATGTGGATTTCCCTGCCCCTCATGTTATGTATCTTTGCTGTGGCTGGAAGACCTTTGCCCGCGCCCATAGCCTGTCGGAAGGGCACGTCCTCCAGTTCAAGTTAATGGAGGCCGATTTCCTTTTCGTCAAGGTTTTTGAGAGCTCGGGTGCTCGTTTAGGGTGCTGCGCGGAGAGCTCGACCGACGACGAAAGCTCCTCCACGAGCGATAGCGACGAGGAGGACAGTGACGGCGATGACGACGGCGTTGGCCGGGAGGGCGATGACTTTGACTCTGGTTGAGCACCAGCCGCACCGTCACCGTCAGGCGGCGGCACCGTCATCTGCACCTGCATCTCCTCCCCGGCAAGGTGATTTGCCGGGGAATTGGATGCAGGGGTGGGGTTGGCGCTCCTGGCTCCTCTAGCAGCCTTCCAGCTGGACCTCGGCAGGCTTCCTCATGGGCTGTAGCTTCGTTCACCCTGCCACGTCCTGCTAGCCCTGGTGGTGGCGGTTGACGGGTCATCTCTGCCGATCTCTTCACCATCGCCTTCGCCCGTGCTCTCCCGCTCTCGCCAGGCTCTTCGTCAGGAGACCCGACGAGGCCGGGCTGGGCTTTCGCCCAGGCACTCTTTTTGCCCTCTTCTCCTCCTGCCGCTGTGCCTAGAAGGAGAGGGGCAAGAAAGGGCAAGACGGGGCACTTATCTTTTTTCAATCTAAAATATGTAGGCAATCACCAAACTTTAGTTCAAATGATGTAATCTCTTTTATCCATGTTTGTGTTCTGTAAGGTCTGTACTTGTTGATCAACATATTAATGAAAAAGCTAAACCTTGCTGGGCACTTGTGCATGGAACATGTCCAGGCAGAGGGAGAATGCCTCCTTATGCTCAAGTAAACAAGTTTTTCCCCGGTAGGCTATCCTGCCGGTACCCTCAGGTTGCTGCCGCGGGGCTGGGTCTGCCGGGCACAAATCATGAATAGGGACCAGCCCCCTGCCTACTTCCTCGCCAAAGGCCACTACAACCTCCCTGACCGAAGCAACGTTCGAGTCATGGGACGGGAGCACCTAAGTCTTGAAAGCGGTGAGGTTTTCCTATGCACAAGCTTTACTTACAGAACTCGTATGGATAAGAGAGAAGTTATCTGTTTGGGCTTGCCGGGGATCGCGATGTAGGCTTGTTTTCTCTTCTCCTTTTTCAGGACCGAATCCATGGTAGGAGCCTACAGTATGATGCAGATGAAAATGATGCCTCATGCGATCTTATCAACATGAACAAGCAATGCTCATGATATGCTTATGCATGCATGCAATCTGTCGGGGGCCCCCTAATGCTTCATTTATTTCTCTGTTGCTCAGGGTCTGCGCCTGGCTTTGTACAAGGGGTTACATGCATCGGAGGCAAGGCCTGTACAAAAGGGTGGCTGCCGGGCAGGGCCTGATAGCCGTGCCTTATCGATAGAACTTGCGGAGATGCTCAATGTTCCATGAGTTTTGCAACTGAATGCCATCTCCAGTCTCCAGACGGACTGCGCCAGGTCTGGTGACTTGTACTACCCGGTAAGGGCCTTCCCACTTTGGTGTCAACTTATTTGCACCCTTGGCGGACTAAACGCGCCAAAGAACAAGGTTGCCTTCCTCAAAACACCGGCCACAAACCCTGTAGCTGTGACAGCAACGCAGGGCCTGCTGATAGCGTGCGGCACGCATAGGAGCCCGGAGATGGTTCTCCTCGAGTAGCACAGCGTCATCACATCGGTGCTGATCTTGCGCTACTTCATCGTAGGCAAGCACTCGAGGTGACCCGTAAATGAGTTCCGTGGGGATAACTGCTTCTGCCCCATAAACTAGGGAGAAGGGAGTCTGCTCAGTACCTCGATTTGGTGTCGTTCTGAGAGACCAAAGAACCACCGGCAGCTCATCGATCCACCGCCTGCCGCACTTCTGCAGCCTATCGAAAGTTCTTGTCTTGAGTCCTTGCAACACTTCAGCATTCGCCCTCTCAGCTTGCCTGTTGCTCCTTGGATGGGCCACAGAGGCGAACAAGATTTTGCTTCCGAGGGCATGAACGTATTGCATGAAGGCGCGACTCATGAACTGGGTGCCGTTGTTAGTGATGATCCTGGCAGGAACTCCGAAGCGGCACACCAATCCTTTCAAGAACTTGATAGCTGACCGAGCAGTCACCTTTCTCATGGGCTCTACTTCCGGCCACTTTGTAAACTTGTTGATTGCAATGAACAAGAATTCAAAGCCCCCGGCAACACGGGGGAAAGGGCCGAGGATATCAAGCCTCTAGACCGAAAACGGCCTTGACAAAGGGATTGTCTGAAGAGCTTGGGCAGGCAGGTGGATGTTCTTGGAATGGAAATGGCAGGCTTCACACTTGGTGACAAGCTCGACCGCGTCTTGGAGGGCTGTGGGCTAGTAGAATCCTTGCCGGAAAGCTTTCCCAACCAACGCCCTTGACCCAAGGTGGGAGCCGCACATACCACTGTCTATCTCTGCCAGCAGTTCCTTTCCTCCTTCCCGGCAAATGCACTTCAATTTCACACCGTTGGGCCTCCTTCTGTATAGCGTGTCATCAACGAACTGATACATACTGGCCCTCCGGGCTACTCTTTCAGCTTCTTCTTGCTCTTCGAGAAGTTCTCCAGTTTGGAGGAAATGGACTATGTGCCGTGCCCAAGGCGGAGCCTGTGGCTCGGCAACGAGGACTAACGGCACCTCCTCATTTATGAGAGTGCAATCCTCGACAGCGGCGACCAGTGGTCTGGCGGGAGTATGCAGCTCAGTGACCGAAGGAGGAGTTGTGCCCGACAAGCTTTCTGCCGGGATCCTCGAGGTGTTCTACCGGGAGAGGCTTGCCGGAGTCCAGTTTCCTTCTCTTTTTGGCCATTGTTGCCAGGGACACGGAGGGCTGAGTCAGATGGAGAACAGAAGTTCCTGGTTCCATAGGGAGCTTTTGCGCAGCGCACTTTGACAGATGATCAGCGATGTTGTTTTATGCACGGGGTACGTGCTCTGTTTGCAATCTGTCAAAGCGCTCCTCCAACTTTCTCACTTCCTCAACGTATGCCTCCATCTATGGACTTTGGTAATCCTTGTTGACTTGTCTCACAACAAGTTGCGAATCTCCTCGGATGATCAGCTTCTTGATCCCCAGTTCCGTTGCAATCCTCAGCCTGACAAGGAGCCCTTCATACTCTGCTGTATTGTTGGTAGCTTCCTCCTGAGGAAAATGCATCTGGACGACGTACTTCGGGTGCTCTCCGGTGGGAGCAATGAGAAGCACGCCAGCCCCTGCACCTTGTAGGGAGAAGGCACCATCGAAATACATGATCCATTCTTGGGGTGCTTCCTTGCCGGGGATAACTGTCTCCAATACCTCTTCATCAGGAGTTGGCGTCCATTATGCAATAAACTCTGCCAATGCTCTACTCAGAATGGTTGATGTGCGCTCAAACTTCAAAGCAAAGCTAGATAACTCCAAAGCCCACTCTACTATCCTGCTGGTAGCCTCAGGGTTTTGGAGTATCTGTTGCAAAGGGAAACGGGTGACAACTGTGATCTCATGGGCTTGGAAGTAGTGGATCAGTTTCCTTGAGGCCATGACAAGGCCAAAGATCAGTTTTTGCACGCCAGAGTACCTGGATCTAGCCCCCTACAACAGGGAGCTGACGAAGTATACTGGGCGCTACACCACTTTCTTCTTTGTTGTGACCAGAGAACTGCCTCCGCTGTTCTGCTCCTCTCTACCTTGATCTGCACCTGACCCTGCTGGGGTGTGTTCGCTTTCCTCCCCCGAAGGGACACCAGCTGCGTCTGCTGCTTCATCCACTTCCCATTGGCCTTGCGTACCACCACTGGATTTGCTAACCATGTTGGATGTAACACTCCTCAAACCAGACCAGCTGCCTCAAGTTTCTTGATCTCCTCGGCAATAAACTGCTGCTGCTCCAAAGCTTGCTTCTAGGCCTTCTGCTTGACGGTTCGGGCATGTGGGCAGACAGCAAGGTGGTGCTCGATTACCTTCCTGGAACACCGGGGATGTCAGATGGTTTCTAGGCAAACACATCGACATTCGCCCACAGGAAGGCAACGAGCGCGCTTTCCTGTTTGTCATCGAGGGTGGCACTGATGGTGAAAGTACCACCAGCGCCAGCCAGCCCTGCCGGGACCTGTTTCACAGCGGGCGCAGAAGCCTTGGCTCTCTTGCTATTGGAACCCTCCAGCGAGTCATCAACAGGCGCAACATACCCCAGAGGTGCGCTTCCCGGATTCCTTGCCGGCGTCCTTGTTAGCCTCCTTCTATCCATTACTTTCCTTGGCAGGGATTGTAGCTTCAGTGGCCTCTGCCGCGACTGCATCCCGGTACATCTTGTCCGCGCAAATAATTGCGTCCTTCTTGTCTGATGGAATGGAAATGACGCCCACCGGCCCTGGCATCTTCAAGGTGTTGCAGGCATAGTGGGATGCCGCCATGAACTTGGCCAAAGCTGGGCGACCAAGGATTCCATTGTATGGCAGGGGGAGGTCAACCACATCAAACACAATCTTCTCAGTCCGGTAGTTCAACTCTCCCCCAAATGTCACTGGTAACGTGATTTTCCCCTTAGGACGACTCCTGCTGGGGTTGATCCCTTGAAATGTACCAGTAACTTTGAGCTCTTCTTCTGCTATCTGGAGTTTGCTGATGACCTTTGAAGAAATCAGATTCAACCTGGCCCCACCGTCAACCAGCATCTTTGTGACTCTGAGATTGCGGATTGTTGGTGATACCAATAACGGCAAGCACCCTACCGCGGTGGTGCGGCCAGGGTGGTCGTCTTCGTCGAAGATGATGGGCGTGCAGGACCACTTGAGCGGCCTTCGAGAGTCTGCCGCTGGCTCCACGGCATTGACTTCACGCGCCCACCGTTTAAGTTGGCGGTGAGAGGAGTGCAAAGATGCACCCCCGTCAATGCACAGGGCATTAGTGGCTTTCTGGAATTCCTGCTCGCTGGTCTCCTCCTCATCTCCTCCATCACTCTCATCATTGCAATCCCCCTTCTCACGGCCTCTGGCGGGTTTTCCTTGATTCCGAGGAGCCTTGCCGGGGCGGCTTGCTCTGCCACCCCGGCCCTTTCCGCCAGTGCCATTCTGACCTTTCTCTTTATCTCGCTTCTCATATTCATCCCTCTGCTTCTTGACAAGCTGCTCAACCTGATGACACTCCTGGAGATCGTGGCCCTTGGTCCGATGGATCTTGCAATACAGCCCATCGCCTTTCCCAGCCTTCTCGGTAGCCGCGGCTTCTGGGCAGTCAGTGCACGCAGCAACCTCCTTGCCGGGTATCTCAACCTTGGCATTCTTGCCGGTACTAGGCAGGCCTGATCCCTCAACGGTCATCACTACCTTATCCTTGCGCCTTTTGTTGCGCTTCTTGTTCTTCTTCTTTTGACTGGTGTCCTCGTCATCATCTTCTGAATCGATGTCGACGCCATCCTCCTCTCCGAGGAGCTTCCTCCCTTCCTCTATTCGAGCACACTTATCCACCAGAGTGTAAAGCTCCTTCACAGTCTTGGGCAATCAAACATTCATCTTGGAATGTATCCGACGATTGCGCATGTTGGACTGGAACGCAGCTATCACAGCTACCGAGTGGATGTCCGGAATATTCCTGTGGACTCTGCTGAATCTCTACATTTATTTTCGCAGGCTCTTGCCTTCCTTCTGCGGGAGGAGCTGCAAGTCGCTGGGCCACCCTGGTTCTTGATGGCCGCCCGTGAAGGCGCCAACGAACTCATGGCACAGGTCAGCCCAAGTCGAAATGGAGTTCTCCGGTAGGTGCATCAGCCAAGCCCTCACATTTGGCTTGAGTGCCAAAGGGAAGTAGTTGGCGAATACCTTCTCATATCTTCCCTCGACAGCTTAAACAGCAATGGTGTAGATGCTCAAGAACTCTGCCGGGTTTAGTCTTCCATCATACTTCTCTGGTATCTCTGGCTTGAACATGCGAGTGGACGGCCAACGGACTTGCCGCAGCTCACGGGTGAAGGCAGGGCACCCAGCCTCAAAAGGCAGGTACCCGTCGTCAGCGAGTGTGGGCTCATCGACGTTGGGGCCATCGCGCCTGTCAGACTTGTGGTGGGCGTCGCAGTGTCGCTCGGTGTTGACACACACGCCTTCCCTACGCCTGTCCTCCAGGACTCGCCGTCGGCCTTGACGCACTCAAGGGTCGAACGAAGCCATCAAGACATTGTCAGGTTCTTGGTCGCGCGGCTCCCACGGCAGCTGCCGCGGAAGGGACTGCACCATAGGAGTGGCCCCATCCGCATGCCAGCAGTGTAGGCCATTGCCGTTGCCGCTGCCTGGGGAGGCTGTGGTGGGCCAGCCCACTGCGATCCTCCCGCCTCGGTGAAGCCAATCAGACTCTGAATGGTGGCTCTCCACTCATCCATCTGATCGGCTGCCGGTGGAAATTTCAACAGTAGCTGGGCTCGTGCCATGGCCTCCGAAGCGGTGCTCGGCATGGATGTCGATGAAGATCATAACGTCGCCCGGCTCCTGATGGTGCCGGTAGCGGTCGCGCCGTGCTCTCGTCGTCGTGAGCCAGCCGCCTGGATGGCATGTGGACGAGGTGGAGGCGCTTGAGGGCCAGTGGCTCCGTTTGGTGTAGCGTCTGGGTCGGCTCATTCTGGGGGTGGCGCATGTTCTACGGCCGCTCCCATGGTGGGAGCGGTCGGGGAGTTGCGATTCCCCCCAGAGCGAGTACCCCCGTTGTGGCTGTGCCCTTCGGCCGGACGAGGAGGTGTAGATGGAATGATCTCTCCTCCCATACCTCGTGGGACGTGGCTGCTGGAATGTAGTTGGTGCTATCCTCCTCCGGTGCCTCCTGCTCCTGCTTCGGCCGTAGGGGAGGTGGTAACGACGCCGCCCGCGCCGACCCCGTCCCCCGTAGCGTTCTCACTTCCAGGCATCCCCATAGCCCCCGCGGCGTCGGCGAGCGTGTGTGGCGGGGCCTTCGAGGTGGATGGATGACCTACGGCGCCGGGCTTCTTCTTGGGCACCATGGACGATGGAGCCATTGACGAAGAAGATGGCGGTGAAGATGACGTGCTTCGTACACTTCTCGGGTTCACGCAAGCGCAGCCCCCTACCTGGTGCGCCAAAGATGTCGTGGGAAACCACATCCACCTATGGGGCCAAGGGCCCCTTTTGGTTTGGCAGGGGGATTGAGCGCATTGCACAAAGAGCGGAGGAGCGCAGCGTAGCGCGACAGAGATCACAAGGGCAGTTTTTACGCAGGTTCGGGCCGCCGCGAGGCATAAAACCCTACTCCTGCTTTGGTGGATTGATGGTGGATGGTGGTGGAAACGCAGTGCTCTTGCCCAGTAGGGTTGCCTCGGGGCGAGAGCAGCTACGCGCGTATGGGTGTACAGGGGTCTGAATCCTTTCTATCTATGACATGGGCCTCCTTTTATAGATTAAGGGGTCACCACAGTGGCAAATCAGTCATTGTGTACTGATTAGATAGCGAACAGTGCTATCATATCTCCTCTACAGACAGAGCAGTACGCATT